>OX451738.1:3980394-4580394 GCA_948472305.1 Vicia faba | reverse complement strand
TTACTTTTGAGGGTTTTGTATTGGGAGTTACTATAGATCCTAACTCGGATCTGGGGGACTCCTTTTAGGTAAATAGCAATAAACTGTGAGGGAACTGTATGGCATAAACCGATACGGTTGAAGCAGTAGCTACGTTGATGTGGCACATTGGTTGGTACTGGTATCCCTTGTGGAGAAACGAGGAGAATACGGGGCTGCTATGTGTGTCGTTAAGCATCAACTGACCTTAGAACCTATAATTGACCAACTTGGCCATAGGAAGTAGTGAGATAGCCGGCCTCAGTGTAAAGCTGAGAACTGGTTGATACTCGATACTACACTCATTGAGACCATACTCTCAAGATAGTTCTGGCTGCAAGAAAAGATTGCATAAGCTGAAACCATGACCGATGGAGGATGGTCAATGATATTGAGAACCTCTAGAACCCGATTACTATTATTAGGACAGGTTGAAACCAACTGAACTTCAAGAGGGTAATACCTAGACCCCATGCAAGCCTGAAACTTAAGGGTTCTTGTGTGACTTGTTTGCCTTTACCATGTTTGTTATTTTCTATACCTGTTGTGTGTTTTATCATGACATCATGCATCATAACATAGCATGCATACTTCATTATACTAACCATTTCAAAGACCAAGAGGATTTATCTTTGTTCTGTTTTGCAGATTATGGCTTCCATGCACAGAAACACCATCTGAGTTAACTTTGTTCAAATACCTGCTCAACTCAAAGATTTAGCCTCGAGAGTTTCTGATACTTCTTCATTCATTAGGAGACATGGTAAGCTTCTTATCTTGATTACCTTAAAGTTTGATGAATAGATGATGAGTGTGCTTTTCCAGTTCTTCGATCCGGTGCATCATTGTTTCACTTTCCTGGATTATCAGCTAGTTCCTACTATGGAAGAGTTTTCTCACTTATTGGGCATATCCATCCTTGAGTAGATTCCCTTTACAGGTTTGGAAGAGGATCCTAGACCAGAGGACATTGCTTCAGCCTTGCATCTAAAAAGGGTTGATGTAGTATCCAACTGGGAGACACGAAGCGGGGTTGAAGGTTTCTTAGCCAAGTTTCTGATGGATCAAGCTCAACTGTTATGGGATAATTTGGACTTTCAAGCTTTTGAAGACATCTTGGCTCTACTTATCTACGGTTTGGTTCTTTTCCCGAATCCAGATTCCTTCATAGATGTGAATACGGTTAAGGTCTTCTTGTCTCGCAATCCTGTACCTACTCTTCTAGGTGATATCTTGCATGCCCTTTACACTCGTACTGTGCGAAGAAGAGGGACTCTCATGTGTTGCATGCCTTTGCTGGCGAGGTGGTTTATTTCGCACCTCCCCAAGTCTGTGTTGAAGAATGAAGAAGGTTTAGGATGGTCTTACAGGATAATATCCCTTTCCCATACAGACATTCTTTGGAGTTCTAAGGCTATGGAAAGCATTACTGTCATTGATTGATGTGGGGGATACCCTAATGTCCCGTTGCTTGGAATCAGAGGGGGAATAACCTATAGTCCTTTCTTGGCTTTACGACAGTTTGGTCGCGCTCGAAGAGACGGTCCTTATGAGTTACTTCTTATAGATATTGCCTTTGATTACAAGGAGGACGTTGACGAGCATCGCCGAAGGTTTATACGAGCCTGGGGCATGGTGAATAGGTCTTACCCTCAAGATCTAGGACCAAAGACTTCTCTCCCAATGAAACCTTATCTCTAGTGGGTTCGAGCTCAAGCCCAGAAGCTTGGGATGCCTTATGAAGCTGTGTTGTCAGTAATTGTGGAGCCTACCAATGAAGAGGGTGTTCCTTATACGGTCATGCCCACTGACCTTGGGGCATTGAAGAGATCCTGGATTCAACTGAAGGAGGAGAGGGATACCTACCAGGAGAAGTACCATGAGCAAGAAAGGAAGATCTTGAAGCTCACCAGGAAACTCGAGAATGAAAGAACAATCAATGACTATGTCAGCATGAAGGGGAAGCGTCCATGGGATTTCTGATTTTGCTTTCTTTAGTTTAGATTTGTTTTCCATTTATTTCTTTTGTAACGACTCAAAGGCATTGTTAAACATTTTTACAAAGTAATCTAATAAATTTTGTTTTATTTTTGGTTTGCAAATTTAAATCTCCCAAGGTCTTTGAAATCATTACATATGCATCCCATTATCATGCACATCATTACAGGTACCATTATAGGTTTCTCATCTTCTTCGCTGTTTATTTCAGCGCGAAATGTCTTCTGAAATACCTACCGATCAAGCCATCAAAGCTCTTCAGGCACATAATGCCCAATTCCAAGAGATGTTCTTGAACTTGGCTAAAAGGCAAGAGGATTTGAAGACTCCCATCCCGAAGGATAAGAAGAAGAAGAAGAAGAAGAAGGTGGTTCTTCTGAATATGGGTAACAGATTTGGGAATAGGTTGCGACAGGAAGCTGATCTGTCTTGTTGTACCCCAAAATTTGCCCTCCCATATTCTTCAAGAAATTGCCAAGTCAAGCTTCAAAATTCCCCAAGGGTTGCACAGTGCAAGAACCTCCTAAGCAGTCAAAACTAGGGTTTTTATTCTGATCAAGAAGTTGAAGTTGTCAAGAGCCCAATCAAGTCTCATATGCCTACAAATATGGTCAAGCATCCTCATACAAAGTTTCAAGACATTCAGCTCAAAATTGCACAGTCAAAACCCTAATTGCACTACAGTCAACTGTAGGGGCAAAATGGTCATTTGGCAGTCAAAAGTTCAAATTTTTGGTCAACATATCATTTTGAAGCCACAAACATCATTTGATCAATGCTTGATCATGATTCTCAAAATTTGGCTCAGAAATCATCAAGATGCAAAAGTTTCCTTATTTGGACAGCTGAAAAAGTCAACTGTAAATTGACCAGAGCATAACTTTCATATGGATTATCAGAAAAATTCCATCCAAAGCTCATTTTGAAGAGAAAGACATTTCCTACAACTCATATTCATACTTCAAGTCCAAGAAATGCTCTCACAAAAAGTTATTAATTTCAACATTATAGGTCATTTTCAAAAGTCAACAAAAAGGGACTTTAAGTCAAAGGCCATAACTTGAGATTGGTAAATCAAAATGACATGGGACCAAAGACATTGGTTAGAGGACTCAAAGACCTTTCCAAAATGTCCACGAACATGAGAAAAGCTTAAAAATTGAGCAAGTTATGCCTTGTAGAAGTTGGGAAATTTTGGGATATTTTGAAAAGTCAACATTGATTCAAATGGCCTAAAATTGCTAATGGGCCCATGTTTCTTCCATAATTCATCACCCAAGGCATATGCACGACTACTTGGCCCAAAGGGAAGTCTTTATTCATTTTTTATTTATTTATTTGAATTTTTATTTATAATAATTCATTTAAATCAAATTAAATATATGAAAAATGCTTAACCTAATTTTTTCAATCTTTTTGTGCACATTATATCATCAATAATTCGTGCATATCCCAATATGGAAAGATTTGGATTGATTGGTATGATTGAGAACAAAAAACACATGGAAAAAGATTTGATTTTCATGGTGAAAAAATCAAATATTGAATCCTTTAATTCATGGATCTTTGGACAAATTCTTTAACCTAATTCATTACTACTTATACAAGGAAAAAAAACCTAGTCCTGAGGACCATTGAAGCTGCGCTAAGAACCATTGACAAACTAGAATTTTTGGCAAGAAACTCAAAAACTGAAAACCCTTTTGCAGGTTGATTCAAGGCTTAATAGCTGTTCAAACACCTTCCTGGAGGTCCACTGAACGTTTTCCAATCACAAACATCCATCAAAACTCAAAGAATCGTTGTACAGAAACTGACTTTTCTTGCTTTTTTTTTACAATCGTGCATCTTCATTCATGCACTTTTAATAAGTTTTAATATGTGATTCATACTCCTCGTGCAATTCCAAAGATAACCCAATGATTCAATTGTATTTTTATGCTGTGTACGCGATTATGCCATGATTGTATTTTAGGGTTTGCAGGACCTCAAATTGGGGGTTTCTAATTAAAGAAAAATTGGCCTTCAAGAGTACCATGGTTGTAATCAGCATGTCTGGACGAAGAAGAAGCCATGCTCGCGCTCAATTTATGAGCGTCCTAGGCCTAATCGCTATTTTTCCAAAGCTGGCCTAGGAGAACGCGTGAAAAACCGTTGTCTAATATTTGTGTTTCAGGAATAATGAAGAAGACGACCTCGTGGCAAAAGGTGATAGGCCAGTTCAAATTTCGCGCGCGTTGGTGGCCCCTGACTATTATTTCTTTTATAATGTTTATTCGTTATTATATATTAAACGCGCATGGGTTGGTTCAGTGGCAAACGTGTTGGTTGGAAAGGTACATGACCTGGGTTCGAACCCCAGGTCTTCAATATTCTCAATATTATTTTTCCATTGATCTTCACATGTAGTGCCCAGGTTGAAGTGCACCATACACCTTCTCCACCAAGCGTACACACGTCCAGCTTCATCAGATCAAAGGCCATAAATTGAAGACTATGGTGAACCCTAGTCCATGCATCACACGCGTCCAGCAAAAGTCAACCAGGCCATGCTAAATGGGCCAGAATTCTGGGATTAAACCTCCTATTTGGGGACTACAACCCCCCTAGGTTTGCTATGTTTTTATTTATTAATTCTATTTTCTTTTAATTGTATTTGTTTATTTAATTAATTATTTTCATAAAAAGCATAAAACACAAAAAAATCAGAAAAGAGAAAAAAGACAATAAATATTTTATTTCTAGTATTTTTATAAATAAATTTGCATAGTGTAAATTAGGGTTTAATTCTAATACTTTTAACAAAAATCAAAAAAATGTAGAATTAGGTTTTAATTAATTTCATCTTTTTTTTCCTTTTTTCCCATAATAATTAAATAATTTTATTTATTTTTATAGTTAAATTTGCATATAAAAATTAGGATTAATTTTAGGTTAAAAAACTTCAATATTTTCTTAATAAATTAAAAATAATTAGGATTAGGGTTTGCATCTTATTTTAATTTTAGTTAATTCTCTTTTTTCATATTAAATCCTAAAATACCAAAAAATACCAAAAACAAAAACAATTTCTTTTTTTATTTTTTATTAATTAATTCCATGTAATTTTAATATTATGCAAAAAGGGTCCAACGCCCTCGTTTCGATTTAATTTTTATTCGCGTATTTATTTATTTCTTTTCCGCTTAAATATTTGTGTATCTCTCCCAAGGCCTTGTAACGTTTTAATTATTTCTCGCACTTTTAATTTCTTTATTTTTCTGTCAAATCGGGTCCTGGTTTAATTTTGGCGATATGGACCCGCGCCGTTTGTAATAGCTTAGAATTTACTTTTCCCGCAATATTTTTAACTGTTAAATCAAAGCATGCAAGAATGAATGACTAAAATAAAAAACAAGCGTAGAACACCCATGACATGACAAAAGACAAAAATAAATGAAAACGACACACAAATCACACACCACCCCTAGGGTACGCCTCACTGTTGCCTTGCCTCGAAAGGTGATCGTCGAGTAGAGGATGTCTTAGTAAGTCCTCATGATCCGGGAACCTGGCATGAGGGTAGCTTCTAAGGTGTCTTCCCATTGCTCTGGTGATCACCATGTCCCGAACCTCGAATTGACCCGAACACCTCCAACGGTGGTGCTACCTACCTCTCAATGGTGGGATGGCACTACTTTAAAGGACATTTACACAGACGAATTCCTTAGGGTAGGTAGACGACTCGTGGATACTTGCTCTAATTCAAAACAAAACAAATCAAAAATACTTTTCACACCAACACATTTTCAAAAAGCTTTCGAAAGCATTTTTCAAACACTCTTGAGGATCGATACAAGAGTCGAACTGAAATTTTCAAAGAAACTTTTTAAAACCCACTGTTGAAAAGCAAACAAACTATTTTGAAAACACAAATGAGCAAGTATCTAAGAGCCCATGGACAACCATGGATAGAAAGGGTGCTAACACCTTCCCTTTCTATAACCTACCTCCCGAACCGAGAGCAATCTCTTTAAGGAATTTTTCTGTGCTTTTGTCCTTTCCATTTGGAGAAAATAAAAGACGGTGGCGACTCTTGCTTCCGCGACATTTCGCGAACCAGCATTAAACAGTCAGTTCCAGATCCACCGATCACATGTCTCTTTCATCCAAAGGAGAGGAGAACCAAGAGGAAGAAAAGGGTCCCAGTCCTGTGGTCTCTGATAATGATACTGATTTTGATGATGAGCAGTATCCTCTTGCTGAGGATAGGTACAAACAACTCAAAAACCGTCTGAGCGCTATGGAGATTCAGAAGATACCTGGTTTAGACTTCAGAGATCTGGGACTAGCATCTGGGGTGGTGATCCCTCATAAGTTTAAAGCTCCGGTTTTCGCCAAGTACGATGGAGTATCCTATCCAAAACTTCACCTTCGCTCGTACGTCAGAAAAATCCAACCCTACACTGCTGATAGAAATTTGTGGGTACATTTCTTTCAAGATAGTCTGTCAGGGACTCAGCTTGAATGGTTTTATCAATTAGAAGGAGCTAATGTCTGAAACTGGGAGGACCTTACTGCTGCTTTCTAAAGGCAGTATTAGTATAACGCCGACCTTGATCCCACTCGTACTCAGCTTCAGGGTGTGTCTATGGGGGCAAGTGAAGGTTTTAAGGACTATGCTCAGAAGTGGAGAGATTTGGCTGGAAGAGTCCAACCCCCTTTGTCTGATAGGGAGTTGGTTGACATGTTTCTAGGGACGTTGTCTGGTCTATTCTTCAATCATCTGATTGGCAGTTTGTTATCTGGGTTTACTGAATTGATTTTGACTGGGGAGAGAGTAGAAGCTGGTATCCGAAGTGGTAAGATACAGAAGGATACTTCATCAAGTGCAGTAAAGAAGCCTTTCACCGGTGAGAAAGAAGCTAGGGAAATTTACGGCCCGAGGGGCCAAAGCAGACCTGAACACCGTCAAGCAGTGAATGCGGTAGTGATATCAAGACCCACAGTTACTCCACAACGCAATAATCAACAGAGAGTGGAGAGACCACAAAGACAGTTCACTCGACTCAATATGACCTTGTCTCAAATTCTACCATAATTATTTAAGACCAACCTGGTAACTCTGAGGGAAGCCCGAAGAATCCCAACACCACATCTCCGCTATATAACCTGAATGCCCGTTGTGCCTATCACTCCGATGGCCCAGGTCATGATACAAACAATTGTTGGGCTTTGAAGAATAAAGTGCAAGACTTGATCGAAGCCAAAGAGATTGAGTTTGACGCTCCGGAGAAGCCCAATGTCATAACTACTCCCATGCCCAAACATGGTCATGGAGTGAATGCTGTGGACGATGATTTATTTGTAACCTCCGTGGAAGAAATTTCTACTCCTTTGATGACAGTTAAGAAGAATCTATTGTTGGCCGGTTTATTTCCGGGTTGTGGCGAAGGTTGCCACATGTGTTCAGTTCTGCCTGCTAGTTGTCACTTATTGAAATCAGGTGTTCAACGCCTGATGGATAATAGAGAGATCCTGTTTGAGAGGACTACGATTCTGACGTTCCAATTGAAGATGTTGCCATCATAACCATATCTACCAATCCTTCCAAGGCTTCCTCGAGAAAGCCTGTTAGGATTACATTTGTTTTAAGAGTTGCTTCGTTAATAATTATTGTCCCTGGTCCTATCCCATACACTTCGGGTAAGGCTGTCCCTTGGCACTATGGGGCCGATGTGTATTACCATGGAGTTAAACAAGACTTGAAGAATGAGGAAGCTGATGCTGATGTCAGCAATATTGTCGGGACTAGCAAGATCACCAGAAGTGGAAGACTCTTTTCTCCCGAGATTTCCCCTCCGACTGTTCGCAAACCTGTTGTCATTCCATCTTCTAGTACATCAGCTACCATCCCAGTGACTATTCCAGTTATAACCCCTGTCGCCAAGCCATCTGGCACTCGGGGCAAAGAAATCATAGGTGAGCCTGCCCGGACGGAGGCGCCTAAGAAGATCATTATAGAAACCACTAAGCAGGAGATAGAGGAAATTCTGAAGATTATCAAGAAGAGTGACTATAATATAGTCGAGCAGCTAGGGAAAACCCCGTCTAAAATCTCCATGTTGTCCTTGTTATTGTGTTCGGAAGCCCATGCAAAGGCTTTAATTGCTTTCCTCAAAACTGTGCATGTGCCGCAGGAGACTTCTGTCGATCAATTCAAAGACTGTGTAGCTAGTTTGACTGCCGACAATGGGTTGAGTTTCTCATATGCAGATTTGACTGCTAAAGGAAGAAATCACAATGATGCTCTGCACGTCTCGATCGAGTGCAGGGGCACTACTCTGGCCCATGTACTGGTGGATATTGGGTCCTCATTGAACGTTTTGCCAAAGAAAGCATTAGACTGTCTAGACTGTGAAGGTTTGATTCTGAAGTCGAGCAATATTGTGGTTAGAGCTTACGATGGGTCAAAAAGGATGGTGCACTGGGAGGTGGACCTCCCTGTTAAAGTTGGCTCTCATACCTTTTCATCTACTTTCTATGTGATGGATATCCGACCATCTTATTCTTGCTTGTTGGGTCGCCCTTGGATTCATAAGACTGGGGCAGTGACTTCTATGCTCCATCAGATGTTGAAATATCTGGTAAAGGGGAAGATTATTACGGTGCGAGGAGAAGAGGAGCACATGGTGAGTCATCTTAATTCCTTTCGTTATGTGGAGATGGATGGGGAGTTCATCGAGACCCCGTGTCAAAACTTTGAAGAGGTCCCCCAGACTTTGGCGTCGACTGAAGTTGTTGTTGACAAACCTCCGATGAAGATGGCTTCCCTTAAGGATGCCAGGGCTGTAATTGAAAAAGGTGGGTGTGAAAATTGGGGTCATCTCCCTGACTTTGCATACAAAACTGACAAGTTTGGTTTGGGCTTTACTGCAGAGGCTCAAAGGGTTGTTCGGTGCGCGCGAATTGGAAGACCTCCTCTACATATCAATAATCAGGGAGTGAATGCAATTGAAGATGGTGAAGAAGATTCATATTTCGACAGCTGGATCTACCTGACTACCAATGGTGGATTAAACAACTGGACGACGAAGGACTTCGTGCCCGTTTCTTTTATTACACAATAATAGACTTTTGTTTTGAGATTTGTAACAAACAGTTTGAAACTTTACGGCTCGGTGCCTTGCCCGAGGCACTTTGGCTTTGTTTATGAGGGCTTCTTATTTGTCATTTTCATATATCATCAATAAAGCATTGGACATTTTCTTGCATTACAAATTTTACGCTCCTTGTTTTTCCTTTTTATCTCGCACTATCAAAACAGCTATTGTCTTACACACACTCACATATCATAATGCAGAACCACATCCACTATGGATCCCATTGATAACGACTCTGTTACTGCCAGTTATGACTTCAAAAATCCAATCAACCAAGTCGAGGACGAAGGTGAGGATGATTGTGAAGTGCCTGGGGAACTTGCTAGACTGTTACTACAGGAAGAGAGGGCCATACAGCCTCATGAAGAGCCAGTGGAATCAGTAAATTTGGGTACGGAGGAAGACAGGAAAGAGGTCAAGATAGGTGCAAATCTGGAGCCTAGCGTCAAGCAA
Organism: Vicia faba; assembly: GCA_948472305.1. NCBI lineage: Eukaryota > Viridiplantae > Streptophyta > Magnoliopsida > Fabales > Fabaceae > Vicia > Vicia faba. The sequence goes on along the minus strand of OX451738.1, from coordinate 4,570,783 downwards.
CGGTTGATACAGATGCTACCCGACTATGTTGAGATCTTCGCTTGGTCTTATGAAGATATGCCTTGTTTGGACACTGATATTGTGGTTCACCGCTTTCCAACTAAAGAAAACTGCCCTCCGGTAAAGCATAAGTTTCACCGTATGCGCCCTGAAATGTTTGAGAAAATTAAAGCTGAGGTCATGAAACAGTTTGATGCCAGTTTTCTAGCTGTCACGTCTTACCCACAGTGGGTTGCCAATGTTGTTCCAGTGCCCAAGAAGGATTGTAAGGTACGAATGTGTGTGGACTATAGAGATCTGAATAGGGCGAGCCCCAAAGACGATTTCCCACTACCTCACATCGATGTTCTGGTCGATAACACCGCACAACAAAAGGTCTTCTGCTTTATGAATGGTTTTTCCGGTTACAATCAGATTAAGATGGCTCTCGAGGACATGGAGAAGATAACTTTTGTTACACAGTGGGGCACCTTCTGTTACAAGGTAATGCCTTTCGGGTTGAAGAATGCTGGGGCAACTTACCAGTGCGCCATGGTCGCTTTATTCCACGACATGATTCACCATGAGATTGAGGTTTACATTGATGACATGATTGCAAGGTCCCAGACTGAAGAATAACACCTTGACCATCTCCAGAAACTGTTCGACAGGTTGAAGATGTACAAGCTGAGGTTAAACCCGAACAAATGCACCTTCGTGGTAAGGTCTGGTAAGCTGCTGGGTTTCGTCGTTAGTGATAAAGGTATCCAGGTGGACCCTGCCAAGGTAAAGGCTATACAGGAAATGCCGGCTCCCCGCATAGAAAAGGAAGTTAGGGGCTTTTTGGGACGTTTGAATTACATTGCCCGATTCATTTTACATCTGACTGCTACTTGTGAGCCAATCTTCAAGCTGCTGAAGAAAGATCAAGTGGTAAAATGGAATGATGAATGTCAGACCGCTTTCGAAAGGATCAAGGATTACCTCCAAGAGCCGCCTATTATGATGCCTCCATTTGAAGGAAGCCCTTTGATCTTATACTTGACAGTACTCGACAATTCAATGGGGTGTGTGCTGGGGCAGCATGACGAGTGTGGCCGAAAAGAGCATGCTATTTACTACCTTAGCAAAAAGTTTACCGACTGTGAGACCCGATACTCACTGCTTGAGAAAACTTGTTACGCTTTGGCATGGGCTGCTCGCCGGCTGAGACAGTATATGCTGACTTACACTACCCTATTGATATCAAAGATGGACCCAATCAAATATATCTTCGAAAAGCCTTCCTTGTCCGGAAGAATAGAAAGATGGCAGATGATCTTAACTGAGTACGACATCCAATACACAACCCAAAAGGCAATCAAGGGTAGTGTATTGGCAGATCATTTTGCGCATCAGGCCATGGATGATTACCAGTCTATGAAGTTCGAATTTTCAGATGAGAACATCATGTTGGTGACCGACTGTGAAGAACCTGGACCAGATGAAGGACCTGAGGAAGTATCCCGATGGTCTATGTATTTTGATGGAGCTTCAAACGTGTTGGGTAATGGCATTAGCATCGTGATAATATCTCCTGAAGGCTGTCATACTCTGTTTACCGCTTGATTATGTTTTAACTGCACCAATAATATGGCGGAGTATGAAGCGTGCATCATGGGTCTTCGAGCAGCTATTGACTTGAGGATTAAGTTCTTGAGTGTATTCGAAGATTCTGCTCTAGTGATCAGTCAGATCAAAGGCGAGTGGGAAACGAAGCACCCAAATCTTATTCCTTACAAAGAGTATGTACTGACATTGCTCCCACACTTCGAGGAGATAACCTTTGAACACTTCCCAAGAGAAGAGAATCAGTTAGCGGACACGCTAGCTACCATGTATTCTATGTTCAAGGTCAGGTGGTACAATGAGGCTCCCCAAATTACCATTGAGAGGTTGGACGAACCCGCACATTGTTGTGACATTGAGACTGAAGAGGTAGCAGATAAACCCTGGTTCCACGAGGTAAAGAGGTATCTTGAGGCTCAAGAGTACCCCGAGGGTGCATCTGTTAATGATAAGAAGTTTCTGAGAAGGTTCACTGCGAAGTTCTTCATTAGCAATGGTATTCTTTATAAGCGTATCCATGATTTGACCTTACTGCGATGTGTGGACAAAAGCGAGGCGGAAAGGATCATGGAAGAGTTACATGAAGGTACTTTCGGAACCCATTCCAGTGGACATACCATGGCAAAGAAAATCCTACGGGCAGGATATTATTGGTCTACCATGGAAGCCGATTGTTATCAACACTCTCGGACCTGTCATAAATGCCAAGTCTATGCTGATAAGGTGCATGTACCTCCAGTTCCTCTAAATGTTTTGACAGCTCCTTGGCCTTTTGCAATGTGGGGCATCGACATGATTGGCGAGATCAGACCTACGGTGTCTAACGGGCATTGTTTCATCCTGGTAGCAATTGATTATTTCACAAAGTGGGTTGAAGCATCTTCCTTTGCTACAGCAACCAAGAACGCCGTAGCGCGGTTTATCCGACACAATCTGATCTGCCGATACAGTGTACCAGAGAGGATCATTACGGAAAATGGTACAAATCTCAACAATACAATGATCACCGAGCTCTGCAAACAGTTTAAGATACAGCATCACAACTCTTCTCCTTACCGGCCAAAGATGAATGGGACTGTTGAAGCAGCTAATAAGAATATCAAGAAGATTGTGCAGAAGATGACGGTGACCTACAAAGACTGGCACGAGATGTTACCATTCGCTCTTCATGGGTACCGTACCTCAGCACGGACGTCAACAGGGGCAACACCTTACTCTTTGGTGTATGGTATGGAGGCGGTCTTACCCATTGAGGTCCAGATACCCTCTCTCTGAATTATGAAGGATGCAGGTTTGAGCAAGGACGATTGGATCCAGACCCGGCTTGATCAGCTGAACTTAATCGATGAAAAGAGACTTACTGCTATTTGTCATGGTCATACGTATCAAAAGCGAATGATCAAGGAATTTAACAAGAAAGTCGATGACAAGAATATCAAGTCGGGGATCTAGTAATCAAGCGCATCATACTGCCGCAAGGTGATCCCAGGGGCAAATGGACCCCTACGTACGAAGGGCCATTTGTGGTTAAGAACATTTTCTCGGGAGGAGCTATGATTCTAACCACCATGGATGGTGATGACCTTCCTCACCCCGTCAATGCAGACATAGTGAAAAAATACTACGCATAATCAAAGACCCGCTAGGTTGACTGGCCTAGGCAAAAATAAGGGCTTCCCGGCGAACCAAAAGGGTTCGGGCAAAAATAAGGGATGAAAATGAAAAAATCTGTACACCCGGCAAGTCGAAAACCTGAAAAGGAGGATTGGGCAAAAAAGGGTATCCCGGTGGACTGAAAACCCGAAAGGGCGGTCCAGGAAAAAGTTAGGGATCAAAGCGTAACACTATGTCTCATTGGATCATCTTGCAACCAGACTTCGGTGTCGACTATCAAGCTCGGACGGTACCGATCAATCTGATCTACCTTCAACCAAGTAGCAAAGTGATGAGACGCTCGAAGATATAAAGGTGATAATAGAGTTGAAACCCAGTGGGATTGTTCACATAGTTGTTTTTCTTTGTTTTTCACAAATTGTATAATTTCTATTTTTCGGCGGCGTTCTCTTACTAGGACGTCAGCCTCTTGTACAAAACGCCTATTACAGGCCAACTTCAAAATCAATACAATTCATTTTACAATAAATTTCAAAGTTGTTTTTTCTTTCCTGTTTTGTTTTGCAAGAACGTCCAATGGTTCATTTTTTATATATGCATTTGAAAATAATTGTTGCTCATAAATATTTACATACGAAACAAAAGATGATTACTCGTAATCCCAGGAACAGAGGCAAACAAGAAATGTCCAAACCTTACAGTTGCTCTATTCACCAGGTACAGGGATAGACCCAGCTGGAGAATATGACTAAAGATACATACACTCCCTACAGAGTAAAAGGTATCTAAAAACATTGGTGTTAATTATCCCCAAGCAGAGTTCATCTATCACCAACAATGGAAGACTATCCCCAGTAGAGTTTATTTCTTCCACAAGCAGAGGCTCAATCCCTAACAAAAGTTCATTATTGCCAGCAGCGGTAATTCATCCCCAGCTGAGATTATTTCTTCAAATCAGCAGATCTTCTAGCAGGGTCTCTCTTCCCCATAGAGTCATTCCCTCTCCAGTTTATTCTCCAGCAAAGTTATTCTCCCACCAATGTATTCTTAAATCATCTTTGACCGTCATCCCCAGCAAGAATGAAGAATTCAACCCTTTATATTATCCAGCAGCAGTCCGGGATTTATTTCCCCTAGTTAGAGAATATCATAAAAACATTACATATCCATACATCATGGCATGCACATACGCATCATACAACACAGTCTCATTTATTTTGAGAACATCATTGCTCAATGCATTTCATACATCATGACATTACATACGATTAACCCTTTACCTTTCGGGAAAAAATACAATCAAATTCTCATAAAGTTCAAGCTATGAAGCCCATATCCGACCGGATAATATCTTGATTTCTCCATCATATTGTGAAGCCCGAAGAACAACCAGATAACAGTATCAGAATACCGCGAAGCCTGGAATCGACCAGATAGTGGTATCTCTTAAGAACAAGCTATGAAGCCCGGATTCGACCGGATAATAGTTTAATCCCTAACAAGTTATTGTGAAGCCTGGAGAACGACCAAATAGCAATATAAGACACCATGAAGCCTGGACTCGACTAGATAATGGTATAAGACGTTGTGAAGCCTGGATTACGACCAGATAGCAGCCAAGAATACTACGAAGCCTGGAATCGATCAGATAGTGGTATATCTTTAATGCAAGTTATGAAGCCCGGATTCAACCGGATAATATCTTGATTTCTCCAAAACGCCATGAAGCCTGGATTCGACCAGATAATGGTATAATAAATCGTGAAGCCCGGATTACGACCAGATAGCGGTAAAAGACACTGAAGCCTAGATTACGACCAGATAACAGTAAGGGACACTATGAAGCTTGGATTTCGACCAAATAGCAGTTTACCCAGCCAATTACTATGAAGCCCAGAAATCGACCAGATATTAGTAGGCTTAAAAATCAAATGGAAGCCCGAATGCGACTGGATAACCACTTGATTTCTTCTGAAGCCTGGAGTACGACTAGATAAGAAGTAAGTGTTGGTGTAAGCCCTAGAGGCCAATACTTTTGGTACTTGTATCGAATTATTTATTAATAATAAAAGGAATTTCTTTATTATGTTTGCTTTCCAAAATAATAAAGTCCCTAAAATGGTTTATTTGTTTAATGAAATGTTAAGTGTGACTTAATCATGAGATCCCATTAAACATAAGACACTATTCTTAAAGTATCTGTAGTCAAGCTTTAATGTGAAGTGGGATAACATTAAAGCATTAAGATTATTATGAAGATAGATTGATGATCACATCTCATGGATCATAGATAAGGAGTTATCAAGTCTTGACATAGGTATGAATATTAGGAGTAATATTTATACTGGATTGACCCGCTATGAGAATACTACATAGAATGTTATGCAAAGTGTCATAAGTTATTCTCATGATGATAGTGGTGTATACCACCCTTCGACCTGAAACCACTATGGACCCTAGATGTAGAGTCAAGTACTTTATTGCTGATCAAACGTCATCCGTAACTGGATGACTATAAAGACGGTTGATGGGTACTTCACAAAGCATGCTAAGGGACATGAGTGACCTAGATGGAATTTGCTCATCCTGCATAACAGGATAAATGTCTAAGGGCCCAATATTGAACTGGACAAGGGTGACACAGTGTATGCCTTGTGTTCAATATAGACATGAGGGCAAAAGGGTAATTGTACAACACAAATATTATCACGGAAAAGGTTTGGTCATATCACATGACATTTTCATGACTTGGGTAACAATGATGTGTTGCTAGATACCGCTCACTGTTTATTATATTAAATGTGTGATTTAATATAATTGTGAACGTCGCGAAAACCTACAGGGTCACACACATAAGGACAGGTTGATGAGAGATAGAATAAATAAGGAACACTGTAAGGTACGGTGCACTTAAGTGTAATACGGAAAGTGGTAAGGTACCACGTGGATAAGTGATATATGGTACATCATAAGGTATGATGTCCATAAGCTTAATTGGGCTTTTAGCTTATAGCCTTAATTGGGCTTTTAGCTTGTAGCCCACACGAGTGATTCTATAAATAGATCCCTTGTGATGAAGCAATTTCACTTGATGCAATTTCGTTTTTGATTCTCTCTCTCACTTAAGGTTTCCGTTCGTGATCAGCTAGCACTGTGACCGGAAGCGATCTGTTTGTGTGGACTGAGTAGATGCGTTGTTCTTCATCAACGCTCGTGATCACAACATCAAAGGTCTGAATCGCCACAAGAGGTAAATATTTCTATCACTGACCATGCTCATTCGTAAGGATCGCTAAAGGAAAATTTTAAATTCCGCTACGCTTTTGATCGCAATTTTCCTTCAGTAAGGTATTGTGAAGCCTGGAATCGACCAGATAGCAGTACAAGACACCATGAAGCCTGGATTCGACCAAATAATGGTATAGGACACCGTGAAGCCTGGATTACGACCAGATAGCAGCAAACCACTAAAGCCTGGATTACAACCATATAACAGTAAGGGACACTGTGAAGATTGGATTTTGACCAAATAGCAGTTTACCCGACCAATTACTATGAAGCCCAGAAATCGACCGAATATTAGTAGGCCTAAAAATCAAATGGAAGCCCGGATGCGACTGGATAACCACTTGATTTCTTCTGAGGCCTGGAGTACGACCAGATAAGAAGTAAGGTATTGCAAAGCCTGGAATCGACCAGATAACAGTACAAGACACGATGAAGCCTAGATTCGACCAAATAATGGTATAGGACATCGTGAAGCCTGGATTACGACCAGATAGCGGCAAAGCACTGAAGCCTGGGATTACGACCAGATAACAGCATCAGACACTATGAAGCTTAGATTTCGACCAAATAACAGTTTACCTGGACAATTACTAAGAATCCCGGAGTCGACCAGATATTAGTATGCCCTAAATTTAAGTTGAAGCCCATATGCGACCGGATAACAATTTAATTCCTTCTGAAGCATGAAGTACGACCAGATAAGAATTGAGAAATTGCGAAGCCTGGAGAATGACCGGATAGCAAGTTTAATCTCATCTCCCCAGTAAGTCACTGTAAAGCCTGGAGCACGACCAGATGGCAGTCGATATTATCACTATGAAGCCTGGATTACGACCAGATAATAGTTCATTTTTACCTCTTCAACCAAGAGACGATTCCCTGATAGAATAACGGACGACCGAAGCTCCTAAAATTCAACTTTTTCCTCAAGACAGTGATCAGCATTCCCCGGCGAAATCTCCCTCAACAACCGATATACGGGCTCTCGCTAAGGAATCTCTTAGGCGATCGACACTCCTTCGGATGACATCTTTAAGCCCATCTTCCGTCATCAATCTCCAAATGGTGTCTATAAGCCCATTCTCGGCATCACAAGACAAGTACCACTTCATGCGAGTGCAAATTTCTTGGGCACTCTAGTGTTCAATCATCTTCCACCTTCGGATCACGAAAGGCAAGCAAGCCAATCTACATCCTCAGTGTGATCGGTGGGAATAGAACTGACTATTTTGGAATGCTGGTTCGCGTTTGCGTTTGTTTTCTCAAAATATCGCGGTAAGCAAGAGTCGCCACCGTCTTTTATTTTATCCAACAAGGAAAGGACAAAAGCACAGAAAAAAAATTCCCTTTTGAGATGTTTCTCGGGTTCGGGAGGTAGATTATAGAAATGGAAGGTGTTAGCACCCTTTCTATCCGTGGTTATCCACAGGCTCTTAGGTACTTGCTCACTATGTTTTCAAAAGTTTGCTTTTCTTTGTGTTTGTGGGTTTTGAAAAGAGTTTTGTTTTTGAAGAGAGTGTAAGTGCGAAAAGTTTGTTTTGTTTTTAAAAGGAGCAAGTACTTAAGAACATCTACCTACTCAAAAAGGAAGTAAATTGTGCAAATGTCCTTTAGACAGTGCTATCCCACTATTGAGAAGTAGGTATCATCGTCGTTGGAGTTTTTTCGGGTCAATTCGATTTTAGGGATGTGTGGTCACTAAAGCAACGTTAGGACGTCTTAGCGGTAACCCTAATGTCTTAGATCATTTTTATCCGAGGCAACTGTTTCGAGGCAACTTTGATCTTTAGACAAGAGGGTGACCTCTAAAACTTCCTATACTCAATAACCACGTTCGAGGCAACCAAGTGAGGCGTACCCTAGGAGTGGCATGTGTAAGTGTGTGAATTTTCAGTTCATATTATCTTTGTACAGGTCATGGTGAGCTACTTGTTGATTTTAAGTTAAGATGGATCTTGTCATGCATAGCCTAGTTAGCATACATCTAACAGTTAATGGTTGCGGAAAATAAATTGCAGAAAATAAAGCTAAGCTATTACAAGGCGTCGGGTATTTACATCGCCAAAAACAAACCCTTGAAATTAAATGCGAAACGGTAAATAAAAGAGATAAATAAAAAGTCCTAAGTTAAAACTATTACATCCTCGGAGCAATTACAATATATGGATCAAAATAATATGCGCGAGAAAAGTTGAATCAGATTGTCCTTTAGGGTTTTGACCCTTTTTTCATTAAATAAAGCATATTTTTGGTCTTTTTTGATTTAAGAATTAAGTCTAAATTAATAATGGAATTAAAGCAAATATTTTTGAGTTTTATTTTAATTAAGGCAGTAAAATCAGAAATAAAAAAAAACCTAAGTCTAAGTTAATTTTAATTTATTGTAAAAAATGTTAAGATTAAACCTAATTAAAAAAACTAAATCAATTGGTTAATGGTTTATTTACAAAAATAAGTAATAAAATTAAAATAAAAATATTTTTGTTGTTTCTGATTTTTTTATGAAAAAGAGTTAATTAGTTAATTAATTAATTATGATAGTAAATTAAAAACAGTGAAAAGAAAAATAAAGAAACAAACTCAGGGGTGCTGGGCTCGTAAAGGGAGTATGAATTGCAATTTCCAGGCCCAAACGTCCAGCCTGTTGGACTTTCAGATTGCCTGGGCATTTGTTGATCAAGGTTCATGGTGAACCTCATCCTGGACCACTGGATCTGGATCTGGAACCACCTGGTGCATGAGATCTGGAGGTATATGATGCTCCCTGCCTGAAGTGTTGTATCTGAGTACCTGAAGAAAAAATGTAATAAAGTTTTGGGGGACCTGGGATTCGAATCCAGGTCCCAGGGGGTTCTGCAACGCATGCTTCACCAATCCAACTACGCTGCATTATTGTTATTGAATTAAGAAACAAATAACATATGGGAAAATCAATGAATACGCTGGAAAATAAAAAAAGCGCTAATATTTCAAACAGGCCAATCTGGCCATGCCACGTTATCGTCTTCCTCACAAAAGCTTGGTTCGTTTACCTGCAGATTTTATTCTGCAGGAAGTTTCGTAGGGTCGCTCAAACGTTTCTCCTAGGCCATGAAAATAAAATCCCAGAGTACCAACGTACTCGTATCTTCATCCTGGTCATCTCTGTAACCATGGTTTGCATTGATTTTCCCTGTGACATAAACGCCTAAAAACAAGAACAGGAACCCTAGGTTCTATGTATGGGGTTAGAGGCCATGAAAATTAAATTGGAAAATGCCAAAACATTCTAAATCAAATAACAATCACAAATATGTCAATATTTTAAAGAAAAGATGCAAGAATGGATGTTTTCGATTTCATGTTCAGAGCAAATTTTATGGAGACTTACAGCGCGTTAGAAGTAATGAAAGGCTTGGTTTTTGATGGGCCTCGCTTCAGGAGGTTGCTGGCAAGAGAGATGCGTCTTTCCTTTGGTCTGAATCTGCCTCCAATGTGGTTCTTGATCCCACACTTTTTCAAGGTTTTTTTTTTGCAAAGTGGTGTGGCCGTTTCTGCAGAGTTTTTACGCGTTTTTTCGTGTGTGTAGAGTTTTTTTTGTGTCTTTCACGTCTGTCTGCAAGGTTTTCCGTGTGTGTTTTTTGTTTGTGAGCAGAAGTTTATATAGACAAAGGAAATTAGGTCAACATTTGTGTATCAAATCTTGGTCCATTATGATGAAGGGATTTGATTTGATTTCTTCATAAAGACTTGCTATATTTGATTCAATCAGGTGCCAATCTGCTTGCATGCATTACTGCCAGCCTGTTATGAGCTGTTTGGGCCTCCAATATGATGGAAATCAAAAGCTGACTTGCCCCTTCGAACTTGATCTCTTAGATTGCTTCAAAGTCCCCATTCGAACTACTCCAGTCACATCCCCTTCGATTGAGACTCCCCCTGCTTCGATTGCATATATTCAAGGGACACATGCCATTGTGAACTTTGGGTATTCTGGATAGGTTAGGGTATGTGTTTTTGCCTAGTCATGCCAGCCTACTTCGAATCTGCCTTCTTTGCCAGCTTCAAAGTCCAGTTCAAATCTATTTAGCACATTCCCTATTAGACAACTTCGACCAGCCCTTGGCCTTGTGATGAGTCTAAGTTCTGATTCGAAGTGTCCAGAACTTCCTTCATCAGAGCATCTTGGATTGAGAGAAACTCTGCACTGAAATGCCATTCGAAGGTCATTTCGTTCTGGTGTTCTGCTTGAGGTAAAGTGTGAAGTTCCAGTCGAAGGACCCTCTGAAGTACTAGTCGAAGCATTGTGAAATTGACTTGGTCGAAGGGGTCTAGTGCTCAATCGAAAACTTGCACACCAAAGCTTGATCGAAGGAGGTCCAACACTCAATCGAAGACTTGCACACCAAAGCTTGATCGAAGGAGGTCCAGCGCTCAATCGAAACTTACTAATCAAAGCCTGATCGAAGAGTGCTAAATGCCCAATCGAAGACTGGTGAGTCAAGCCTGATTGAAGAGTGCTAAATGCCCAATCGAAGACTAGTGAACCAAGCCTGATCGAAGTATTTTGGATGCCCAATCAAAGACTTTTCCCAGATGCCAATCGAAAGACACTTTGTTCATCTTCAAAAAACTTTAATTTTCTTAGGCAAGGGTTTGTGACCAACCATGTAAGGGAATACCTTTGAAAACATGAGAGGGCAAATTTTGGGGTACAACAGTTGCCCCTGTTCAATTTTCTTAAACCTGAGGATGTAGATTGGCTTGCATGCCTTTCGTGATCCGAAGGTGGAAGATGATTGAACACTAGAGTGCCCAGAAATTTGCACTCGCATGGTGTAGCATCAGCATTGTGATGTCGAGAATGGGCTTACAGATGCCATTTGGAGATTGTTGGTAGGAGGATGGGCTTATAGATGCCATCTGCAGGAGTGTCGATCGCATAAGAGATTCCTTAGCGAGAACTTGCATACCTGAGAAAGAAAGATGGTCTTCCTGGCTTGTTACAGGTGTTAATCTTCAATCTCTTCATGTAGATAATTTTCCTGGCTTGTTACAGGTATCAGTCGTCCACAAATAGTTTTCCTGGCTTGCTACAGGTATTCAACTGGGACTTGAAAAGTTTGGTCTAGGAGATAGTTGTCCTGGCTGGTTTCAGGTATTAATCTCTGACCTGAGAAAGAAAGTCTTCCTGGCTTGTTACAGGTATTAATCTTCAATCTCTTCATGTAGATAATTTTCCTGGCTTGTTATAGGTATTAATCTACAATCAGTCGTCCACAGATATTTTTCCTGGCTTGCTACAGGTATTCAACTGGAACTTGAAAAGGTTGGTCGAGGAGATAGTTGTCATGGCTGGTTTCAGGTATTAATCTCTGACCTGAGAAAGAAAGATGGTCTTCCTGGCTTGTTACAGGTGTTAATCTTCAATCTCTTCATGTAGATAATTTTCCTGGCTTGTTACAGGTATTAATCTACAATCAGTCGTCCACAGATATTTTTCCTGGCTTGCTACAGGTATTCAACTAGGACTTGCAAAGGTTGATGGTAGCCATCTTTTGATTGACCTTCTCCTGAAAAAAAGGTAAACGTTAGTTGTATGCAATGTCATGATGTATGAAATGCATGATGTCATGATGTTCTAAAAAATAAATGAGATTGTGTCGTATGCACTTCATCATGTATGTAAATAGGAGGTATGAAATGTGAAATGTTTATGAATGTATTTTCGTCTGGGAAAATAAATCCTTGACAAATTCCGGGGAGTTTGTTAAATCCTGGACTACTGTTGAAGAGTATGTGTGTCTTCAAACTTTGCTTAGGATGTTTATGATGGGGATGACGAACGAAGATGGTTGTGAGAATAAACCTGTAGGAGAAGATAACTCCGTTGGGGAATAAACATGGTGAAGAGATTACTCTGCGGGGAATTACTCTGTGGGGAAGAGATACTTCGCTGAGATTTTAATGATAAACTCCGCTGGGGATTCCGTTGATAAGCTCTGTTGGGGATTTTGATGATGAACTCCGCTGGGGATAGAAAGAACTTCGTTGGGGATGATCTTTCAGTTGCAACTTGCTGAGGATAGCCCGGTTAGACTCTTGTGAGGATAACCTCTGAATTTGGTTGGGGAGACTTATTTGTGCTTCGTAGGGGATAAGCTTCCAGAATCTACCGGGGAAGATGATTCAACTCTGTTGGGGAAACTTTTTTAGACTGCGCTGGGGAAATGGCTCCACTGGGGGTACCTTGCATTCTGCCGGGGAACATTCTTATATTCCATTGAGGAATATTAAGACTTCCAGGGATACTCTTATGCTTGCTGGAGAATATCCTTATACTCCGTTGGGGAATATTAAGACCTTCTGGGAATACCCAACCTTTTTAGGGCAGATGGTAGACCGACTCTGCTTGGGGGGAGAGTATGGCTGATTCATTCATCGTTTCAAGTCTCAGTGGGGAGAGCTACCATTACTGTCTTACTCTGCGGGGAGTGACGATATCTTGGTCACATTCTTCAGCTGAACTTACCTTGATACCTTGGTGGACAGAGCAACTAGGCCGCTCAGACAATTCTTATTGCCCCTACTTCTGATATCACCCGTAATTAGTCCTTTGTTTCGCATGTAAATATTTATGAGCAGCAATTAATGTCAAATGCATATATCAAAAATGAACATTGGACGTTCTTTGCAAAACAAAACAGATAAAGGGAAAACAATTTGAAATTTGTCTGAAAATGACTTTGTATTGATTTTGAAGTTTGCCTGTGAATAAGCGCTTTTGTACAAGAGGCTGACGTCCTAGTAAGAGAATGCCGCCGAACAAATAGGATTTATACAATTTGTGAAAAGAAAACAAAACAGCTATGTGAATAGTCCCACTAGGTTCCAACTTTGCTATTGCCTTTATATCTTCAAGCATCTCATCACTTTGTTGCTTGGTTGAAGGTGAATCTGATTGACTGGTGCCGTCCGAACCTGATAGTCGATACCGAAGTCTGGATGCAGGGTGATCCAATGATACATAGTGTTACGCTTATCCCTAACTTTTGCCTGGACCTCCCTTTCAGGTTTTCAGTCCACCGGGATACCCATTTTTGCCCAAGCTGCCTTTTCAGGTTTTCGACTTGCCGGGTGTACAAATTTTTTTTTAATTTTCATCCCTTATTTTTGCCCGAACCCTTTTGGTTCGCCGGGAAGCCCTTATTTTTGCCTAGGCCAGTCAACCTAGCGGGTCTTTGATTTTGTGTAGTATCTTTTTACTATGTCTGCATTGACGGGGTGAGGAAGGTCGTCACCATCCATGGTGGTTAGAATCATCGCTCCTCCTGAGAAGATGTTCTTAACCATAAATGGCCCTTCGTAAGTAGGGGTCCATTTTCCCCTGGGATCACCTTGAGGTAAGATAATGCGCTTTATTACCAGGTCCCCAACTCGATACTCTTGTCGTCTGACTTTCTTGTTAAATGCCTTGATCATCTGTTTTTGGTACGTTTGACCATGACAAATAGCAGTAAGTCTCTTTTCGTCGATTAGATTCAGTTGATCAAGTCGGGTCTGGATCCAATCGTCTTCGCTCAAACTTGCATCCTTCATGATCCGAAGAGAGGGTATATGAACTTCAATAGGCAACACTGCCTCCATGCCATAAACCAAGGAATAGGGTATTGCCCCTGTTGACGTCCGTGCTGAGGTACAGTACCCATGAAGAGCAAATGGTAACATCTCGTGCCAGTCTTTGTAGGTCACTGTCATCTTCTGCACAATCTTCTTAATGTTTTTTTTAGCCGCCTCTACAGCCCCATTCATCTTCGGACGGTAGGGAGAAGAGTTGTGGTGCTGTATCTTGAATTGCTCGCAGAGCTCAGTGATCATCTTGTTGTTAAGATTGGTACCATTATCCGTAATAATCCTCTCTAGTACACCGTATCGACAGATCAGGTTGTGCCGAGTGAACTGTGCCACGATGTTCTTGGTTATCGTAGCAAAAGAAGCTGCTTCAACCCACTTCGTAAAGTAATCAATCGCTACCAGAATGAAACGATGCCCGTTGGATGCCGTAGGTCTGATCTCACCGATCATATCAATGCCCCACATTGCAAAAGGCCAAGGTGCTGTCAAGACATTCAGAGGAACTGGAGGAATGTGCACCTTATCAGCATAGACCTGGCACTTGTGACATGTCCGAGAATGCTGATAACAGTCGGCTTCCATTGTGGACCAGTAATATCCTGCCTGAAGGATTTTCTTTGCCATGGTATGTCCACTGGAATGAGTTTCGAAAGTACCTTCATGCAGCTCTGCCATGATCCTTTCGGCTTCAATCTTATCCACACAGCGCAGTAATGTTGAATCATGGTTACGTTTGTAGAGAATGCCATTGCTGATGAAGAACTTTGCCGCGAACCTTCTCAGAAACTTCTTGTCATTAACAGATGCACCCTTGGGGTATTCTTGAGCTTCAAGGTACCTCTTCACTTCATGATACCAAGGCTTTTATGTTACCTCTTCGGTCTTAAGATCACAGCAATGTGCAGGTTCATCCAATTTCCAAATAATGATCCGGGGAGCCTCGTTGTCCCACTTGACTTTGAACATAGAAGACATTGTAGCTAACGTGTCCGCCAACTGATTCTCCTCTCTTGGGAAGTGTTCAAAGGTTATCTCCTCGAAGTGGGGAAGCAACGTCAACACATACTCCTTGTAAGGAATAAGATTTGGGTGTTTCGTATCCCACTCACCTTTGATCTGACTGATCACGAGAGAGGAATCTCCGAAGACACTCAGAAAATTAATCCTTAGGTCAATTGCTGCTCGAAGACCCATGATGCATGCTTCATACTCCGCCATATTGTTGGTGCAGTTGAAACATAGTCGGGCGGTAAGTGGAGTATGTGAGCCTTTAGGAGATATGATCACAGCGCCAATGTCGTTGCCCAAAGCGTTCGAAGCTCCATCAAAATGCATAGACCATCGGGATCCTTCCTCAGGTCCTTCATCCGGTCCAGGTATTTCACAATCAGTTATCAACATGATATTCTCGTCCGGGAATTCAAAGTTCATAGACTGGTAATCATCCACTGCCTGATGTGCCAAATGGTCTGCCAATACACTTCCCTTGATTGCCTTTTGAGTTGTGTACTGGATGTCATACTCAGTCAAGATCATCTACCATTTTGCTATTCTTTCGGACAAGGTGGGCTTTTCGAAGATATACTTCATTGGATCCATCTTTGAAATCAACAGAGTAGTGTGAGTCAACATATACTGTCTCAACCGGCGAGCAGCCCATGCCAAAGCGCAACAAGTTTTCTCGAGCAGTGAGTATCGGGTCTCACAGTCGGTAAACTTTTTTCTAAGGTAATAAATAGCATGCTCTTTTCGGCCAGACTCGTCATGCTGCCCCAACACACACCCCATTGAGTTGTCAAGTACTGTTAAGTATAAGATCATAGGTCTCCCTTCAACTGGTGGCATTAGAATGGGTGGTTCCTGAAGATACTCTTTGATTCTTTTGAAAGCGGCCTGGCATTCATCGTTCCAACGTACCACTTGATCTTTCTTCAGTAGCTTGAAGATTGGCTCACAAGTAGCAGTTAGATGCGAGATGAATCGGGAAATGTAGTTCAGACGTCCTAGAAAGCCTCTGACCTCTTTCTCTGTCTTGGGAGACGGCATCTCTTGTATAGCTTTCACCTTAGAATGGTCCACTTGAATACCTTTGTCGCTCACGACGAAACCTAGCAGTTTGCCAGACCTCACCCCGAAGGTGCACTTGTTCGGGGTCAACCTCAGTTTGTACAACTTCAACCGGTCGAACAGCTTCTGCAGATGGTCAAGGTGTTCCTCCTCAGTTTGGGATCTTGCAATCATATCATCGACGTATACTTCAATCTCATGATGGATCATGCCATGAAACAAAGCAACCATGGCAAGCTGATATGTTGCCCCAGCATTTTTCAACCCAAAAGGCATGACTTTATAACAAAAGGTGCCCCACTGAGTAACAAAAGTGGTCTTCTCCATGTCTTCAGGAGCCATCTTGATCTGATTATAACCGGAGAAACAGTCCATAAAGGAGAAGACCTTGTGCTGAGCAGTATTGTCAACCAGAACGTCGATGTGAGGCAGAGGGAAGTCATCCTTAGGGCTTGCCCTGTTCAAATCCCTGTAGTCAACACACATTCGGACCTTACCATCTTTCTTCGGCACTGGAACCACATTGGCGACCCACTGAGGGTAAGAAGTTACTGCTAGAAAACTGCGTCAAATTGTTTCATAACTTCGGCCTTGATTTTCTCAGACATCTCTGGACGCATACGGCGAACCTTCTATTTTACCTGAGGACATTCTTCCTTGGTAGGCAGGCGATGAACCACAATGTCGGTATCCAACCCAGGCATATCTTCGTAAGACCAGGCAAAGATTTTAACATAGTCATGCAGCATCTGAGTCAACCGTTGTTTCACACTAAGCTCCAGATATGCACCGATCTTGACTTCCTTTTTGTCTGTCTCAGTACCCAGATTCACTGTTTCCACTAGCTCTTCATGTGGCTGAATGGCCCTCTCTTCCTGGAGTAACAGTCTTGCAAGTTCACCAGGCACTTCGCAATCATCTTCACCTTCGTCTTCGGCTAAGTTGATCGGATTTTCAAAGTCATAACTGGCAGTAGCGGAGTCGTTACCAGTGAGATCCAGAGTGGATTGAGACTTGTATATGTGAGTGTGTGTAAAATAGCTGTTTTGCAATATATAATAAAAAAAGACAAGGAGCGCAAAATTTGAAATGCAAAAAACGTCCAATGCTTTTATTAATGATATATGAAAATGGAACACAAAAGCCCTCACAAATGAAGCCACGGTGCCCCGGGTAAGACACCGGGCCATAAAGTTTCACAATATTGTCTGTTACAAATTAAAAACAAAGAGTTCATTACTGGGTAACAAAATTAATAGGGATGAAGTCCTTTGTTGTCCAGTTGCTTGGTCCACCGTTGGTCGTAGGGTAGATCCAGTTGTCGAATTCAGACTCCTCCATGTCATCTTCGATGGCATTTACTCCCGCGTTGCTGATGAACACATGAGGTCTTCCAATCCTTGCACTACGAACAACCCTTTGAGCTTCTGCAGTGAAACCCAAACCAAACTTGTTAGTCTTCTGAGTGAAATCAGGAAGTCGCCCCAGTTTGCATACTCACCCTTCTCAACAACAGCCCGGGCATCCTTGAAGGACACCATCTTCATAGGAGAATCTTCAACCACAGTCTCAGCTGATGCCAGTGACTGAGGAACCTCTTCAAAGTGTTGAAATGAGGTCTCAATGAACTCCCCATCCATCTCTACGTATCTGAACGAGTTAAGGTGGCTGACCATATACTCTTCCTCCCCTTGTACTGTCAATCTTCCCTCTGACCGGGTACTTCAGCTTCTGATGGAGTGTTGAGGTCACAGCTCCAGCTTTGTGGATCCATGGACGACCCAGCAAACAAGAATAGGACGGCCGAATGTCCATCATGTAGAATGTAGAATTGAAGACCTGAGAACCAACTTTGATTGGAATATCAACTTCACCATGCACCATCCTTTTAGACCCATCAAAGGCCCAGACAACAATGTTACTTGGCTTCAGCTCCAGCCCTTTGCAATCCAACTTGTCTAGAGCTTTCTTGGGCAAGACGTTCAATGAGGACCCAATGTCAACTAACACATGTGTAAGAGTAGTTCCCCTGCATTCAATGGAGACATGCAGGGCATCGTTATGGTTCTTCCCTTTAGCAGTCAGATCAGCATCGGAGAAACCCAAACCATTATCAGCAGTTAAATTGGCCACACAATCCGTAAACTGATTAGCTGATGTCTCTTGTGGCACGTCGGCCGTCTTTGGGAAGGTAATCAGAGCCTTGGCATGGGCCTCTGAACACAACAACAGTGATAACATAGAAATCTTGGATGGGGTTTGCCCCAGTTGCTCAACTACATTATAATCACTCTTCTTAATAATCTTCAGAATCTCTTCCATCTCCTGTTTGGAAGCTTCAACAGTGGTTGTCTTTGGCGCCTCCGTCTGGGAAGGCATATCAGTGGTGATCCCTTTGCCCCGAGTGTTAGATGACTCGGCGACAGGGGTAGGAATAGGAACCTGGTCATGAATGGAAGTAGGTACACTTGCAGGTGAAATGACAACAGATCTTCGGATAGTTGGTGGAGCAATATCAGGTGAGAAAAGTATACCACTGCGAGTGACTTTAGCAGGCCCAGTAATGTTGCTGACGCCGGTATCAGCATCAAACTCTTGCTTAACTCCAAGAACATAAACATCTGCCCCATAGTGCCAGGGGACAGCTTTGTCAGAGGTGTAGGGGATGGGCCCCGTAACAGTGATGATTATGGGCGCGATCTTCGGAACAGGCGTAATTCTGACAGGCTTCCTCGAGGGAGCCTTGGGAGAATTGTTGAAAATGGTAATAATGGAAACTTCTTCAGTAGGGGTGGCAGGAACAACAATCTTCTCAAACAGGATCTCCTTGTTATCCATCAGGTTTTGGATGCTTGACTTCAAAGATGGGCAACCAGTAGGTAAAACAGAACACATATGGCAACCTTCACCACAGCCCGGAAATAAACCGGCTAGCAACAGGTTCTTCTTGACAGTCATTAGAGGGGTAACAACATCATCCACAGAAACAACAAACAAGTCTTCCTCTACAGCATTTACTCCATGTTTAGGCATGGGAGCAGTCACAACATTAGGCCTCTCGGGCGCCTCAAACTCAATCTCCTTTGCATCAATTAGGTCTTGAACCTTGTTCTTCAAAGCCCAACAATCATCCGTATTATTCCCCGGGCTATCAGAGTGATAAGCGCAGCAGGCGTTAGGGTTATACTTTGGTGACGTTGTGTTTAAAATCTTCGGAGCTTCTTTTAGAGTCACCAGATTGGTCGTCAGTAACTGTGGCAATATCTGAGACAAGGTCATGCTGAGACGAGTGAATTGCCTTCGAGGTATCTCACCCCTTTGTTGGTTGTGATGCTGAGGAGCACCAGCAGGTTTTGAAATAACAACCGCGTTGACAGCTTGGCGGTGTTCTAGTCTATTCTGTCTTCTTGAACCGTAGACAACACTGGATTCTTTCTTAAACGGTTTCTTCTCGGTGCCTGAGGAGGCACCCTTCTATATCTTCCCATCTTTAATAGCAGCTTCAATCCTCTCATCAGTCAAGATAAGGTCTGTAAACCCGGCTGAAGAGTTTCCAATCAAATGGTTAAAGAATGGACCAGACAGGGTCCCCAAAAACATATCAACAAGTTCACGTTCATCTAAAGGAGGTTGCACCCTTCCGGCAAGGTCTCTCCATTTTTTAGCATACTCTTTAAATCCTTCACCCGTCCCTATTGACATACCCTGGAGTTGGGTACGCGTAGGAGCGAGGTCGGAATTATACTAATACTGCCTATAGAATGCAGTAGCCAAATCCTCCCAGCTACGAATACTGGCTCCATCCAGCTGATAGAATCACTCAAGCTGAGTCCCTGAGAGACTGTCTTGAAAGAAATGGATCCACAAGTTCTTGTCAGTAGTGTAAGGTTGGATCTTTCTCACATATGACCGGAGGTGCAGCTTTGGACAGGATGCTCCGTCATACTTGGCAAAGGCAGGTGCCTTGAATTTATGGGGAATCACCACCCCAGAGGATAGACCTAGATCTCCAAAGTCCAGACCGGGCACCTTCTGTATTTCCATAGCGCTCAAACGGTCTTCCAGCTGTTTGTACTTATCCTCGGTAGGAGGATACTGTTCTTCATCATAGTCCGTCTCGTTGTCGGAGACCATAGGGCTAGGAGCCCTCCTTTCTTGTGGGTTGTCTTTCCCTCTAGATGAGGTGGCCAGATTAACTTCGTTTTGCAGCCCGTTTCCAAACCTGCGTCCAGTGTTGAACAGGACGGTCCTCTTCTTCTTTTTCTTCCTCTCTTTCAGAATTAGGGTCTTCAGGTCCTGCTGACCCTTAGCTAGGCTCATGACCAACTCTTGAAACTGGGCATTCTGGGCCTGGAGGGCCTTGATAGCTTGCTCAGTGGAAGGTTCAGTAGACATGATGATTGCTGAAATAAACAGCGAAGAAGATAAGAAACCTGTAAAAGGGTACCTGTTTATGAAGTGCATGAGATGAAATGCGTATGATTTATGATTTCAAAGACAATCAGGATTCAAATTTGTAAACAAGAAAGGAAACACACTTTATTAGATTTAACTTCAGAATTTAAATTGTTCAACAAATTTCCCTTAGGCGTTACAAGAATGGAAATACTAAACAACAAATAAAAACTGTAAAAGAAATCATCAAAGGTCCATCAGTGCTCCCATGGCCTCTTCTTCTCAGTGCGAATATAATCATTCAGTATCCGCTCGTTCTCCAGTTTCTTAGTCAGCTTCTGGATCTTCTGTTCTTGTTCATTGAACCTATCCCGATAAGAATCCCGTTCTTCCCGCAGTTGCGTCCAAGACCTCTTCAGTGTGCCAATATCAGTGGGCGTATGAGGAAGGAGGATAGTTGGAGGAACCCCGTCTTTATCAGCAACTTCAAGAGTAACAGGCCTGACAGCTTCATATGGCATACCTAACCTCTGGGCACAGATGCGGACCCATCTGAGATATGGCTCCATTGGCAGAGAAGTCTTTGGTCCCAACTCATGTGGGTCAAATTTGTGAACTCTATCCCAAGCCCTGATGAATCTACGACGCAGCTCGTCGCTATCTCCCTAAAAATCAAAGATGATATGAGGCATCAACATCTCATGAGGCCCTTCTCTTCTGGCTCTTCCAAACTGACGGAGAGCTAAACATGGGTTATAAGAGATTCCTCCATGGGTTCCGATCAATGGAACATTAGGATACTCTCCACAGCGATCAATGACAGTCACCTCATCCAAGCCTTTGAGAGTCCAGATAATGTCATTATTAGTAAGAGACATTATCCTATGAGCCCAGCCCATTCCTTCTTTATTCTTCATTACGGACGAGGTGCGAAATAAACCACCTCGACAATAAAGGAGCACAACACATCAAAGTTCCCCGCTTTTGGGCAGTACGAGCATAGAGCTGATGAAGGATATCACCCAAGAGAGTGGGTACATGGTTCCGAGAGATGAAGATCATTATGGCATTAACATTAACAAAAGTGTCAGGATTTGGAAACAATACCAGACCATAGATTAAGAGAGCCAGAATGTCCTCGTACGCTTTGAAGTCTAAGTCATCCCAGAAACAATTAGGTTTGTCAACCAGAAACTTAGCCAAAAAACCCTTAGCTCCACTTCTAGTTTCCCAGTTGGCCATTACCTCCTCTTTGGTCAAGTGAAGGGCCGCAGCAATTTCTTCGGGCCTGAGAGTCCTTTCCTAACCAGTAAATGGAGTCTGCTCCAAAACAGAGATACCAAGCAACTCAGAGAACTCTTCCAGGGTAGGAACCAGCTGGAAGTCTTGAAAGGTGAAGCAATGATATAGGGGATCATAAAACTGGACCAGGACACTCATCATTTGTTTATCCAACTTTGAGGTGACTAAACTGAGAAGAGAACCATGCCTCCTGATGAAGGAAGTAGTGTCTGGAATCCTGTCAACCAACTCTTTAAGCAAAGTAGGTACTTGAACAAAGTTGATCCGGATAGTATTCCTGCACATGGGCATCATGATGTCCTACAAAATAGAGCAAAAATGAAACCCTCTTGTATTTGAAATGGGTTAGTCCTTATGCAGGATGTATGCAATGTTATAATGTTATGATGTCATGGTAAAGGCACATCACAAGTATTCACAAAAGGAAAAGATGGTAAAGGCACACAAGTCACACAAAAGAGCCCTTAGATTTCAGGCTGGCATGAAGCTTAGGTACTACCCTCTTTCAGTTTCAGTTGGTTAAGACCTGTCCTAAAAAATAGTAACCGGGTTCTAGAGGATCTCAATATCACTGACTACCCTCAATCGGTCATAATTCCAGTTTAGCAACCTTTTCTTGCATCTGGAATCATCGCGAGAGTTTAGTCTCAATGAGTGTAGCATACTGCTACTGTTCTATGGCCGAGTTGGTCAATTTAAGGTTCTAAGATCAGTTGGTGCTTAATGACTCCTTAGAAGACCCATATTCTCCTCGTTCCAACACAAGGGATATCAGTACAGACCAAGGTGTCACACCAACGTAGCTACTGCTTCATCCGTGTCGGTCTACGTTGGACAGATCCCTCACAGTTTATTGGTACTTACCTAAAAAAGGGTATCCCCAAATCCAGGTTAGGATCTATAGAACTCCGATACAAGCCCACAAAATTTAAAGCATACAAGTCAAGTAATTGAAAACACAAGTGATCTAATCCTAAGGTACACCTCACTTTATAGAAAATCCCCAGCAGAGTCGCCAGTTCTATGATCGGTGGGAATAGACCTGACTGTTTTGGAATGCTGGTTCGCGTTTGCGTTTGTTTTCGCAAAATATCGCGGTAAGCAAGAGTCACCACCGTCTTTTATTTTATCCAACAAGGAAAGGACAAAAGCACAGAAAAAATTCCCTTTTGAGATGTTTCTCGGGTTCGGGAGGTAGATTATAGAAAGGGAAGGTGTTAGCACCCTTTCTATCTGTGGTTATCCACAGGCTCTTAGGTACTTGCTCACTATGTTTTCAAAAGTTTGCTTTTCTTTGTGTTTGTGGGTTTTGAAAAGAGTTTTGTTTTTGAAGAGAGTGTAAGTGCGAAAAGTTTGTTTTGTTTTTAAAAGGAGCAAGTACTTAAGAACATCTACCTACTCAAAAAGGAATTAAATTGTGCAAATGTCCTTTAGACAGTGCTATCCCACTATTGAGAAGTAGGTAGCACCGTCGTTGGAGTTTTTTTGAGTCAATTCGATTTTAGGGATGTGTGGTCACTAAAGCAACGTTAGGACGCCTTAGCGGTAACCCTAATGTCTTAGATCATTTTTATCCGAGGCAACAATTTCGAGGCAACTTTGATCTTTGGACAGGAGGGCGACCTCTAAAACTTCCTATACTCAATGACCACGTTCGAGGCAACCAAGTGAGGCGTACCCTAGGAGTGGCATGTGCAAGTGTGTCAATTTTCAGTTCATATCATCTTGGTACAGGTCATGGTGAGCTACTTGTTGATTTTAAGTTAAGATAGATCTTGTCATGCATAACCTAGTTAGCATACATCTAACAGTTAATGGTTGCAGAAAATAAATTGCAGAAAATAAAGCTAAGCTATTACAAGGCCTCGGGTATTTACATCGCCAAAAACAAACCCTTGAAATTAAATGCGAAACGGTAAATAAAATCGGTAAATAAAAAGTCCTAAGTTAAAACTATTACATCCTCAGAGCAATTACAATATATGGATCAAAATAATATGCACGAGAAAAGTTGAATCAGATTGTCCTTTAGGGTTTTGACCCTTTTTTCATTAAACAAAGCATATTTTTGGTCTTTTTTTATTTAAGAATTAAGTCTAAATTAATAATAGAATTAAAGCAAGTATTTTTGAGTTTTATTTTAATTAAGGCAGTAAAATCAGAAATAAAAAAAACCTAAGTCTAAGTTAATTTTAATTTATTGTAAAAAATGTTAAGATTAAACCTAATTAAAAAAACTAAATTAATTGGTTAATGGTTTATTTACAAAAATAAGTAATAAAATTAAAATAAAAATATTTTTGCTGTTTCTGATTTTTTTTATGAAAAAGAGTTAATTAGTTAATTAATTAATTATGATAGTAAAATAAAAATAGTGAAAAGAAAAATAAAGAAACAAACTCAGAGGTGCTGGGCTCGTAAAGGGAGTATGAATTGCAATTTCCAGGCCCAAACGTCCAGCCTGTTGGACTTTCAGATTGCCTGGGCGTTTGTTGATCAAGGTTCATGGTGAACCTCATCCTGGACCACTGGATCTAGATCTGGAACCACCTGGCACATGAGATCTGGAGGTATATGATGCTCCCTGCCTGAAGCGCTGTATCTGAGTACCTGAAGAAAAAATGTAACAAAGTTTTGGGGGACCTGGGATTCGAATCCAGGTCCCAGGGGGTTCTGCAACGCACGCTTCACCAATCCAACTACGCTGCATTATTGTTATTGAATTAAGAAACAAATAACATATGGGAAAATCAATGAATACGCTAGAAAATAAAAAAAAGCGATAATATTTCAAACAGACCAATCTGGCCATGCCACGTTATCGTCTTCCTCACAAAAGCCTGGTTTGTTTACCTGCAGATTTTGTTCTGCAGGAAGTTTCGTAGGGTCGCTCAAACGTTTCTCCTAGGCCATGAAAATAAAATACCAGAGTACCAACGTACTCGTATCTTCATCCTGGTCATCTCTGTAACCATGGTTTGCATTGATTTTCCCTGTGACATAAACGCCTAAAAACAAGAACAGGAACCATAAGTTCTATATATGGGGTTAGAGGCCATGAAAATTAAATTGGATAATGCCAAAACATTCTAAATCAAATAACACTCACAAATATGTTAATATTTTAAAGAAAAGATGCAAGAATGGATGTTTTCGATTTCATGTTCAGAGCAAATTTTATGGAGACTTACAGCGCGTTATAAGTAATGAAAGGTGAAATTCTGGCAGCAGATACTCAATGTCACAGTGAATGTTATGACAACGTATCTGACTTTCTATAAGACAGTAAGTAAAAACAGTAAAGAACACAGTCAATTGTTTACCCAGTTCAGTGTGAAACAACACCTACTCTGGGGGCTACCAAGCCAGGGAGGAAATCCCCTATAAGAGATATTAATTCAGGAATAAACCAACCAGTTTATCTCCTTCACTTAAGACCTACCTAATGCAACTTCAATCTAAGTTCAACTTAAACCTGAGTTCCTACTCACTCCCCCTCAATCACAGCAGTGATACTTAAAACAATTGTCTAATGAATTAAAGAAGACACTCTTCAGAACATACACTTGATTATGCTTCACAGCTTTTTAATCAAGTAACACAAACACTCGTGCTTCACAGATTTGAGTGATACATAAACCTAACTTGACTTTGCTTCAAAGCTTTAGTCAAGAGACACAAAACACTCTTGCTTCAAAGCTTTGAGTGGTACAAAAACCCTTACAATCAAAACCTATTCCAAGTCACTTATCACAATGATACTTGCTTGGATTACAGCAGTTAAAACTATACAGCTCCTAATTGATCTTCAGTCAAAAGAGATACTTTCCAAACAGCAATCCTGTTGAATATATAGCAGCTGTTTCTTCAGTTAGGGTTTCCACAAAAAGCTAGGGTTCATTAGGTTTAACCTTAAGACTTGGTCACAAGACTTTATCAACCAGATTAGGGTTGAGCTAGGTTAACCTAAAGTCCACGTGAGATTCTATTCTGGAAAGAATGAGCCATCTTCCTGAAAAATCTCAGAATTAACCAAACTACATATATGTTAGATCAGTACAGGATGTCTTAACATTTGTTATGACATCAGAATTCCTGTTTACTGATTTTGGTAGAAGGCAATAAATGTGATCTTTTGCAAAATGCTCAGATACACACTCATACACAGTAGCTATTGTATGCCATACTTTTTCTTCATAAAGAACCTAATAATCCAGAATGTTATGACATCAGTCATGACATTTACAGACCTGGTTTTACCAAAAATACATGCCAATAACTAAACACTTACAAATTCCCCCTTTGGCAGATTTTTGGCTAAAACCCCTAAGCAATAAGAGAATAGAGAGCAGCAGAATGAATATGACTGCAGAAAAAATATGAGGACTACCAAGTAATTAACACAAAATATCTCCCCCTCTTTAGCCACAAATAGGCCAAAGATGCATGTACTTAAATGTTATAGGTAATAAAAACAACAAATAACATCTGAAAACACTTGCATCAACAGCATAAGCATCAGGCTTGTCAACTCTTTACGCATTGTCACCTTCAGAGGAGCTATTTTCTTCAGCATTGAGCTGATCTTCAGCAGCACCCTCTTCCCTTCTGTTTCGTTCAGTCTCCTCCTGTTCCAACTAGAGAGAGAACTTTGATTGAGAGAAAGGGATTTGTTGCAGAGTTGAGAGAGGAAGGAGGCAAATGAGTGTCTATTATGAAAGAAATGGGAAGGCATATGATTAACCCAATCAAAATAGACTTAACAAAAATAACTCCTTCTACCCTTGTTTTAAGCAAAATTAATTGCTACAATTCCTCCTGTTGGCAAATACCCAACTTGCCCCTCAAGTTTTCAAATTGATTTGCATCAAGTGCCTTGGTAAAAATGTCAGCCAGCTGTAGCTCAGTGGCAACATGTTCCAGTTTAACCGTCTTCTCTTCTACAAGGTCTCTAATAAAGTGATGTCTTATGTCAATATGTTTGGTCCTGCTATGCTGAATAGGATTCTTGGAAATGTTGATTGTACTCAGATTGTCGCATTACAATGTCATAACATCTTGTGTGACATTATACTCAGTAAGCATCTGTTTCATCCAGATCATTTGAGAACAACTACTACCAGCTACAATGTATTCAGCTTTAGCAGTAGAGAGAGACACACAATTCTGTTTCTTGCTGAACCAGGAGACCAGATTATTTTCTAAGAAGAAACATCCTCCAGAGGTGCTTTTTCTATCATCAGCACTTCCAGCCCAATCAGCATCACAATAACCAGTCAGAGTTGGTTCACAACCATGAGAGTACAGCAAGCCATAGTTGTAAGTTCCACTTACATACTTCAAAATTCTCTTTACTTGGTTGATATGACTGACTTTAGGATCAACTTGGTATCTTGCACAAACTCCAACTGCAAAAGCAATGTCAGGTCTGCTGGCTGTTAAGTACAACAAACTTCCTATCATGCTTCTGTACAGACTTTGGTCCACCTTAACCCCACTTGAATCTTTGGATAGCTTTAAATGAGTAGGTGCAGGGGTCCTTTTGTGACTGGCATTCTCCATACCAAACTTCTTGACAAAGTTCTTTGCATACTTGCTTTGAGATAGAAAGATTGAGTCCTCCATCTGTGAGACTTGCAGTCCAAGAAAATAAGTCAGTTCTCCCATGAGACTCATTTCGAATTCAGCCTTCATCTGGTCAGCAAAATGTTTAACCATTTGTTCTGACATTCCCCCAAACACTATGTCATCAACATATATTTGAGCTACCATTAACTTCCCTCCTTCATTTTTGACAAAGAGGGTTTTATCCAAGCCTCCTTTTCTGTATCCTTTGTCTGAGAGAAATTTTGTTAACCTGTCATACCATGCTCTAGGAGCTTGTTTCAGGCCATATAGAGCTTTCCTCAATTTGTAGACATGATCAGGGTGGTTTGGATCCACAAAACCTTTAGGCTGTTCCACATAAACTTCTTCATTTAAGTACCCATTTAGGAAGGCACTTTTTACATCCATCTGAAACAGCTTGAACTTCAGGAGACAAGCAATTCCCAATAGGAGTCTGATAGATTCCAGTCTGGCTACAGGGGAAAAGGTCTCATCAAAATCAACCCCTTCAACTTGAGTGTATCCTTGGGCAACAAGTCTTGCCTTATTCCTAGTGACAACTCCTTCAGCATCTGATTTGTTCTTGTATATCCATTTTGTGCCAATGATGTTTGTTCCCTCTGGTCTAGGAACTAACTCCCAAACTTCATGTTGCTTAAATTGGTTCAATTCATCTTGCATTGCACCAATCCAGTATTCATCAGTTAAGGCCTCCTTAACATTTCTTGGTTCAATTTTAGACACAAAACAAGAGTTTGAGATGATTTCTCTAGATCTTGTAATGACTCCACTATTTGGATCCCCTATAATGAGTTCTTTAGGATGATCTTTCTGAATTCTGATGGAAGGGATTTTGCTAGCTTCCTTGGATTCAGAGTCTGCTGTAGTGGTGTTAGGAAGGTCATTCTGTTGAGTTGGAATCTCAAAGAATGTCTCAATATTACAAGGGACATCTGTTTCTTCATGATAATCATCAACTATGACATTTATTGATTCCATCATGACTTTGGTCCTGGAATTGAATACCCTATAAGTTCTGCTGTTGGAGGAGTATCCTAGAAATATACCTTCATCACTTTTAGGGTCCAGCTTTCTCCTTTGTTCATGATCTGCCAGAATATAGCATTTGCTGCCAAATACATGGAAGTACTTCACAGTTGGCTTTCTTCCTTTCTGTAAGTGTTTAGTTATTGGCATGTAATTTTTGGTAAAACCAGGTGTGTAAATGTCATGACTGATGTCATAACATTCTGGAGTATTAGGTCCTTTATGCATAAAAAGTATGGCATACAGTAGCTACTGTGTATGAGTCTGTATCTGAGCATTTTGCAAAAGATCACATTTATTGCCTTCTACCAAAATCAGTAAACAGGAATTCTGATGTCATAACAAATGTTAAGACATCCTGTACTGATCTAACAGATATGCAGTTTGGTTAATTCTGAGATTTTTCAGGAAGATGGCTCATTCTTTCTAGAACAGAATCTCACGTGGACTTTAGGTTAAC
Organism: Vicia faba; assembly: GCA_948472305.1. Taxonomy (NCBI): domain Eukaryota; kingdom Viridiplantae; phylum Streptophyta; class Magnoliopsida; order Fabales; family Fabaceae; genus Vicia; species Vicia faba. The sequence goes on along the minus strand of OX451738.1, from coordinate 4,541,802 downwards.
CTAGCTCAACCCTAATCTGGTTGATAAAGTCTTGTGACCAAGTCTTAAGGTTAAACCTAATTAACCCTAGCTTTTTGTGGAAACCCTAATTGAAGAAACAACTGATATATATTCAACAGAATTGTTGTTTGGAAAATATATCTTTTGACTGAAGATCAATTAGGAGCTGTATAGTTTTAACTGCTGTAATCCAAGCAAGTATCATTGTGGTAAGTGACTTGGAATAGGTTTTGATTGTAAGGGTTTTTGTATCACTCAAAGCTTTGAAGCAAGAGTGTTTGTGTCTCTTGACTAAAGGTTTGAAGCAAAGTCAAGTTAGGTTTATGTATCACTCAAAGCTGTGAAGCAAGAGTGTTTGTGTTACTTGATTAAAAAGCTGTGAAGCATAATCAAGTGTATGTTCTAAAGAGTGTCTTCATTAATTCATTAGTCAATTATTTTAAGTATCACTGCTGTGATTGAGGGGGAGTGAGTAGGAACTCAGGTTTAAGTTGAACTTAGATTGAAGTTGCATTGGGTAGGTCTTAAGTGAAGGAGATAAACTGGTTGGTTTATTCATGAATTAATATCTCTTATAGTGGATTTCCTCCCTGGCTTGGTAGCCCCTAGAGTAGGTGTTGTTTCACACTGAACTGGGTAAACAATTGACTTTGTTCTTTACTGTTTTTATTTACTGTCTTATAGAAAGTCAGATACGGTGTCATAACATTCACTGTGACATTGAGTATCTGTTGCCAGAATTTCAATTGGCATCAGAGCAGGCACCCTTCCTGTATTACTGGGTGAGATCTAGGGATATCACTTTCTGGCACTATGGACAAAGAAGGAGTTTTTGGAAATAGACCACCCATTCTGGATGGAACAAATTATGACTACTGGAAACCTCGTATGATTGCCTTCTTAAAATCTCTGGACAAAAAGGCTTGGAGAGCTGCTGACAAAGGATGGAACCATCCCACCATAACTGAGAAAGATGGGACAATCAGTCTGAAGCCTGAGGAAGAATGGAGCAAAGAAGAAGATGAGTTAGCCCTGGGAAATTCCAAAGCTTTAAATTCCTTGTTCAATGGAATTGATAGAAACATTTTCAGACTAGTACATCAATGTGAACTGGCCAAGGAAGTGTGGGACACTCTCAAAACTACCCATGAAGGCACATCCAAAGTAAAAATGTCAAGGCTTCAGATGCTGACTACAAAGTTTGAGAACCTAAGGATGAAGGAAGATGAAACCATTCATGAGTTTCACATCAACATCATGGAGATTGCCAACACCTCAGGAGCATTGGGTGAAAAGATGTCTGAAGAAAAACTGGTGAGAAATATTCTCAGATCCCTGCCTAAAAGATTTGCAATGAAGGTAACTGCTATAGAGGAAGCCCAGGACATCAGCAACTTAAAGGTGGATGAACTCATTGGGTCTCTTCAGACTTTTGAGATGGGGATCAGTGACAATGTTGACAAGAAAAACAAGAGCATAACACTTGTATCCAACACTAAAGATGAAAACAAGGAGGATAAAGAAGAAAATATTTCAGAAGCTATAGCCATGCTTGGAAGACAATTCAACAAACTCATCAAGAGAATGGATCCAAAGTCAAGGTCAAATGTTGAGAACATCCTATCTGACATTAACAGATCTTATGACTCCAGCAGAAGACCAAGGTCTGAAGAGAAGGGAAATCAAGGCAGAGGAATTCAATGCCATGGTTGTGAAGGATATGGGTATATTCGAGCTGAATGTCCTACCTTTCTTAAGAAACAAAAGAAAGGTATGACTGTTACCTGGTCTGACTGTGATTCAGAAAGTAATTCTAATGAAAAATTTTCCAAACTAGTTACTGCACTAACTGGTGTTTGTACCTCTGAAAGTGACACTAGTGATGAGGAAGTGACATTTGAAGAACTGACTGATACTTACAAGAAATTGTGCATCAGAAGCGCTGAAGTCTGTGTGCAAAATGAGAGACAAACAAAACTCATCATAAAGTTGGAGGCTGAAAAAAGGGCAGACCTTGAAACTATAAGTCATCTAGAAGGGGAAGTTCAAATGCTAAACTCAAAATTGAACCAGATGACCAAATCTGTCAAGATGCTGACAAATGGAACTGACAAATTGGAAGAAATCCTTCAGGTTGGACAAAATGTGGGAAACAAGTCTGGACTAGGATTTGTGGGAGCAAAGAAATCTGGTGCAGACAAGAAGATCAGGTCTGATAAACAAATGTCAAAGCAGATGTCACAACATAACACTCAACATCGGGAACAGAGAAATATGAAGAAAAAGTACCAAAGATGGAGAAGTCATCATTGTGGGAGGTTTGGTCACATAAAGCCTTTCTGCTTCAGATTGTATGGATACCCTAATCAGAACCCAGGTGTCAAACCTAAGGCTAACAGGGTACCACATACTCCTCAATGGAAGAAAAAGGCTACTGCCCTGTTAGCCCACACTTCCCTGAGAGTCTCTGCAAAGGAAGACTGGTACTTTGACAGTGGGTGTTCTAAGCACATGACTGGAATCAAGAACATTCTCAATAATGTTAAACCTCACACCACTAGTTATGTAACCTTTGGAGATGGTGCTAGAGGTGAAATCAAAGGAGTTGGCAATTTGGACTGCCCTGGAGTTCCAAATCTGAATGAAGTACTATTGGTAAAAGGCCTGACTGCTAATCTCATTAGTATCAGTCAATTATGTGATCTAGGATTCAAGGTCAACTTCTCAAAATCTGAATGTCTTGTAATTAATGAAAAACAAGAAGTTGTAATGAAAGGAGTCAGATCTAAATATAACTGTTACTTGTGGGAGCCTGAGAACACTAATAACTCCATTGTGTGTTCTATTGCCAAAGAAGAAAAAGAGGTGAAACTGTGGCACCAAAAACTTGGCCGTCTTCATCTAAGAGGAATGAAAAGGATTATCTCCATGGAAGCAGTCATAGGGATTCAAAGACTGCAAATTGATGAAGGGAGAGTTTGTGGTGAATGTCAGGTTGGTAAGCAGACTAGGATGTCACATCCAAAGTCAAGACATCTGACCACCTCTAAGGTTCTGGAACTTCTACACATGGATCTGATGGGACCAATGCAGGTGGAAAGTCTTGGTGGAAAGAGATATGCCTATGTTGTTGTGGATGACTATTCCAGATTCACCTGGATTAACTTCATTAAGGAAAAATCTGATGTGTTTGAAGTTTTTAAAGAACTGTGCAAAAGAATTCAAAGAGAAAAGGAAGGGTGTATTGTCAGAATCAGAAGTGATCATGGCAAGGAATTTGAAAATAGTAAGTTTAATGAGTTCTGTTCCTCAGAAGGAATTAGTCATGAATTCTCTTCTCCTATAACTCCCCAACAAAATGGAGTTGTAGAAAGGAAAAATAGGACCATACAAGAATCTGCCAGAGCTATGATAGATGCCAAAATACTTCCTATTCATTTTTGGGCTGAAGCTATGAATACAGCCTGTTATGTCCATAACCGAGTCACTTTGAGAAAGGGAACCTCATCCACCATTTATGAACTCTGGAAAGGAAGAAAGCCAACTGTGAAGTACTTCCATGTATTTGGCAACAAATGCTATATTCTGACAGATCGTGAACAAAGGAGAAAGATGGACCCTAAAAGTGATAAAGGTATATTTCTAGGATACTCCTCCAACAGCAGAGCTTATAGGGTATTCAATTCCAGGACCAAAGTCATGATGGAATCAATAAATGTTATAGTTGATGATTATCATGAAGAAACAGATGTCCCTTGTAATGTTGAGACATTCTTTGAGACTCCAACTCAACAGAATGACCTTCCTAACACCACTACAGCAGACTCTGAATCCAAGGAAGCTAGCAAAATCCCTTCCATCAGAATTCAGAAAGATCACCCTAAAGAACTCATTATAGGGGATCCAAATAGTGGAGTCATTACAAGATCTAGAGAAATCATCTCAAACTCTTGTTTTGTGTCTAAAATTGAACCAAGAAATGTTAAGGAGGCCTTAACTGATGAATACTGGATTGGTGCAATGCAAGATGAATTGAACCAATTTAAGCAACATGAAGTTTGGGAGTTAGTTCCTAGACCAGAGGGAACAAACATCATTGGCACAAAATGGATATACAAGAACAAATCAGATGCTGAAGGAGTTGTCACTAGGAATAAGGCAAGACTTGTTGCCCAAGGATACACTCAAGTTGAAGGGGTTGATTTTGATGAGACCTTTGCCCCTGTAGCCAGACTGGAATCTATCAGACTCCTATTGGGAATTGCTTGTCTCCTGAAGTTCAAGCTGTTTCAGATGGATGTAAAAAGTGCCTTCCTAAATGGGTACTTAAATGAAGAAGTTTATGTGGAACAACCTAAAGGTTTTGTGGATCCAAACCACCCTGATCATGTCTACAAATTGAGGAAAGCTCTATATGGCCTGAAACAAGCTCCTAGAGCATGGTATGACAGGTTAACAAAATTTCTATCAGACAAAGGATACAGAAAAGGAGGCTTGGATAAAACCCTCTTTGTCAAAAATGAAGGAGGGAAGTTAATGGTAGCTCAAATATATGTTGATGACATAGTGTTTGGGGGAATGTCAGAACAAATGGTTAAACATTTTGCTGACCAGATGAAGGCTGAATTCGAAATGAGTCTCATGGGAGAACTGACTTATTTTCTTGGACTGCAAGTCTCACAGATGGAGGACTCTATCTTTCTATCTCAAAGCAAGTATGCAAAGAACATTGTCAAGAAGTTTGGTATGGAGAATGCGAGTTACAAAAGGACCCCTGCACCTACTCATTTAAAGCTATCCAAAGATTCAAGTGGGGTTAAGGTGGACCAAAGTCTGTACAGAAGCATGATAGGAAGTTTGCTATGCTTAACAGCCAGTAGACCGGACATTGCTTTTGCAGTTGGAGTTTGTGGAAGATACCAAGTTGATCCTAAAGTCAGTCATATCAACCAAGTAAAGAGAATTTTGAAGTATGTAAGTGGAACTTACAACTATGGCTTGCTGTACTCTCATGGTTGTGAACCAACTCTGACTGGTTATTGTGATGCTGATTGGGCTGGAAGCGCTGATGATAGAAAAAGTACCTCTGGAGGATGTTTATTCTTAGGAAATAATCTGGTCTCCTGGTTCAGCAAGAAACAGAACTGTGTGTCTCTCTCTACTGCTGAAGCTGAATACATTGCAGCTGGTAGTAGTTGTTCTCAAATGATCTGGATGAAACAGATGCTTACTGAGTATAATGTCACACAAGATGTTATGACATTGTACTGCGACAATATGAGTACAATTAACATTTCCAAGAATCCTATTCAGCATAGCAGGACCAAGCATATTGACATAAGACATCACTTTATCAGAGACCTTGTAGAAGAGAAGACGATTAAACTGGAACATGTTGCCACTGAGCTACAGCTGGCTGACATTTTTACCAAGGCACTTGATGCAAATCAATTTGAAAACTTGAGGGGCAAGTTGGGTATTTGCCAACAGGAGGAATTGTAGCAATTAATTTTGCTTAAAACAAGGGTAGAAGGAGTTATTTTTGTTAAGTCTATTTTAATTGGGTTAATCATATGCTTTCCCATTTCTTTCATAATTATTAAGAATAGACACTCATTTGCCTCCTTCCTCTCTCAACTCTGCAACAAATCCCTTTCTCTCAATCAAAGTTCTCTCTCTAGTTGGAACAGGAGGAGACTGAACGAAACAGAAGGGAAGAGGGTGCTGCTGAAGATCAGCTCAATGTTGAAGAAAATAGCTCCTCTGAAGGTGACAATGCGTAAAGAGTTGACAAGCCTGATGCTTATGCTGTTGATGCAAGTGTTTTCAGATGTTATTTGTTGTTTTTATTACCTATAATATTTAAGTATATGTATCTTTGGCCTATTTGTGGCTAAAGAGGGGGAGATATTTTGTGTTAATTTTTGTGGTAGACATTATATTTTTCTGCAGTCATATTCATTCTGTTGCTCTACATTCTCTGATTGCTTAGGGGTTTTAGCCAAAAATATGCCAAAGGGGGAGTTTGTAAGTGTTTAGTTATTGGCATGTAATTTTTGGTAAAACCAGTTGTGTAAATGTCATGACTGATGTCATAACATTCTGGAGTATTAGGTTCTTTATGCATAAAAAGTATGGCATATAGTAGCTACTGTGTATGAGTGTGTATCTGAGCATTTTGCAAAAGATCACATTTATTTCCTTCTACCAAAATCAGTAAACAGGAATTCTGATGTCATAACAAATGTTAAGACATCCTGTACTGATCTAACAGATATGCAGTTTGGTTAATTCTGAGATTTTTCAAGAAGATGGCTCATTCTTTCCAGAACAAAATCTCACGTGGACTTTAGGTTAACCTAGCTCAACCCTAATCTGGTTGATAAAGTCTTGTGACCAAGTCTTAAGGTTAAACCTAATTAACCCTAGCTTTTTGTGGAAACCCTAACTGAAGAAACATCTGCTATATATTCAACAGGATTGCTGTTTGGAAAATATCTCTTTTGACTGAAGATCAATTAGGAGCTGTATAGTTTTAACTGCTGTAATCCAAGCAAGTATCATTGTGATAAGTGACTTTGAATAGGTTTTGATTGTAAGGGTTTTTGTATTACTCAAAGCTTTGAAGCAAGAGTGTTTGTGTCTCTTGACTAAAGCTTTGAAGCAAAGTCAAGTTAGGTTTATGTATCACTCAAAGCTGTGAAGCAAGAGTGTTTGTGTTACTTGATTAAAAAGCTGTGAAGCATAATCAAGTGTATGTTCTGAAGAGTGTCTTCATTAATTCATTAGTCAATTGTTTTAAGTATAACTGCTGTGATTGAGGGGGAGTGAGTAGGAACTCAGGTTTAAGTTGAACTTAGATTGAAGTTGCATTGGGTAGGTCTTAAGTGAAGGAGATAAACTGGTTGGTTTATTCCTGAATTAATATCTCTTATAGTGGATTTCCTCCCTGGCTTGGTAGCCCCCAGAGTAGGTGTTGTTTCACACTGAACTGGGTAAACAATTGACTGTGTTCTTTACTGTTTTTATTTACTGTCTTATAGAAAGTCAGATACGGTGTCATAACATTCAGTGTGACATTGAGTATCTGCTGCCAGAATTTCACTTTCCAGAGTTCATAAATGGTGGATGAGGTTCCCTTTCTCAAAGTGACTCTGTTATGGACATAACAGGCTGTATTCATAGCTTCAGCCCAAAAATGAATAGGAAGTCTTTTGGCATGTATCATAGCTCTGGCAGATTCCTGTATGGTCCTATTTTTCCTTTCTACAACTCCATTTTGTTGGGGAGTTATAGGAGAAGAGAATTCATGACTAATTCCTTCTGAGGAATAGAACTCATTAAACTTACTGTTTTCAAATTCCTTGCCATGATCACTTCTGATTCTGACAATACACCCTTCCTTTTCTCTTTGAATTCTTTTGCACAATTCTTTAAAAACTTCAAACACATCAGATTTTTCCTTAATGAAGTTAATCCAGGTGAATCTGGAATAGTCATCCACAACAACATAGGCATATCTCTTTCCACCAAGACTTTCCACCTGCATTGGTCCCATCAGATCCATGTGTAGAAGTTCCAGAACCTTAGAGGTGGTCAGATGTCTTGACTTTGGATGTGACATCCTAGTCTGCTTACCAACCTGACATTCACCACAAACTTTCCCTTCATCAATTTTCAGTCTTGGAATCCCTCTGACTGCCTCCATGGAGATAATCCTTTTCATTCCTCTTAGATGAAGATGGCCAATTTTTTGGTGCCACAGTTTCACCTCTTTTTCTTCTTTGGCAATAGAACACACAGTGGAGTAATTAGTGTTCTCAGGCTCCCACAAGTAACAGTTGTCTTTAGATCTGACTCCTTTCATTACAACTTCTTGTTTTTCATTAATTACAAGACATTTAGATTTTGAGAAGTTGACCTTGAATCCTAGGTCACATAATTGACTGATACTAATGAGATTAGCAGTCAGGCCTTTTACCAATAGTACTTCATTCAGATTTGGAACTCCAGGGCAGTCCAAATTACCAACTCCTTTGATTTCACCTCTAGCACCATCTCCAAAGGTCACATAACTAGTGGTGTGAGGTTTAACATTATTGAGAAGGTTCTTGATTCCAGTCATGTGCTTAGAACACCCACTGTCAAAGTACCAGTCTTCCTTTGCAGAGACTCTCAGGGAAGTGTGGGATATCAGGGCAATAGCCTTTTTCTTCCATTGAGGAGTATGTGGTACCCTGTTAGACTTAGGTTTGACACCTGGGTTCTGATTAGGGTATCCATACAATCTGAAGCAGAAAGGCTTTATATGACCAAACCTCCCACAATGATGACATCTCCATCTTTGGTACTTTTTCTTCATATTTCTCTGTTCCTGATGTTGAGTGTTATGTTGTGACATCTGCTTTGACATTTGTTTATCAGACCTGATCTTCTTGTCTGCACCAGATTTCTTTGCTGCCACAAATCCTAGACCAGACTTGTTTCCCACATTTTGTCCAACCTGAAGGATTTCTTCCAATTTGTCAGTTCCATTTGTCAGCATCTTGACAGATTTGGTCATCTGGTTCAGTTTTGAGTTCAGCATTTGAACTTCCCCTTCTAGATGACTTATAGTTTCAAGGTCTGCCCTTTTTTCAGCCTCCAACTTTATGATGAGTTTTGTTTGTCTCTCATTTTGCACACAGACTTCAGCACTTCTGATACACAATTTCTTGTAAGTATCAGCCAGTTCTTCAAATGCCACTTCCTCATCACTAGTGTCACTTTCAGAGGTACAAACACCAGTTAGTGCAGTAACTAGTTTGGCAGATTCTTCTTCAGAATTACTTTCTGAATCACAGTCAGACCAGGTAACAGTCATTCCTTTCTTTTGTTTCTTAAGAAAGGTAGGACATTCAGCTCGAATATGCCCATATCCTTCACAACCATGGCATTGAATTCCTCTGCCTTGATTTCCCTTCTCTTCAGACCTTGGTCTTATGCTGGAGTCATAAGATCTGTTAATGTCAGAGGGAATGTTCTCAACATTTGACCTTGACTTTGGATCCATTCTCTTGATGAGTTTGTTGAATTGTCTTCCAAGCATGGCTATAGCTTCTGAAATATTTTCTTCTTCATCCTCCTTGTTTTCATCTTCAGTTTTGGATACAAGTGCTATGCTCTTGTTTTTCTTGTCAACATTGTCACTGATCCCCATCTCAAAAGTTTGAAGAGACCCAATGAGTTCATCCACCTTTAACTTGCTGATATCCTGGGCTTCCTCTATAGCAGTTACCTTCATTGCAAATCTTTTAGGCAGGGATCTGAGAATCTTTCTCACCAGTTTTTCTTCAGACATCTTTTCACCCAATGCTCCTGAGGTGTTGGCAATCTCCAAGATGTTCATGTGAAACTCATGAAAGGTTTCATCTTCCTTCATCCTTAGGTTCTCAAACTTGGTAGTCAGCATCTGAAGCCTTGACATTTTTACTTTGGATGTGCCTTCATGGGTAGTTTTGAGAGTGTCCCACACTTCCTTGGCCAGTTCACATTGATGTACTAGTCTGAATATGTTTCTATCAATTCCATTGAACAAGGAATTTAAAGCTTTGGAATTACCCAGGGATAACTCATCTTCTTCTTTGCTCCATTCTTCCTCAGGCTTCAGACTGATTGTCCCATCTTTCTCAATTATGGTGGGATGGTTCCATCCTTTGTCAGCAGCTCTCCACGCCTTTTTGTCCAGAGATTTTAAGAAGGCAATCATACGAGGTTTCCAGTAGTCATAATTTGTTCCATCTAGAATGGGTGGTCTATTTCCAAAAACTCCTTCTTTGTCCATAGTGCCAGAAAGTGATATCCCTAGATCTCACCCAGTAATACAGGCAGGGTGCCTTCTCTGATACCAATTGAAATTTTAGCAGCAGATACTCAATGTTACAGTGAATGTTATGACAACGTATCTGACTTTCTATAAGACAGTAAGTAAAAACAGTAAAGAACACAGTCAATTGTTTACCCAGTTCAGTGTGAAACAACACCTACTCTAGGGGCTACCAAGCCAGGGAGGAAATCTATTATAAGAGATATTAATTCAGGAATAAACCAACCAGTTTATCTCCTTCACTTAAGACCTACCCAATGCAACTTCAATCTAAGTTCAACTTAAACCTGAGTTCCTACTCACTCCCCCTCAGTCACAACAGTGATACTTAAAACAATTGTCTAATGAATTAAAGAAGACACTCTGCAGAACATACACTTGATTATGCTTCACAACTTTTTAATCAAGTAACACAAACACTCGTGCTTCACAGCTTTGAGTGATACATAAACCTAACTTGACTTTGCTTCAAAGCTTTAGTCAAGAGACACAAAACACTCTTGCTTCAAAGCTTTGAGTGGTACAAAAACCCTTACAATCAAAACCTATTCCAAGTCACTTATCACAATGATACTTGCTTGGATTACAGCAGTTAAAACTATACAGCTCCTAATTAATCTTCAGTCAAAAGAGATACTTTCCAAACAGCAATCCTGTTGAATATATAGCAGCTGTTTCTTCAGTTAGGGTTTCCACAAAAAGCTAGGGTTAATTAGGTTTAACCTTAAGACTTGGTCACAAGACTTTATCAACCAGATTAGGGTTGAGCTAGGTTAACCTAAAGTCCACGTGAGATTCTGTTCTGGAAAGAATGAGCCATCTTCCTGAAAAATCTCAGAATTAACCAAACTGCATATCTGTTAGATCAGTACAGGATGTCTTACCATTTGTTATGACATCAGAATTCCTGTTTACTGATTTTAGTAGAAGGCAATAAATGTGATCTTTTGCAAAATGCTCAGATACACACTCATACACAGTAGCTACTGTATGCCATACTTTTTCTGCATAAAGAACCTAATAATCCAGAATATTATGACATCAGTCATGACATTTACACACCTGGTTTTACCAAAAATACATGCCAATAACTAAACACTTACAAAAGGCTTGGTTTTTGATGGGCCTCGCTTCAGGAGGTTGCTGGCAAGAGAGTTGCGTCTTTCCTTTGGTCTAAATCTGCCTCCAATGTGGTTCTTGATCCCACACTTTTTCAAGGTTTTTTTTGCAAAGTGGTGTGGCCGTTTCTGTAGAGTTTTTATGCGTTTTTTCGTGTGTGTAGAGTTTTTTTTCTGTGCCTTTCACGTCTGTCTGCAAGGGTTTCCGTGTGTGTTTTTTGTTTGTGAGCAGAGGTTTATATAGACAAAGGAAATTAGGTCAACATTTGTGTATCAAATCTTGGTCCATTATGATGAAGGGATTTGATTTGATTTCTTCATAAAGACTTGCTATATTTGATTCAATCAGGTGCCAATCGGCTTGCATGCGTTACTGCCAGCCTTTTATGAGCTGTTTGGGCCTCCAATATGATGGAAATCAAAAGCTGACTTGCCCCTTCGAACTTGCTCTCTTTGATTGCTTCAAATTACCCATTCGAACTACTCCAGTCACAACCCCTTAGATTGAGACTCCCCCTGCTTCGATTGCATATTTGCAAGGGACACATGCCATTGTGAACTTTGGGTATTCTGGACAGGTTAGGGTATGTGTTTTTGCCTAGCCATGCCAGCCTACTTCGAATCTGCCTTCTTTTCCAGCTTCAAAGTCCAGTTCGAATCTATTTAGCACATTCCCTATTAGATAACTTCAACCAGCCCTTGGCCTTGTGATGAGTCTAAGTTCTGATTCGAAGTGTCCATAACTTCCTTCATCAGAGCATCTTGGATTGAGAGAAACTCTGCACTGAAATGCCATTCGAAGGTCATTTCGTTCTGGTGTTCTGCTTGAGGTAAAGTGTGAAGTTCCAGTCGAAGGACCCTCTGAAGTACTAGTCGAAGCATTGTGAAATTGACTTGGTCGAAGGGGTCTAGCGCTCAATCGAAAACTTGTACACCAAATCTTGATCGAAGGAGGTCCAACGCTCAATCGAATACTTGCACACCAAAGCTTGATCGAAGGAGGTCCAGCGCTCAATCGAAACTTACTAATCAAAGCCTAATTGAAGAGTGCTAAATGCCCAATCGAAGACTGGTGAGTCAAGCCTGATCGAAGAGTGCTAAATGCCCAATCGAAGACTGGTGAACCAAGCCTGATCGAAGTATTTTGGATGCCCAATCGAAGACTTTTCCCAGATGCCAATCGAAATACACTTTTTTCATCTTCAAAAAACTTTATTTTTCTTAGGCAAGGGTTTGTGACCAACCATGTAAGGGAAGACCTTTGAAAACATGAGAGGGCAAATTTTGCGGTACAACACTCAGGTTTAAGAAGATTGAACAGGGGCAGCTGTTGTACCCCAAAATTTCCCCTCCCATATTTCTCAAAACATTTCAAGTGAGATCCTCAAATTGCCCAAGGAAGTCTAAGGTTTGATCAGACAAACTCTCTCCTAAGGCAGTCTACCTCAAATTAGGGTTTCATGTTGCATCAAGATACTTGAGTCCAAGGGATCCCAAATTCTCACCATTTCCCTAATATGTTCTCAAGATCATCCATGTCAAGTTTTAAGCCCTATAGATGAAGTTTGCTCAGTCAATTGCTCAAAGGCCTGAAAATCGACTATGCTAAGGCAAAAGTCAACTGTGGCCCACATACAGTCAAACTTCAAGGTTTTTGGTCAATATCCTTATTTTGAAGTATTATTCATCATTTTATCAAGGGTTGATCATGATTCCTCAAGGATTGCTCACAATTCATCAAAACCCAAAAGTTGCTAAATTAGGGTTTTGCAGGAAAAGTCAACTCAACTTTGACCAAGCATAACTTTCTCATACTTTTATTAGAAATGAACCATCCAAATATAATTTTTAAGAGGATTCAATTCCCTACAATTCATCTTCAGCTCCCAAGTTCAAAACATGCACTCACAAGAAGTTATGAATTTGGACATTATAGACCATTTTGAAAAGTCAACAAAAATACCTTTTTTGTCAAAGCTTCATACATGAACATGGAAGACTCAATTGATATGATACCAAAAGGGTTGCTTAGAGGACATCTTGAGCTTTCTAAAAAGTCCAAGAACACCCTCATAGAGTCAAAATTGAAGGAGTTATGAATTGGTGAAGTTGACCCCTTTTGCAAAATTGCCAAAAGTCAAATGTGCCTCAAATTGCAATTTTTGTCAAATGGGCCCAACTTTTTGTGCTTGTATTGAGTTTGTAACATGGTCCACGAGCCATTACCCTTCCAACTTGCCTTTATTTTATTTTCGTCTTTTATTTTGATTTTTATTTCAATTAAATCAAATAAAATCAAAATAAAATCATGAAAATATCAAAATCATTTAAACCTTGAGATTTTGTGCATATTTCAGGTCCATGAATAGCTGGCAAGGGAATCAAATCGTGCAAGGTTTGTTTGTACACAAAAAGATTGAATTTTTATTATTTTGGAAAGATTGGATACAAGTGTGGACCAAGGATCAAATCTTCATAATTGCAAAGATTGGATGCAAATTTGTAAACCTAATTCACTCAAGGCTACATATAGAACAAATCCAGACAAAATGCACAAGAGTTAGAGGCGTGAAGAGTGAAGAACAACTTTCAAAAAATCAAGAAAAAGTGGCAATCTGATTTCATAGTTCCAGTCTATCTCAATCCTTCCAAGCTATCTCATTCGCTTCCTTGGTGTTCAAGGAGTTTATCCCAGTCACCAACAAGCATTTTCGTGCCCATAAACGCAATGTAAGTGCTTCACGACATCCTTACTTTTTTGAAATCGAATCTCATGAATTTGACATTGTTAGCATGATTGGTTTATATATTCTGAATCCTTGAAGCATTTGCAAGCTAATGATAATGTTCAATTGCGTTTTTGTTAGCTATACTGAGACCCACCATTGTTAGGTTTTCTTCGTTCATTTTAGGGTTTTCTTATGCAGGTGAAATTGGCCTAAAAGAGGGGTACCATAGTGTTCACAGGGCCAAGACAAATTGATTGGTACCACTAGAATCAATTTATCATACGTGCAGTGTATTCTGGAAATATGCAGGGCTATAGCTACAGACTTTTGTCTGTAGGTAAAAGTTTTGGACTTTTACCAACGGAAGGAGGAAGAAGAAGGGTGGCTTGGCACCCCCTGACTGGCCCATTCAAAAATTCGCTCCCTGGAAAGTTAACATGTTATGTTTTCTAATATAATCATTGTTTTTATCTATTATACAACATAAGCGCGTTGGTTCAGTTGGTCAGGAGGTATGTGGAAATTTCCAAAGGGCCTGGGTTTGATTCTCAGGTCCCCTTGTTCTTCAATATTATTTTTCTATACATGTTTCCATGCGCAGGCTTCTAGGATATCCACCATAAGTCCTCACTGATCAGCCAACCAGATGTCCAACAAACCAAATCTAACGCTTGGCATGTGAGGGTCTACTAAAGGCCTAGTCAAACGTGCAACATGGAATCAGGAAGGTCAACGTGGACCAAGGCTTTTGGGCTCAGAGATTTCTATTGGCACCCCCTCAAATCGCTAGCATACCAGACCCAATTCTTTCTTTTTCTTTCTATACTTTTCTTTATTTCATTTATTTATTTAAATTATTTTCTAAATCACAAAATTAATTCTTTTTTACAAAAAACTCATAAAAATAAATTTTCACCAAATTAGATTTAGGTTTTATTTTTTTTATCAAAAATTAACTTAATTAGTTTAATTTAATTTTAGGGTAATTTTAGTCTTTTTGCAAATAAATTAAAATAAATTAGAAAATTAGGGTTTATTTGATTTAACTTTTATTTTCTTTTTCTTAAAATAACAAAAATACAAAAATAGGTCAAAATTAATTATTTTTCTTAATTTAATTTAATTAGTAATTAGGTTTGTATCATATTTAATTAAAACCTTATTTTCTTAAAATAATCAAAAACAACCAAAAAAATAATTCTTCTTTCAATTAGGTTTAGACGGGGTCAAAACCCTAATTCTTTTCTCGTTCTCGATTCATCGCGCGTTTATTTTATTTTTTGCAATATTAATGTAACTGCTCATGGGATGTAATGGTTTAATTAGGACTTTTCGTTTATTTATCATTTTGCGGGTTTTTGGCTATGTAATTAATCCCTCTCCCTGAAGCCTTGTAATAGCGTAGTTTTATTTCTCGCATTTTAATTTTCACAAATATTAAACTGTTAGATGTATGATAGTAGGATGACATGACAAGAATGTATGATAATTTTAAAATGGTTAGCAAACCCTAAATGTGCAAAGAGAATAATTGAAATCAAATCACTCGCACATGCGCACTCCTAGGGTATAATCTCACTTCGGTTGCCTTCGGTAAATGATCATTAAGTATAGGGTGTCTTAGTGATTTCCCTCTTGTCTAAACAAAGATCAAACGTCCCGTTCGGAAATGTTGCCTCGGAAAGGTTGCCTCAGAAATGTTGCCTCGAATATGATCTTAAGACACTAGGTTTATTACTAAGACGTCCTAACATTGCTTTAGTGATCGTACGTCCCTTTCGAATTGACCCTTACAACTCCAACGACGGTGCTACCTACTCACTAATAGTAGGATAACATTGTATAAAGGAAACAAGAACATAAATATTCTTTTTTTTTGAGTAGGCAGATGCTAGTAGGTACTTGCTCAAAGTCAAACTTTTCCACACTTACACTTTTTCAAACAAAGTTTTCAAAATGACTTCGTAACAATCTTGAAGACAGAAGCAATGGTTAAATCGAAGTAAAACAAAAACTTTTCAAAACACACAAACACGGAAGCAATTTTTAAAATGATGAGCAAGTACCTAAGAGCCCGTAGAAAACTACGGATGGAAAGGGTGCTAATACCTTCCCTTTCTATAATCTACCCCCCGTACTCAAAATCTCGAAAAAGGAATTTTTCTGTGCTTTTTTTCCTTTCCAGTTGGATAAAATAAAAGTCGGTGGCGACTCTTGCTTACCATGACATTTTGCAAACACAAACGCAAAACGCAAACCAGCCTTTTCCTAAAATAGTTAGGTTCTGCAACCGTATCACAGGTTCTTTCAAATACTAAACATTGTAGTTATAAGGAAGATAATCCCTAGTCAACCCGTTTGAGCCAAAGAAGTAGGAGTTTCCTTTTTACACAAATTGAAACCTTTAATCAAACCTAGGGCAGGGAAATCTCTCAGTTAATTCAAATACACGTTCAGTCACAAAATTTCACTTTGTATATAACTAATGACATAAAAAACATTCCTCTGGAATCAAAAGACAGTGATGGTTCTGTATCACATAGGCAGACATTATCTCTCAAAAATAAAAGCCCACTAAGTCAAAACTTGCGAAGGAGACTTAAGGAAAACTTGGGCATCCCGCTGACTGTAATCTCAAAGACAAGAACAGTCAGGCAAAAATCAAGGATAATAAATAAAAAAAGAGGTCACTGCGAATCCTCAACAACATGAAAAATGTTTCAAAAAATGACTGCCTTCCGATAAACTAAACTTGTCTGAACCATCACCAAAACGTCATTGGAGTTCAAATGCACAATTAACTGAGTTTAGGACTGAAGAACATCACGAAGAACGGGTGGGTACAAATAAAATTTGAGCCTTTATCCTTTGTTTCTTAAACCATGAACCAAGCCACATTACAACCCTTCAAAAGTCCTAATTTAAGCATGGGTTAATTCGAAAGCATACTGTTACAAAAGCTATCCTGACTCTTGTAAGGCTTACTAAAAAAATCCTGAGTTGAATTTTCTTACAAAAAAAATGTATTTGCTAATACGCATTTTCAAAACTTCAAGACAAACATAAACTTTGCATTATTTGAAAATCGTTGTTTGCATATGGCTATTTGTTTGACAGTGGATAAATTTGCACGACGAATATCCAATGAACAAAAACCCTCTCAATGAACAAAATCACTTCAAGTGGGAAGACGCTTTTGTGATACGGTGGGAGAACTGCCCCAAATCCTAACCTAGTTTTTTCAGAATGTTCATGTACCAAATTCTCTTAGCATGCTTAATAAAAATGAAAATTGAGCATATGTGCAGCTTCATGGCTATGAATACTACATTTCTTATTCACAAACCTATGGCTAAATGTTCCTAAATAGAGAGATAGGAAGTTTACAAAAACCTGTTTCAGCTGACTTCGTGTATGGTAATGTGGAGCTTTTCAACAAGGCCTGAGATGTCTGGGAGCTTGCTTGCACTTCACTTGACCTTCTCCAATGTCTAGCTTGCCTTGAATGTACTTGAATCATCCTACAGAACTCAACCTGCACAAGCTCAAAATGAAAATGGAAAACCCTGTAAATGGAGTTACAGTTGGTGTTTGAGGTTTGGGATAGCTTGGATGGATTGAATGGAAGGTGTTTGAACCAACTTGGGGAAAAACGCACGAGCAAAATGTGTTATGGAAGTCAAGTTGCAGATGTTGCCCTGTTTTGCCAATGGAAGGTGATTTCTTGCTATGGGATATTTGAAGGCTCAAGAGGTCGTGTTTCTGGCTCAGAGGGGTGTGAGAAAGATGGTTCAAATGTTTTCACAAGTTAGTTTTTTGCTGATGTTCAAGTTCTCATGTATTTGGCATATTTCTTGTATATGAAGCAAAAGTGGAAGTGATGTCCAACAGGCCTGTACAGGCTATCCATATGCTTGCAAATTTTGCCTTTGGCCCCTCCAATTTGTGGATTTGATTTGCTGCATAAGATATGGACCAATGCTCAAGAAATCAGTTTTGACATAAAGCAAGATTATGGCAAAATTGGAAATATTGCTTTTCTATTTAGGGATTAATCCAAGGTGCAATGCTCTAATGACCAAAACAATGCCTTAGACCAATGGTTTTGCACTTAATTATTGAGTGTGAAATGGTTTTGAGGCCGGTAATATAGTGCAAAGCAAGTTGATTTGAAATTGCAACTTGTATGAACATGAACATGCCATGGATGAAAAATGAGTTTTTTCCAACTTCAAGCCTTCGATTCTCCCTAACCACAAATGAGTTTGGAGAGTTCTCTGAAATTTTGGAAAGCTTGCAACATGCTCTACAATCCATATTTGAAATGAAATTTTAGATTCCAAGTTGAACTATGTGAAAAATGGCCAAGAAGATAGGTCAAAATCCTGCCTAAACTAGGGCAAAATTTCACTAAGTTAAAAGTTTTAGGGACCCTTGTTCCAAAAATCATAACTTGAGATCCAAGATTCTTTTGAGAAAACTTTGTGAATAAAAGTTGTATACTTTGTGGAGGACTACAACTTTCACGTTGCAAGTTTTATTTGAATCGAATTTCATCATGGTGGAAATGTTGGGCAAAGTTAGGAAAAATTAAGAAAATTTCATAACTTAGAAAAATTCTAAGTTATGAAAAAATTTCAACTTTAAACCCTAAATTGCAAATTTGGGTTTCTTGATGAACAAGTTTCATGTTTTGACATATCTTGATGAAAAATGACCCTTGGCACTTGATTTTGACCAAAAAGTCAAAGTTTGACTTTTCAGTGTACAGTCAAATTTTGATCAGTTGATTGAAAAATTCATCTGTCAATCCAATGCAATTGAGATATTTTGAACTTGTTGAATAGGTCAAGATGATGCCATTAAGCCCTTGAGTCCATGTTTGAGCCCAATTTTCCATTGGCTAGGTCAAAAGTCGGAAATTGCCCCTTGTGCAGTCAAAACCCTAAAAATGACCATTTTGCCCTTTTGGTGATCTGATCAAATTTCTTGTGGAGTTGTGGTCCAAACTTGATCAAATGGTCCATATGAGTTTATAATATTGATGTGGGTCAAAATTTATGAGTTTTGACTGTAAATTGGCCACGATTGACTTTTTCCCCAATACAGCTGATTTCTAGGTCAACTGTCCAATTGATTGGGCAAAAATTTGATTCAAGGCTTGAAACTTGGTATGGACAAACTTATGAGTCCAACATGAAGTATGAAAGTCAATTTGAGCATTGGAGGTCCAAAAATCCTTGTGCAAACTCAAACCCTAATTTAGGTCTGTGACTCCTTGGAAGACCCATATTCTCCCCGTTTCAACACGAGGGATATCGGTACAGACCAAGGCGCCACACCAACGTAGCCACTGCTTCACCCATGTCGGTATACGCCGGACAGGTCCCTCACAGCTTATGCTACCTAAACAGGGTATCCCCAGATCCGGGTTAGGATCTATGTAACTCCGATGCAACCCACAAATTTAAAGCAGACAAGTCAATACAATTGAAAACACAGTTATGAACTAACCCTAAGGTACACCTCACTTTAAGTTTAATATCCCCAGCAGAGTCGCCAGTTCTGTGATCGGTGGATCTGGAACTGACTGTTTAACGCTGGTTCGCGAAATGTCGCGGAAGCAAGAATCGCCACCGTCTTTTATTTTCTCCAAATGGAAAGGACAAAAGCACAGAAAAATTCCTTAAAGAGATTGCTCTCGGTTCGGGAGGTAGATTATAGAAAGGGAAGGTGTTAGCACCCTTTCTATCCATGGTTATCCATGGGCTCTTAGATACTTGCTCACTTGTGTTTTCAAAATGGTTTGTTTGCTTTTCAATTGTGGGTTTAAAAAGTTTCTTTGAAAATTCCAGTTCCACTCTTGTATCGGTCCTCAAGAGTGTTTGAAAAATTGCTTTCGAAAGCTTTTTGAAAAGGTGTCGGTGTGAAAAGTATTTTGAATTTTTGTTTTGAAATTAGAGCAAGTATCTAGAGTCGTCTACCTACCCTAAGGAATTCGTCTGTGTAAATGTCCTTTAAAGTAGTGCCATCCCACCATTGAGAGGTAGGTAGCACCATCGTTGGAGGTGTTCGGGTCAATTCGAGGTTCGGGACATGGTGATCACCAGAGCAATGGGAAGACACCTTAGAAGCTACCCTCATGCCAGGTTCCCGGATCATGAGGACTTACTAAGACATCCTCTACTCGACGATCACCTTTCGAGGCAAGGCAACAGTGAGGCGTACCCTAGGGGTGGGGTGTGCGATTTGTGTGTCGTTTTCATTTGTATTTGTCTTGTCATGTTTTTGGGTGTTCTACGCATTGCTTTTATTTGGACATTCATTCTTGCATGCTTTTGATTAACAATTAAAAATATTTGCGAGGAAAAGTAAATCTAAAGTTATTACAAATGGCGCGGGCCCACATCGCCAAAATTAACCAGGACCCGATTTGACAGAAAATAAATAGATTGAAAGTGCGAGAAGTAATTACAAGGCTTCGGGAGAGGTACATAATTATTTAAGCAAAATAAGATAAATATGCGAAATTAAATCGAAACGAGGGCGTTGGACCCTTTTGCAAAATCAAATTAATGATGAAGTTAATTAATTAAAAAGAGATGTTTTTGGTATTTTTAATATTTTAGGATCTTGATGAAAAAATAGTTAAATGCAATTAAAATTAAACCTAATTCTACCATTTTTATTTGTTAAGAAAAGATTAAATTTGACCTAATTTTTATATACAATTTTAATTATGAAAATAAATAAAATAATATTATTGTAAAAAAGAAAAATTAAAAAAGGAATAAAACGTTAATTAAACCTAGTTCTATATTTTTTAGATTTTTGTTATGAAAGGAATTAAAATTAAAACCCTAATTTAAACTAATTAATTTACATGCATTTATTTACAAGAAATATTAAAGTAAAATACTTTATTATATTTTTTATCTTTTTTCTGATTTTTTTTAGGATGTTTTGTATTTTGTGAAAATATTTAATTAAATAAACTGTAATTAAAAAAAAATTATAATAAGAATAGAAAAATAGAGAAAATTAAAAGAAGTTGCAAACCAAGGGGGGTGGTAGTCCCCAACATGGAGGTCTCTTGTTAGCAATTCAGGCCCATTTGACTGAGGCCTTGTTGGACTTTTTTACTCACGTGCTGGCATGTTGACTCAAGCTTAAGGTGTTCATCAATTCTCAGCCTTTGGTTTGATTCTGATGGACGCGTGGATGGTTTGGTGGAGAAGGTGCATGATACGCTTTATTATTGAAACTGCATATGATTGGAAATTGAAAAATAATATGGAAACATGAAAGACTTGGGGTTCGAACCCAGGTCATGTACCTTTCCAACCAACACGTTTGCCACTGAAGCGCTTTGTTTATCTGTATATTAATATAACAAATAAATATTATAAAAGAAAATGGTCAATGGCTTTGGAAACGCGCGCGAGATTTGAATCAACCTATCATCGTGTGCCACGGACTCATCTTCTTCATCATCCCTGAAATATAAAACATTAGGCAACGGTTTCTTATATGTTCTCTTAGGCCTGCTATTAGAAAATAGCGATTAGGCCTATAGTGTTCATAAATTGATCGCGAGTGTTGCATCTTCTTCGTCCAGTCATGATGATTCTAATGGCACAGGTCTTGAAGGCTAATTTTTCTTTGGGTGGAAAGCCCCAAATTATAACTCCTGCAACCCTAAAAAACGAACATGGTGTATTTTCCTATAGCGCATGATAATCAAATTAAGGCATATGGTTAGCTTGCAAACACTTCACTGATCATGAATATATAATCAAAATGCCATGAACGTGCGTAAATGTTAAAACACGATAATGAAAAAAAATGGAAAAAGTGTGACTTCTGGATACCGTTTCACAGCGTTTTGATTGATGTTTTTTATTGGAATACGTCCTATATTGTTCAAGGAAGCTAATGGAATAAGAATTGAGACCTGAATCGCCTTGTAAAGGTGTTTTCAGAATTGACTTTTTTGAGAAAAATTTCAAGTTTGGTTATGGCCTTCTTGAGCAGCTGTGCGTGTATTCTGATTAGGGTTTCATTCTAGCTTATGTAGTGAACAAATTAGGTTAACAAAATTGATCAAAATCTCTTTCATTCATGATTTGAAGATTTGATTTTTTCACCATGATTTCCATATCTTTTTCCATGCAATTTTGTGTCAATTAGGATCCAATCAAACCAAATCTTCCCATATTTGAATGTGCACGAATTATTGAGTCTAAAACATGTGCAAAAAGATTTGTTAGGTTAAATTAAGTATTTTTCATATATTTAAATGATTTAAATGAATTAATATAAATAAAAATTCAAATAAATAAATAAAAAATGAAGAAATACTTCCCTTTGGGCCAAGTGGTCGTGCACATGTCATGTATTATGAATTATGGAAGAAAAATGGGCCCATTAGCAATTTTAGGTCATTTGAATCAATGTTGACTTTTCAAAATATCCAAAAATTTCCCAACTTCCACAAGGCATAACTTGCTCAATTTTTAAGCTTTTCTCATGTTCTTGGAAATTTTGGAAAGGTCTTTGAGTCCTCTAACCAATGCCTTTTGTCCCATGTCATTTTTATTTACCAATCTCAAGTTATGGCCTTTGACTTAAAGTCCCTTTTTGTTGACTTTTGAAAATGACCTATAATGTTGAAATTGATAACTTTTTGTGAGAGCATTTCTTGGACTTGAAGTATGAAGATGAGTTGTAGGAAATGTCTTTCTCTTCAAAATGAGCTTTGGATGGAATTTTTCTGATAATCCATGTGAAAGTTATGCCCTGGTCAATTTCAGTTGACTTTTTCAGCTGTCCAAATAAGGAAACTTTTGCATCTCGATGATTTTTGAGCCAAACTTTGAGAATCATGATCAAGCATTGATCAAATGATGTTTGTGGCTTCAAAATGATATATTGACCAAAAATTTGAACTTTTGACTGTCAAATGACCATTTTGCCCCTACAGTTGACTGTAGTGCAATTAGGGTTTTTGATTGTGCAATTTTGAGCTGAATGCCTTGAAACTTGATATGAGGATGCTTGACCATATTTGTAGGCATATGAGACTTGATTGGACCTTTGGAAACTTCATTTTCTTGATCAGAACACAAACCCTAGTTTTGACTGTATAGGAGGCTCTTGAACTGTGCAACCCTTGGGGAACTTTGAAGCTTGACTTGGCAATTTCTTAAAGAATATGGGAGGGCAAATTTTGGGGTACAACAGTTGCCCCTGTTCAATCTTCTTAGACCTTAGGATGCAGATTGGCTGACGTGCCTTTCGTAAGCCGAAGGTGAAAGATGATTGAACACTAGAGTGCCCAGAAATTTGCGCTCACATAGTAGCAGTGATGGTGGAAATGGGCTTACAGATGCCATTTAGAGGTTGATGGATAGGATGATGGGCTTATAGATGCCATCTGGATGTTGATTGCGTAAGAGCAGCGAGAACCTGCATACCTGCAACAGAAACATGAGTACCTGACACGTTGCAGGAATTGGTTTTCAGATGCTCGGTATAGATGTGTCCTGACTGGTTACAGGAGCTGAGTCTGGAGCTTCTCAAGATGATGAATGAACCAGGGATG
The DNA here is from genome assembly GCA_948472305.1 of Vicia faba. Classification (NCBI taxonomy): domain Eukaryota; kingdom Viridiplantae; phylum Streptophyta; class Magnoliopsida; order Fabales; family Fabaceae; genus Vicia; species Vicia faba. The sequence goes on along the minus strand of OX451738.1, from coordinate 4,518,486 downwards.
GTTACTGCCTTAGTATGAATGGTAAGAGAACCTTGAGTGACTTTAACTTCAACAACGCTCGTTGAGAAAATCTTGGTGGGAATTACCATCTTTGCAGTATCGGGGAGAGAACCATAGGCAATTATAATCTGAGAGGGAATTGTCACCTCACTCACCGTCGGAGAGGGAACCATCTGAAAAGGAATTATCACCTCACTCACCGTCGGAGAGGGAACCATAAGGAAAGGAATTATCACCTCACTCACCGTCGGAGAGGGAACCATCTGAAAAGGACTTACCACCTCACTCACCGTCGGAGAGGGAACCATAGGAGATTATCACTTCACTCACCGTCGGAGAGGGAAGCATCTGAAAAGGACTTACCACCTCACTCACCGTCGGAGAGGGAACCATAGGAGACTATCACCTCACTCACCGTCGGAGAGGGAAACATCTGAAAAGGACTTACCACCTCACTCACCGTCGGAGAGGGAACCATAGGAGATTATCACCTCACTCACCGTCGGAGAGGGAAACATCTGAAAAGGACTTACCACCTCACTCACCGTCGGAGAGGGAACCATAGGAGACTATCACCTCACTCACCGTCGGAGAGGGAAACATCTGAAAAGGACTTACCACCTCACTCATCGTCGGAGAGGGAACCGTAGGAGACTATCACCTCACTCACCGTCGGAGAGGGAAACATCTGAAAAGGACTTACCACCTCACTCACCGTCGGAGAGGGAACCATATGAGACTATCACCTCACTCACCGTCGGAGAGGGAAACATCTGAAAAGGACTTACCACCTCACTCACCGTCGGAGAGGGAACCATAGGAGACTATCACCTCACTCACCGTCGGAGAGGGAAACATCTGAAAAGGACTTACCACCTCACTCACCGTCGGAGAGGGAACCATAGGAGACTATCACCTCACTCACCGTCGGAGAGGGAAACATCTGAAAAGGAATTATCGCCTCACTCACCGTCGGAGAGGGAACCCATCTGAAAATTATAATCTTAAAGAAAACCCTAAAATGGAAATCTCATGCACCGTCGGAGAGAGGACCAATAGGAAATTATAATCTGGAATAACTTCTGCTGAATCTTCATCAGAAAAATCTGTTGGGAGTCGATTTAGCTGGACTAGAGAAGGCCTTGGACTGGATAAGAAATCTTTGAAGTTGATTAACTGAACCGGTCTAGGTCTTGAAAGATGATTGAGAATTTAACTGAATCTTTCCTGAAAGGTAAAAGTCAGTCATGTGCAATGCATGATATGGATCAAGCAATGATGTTCTCAACATAAATGAGATTTGTATGATATGATGCGTCTATGCATGCTATAATGATGTATGTGATGTTTATGTATGTATGTTTTCGTCTAGGAAAGTAAATCCTTGACGGATGCCGGGAAGTCACTCCTGGGCTGCTGTTGGAGAATAGATTTTGCTTCCGCTGGGGATGATAACTGCAAGAATACCGGTAGGAGAAAATGACTCCGTTGCGGAATAAACTTGGCAAATGGAAGATTCTGCGGGGAGAAAAATACTCTAGCGACCATGCTGGGAAGCAATACTCTGTGGGAAGAGGGATGCCTTGCTGAATTGTTGATAACTTGCTGAGGATATCCTTGTTGTGCTGGAAGTGTTGATAGACTTCGCTGGGGTAAGAAGACTTCGTCGAGGGCGCCCTTTCCGTGGCTTTTGGCTGAGGATAACCCAGTTATATCCTGTTAAGGAAATAACTCTTTAAATCAAGTCGGACGACGCGTTTGTGCTCTGCGAGGGGATAAGCTTCCAGAATTTACTGGGGATAAGCTTATTGCTTGGGGATATGAATTCCATCTTTCCTGGGGAACTAGATTGGATTCTCTTGGGGAAGTTTTGATATGCTGGGGAAGTGATTCCTTTGAATGCTGGTATGCCGCCGGGGAACAATCTTTAGACCAAGACTGTCGGGGATACTTGTTACGAATATATGTATACTGCTGGGGAGTGTTGGGATCGGCTGGAGGATGCCCAACTTCCTTGAGATTTGATAATTTTGCTTTGAGAGGAATGTACTGACTGCTTACTCTTTGGGGAATTGAGATGTACTGGTCATGTTCTTTAGCTGAACCTACCTTGGTACCTTGGAGGATAGAACAATTAGATTGCTTTAGACAACTCTTTATTGCCCCTGTTTCTAGTGTCACCTGTAATAAAATCCTTTGTTTCGTACGCAAATATTTATGAGTTAGCAAATTATTGTCAATGCATATATCACAAATTGAACCTTGGACGTTCTTCGCAAAACAAAACAGAAAAAGAAAAATACTTGACACGTTTAACTGAAATATATTTATATTGATTTTTTTAATTTCATCCCTTATTTTTGCCCGAACCCTTTTGGTTCGCCGGGAAGCCCTTATTTTTGCCCAGGTACGTCAACCTAGCGGGTCTTTGATTGTGCGTAGTATTTTTTCGACTATGTCCGTTCTCAGGATGTAGGGAGTTGCCCCTGTTAGAAGTGTTTTGTCATGCCACCAGAAGGTATTTGATCAGGCAAGATTCGTTGTTGGAATGCCCTAAATGACTCAGGCGGAGATTTGCCCCAGGCCATTTTTGCCTTTGAGAGATTCTCCGAATCTTGACTGGATTGCCTCAGATGATGGACCATGGTCATGTCCTGCCCCTTGATTGGAAGTGCTTCTGTTCATTAGGCATTCATCGTGCGAATTTCCCTGATGTTCAAACGAAAAGTCATATGCAAACAAAGTTATGTTAAAAATGCAAAGCTTATGTCTGTCTTGAAGATTTTGAAAATGCATTCTTTTTTCATAAAACAGGTGATTGTTTGTAAAACGTGATGTCAACTCCGTATTTTACCGTAGGCCTTCAGGAGTCAGGATACCTTTCGTAACAGTATGCTTTCGAACTAACCCATGCTTCATCTAGGACTTTTAAGGGTTATAACGTGGCTTGGTTCACGGTTTAAGAAACAAAGGATAAAGGCTCAAATTTTATTTGTACCCACCCGCTCTTCGTAATATTCTCCAAACCTAAACTCAGTTGATCATACGTTAGACCTTGTTTGAGTCTTTGCTCTGATTTTCCGGTGATGATTCGGATGTTGATGATTTATTCTGAATAGGCGGTCATTTTTGCTTTTGTTGAGGGTTTGTAAGACCTCTTTCTTTTTGATTTTGCTATCCCTGAATTTTGCCTGAACTGTTTCTTTTGTGATTACAGTCAGCGGGATGCCCCAGTTTTGTAAGTCTCCTTCATGGGTTTTGACTTAATGACTGCCTTTCTTTATTGATTATTCGGAACCATCACTGTCTTTCTTTGTTTTGTAAGGATCTTTTTGGTGCCATTCGTTATGTACTTGGATCAACTGAGAGAACTACCCTGCCCCAGGTTATGATAAAGGGTTTTAAATTTCGAAAAGAAAAACTCCTACTTCTTTGGCTCAGATGGGTTGACGAGGGATTATCATCCTTATAACTCCAGTGTTTAGGGATTGAAACAATGCCTGTACCTCATCAGCGGGGTCTGTTCAAAAGCATACTGTAGATTATGGTATCGTTTTCGTCATCCTCTCTCAAGAGGCTTAGAATTTTAGATCAAGAGTTGACATCAGAAAAAAAATATGAAAAATAATTTGCAAAGAGTGAATACGAATATATTGGTTCAAAATAGACATAAGCGATGCATTAATGGAATAACAATGTTTAACATGAGTAAATGTTTGAACAGAAAGAAATTACAACTTGAAAATCCTAACGAACAAAAGTCTTCTCATCTCAGGGCTTGTTACTTCAAATGGTGCCTCCTGTAGGGATGGTAGAAGCATTCAGCCTGGCCATCTTGGGTGAACTCCACAGCTCCTTCCTCAATTAGGTCCTGGATCTTATTCTTCAAAGTCCAACAATCCTCTGTAGCATGCCCCGGGCTGTCAGAATGATAAGCGCAGTGAGCATTGGGGTTATACCTTGAAGGTGTCTTGTTGGGATTCTTAGGAGGATCCTTTTGAGTTACCAAGTTCAACCTCAGCAGTTGTTGTAAGGCTTGAGGCAGCGACACGTTGAGCTCGGTGAATTGCCTTTGGGGCTTGTCTGGTTGAAGCTGGTGGGGTTGATACTGAATTGGTGATACTGGAGCCATATGAGGAGCTTTCTCCTTGCCTCTTTGTCTCAAAGATGGTCGAACGATGAATGGCTTTTTACCCTTAGATGTTTGCCCCAGTTGGTTACCCTGAATCAGTTGGTTGACGAGAAACCGGAGTTCATCTTGTCTTTGAGCTAAACCTTGAATGGCATTTCTCTGCCCCAACATTTGGGCTTTCATTGCATCCATCTCAGCTTGTAGGTGTTTCAACCTTTCATCCTCAGCACTGTTCTTGACAAAAGTCCCCATGAGAAGTGTCCTTAGCTCTTCCTGCCCCTTGGATAGATTCAGGAGAATTTCCCCAAACCGGGTCTCTTGAGCGAGAAGGTCCTGGTTATCTGGTTGGAAGGCCATTGCTGAAATAAACAGCGAGAAAGGTAAGTGACCTGCAACAAAGATACCTGTTATGCAATGATGAGTATGACATGCATGCAATGTTTTCAAGGACCTCGCGGGATAAACAAGAAGACTGTTAGCATTTGAATTTGTTAGCTTGGTTGAAGGACACCCATGTTGTTGAGAATTCTTTTTCCAGGGTCAAAGGCTCACCATATCCAGTGGGTCATAGCCCCTGACTTTAGTCATCATGTCTGGTTTTGATTTCCAAACGACCTTGGTTAGGGAACCTTCTTCGGGAGTCAGAGCTCACCATATCAAGTGGGTCATAGCCCCTGACGACTCTGGCTAGAGGAAAGTAAATCCTCTTTGCCCCTTGTTGGGATAGTTGATTCACCGTGACCTGCATCACAAGCCCTTGAGATCCTTGAAATGGGTTAGTATGTATGCAATGGTATGATGTCATGCTATGCATGGGGTTATATGGATAAACCCTGTTATGAGCCCTTATTAAGGACTATGAACAAAACCTGCAAGCAAACTCAGTAACCCCTGTTATGAGTCCCAGTTAAGGACTACAAACAAAACCTGCGAGAAACTCAAGTGTCAGATAACAAGCATGCAAGTAGTCAAGTACGAAGGCACACAAGTCACACAAGAGAAGCCCTTAGAGTTTAGGCCAGCATGAGGTCTAGGTGTTACCCTCTTTCAGTTGGTTGATTCATACCTGTCCTATCAAAGTAACTGGGTTCTTAGAGGATCCCAATATCATTGACTACCCTCAATCGGTCATAACTCCAGCATCGCAATCTTTTCTTGCGGCCAGAACCATCACGAGAGTTTAGCCTCAATGGGCGTAGCATACTGCTACTGTTCTATTGGCCAAGTTGGGTCATTTAAGGTTCTAAGGTCTGTTGGTGCTTAATGACTCCTTGGAAGACCCATATTCTCCCCGTTTCAACACGAGGGATATCGGTACAGACCAAGGCGCCACACCAACATAGCCACTGCTTCACCCATGTCGGTATACGCCGGACAGGTCCCTCACAGCTTATGCTACCTAAACAGGGTATCCCCAGATCCGGGTTAGGATCTATGTAACTCCGATGCAACCCACAAATTTAAAGCAGACAAGTCAATACAATTGAAAACACAGTTATGAACTAACCCTAAGGTACACCTCACTTTAAGTTTAATATCCCCAGCAGAGTCGCCAGTTCTGTGATCGGTGGATCTGGAACTGACTGTTTAACGCTGGTTCGCAAAATGTCGCGGAAGCAAGAGTCGCCACCGTCTTTTATTTTCTCCAAATGGAAAGGACAAAAGCACAGAAAAATTCCTTAAAGAGATTGCTCTCGGTTCGGGAGGTAGATTATAGAAAGGGAAGGTGTTAGCACCCTTTCTATCCATGGTTATCCATGGGCTCTTAGATACTTGCTCACTTGTGTTTTCAAAATGGTTTGTTTGCTTTTCAATTGTGGGTTTAAAAAGTTTCTTTGAAAATTCCAGTTCGACTCTTGTATCGGTCCTCAAGAGTGTTTGAAAAATTGCTTTCGAAAGCTTTTTGAAAAGGTGTCGGTGTGAAAAGTATTTTGAATTTTTGTTTTGAAATTAGAGCAAGTATCTAGAGTCGTCTACCTACCCTAAGGAATTCGTCTGTGTAAATGTCCTTTAAAGTAGTGCCATCCCACCATTGAGAGGTAGGTAGCACCACCGTTGGAGGTGTTCGGGTCAATTCGATTACAGGGATCTGAACAGGGCCAGCCCCAAGGACGACTTCCCCTTACCTCACATTGATGTCCTCGTTGATAATACAGCTCAGCACAAGGTGTTCTCTTTCATGGATGGCTTTTCAGGTTACAATCAGATTAAGATGGCACCTGAAAACATGGAAAAGACTACATTTGTTACTCAGTGGGGCACCTTCTGTTACAAGGTCATGCCATTCGGGTTGAAGAACGCTGGGGCAACCTACCAACGTGCCATGGTCGCCTTATTTCATGACATGATCCATCATGAGATCGAAGTGTATGTTGACGACATGATCGCTAGGTCCCAGACTGAGGAAGAGCACCTAGATCATCTGCAGAAGTTGTTTGACCGGCTGAAACTGTACAAGCTGAGACTGAACCCGAACAAGTGCACCTTCGGGGTAAGATCTGGGAAGTTGCTAGGCTTCATGGTCAGTGACAAAGGTATTCAAGTGGACCCTGCTAAGGTCAAAGCCATTCAAGAGATGCCAGTTCCTAAGACAGAGAAGGAAGTCAGAGGCTTTTTAGGACGCCTGAATTACATTGCTCGGTTCATCTCACATCTGACTACTACCTGTGAGCCAATCTTCAAGCTGCTGAAGAAAGATCAGGTAGTACGTTGGAACGATGAATGTCAGGCTGCCTTCGACAGAATCAAAGAGTATCTCCAAGAACCACCCATCCTTATGCCACCGATTGAAGGGAGACCTCTGATACTATATCTGACAGTGCTTGACAATTCAATGGGGTGTGTGCTGGGGCAGCATGACGAGTCTGGCCGAAAAGAGCACGCCATTTATTACCTTAGCAAAAAGTTTACCGACTGTGAGACCCGATACTCACTGCTTGAGAAAACTTGCTGCGCTTTGGTATGGGCTGCTCGCCGGCTGAGACAGTATATGCTGACTCACACTACCTTATTGATCTCAAAAATGGATCCTATAAAGTACATATTCGAAAAGCCTGCTCTGTCTGGGAGGATTGCAAGATGGCAAATGATCTTGACGGAATACGACATTCAGTACACAACCCAGAAAGCCATCAAGGGAAGTGTATTGGCAGACCACCTGGCACATCAAGCTGTAGATGACTATCAGTCTATGAACTTCGAGTTTCCGGACGAAAGCATCATGATAGTAACAGATTGTGAAGTGCCTGGACCGGATGAAGGACCTGAACCAGGATCCCGATGGTCTATGCACTTTGACGGGGCATCCAATGCTTTGGGAAATGGTATCGGCGCCATCATCATATCTCCACAAGGTACTCATACTCCACTCACCGCCCGGCTGTGTTTCAACTGTACCAACAACATGGCGGAGTATGAGGCGTGCATCATGGGTCTTCAAGCTGCGATCGACCTAAGGATCAAATTTCTAAGTGTCTTCGGAGATTCCGCTCTTGTGATCAATCAGATCAAAGGAGAGTGGGATACGAAACATCCAAACCTGATTCCTTACAGAGAATGTGTGTTGACCCTGATTCCCCACTTCACAGAGATAACCTTTGAGCACTTTCCAAGAGAAGAGAATCAGTTAGCGGACGCGTTAGCTACAATGTCTTCAATGTTCAAGGTCAAATGGGATAATGAGGCTCCCCGGATCATCATCTGGAAACTGGACGAACCGGCATACTGTTGTGATCTCGAGACTGAATTGGTGACTGAGAAACCTTGGTATCATGAGGTGAAAAGATATCTGGAAGCTCAGGAATACCCTGAAGGTGCCTCTGTCAATGATAAGAATTTCCTGAGGAGGTTTGCAGCAAAGTTCTTCCTTAGCAACGGCATCTTATATAAGCGAAACCATGATTCAACCTTACTGCGCTGTGTGGATAAGACTGAAGCAGAAAGAATCATGGAAGAGCTGCATGAAGGGACCTTTGGTACACATTCCAGTGGACACACTATGGCTAAGAAGATCCTACGGGCAGGATATTTTTGGTCCACAATGGAAGCTGACTGCTACCAACATTCCAGGACATGCCACAAATGCCAGATTTATGCAGACAAGGTGCATGTTCCTCCGGCTCCCCTGAATGTTCTGACTGCGCCTTGGCCGTTTGCAATGTGGGGCATAGACATGATCGGTGAGATAAAACCTACGGCATCTAATGGGCATCGCTTCATCCTAGTGGCGATTGATTATTTCACGAAGTGGGTTGAGGCAGCATCCTATGCCACGGTAACCAAGACTGTTGTGGCACGGTTCATTCGGCACAACCTGATCTGTCGGTACGGCGTCCCTGAGCGGATTATTACAGACAACGGTACCAATCTAAACAACAAGATGATCGCTGAGCTCTGCGAACAGTTCAAAATACAGCACCACAATTCTTCTCCTTACAGACCGAAGATGAATGGGGCTGTAGAAGCAGCAAATAAAAACATCAAGAAGATCGTGCAGAAAATCACAGTGACTTATAAAGATTGGCACGAGATGTTACCGTTCGCTCTGCATGGGTACCGTACCTCGGCTAGGACGTCAACCGGGGCAACTCCTTTCTCTCTGGTTTATGGCATGGAGGCAGTCTTCCCGATCGAAGTGCAAATACCCTCTCTCCGGATAATGAAGGATGCAAATCTGAACGAAGATGATTGGATCCAGACACGACTTGATCAACTCAACCTCATTGATGAAAAGAGACTCGCTGCTATCTGTCATGGTCAGACGTATCAGAAACGAATGATCAGGGCATTTAACAAAAAGGTCAGACCACAGGAATATCAAGTCGGGGATCTGGTGATCAAGCGAATCATCCTTCCTCAGAGTGATCCAAGGGGCAAATGGACCCCTACATACGAAGGGCCATTTGTGGTTAAGCATGTGTTCTCAGGAGGAGCAATGATATTAACCAACATGGATGGTGACGACCTTCCTCACCCCGCCAATGCAGACATAGTTAAAAAATACTACGCATAAAAAAAAGACCCGCTAGGCTGACATGCCTAGGCAAAAATTAGGGCTTCCCGTCGAACCAAAAGGGTTCGGGCAAAATGAAGGGATGAAAATGAAAAAATCTGTACACCCGGCAAGTCGAAAACCTGAAAAGGCGGCTTGGGCAAAAATGGGTATCCCGGTGGACTGAAAACCCGAAAGGGCGGTCCAGGCAAAAATTAGGGATAAAGCGTAATACTATGTCTCATTGGATCACTTTGCATCCAGAATCCGGTATCTACATCAAGTTCAGACGGCATCGGTCAGTCAGCTTCACCTTCAACCAAGGTCATCAAGTGATGAGACGCTCGGAGTTATAAAGACAATAGCAGAGTTGAAACCCAGTGGATCATTCATATTTCACACAGCTGTTTTACTTTCTTTTGTACAAAACTTGTATGAACTCTCTTGTTCGGCGGCGTCCTCTTACTAGGACGTCAGCCTCTTGTACACAAAACGCCTATTCGGGCCATTCAAAAATCAATACAAATATATTTTCAGTTAAACGTGCCAAGTGTTTTTTTCTTTTTCTGTTTTGTTTTGCGAAGAACGTCCAAGGTTCAATTTGTGATATATGCATTGACAACAATTTGCTAACTCATAAATATTTGCATACGAAACAAAGGAATTAATTGCAGGTGACACTAGAAACATGGGCAATAAAAGAGTTGTCTGAGCAGTCTAATTGCTCTATCCTCCAAGGTACCAAGGTAGGTTCAGCTAAAGAGCATGACCAGTATACCTGAATTCCCCAGAGAATGAGCCAACCAAAGAGCATTCTTCTCCAAGCAAAATTATCAAGTCTCAAGGAAATTGAGTATCCTCCAGTAGATCTCAATACTCCCCCAGCAGCAGCATATATATATTCTTAACAAGCATCCCCGGCAGTCTTGGCCTAAAGATTGTTCCCCGGAGGTATACCGACATTCAAAGGAATCACTTCCCCAGCAATTCAAAAATCCCCAGGAGAGTCCCATCCAGTTCCCCAGGAAGATTGGAATTCATATCCCCAAGCAATAAGCTTATCCCCAGTAGATTCTGGAAGCTTATCCCCTCGCAGAACACGAACGCGTCGTCCGGCTTGATTTTAAAGAGTTATTTCCTTAACAGGATATAACTGGGTTATCCTCAGCCAAAAGCCACGGAAAGAGCGTCCTCGACAAAATCTTCTTACCCCAGCAAAGTCTATTCACACTTCCAACAATAAGACATCCTCAGCAAGTTATTATCTACACTCAGCAAAGCATCTCCCCACAGAGTATTGCTTCCCAGCATGGTCGCTAGAGTATCTTTTCTCCCCGCAGAATCCTCCATTTGCCAAGTTTATTCCGTAACGGAGTCATCTTCTCCTACCGGTATTCTTGCAGTTATCATCCCCAGCGGAAGCAAAAACTATTCTTCAGCATCAGCCCAGGATATGACTTCCCGGCACCCGTCAAGGATTTACTTTCCTAGACGAAACATACATTCATAAACATCGCACTTCCATACATCATTATAACATGCATGGACGCATCATATCATACAAATCTCATTTATGTTGAGAACATCATTGCTTGATCCATATCATGCATTGCATATGGCTGACCTTTACCTTTCAGGAAAGGCGCAGTTAAAATGCTCAAACATATCTCAAAGCCTTCTCTAGTCCAGCTAAATCGACTCCCAACAGATCTTTCTGATAAAGACTCAGCAGAAGTTATGGCCCCCTCTCCGACAAGTGCGTGAGGTGGTAATTCCTTCTTCAGATGTTTCCCTCTCCGACGGTGAGTGTGAGGTGATAGTCTTCTATGGTCCCCTCTCCGACAAGTGCGTGAGGTGGTAATTCCTTCTTCAGATGTTTCCCTCTCCGACGATGAGTGTGAGGTGATAGTCTCCTATGGTCCCCTCTCCGACAAGTGCGTGAGGTGGTAATTCCTTCTTCAGATGTTTCCCTCTCCGACGGTGAGTGTGAGGTGATAGTCTCCTATGGTCCCCTCTCCGGCAAGTGCGTGAGGTGGTAATTCCTTTTTCAGATGTTTCCCTCTCCGACGGTGAGTGTGAGGTGATAGTCTTTTATGGTCCCCTCTCCGGCAAGTGCGTGAGGTGGTAAGTCTTTTTCAGATATTTCCCTCTCTGACGATGAGGGTGAGGTGATAGTCTCTTATGGTTCCCTCTCCGACAGTGTGTGAGGTGACAATTCCTTTTCCTATGATTCCCTCTCCGACGGCGAGTGAGGTGATTCCCTTTCAGATTATAATAGCCTATGGTTCTCGTTCCGATCCTGCGAAGATGGTATTTCCCACCAAGATTTTCTCAACGAGCGTTGTTGAAGTTAAAGTCGCCCAAGGTTCTCTTACCATTCATGCTAAGGCAGTAACCATACCTGGTTCATTCATCATCTTTTGAAGCTCCAGATCTAGCTCCTGTAACCAGTCAGGACACATCTATACCAAAGCATTTGAAAACCAGCTCCTGCAACGTGTCAGGTACTCATTTGTTCTTTTGCAGGTATGCAGGTTCTCGCTAAGGAATCTCCTCCGCAATCAACATCCAGATGGAATCTATAAGCCCATCATTCTATCCCGCAATCTCCAAATGGCATCTATAAGCCCATTCCCCCATCACCGCTAACATGTGAGCGCAAATTTCTGGGCACTCTAGTGTCCAATCATCTTCTACCCTCGGATTACGAAAGGCATGTCAGCCAATCTGCATCCTCAGGTCTAAGAAGATTGAACAGGGGCAACTGTTGTACCCCAAAATTTGCCCTCCCATATTCTTCAAGAAATTGCCAAGCCAAGCTGCAAGATTCCCCAAGGGTTACACAGTGCAAAGGTCTCCTATACAGGCAAAACTAGGGTTTGTGTTCTGATCAAAGAAAATGAAGTTTTCAAAGGCCCGATTAAGTCCCATATGCCTACAAACATGGTCAAGCATCCTCATATCAAGTTTCAAGACATTCAGCTCAAAATTGCATAGTCAAAACCCTAATTGCACTACAGTCAACTGTAGGGGCAAAATGGTCATTTGACAGTCAAAAGTTCAAATTTTTGGTCAACATATCATTTTGAAGCCACAAACATCATTTGATCAATGCTTGATCATGATTCTCAAAATTTGGCTCAGAAAATCATCAAGATGCAAAAGTTACTATATTTGGACAGCTGAAAAAGTCAACTGAAATTGACCAGGGCATAACTTTCACATGGATTATCAGAAAAATTCCATCCAAAGCTCATTTTGAAGATAAAGACATTTCTTACAACTCATCTTCATACTTCAAGTCCAAGAAATGCTCTCACAAAAAGTTATCAATTTCAACATTATAGGTCATTTTCAAAAGTCAACAAAAAGGGACTTTAAGTCAAAGGCCATAACTTGAGATTGGTAAATCAAAATGACATGGGACCAAATAAATTGGTTAGAGGACTCAAATACCTTTCCAAAATGTCCAAGAACATGAGAAAATCCTAAAAATTGAGCAAGTTATGCCTTGTGGAAGTTGGGAAATTTTTGGATATTTTGAAAAGTCAACATTGATCCAAATGACCTAAAAATGCTAATGGGCCCATTTTTCTTCCAAGATTCATCATTCTAAACATGTGCACGACCATTTGGCCCAAAGGGAAGTATTTTCTCATTTTTTATTTATTTATTTGAATTTCTATTAATATTAATTCATTTAAATCATTTTAATATATGGAAAATATTTAATTCACCCTAACCAATCTTTTGGTACACATTCTAGACTCAATATTTCGTGCATATGCCAATTAGGAAAGATTTGGTTTGATTTGATCATGATTTGCACAAAAGGACATGGAAAAGATATGAAACATAATGGTGAAAAATCAATTTGCAAAATCATTGATTGGAAGAGATTTGATTCAATTTTCTTAACCTAATGCCTTCACTACAAAGCCAGGAACACAAACCTAATCGTGCTACACAAAAAAGCTGCGCTAGAGACCAATTTGCAAACTTGAAAAATTGCCATAAAACTCAAATCTGAAAACGTTGTTAGAGGTCGATTCAAGCCCTAATATTCATTCCATTGGCTTCCTCAAGTCTCCCTGATCACGTTCCAATCCAAAACATCAACTCAAACTCCAAGAATTGGTAGATTGAACGCAAACTGCATCAAGAAAAACGCATAATCGTATTTCATGTTTCAAGCATCTCCATTGTTTTTTTTTGATGCATTCATACTAATAAACGTGTTCTGAAGCTAACCATGTCGTCTAATTTTGTTTTCGTGCCATGTATGGATGTTTGCCATTGATGCTTTTTTAGGGTTTCTAAACCTTCAAATTAGGGGTTTTCAGGTGCTGTAAAATTAGACGTCCTCAGTACCATGGTTGGATTCAGCGTATAGAGAAGAAGAAGAATCAATTGTCGCGCCTAATTTATATTCAATGAGGACCTAATCGCTATTTCTTGGAAACCGGCCTAAGGCAACGCGTTTAAAACCGTTGCTCAATGATTTTTGTTTCAGGGACAGTGGAGACGACGATGCGTTGGCAGACGGTGATAGGCGGATTTAAAAATTCGCGCGTTTTCCAGCACTAATCTTGTTTTTATTTTATATTATTTGTTTGTATATTATATATCAAATGGCTTCAGTGGCTCAGCTGGCAAATGCTCATTGCTTCAACGTCTAAGACCTGGGTTCGAGTCCCAGGTCTGTATAATCTTCATAATATTTTTCAATCCAAATTCCTATGCAGGCACAATCTTAAGGACTACCATACGTCCTCCTCATCTATCCATCCACGTGCATGTTAGAACCAGATCAAAGGCGTGGATTCAACGAACACGTTATGCCTTAGTCAACGCACTACATGTGACTCAAAAAGGTCCACCAGGCCATTCTTAATGGGCCTGAGTTGCTAACAAAAGACCTCACAATTGGGGCCTGAACCCCCCCCCCCCCCTGGTTGGCCCTCTCTATTTTTTATATTTTATTTTTTTAGTTGTTATTTTATTTGCTTTGTTGTTATAAATTAATTAATTATTTTTCTACAAAATATAAAAACTTCATAAAAATCAGAAAAAAGGATAAAAACATAATAAAATATTTAATTTTCATATTTTCTTGTAAATAATTGCATGTAAATAAATTTAGTATTAAATAGGTTTTAATTTTAATTCTTTTTAATAACTAAAAATCCAAAAATATAGAATTAGGTTTAATAACTTTTTATTCCTTTTTTGTTTTCTTTTTACCATAATATTATTTATTTATTTATTTTTATAATTAAATTGTACATAAAAAAAAATAGATTTAATTTAGATTTTAATTTAATATTTTCGCAATAAATCTAAAAACCATTAGAATTAGGGTTTGCATCCAATTTTCATTTTAATTAATTCTTTTTCTCTTAAATCTTAAAAAACATAAAAATACCAAAAAACATGTTCTTTTAATATTAATTTCAATTCCTTATTAATTTAATTTTTGCAAACGGGTCCAACGCCCTCCTTTCGACTTAATTGTTTAATTTCGCACATTTATTTTATTTCGCTCAAATAATTATGTATCTCTCCCAAAGCCATGTAACATTTATTTTTCAATTTCTTTATTTATTTGCTTTATTTATTTTTCTGTCAAATCGGGTCCGGTTTAATTTTGGCGATGTGGACCCGCGCCATTTGTAATAGCTTTAGATTTATTTTCCTCGCAACTTTTAACTGTTAACAAAAAGCATGAAAGAATGTATGACTTAAATAAAATCAAGCGTAGAACACCAACAAACATGACAAGACAAATATCAATGAAAACAACACACGAATCGCACACACCACCCCTAGGGTACGCCTCACTGTTGCCTTTCGAAAGGTGGTCGTCGAGTAGAGGACGTCTTAGTAAGTCCTCATGATCCGGGAACCTGGCATGAGGGTAGCTTCTAAGGTGTCTTCCCATTGCTCTGGTGATCACCGTGTCCCTACAACCTCGAATTGACCCGAACACCTCCAACGGTGGTGCTACCTACCTCTCAATGGTGGGATGGCACTACTTTAAAGGACATTTACACAGACGAATTCCTTAGGGTAGGTAGGTTCTCATGGATACTTGCTCTAACTTCAAAAACAAACGAAAAACCTTTTCACACCGACATTTTCAAAAGCTTTCAAAACAATTTTTTCAAACACTCTGACGTACGAGTCGAACTGAAATTTTTCAAAGAAACTTTTTTTAAAACCCACAATTGAAAAGCAAGCAAACATTTTTGAAAACACATTGAGCAAGTATCTAAGAGCCCATGGATAACCATGGATAGAAAGGGTGCTAACACCTTCCCTTTCTATAACCTACCTCCCGAACCGAGAGCGATCTCTTTAAGGAATTTTTCTGTGATTTTGTCCTTTCCATTTGGAGAAAATAAAAGACGGTGGCGACTCTTGCTTACCGCGACATTTCGCGAACCAGCGTTAAACAGTCAGTTCCAGATCCACCGATCACAGAACTGGCGACTCTGTTGGGGACTAAAACTTAAAGTGGGGTGTACCTTAGGGCTAGGTCATAACTATGTCTTCAATTGTATTGCTTTGTGTGCTTTAAATTGTGGGTTGCTTGGGAGTTCTATAGATCCTAACCCGGATCTGGGGGATACCTTCTTAGAAAGTAGCAACAAGGCTGTGAGGGAACTGTGCGGGGTATACCGACATGGTTGAAACAGTCTGCTACGTTGATGTGGCAC
Organism: Vicia faba; assembly: GCA_948472305.1. Lineage (NCBI taxonomy): Eukaryota > Viridiplantae > Streptophyta > Magnoliopsida > Fabales > Fabaceae > Vicia > Vicia faba. The sequence continues at coordinate 4,502,645 of OX451738.1, read as the reverse complement.
TTTGGTGTGTACCGGTAACCCTTGAGTTCAGTCAAGGAGAGTACGGGGCCTCCGCGTGGTGTCGTGAAGCATCAACAGACCGTAGGAACCTTAATTGAACTATCTTGGCCTCTTTAGGGTAGTGAGATAACTGACTTTGGTGCAGTCCGAGGTTGGTTGATACTCGATACTACGCTCAATTGAGGGTTGCTTTCCTGGAATATTTCGGTCGCCAGTTCAGTGGCTAAACCGAAACGATGAACAATGAAAGCAACCCCGTGATATTGGGAACCTTAGAACCCGGTTACTTTGATTAGGACAGGTTGAACCCACCAACTTCAAGAGGGTACTACCCAGACCCCATGCTGGACTTAAACCTTAAGGGCTTGTCTTGTGTGCCTTGTGTGCCTTACATGTTTGTCTTTGTAAATATCTGTGGTGTGTTTAATCATAGCATCATGACATCATCCAGCATCATATGCATTGACTAACCATTTCAGGGGTTCGAATTTTCATCTTTGTTCTTGTTTTGTAGGACATGGAAACTGTTCGTAGAAAGACAATTCAAATCAGTCTTGTAAGGGTACCTCGTCAGCTTAAGGAACTTATATCCAGGATTCCCGAGAACTCTTCATTCAGTGAAAGACATGGAAGCCTCATCAGCTTGGTCAACACCAACATTGAGGAGGATATGATAAAGGTCCTGTTCCAATTCTTTGACCCTCTGCATCACTGTTTCACCTTCTTGGATTATCAGTTGGTACCTACATTGGAGGAGTTCTCCCGGCTCCTGAAGATCCCTATCCTTGATCAGCTACCCTTCAACGGTACAGAAAAGGAACCTAAGCTTGAAGAGATTGCTAAAGCCTTGCACCTACAGTCATCTGACCTCAAGGGACATTGGGAAGTCAGAAGTGGTATCAAAGGGTTCTTAGCCAGGTTTTTGTTTGAAAAGGCCCTTGAATGTTGGAACTCCCTTGACTTGCAAGCTTTTGAAGAGGTTGTGGCCCTCCTTGTCTATGGTTTGGTGTTGTTCCCTAACCCAGATCAGCTTATTGATATCAGTGTTGTTCAGATCTTTATGTCCAGGAACCCCATACCTACATTGCTGGGGGACATCCTTCTCTCATGTTACACTCGAACCATGAGAAAAAGAGGTGTCCTTATGTGTTGCACTCCTCTCCTGGAAAGGTGGTTTATTTCGCACCTTCCACAATCAGTCTTGAAGAATGAGCGGGGTTTGAGATGGTCACAACGGTTGATGACTCTTACCCATGCAGATATACATTGGTGCCCTAGGTCCAGAGAAGATGTCACTATCATTGATCGTTGCGGGGAGTACCCTAATGTTCCTTTACTTGGAATCAGAGGAGGTATTACTTATAGCCCATGCCTGGCTTGGAGACAGTTTGGTTATGCTCGGAGGGATGGTCCTCATAACATGTTGATTCCTGACATAGTTTTTGACTTCGACAACGATACTCAAGGACTTCGCCAGAGATTCATCAGAGCCTGGAGGATGCCAAGTAGGATAGACAGCAAGACACTGGGGCACAGGAACTCCATCCCTTTGGAACCCTATCTCAAGTGGGTACGAGCTCACTCCCAGAAGCTAGTGATGCCTTATCCTCACATGCTCCCAGTAATCAAAGAACCAGTCTCGGAAGGGGAAGTGTCCTACACTATTCAGCACCCTGATATGCCCACATCCTGGGAAGAGATGCAGAAGAGCTGGATCCAGCTTAAGGAGGAAAGGAGTTCTCTTGAGACTAGTCTGCATGCCAGCGAAAAGAAGGTCTTGGAGCTCACTCGCCTGTTGCATGAGGAGAGGAATCTCAACACCTACATAGCTCCGAAGAGGATGCGCAGTGTATTTTGGGATTGATTTGATTTTTGTATTTTTGCCCATGAGGCCTTGATGTATTAAACAATGATTTCTTTAATGATAACGTGTGTTTCCTTTTTGTCTACAACAAATTTGAACTTTCGAACCCTTGAATGCATTGCATATGCATTTCATACATCATGTGCATAACAGGTTTTTCCTCTTTTCAGGTTGCTTACAGTTCTTCGCTGTTTATTTCAGCATCATGAATCCCGAATCTGCATCAACCGAGACATCAATCAAGGCTCTTCAGGTGCAGAATGCACAATTCCAAGAATTAATCAAGGGTCTGGCTAAAGGCCAAGAAGAACTGAAGGCTATGCTCCTGAAGAAGGAGAAGAAGAAGAAGAAGAGAAGAACTGTTCTGTTCAACTCGGGCCGAAGGTTTGGCAATACTCTGCAGCATGAAGAGGCTGGTTCTTCTGTTGGCAAGAGTCCTTCTCAGGCAGAAGTAAAGGTTCCTACTCCAGTAGTCTCCGACAACGAGACAGATTTTGATGAAGAGCAGTACCCTCCTGCAGATGACAGATATAAACAACTGGAGGACAGGTTGAAGGCTATGGAGATCCAACAGGTACCTGGGCTGGATTTCGGAGATCTGGGTTTGTCGACTGGTGTGATTATCCCCCATAAGTTCAAAGCACCATCCTTCTCCAAGTATGACGGGGCGTCTTGTCCCAAGCTGCATTTAAGGTCCTATGTTCGGAAAATTCAGCCGTACTCTGCGGATAAGAATTTATGGATCCACTTCTTCCAGGAGAGTCTTTCAAGGACTCATCTCGAATGGTTCTATCAGCTGGATGGGACCAAAGTTCGTAACTGGGAGGAGTTGGCTACTGCTTTCTACAAGCAGTATCAATATAATGCCGACCTTGCCCCCACACGTACCCAACTCCAGGGTATGGCGTTAGGTGCAAGCGAAGGTTTTAAGGAGTACGCTCAGAAATGGAGAGACCTGGCTGGCAGGGTGCAGCCACCATTGACTGATCGGGAGTTGGTTGACATGTTCTTGGGGACCCTATCTGGGCCATTTTTCAACCATCTCATTGGGAATTCTTCCGCTGGGTTCACTGATCTAATCTTGACTGGAGAGAGAATTGAAGCTGGGCTGAAGTCTGGGAAGATTACAAAGGGTGCATCCTCTAGTTCGGAAAAGAAACCATTCAAGAAGGAGTCTAGTGCCGTGTATGGTTCTAGGAAATCAGAGAGACCTGAGCACCGCCAATCTGTCAGCGCGGTGATGATTGCTAAGCCTGCTGCCGCTCCTCGGCCAAATAATCCCCAAAGGGCTGAAAGACCCCGGCGAGAGTTTACCCGGTTAAGCATGACCCTATCACAGATCCTGCCACAGTTGCTATCCACTAACTTAGTGACTGTCAGGGAGGCCCCGAAGTTCCCCAATACAACATCTCCCAAGTACAACCCGAACGCTCGTTGTGCTTACCATTCAGATAGCCCGAGGCACTCTACCGATGATTGTTGGGCGTTGAAGAATAAGGTGCAAGACCTTATCGACGCAAAGGAGATACAATTCGAAGCGCCTGCAAAGCCGAATGTAGTTACTGCCCCTATGCCTCAGCATGGGGTAAATGTTGTTGATGAAGACGTTTATGCTGTTTCTGTGGATGATCTAGCCACTCCTCTAAAGATCGTCAAGAAGAACCTACTGCAGGCCGGTTTATTTCCGGGTTGTAGTGAGGGTTGCCTATTCTGTGCTGTGTCCCCATCTGGTTGTCCCTTGCTAAAGTTAGGCATCCAAAGCTTAATGGATAGCAAGGAGATTCTATTCAAGAAGTCTGCTGTTCGTTTGGTTCCAATGGAAGAAGTTTTTGTGGTGACTATCTTCAATAATCCGATCCCGGCTCTCCAGAAGAAGCCCGTTCAAATTATGACCGTTGCGCCCGTTATTATCACTGTTCCAGGGCCCCTACCCTATGTATCTGATAAAGCTGTCCCTTGGCACTATGGGGCAGATGTATATGTAAACGGGATTAAACAAGAGCTCAACGCTGGCGCCAGTATCTGTGACATCACTGGCCCAACCAAAGTTACTCGCAGTGGCAGGCTCTTCTCGCTTGACATTGCACTGCCTGCTTCCCGAAGACCACTTCTCATAACCCCTGCAAGTATACCTGTTCCTGCTGCTGATCCGATTGTTTCTCCTGCTGCCGAATCATCCAATGCTCGGGGCAAGGGAATTGAAGTTGAGCCTGCCCAGATGGAGGCACCCGTACCCATAGCTGCTGAGGCCTCCCCACAAGAGATGGAGGAGATTCTGAAGATTATAAAGAAGAGCGATTTTAATGTTGTGGAACAGCTGGGGCATACGCCCTCCAAGATCTCCATGCTCTCTTTATTGCTGTGCTCCGAGGCCCATGCAAAGGCCCTAATCTCATTCCTCAAGACGGCCCATGTGCCACATGAAACCTCTGCAGTCCAGTTCACTGATTGCGTGGCAAGTCTAACGGCAGACAATGGCTTGGGTTTCTCAGATGCTGACTTGACCGCAAAGGGGAGAGACCATAATGATGCTCTGCATGTCTCAATTGAATGCAGGGGCACCACCCTGGAACATGTGTTGGTTGATACTGGGTCATCTTTGAATGTGCTACCCAAGAAGGCTCTGGATCGTCTAGATTGTGAAGGCCTGGAATTGAAACCCAGCAACATCATCGTCAGGGCCTTTGATGGTTCAAAGAGGATGGTCCATGGAGAGGTTGACATTCCGATTCGTGTGGGCTCTCAGGTGTTCGATTCCACTTTTTATGTGATGGACATCCGTCCATCGTACTCTTGTCTACTGGGTCGACCGTGGATACATAAGGCTGGGGCAGTGACCTCTACCTTGCATCAGAAGCTGAAGTACCCCGTCAGAGGGAAGATTGTCACTGTGCAAGGAGAGGAAGAATATATGGTGAGCCACCTGAACTCCTTCAGGTACATTGAGATGGATGGGGAGTTTATTGAAACCCCCTTTCAGCATTTCGAGGAGGTGTTTCCAATTGCAGCAGAAACAACAGAAGCAAGTGGTCCTTTGAAGATGGCTTCCCTGAAGGATGCCCGGGCTGTGGTTCAGAAGGGTGAATGTGCCGACTGGGGCAGACTTCCGGACTTTACTCAGAAGACTGATAAACTTGGGCAGGGTTTTACCACAGAAGGACAGAGAGCTATGAGGAGAGCGAAGATCGGAAGGCCTCCGGTATTTATTAAAAGCTCAGGAGTGAATGCTGTTAGGGAAGACCATGAAGTGGACGAAGCTGAATTCAACAGCTGGATCTATCCGACGGCCGAAGACGGATTGAACAATTGGAGTGCAAAGGACCATACCCCTGTTACCTTTGTGACGCAGTAATAAATTTCTTTGTTTCGTTATTTTGTAATAAACAATGATAAACTCTATGGCCCGGTGTCTTACCCGAGGCACCGTGGTTCTATTTGTGAGGGCATACAAACTGTCATTTCATATATCATGAATGAAAATCTTGGACGTATTTTCGCATTGCAAATATTGTGCTCCTTTTCTGTCTTTCTTTTCCTTTACATAATTTTCAAAACAACTGTATTTACACACACACACTCACTCATACAGGTTCCAATCCACTCTGGATCTCACTGATAACAACTCTGCTACTGCCAATTATAACTTCGAAAATCCGATCAACTTAGCCGAAGACGAAGGTGAAGATGATTGCGAAGTGCCTGGAGAGCTTGCAAGATTGTTGCTTCAGGAAGAAAGGGCAATTCAACCCCATGAAGAGCCAGTGGAAACCATAAACTTGGGTACTGAGGCGGACAGAAAAGAGGTAAAGATTGGTGCCAACCTAAAGCTCAGCGTGAAGCAACGGTTAACCAAAATGTTACATGATTATATGGAGATCTTTGCCTGGTCCTACGAAGACATGCCCGGGTTGGATACCGATATCGTGGTCCATCACTTGCCGACTAAGGAAGACTGCCCTCCAGTTAAGCAAAAGGTCCGTCGGATGCGTCCAGAGATGTCATAGAAGATTAAGGCCGAGGTTATGAAGCAGTTTGATGCCGGGTTCCTTGCAGTGACTTCTTACCCTCAGTGGGTTGCTAATGTGGTGCCGGTACCGAAGAAGGACGGTAAGGTCAGAATGTGCGTCGATTACAGGGATCTGAACAGGGCCAGCCCCAAGGACGACTTCCCCTTACCTCACATTGATGTCCTCGTTGATAATACAGCTCAGCACAAGGTGTTCTCTTTCATGGATGGCTTTTCAGGTTACAATCAGATTAAGATGGCACCTGAAGACATGGAAAAGACTACATTTGTTACTCAGTGGGGCACCTTCTGTTACAAGGTCATGCCATTCGGGTTGAAGAACGCTGGGGCAACCTACCAACGTGCCATGGTCGCCTTATTTCATGACATGATCCATCATGAGATCGAAGTGTATGTTGACGACATGATCGCTAGGTCCCAGACTGAGGAAGAGCACCTAGATCATCTGCAGAAGTTGTTTGACCGGCTGAAACTGTACAAGCTGAGACTGAACCCGAACAAGTGCACCTTCGGGGTAAGATCTGGGAAGTTGCTAGGCTTCGTGGTCAGTGACAAAGGTATTCAAGTGGACCCTGCTAAGGTCAAAGCCATTCAAGAGATGCCAGTTCCTAAGACAGAGAAGGAAGTCAGAGGCTTTTTAGGACGCCTGAATTACATTGCTCGGTTCATCTCACATCTGACTACTACCTGTGAGCCAATCTTCAAGCTGCTGAAGAAAGATCAGGTAGTACGTTGGAACGATGAATGTCAGGCTGCCTTCGACAGAATCAAAGAGTATCTCCAAGAACCACCCATCCTTATGCCACCGGTTGAAGGGAGACCTCTGATACTATATCTGACAGTGCTTGACAATTCAATGGGGTGTGTGCTGGGGCAGCATGACGAGTCTGGCCGAAAAGAGCACGCCATTTATTACCTTAGCAAAAAGTTTACCGACTGTGAGACCCGATACTCACTGCTTGAGAAAACTTGCTGCACTTTGGTATGGGCTGCTCGCCGGCTGAGACAGTATATGCTGACTCACACTACCTTATTGATCTCAAAAATGGATCCTATAAAGTACATATTCGAAAAGCCTGCTCTGTCTGGGAGGATTGCAAGATGGAAAATGATCTTGACGGAATACGACATTCAGTACACAACCCAGAAAGCCATCAAGGGAAGTGTATTGGCAGACCACCTGGCACATCAAGCTGTAGATGACTATCAGTCTATGAACTTCGAGTTTCCGGACGAAAGCATCATGATAGTAACAGATTGTGAAGTGCCTGGACCGGATGAAGGACCTGAACCAGGATCCCGATGGTCTATGCACTTTGACGGGGCATCCAATGCTTTGGGAAATGGTATCGGCGCCATCATCATATCTCCACAAGGTACTCATACTCCACTCACCGCCCGGCTGTGTTTCAACTGTACCAACAACATGGCGGAGTATGAGGCGTGCATCATGGGTCTTCAAGCTGCGATCGACCTAAGGATCAAATTTCTAAGTGTCTTCGGAGATTCCGCTCTTGTGATCAATCAGATCAAAGGAGAGTGGGATACGAAACATCCAAACCTGATTCCTTACAGAGAATGTGTGTTGACCCTGATTCCCCACTTCACAGAGATAACCTTTGAGCACTTTCCAAGAGAAGAGAATCAGTTAGCGGACGCGTTAGCTACAATGTCTTCAATGTTCAAGGTCAAATGGGATAATGAGGCTCCCCGGATCATCATCTGGAAACTGGACGAACCGGCATACTGTTGTGATCTCGAGACTGAATTGGTGACTGAGAAACCTTGGTATCATGAGGTGAAGAGATATCTGGAAGCTCAGGAATACCCTGAAGGTGCCTCTGTCAATGATAAGAATTTCCTGAGGAGGTTTGCAGCAAAGTTCTTCCTTAGCAACGGCATCTTATATAAGCGAAACCATGATTCAACCTTACTGCGCTGTGTGGATAAGACTGAAGCAGAAAGAATCATGGAAGATCTGCATGAAGGGACCTTTGGTACACATTCCAGTGGACACACTATGGCTAAGAAGATCCTACGGGCAGGATATTTTTGGTCCACAATGGAAGCTGACTGCTACCAACATTCCAGGACATGCCACAAATGCCAGATTTATGCAGACAAGGTGCATGTTCCTCCGGCTCCCCTGAATGTTCTGACTGCGCCTTGGCCGTTTGCAATGTGGGGCATAGACATGATCGGTGAGATAAAACCTACGGCATCTAATGGGCATCGCTTCATCCTAGTGGCGATTGATTATTTCACGAAGTGGGTTGAGGCAGCATCCTATGCCACGGTAACCAAGACTGTTGTGGCACGGTTCATTCGGCACAACCTGATCTGTCGGTACGGCGTCCCTGAGCGGATTATTACAGACAACGGTACCAATCTAAACAACAAGATGATCGCTGAGCTCTGCGAACAGTTCAAAATACAGCACCACAATTCTTCTCCTTACAGACCGAAGATGAATGGGGCTGTAGAAGCAGCAAATAAAAACATCAAGAAGATCGTGCAGAAAATGACAGTGACTTATAAAGATTGGCACGAGATGTTACCGTTCGCTCTGCATGGGTACCGTACCTCGGCTAGGACGTCAACCGGGGCAACTCCTTTCTCTCTGGTTTATGGCATGGAGGCAGTCTTGCCGATCGAAGTGCAAATACCCTCTCTCCGGATAATGAAGGATGCAAATCTGAACGAAGATGATTGGATCCAGACACGACTTGATCAACTCAACCTCATTGATGAAAAGAGACTCGCTGCTATCTGTCATGGTCAGACGTATCAGAAACGAATGATCAGGGCATTTAACAAAAAGGTCAGACCACAGGAATATCAAGTCGGGGATCTGGTGATCAAGCGAATCATCCTTCCTCAGAGTGATCCAAGGGGCAAATGGACCCCTACATACGAAGGGCCATTTGTGGTTAAGCATGTGTTCTCAGGAGGAGCAATGATATTAACCAACATGGATGGTGACGACCTTCCTCACCCCGCCAATGCAGACATAGTTAAAAAATACTACGCATAAAAAAAAGACCCGCTAGGCTGACATGCCTAGGCAAAAATTAGGGCTTCCCGTCGAACCAAAAGGGTTCGGGCAAAATGAAGGGATGAAAATGAAAAAATCTGTACACCCGGCAAGTCGAAAACCTGAAAAGGCGGCTTGGGCAAAAATGGGTATCCCGGTGGACTGAAAACCCGAAAGGGCGGTCCAGGCAAAAATTAGGGATAAAGCGTAATACTATGTCTCATTGGATCACTTTGCATCCAGAATCCGGTATCTACATCAAGTTCAGACGGCATCGGTCAGTCAGCTTCACCTTCAACCAAGGTCATCAAGTGATGAGACGCTCGGAGTTATAAAGACAATAGCAGAGTTGAAACCCAGTGGATCATTCATATTTCACACAGCTGTTTTACTTTCTTTTGTACAAAACTTGTATGAACTCTCTTGTTCGGCGGCGTCCTCTTACTAGGACGTCAGCCTCTTGTACACAAAACGCCTATTCGGGCCATTCAAAAATCAATACAAATATATTTTCAGTTAAACGTGCCAAGTGTTTTTTTCTTTTTCTGTTTTGTTTTGCGAAGAACGTCCAAGGTTCAATTTGTGATATATGCATTGACAACAATTTGCTAACTCATAAATATTTGCATACGAAACAAAGGAATTAATTGCAGGTGACACTAGAAACAGGGGCAATAAAAGAGTTGTCTGAGCAGTCTAATTGCTCTATCCTCCAAGGTACCAAGGTAGGTTCAGCTAAAGAGCATGACCAGTATACCTGAATTCCCCAGAGAATGAGCCAACCAAAGAGCATTCTTCTCCAAGCAAAATTATCAAGTCTCAAGGAAATTGAGTATCCTCCAGTAGATCTCAATACTCCCCCAGCAGCAGCATATATATATTCTTAACAAGCATCCCCGGCAGTCTTGACCTAAAGATTGTTCCCCGGCGGTATACCGACATTCAAAGGAATCACTTCCCCAGCAATTCAAAAATCCCCAGGAGAGTCCCATCCAGTTCCCCAGGAAGATTGGAATTCATATCCCCAAGCAATAAGCTTATCCCCAGTAGATTCTGGAAGCTTATCCCCTCGCAGAACACGAACGCGTCGTCCGGCTTGATTTTAAAGAGTTATTTCCTTAACAGGATATAACTGGGTTATCCTCAGCCAAAAGCCACGGAAAGAGCGTCCTCGACAAAATCTTCTTACCCCAGCGAAGTCTATTCACACTTCCAACAATAAGACATCCTCAGCAAGTTATTATCTACACTCAGCAAAGCATCTCCCCACAGAGTATTGCTTCCCAGCATGGTCGCTAGAGTATCTTTTCTCCCCGCAGAATCCTCCATTTGCCAAGTTTATTCCGTAACGGAGTCATCTTCTCCTACCGGTATTCTTGCAGTTATCATCCCCAGCGGAAGCAAAAACTATTCTTCAGCATCAGCCCAGGATATGACTTCCCGGCACCCGTCAAGGATTTACTTTCCTAGATGAAACATACATTCATAAACATCGCACTTCCATACATCATTATAGCATGCATGGACGCATCATATCATACAAATATCATTTATGTTGAGAACATCATTGCTTGATCCATATCATGCATTGCATATGGCTGACCTTTACCTTTCAAGAAAGGCGCAGTTAAAATGCTCAAACATATCTCAAAGCCTTCTCTAGTCCAGCTAAATCGACTCCCAACAGATCTTTCTGATAAAGACTCAGCAGAAGTTATGGCCCCCTCTCCGACAAGTGTGTGAGGTGGTAATTCCTTCTTCAGATGTTTCCCTCTCTGACGGTGAGTGTGAGGTGATAGTCTTCTATGGTCCCCTCTCCGACAAGTGCGTGAGGTGGTAATTCCTTCTTCAGATGTTTCCCTCTCCGACGATGAGTGTGAGGTGATAGTCTCCTATGGTCCCCTCTCCGACAAGTGCGTGAGGTGGTAATTCCTTCTTCAGATGTTTCCCTCTCCGACGGTGAGTGTGAGGTGATAGTCTCCTATGGTCCCCTCTCCGGAAAGTGCGTGAGGTGGTAATTCCTTTTTCAGATGTTTCCCTCTCCGACGGTGAGTGTGAGGTGATAGTCTTTTATGGTCCCCTCTCCGGCAAGTGCGTGAGGTGGTAAGTCCTTTTCAGATATTTCCCTCTCCGACGATGAGGGTGAGGTGATAGTCTCTTATGGTTCCCTCTCCGACAGTGTGTGAGGTGACAATTCCTTTTCCTATGATTCCCTCTCCGACGGCGAGTGAGGTGATTCCCTTTCAGATTATAATAGCCTATGGTTCTCGTTCCGATCCTGCGAAGATGGTATTTCCCACCAAGATTTTCTCAACGAGCGTTGTTGAAGTTAAAGTCGCCCAAGGTTCTCTTACCATTCATGCTAAGGCAGTAACCATACCTGGTTCATTCATCATCTTTTGAAGCTCCAGATCCAGCTCCTGTAACCAGTCAGGACACATCTATACCAAAGCATTTGAAAACCAGCTCCTGCAACGTGTCAGGTACTCATTTGTTCTTTTGCAGGTATGCAGGTTCTCGCTAAGGAATCTCCTCCGCAATCAACATCCAGATGGCATCTATAAGCCCATCATTCTATCCCGCAATCTCCAAATGGCATCTATAAGCCCATTCCCCCATCACCGCTAACATGTGAGCGCAAATTTCTGGGCACTCTAGTGTCCAATCATCTTCTACCCTCGGATTACGAAAGGCATGTCAGCCAATCTGCATCCTCAGGTCTAAGAAGATTGAACAGGGGCAACTGTTGTACCCCAAAATTTGCCCTCCCATATTCTTCAAGAAATTGCCAAGCCAAGCTGCAAGATTCCCCAAGGGTTACACAGTGCAAAGGTCTCCTATACAGGCAAAACTAGGGTTTGTGTTCTGATCAAAGAAAATGAAGTTTTCAAAGGCCCAATCAAGTCCCATATGCCTACAAACATGGTCAAGCATCCTCATATCAAGTTTCAAGACATTCAGCTCAAAATTGCACAATCAAAACCCTAATTGCACTACAGTCAACTGTAGGGGCAAAATGGTCATTTGACAGTCAAAAGTTCAAATTTTTGGTCAACATATCATTTTGAAGCCACAAACATCATTTGATCAATGCTTGATCATGATTCTCAAAATTTGGCTCAGAAAATCATCAAGATGCAAAAGTTACTATATTTGGACAGTTGAAAAAGTCAACTGAAATTAACCAGGGCATAACTTTCACATGGATTATCAGAAAAATTCCATCCAAAGCTCATTTTGAAGAGAAAGACATTTCTTACAACTCATCTTCATACTTCAAGTCCAAGAAATGCTCTCACAAAAAGTTATCAATTTCAACATTATAGGTCATTTTCAAAAGTCAACAAAAAGGGACTTTAAGTCAAAGGCCATAACTTGTGATTGGTAAACCAAAATGACATGGGACCAAATACATTGGTTAGAGGACTCAAAGACCTTTCCAAAATGTCCAAGAACATGAGAAAATCCTAAAAATTGAGCAAGTTATGCCTTGTGGAAGTTGGGAAATTTTTGGATATTTTGAAAAGTCAACATTGATCCAAATGACCTAAAAATGCTAATGGGCCCATTTTTCTTCCAAGATTCATCATTCTAAACATGTGCACGACCATTTGGCCCAAAGGGAAGTATTTTCTCATTTTTTATTTATTTATTTGAATTTCTATTAATATTAATTCATTTAAATCATTTTAATATATGGAAAATATTTAATTCACCCTAACCAATCTTTTGGTACACATTCTAGACTCAATATTTCGTGCATATGCCAATTAGGAAAGATTTGGTTTGATTTGATCATGATTTGCACAAAAGGACATGGAAAAGATATGAAACATAATGGTGAAAAATCAATTTGCAAAATCATTGATTGGAAGAGATTTGATTCAATTTTCTTAACCTAATGCCTTCACTACAAAGCCAGGAACACAAACCTAATCGTGCTACACAAAAAAGCTGCGCTAGAGACCAATTTGCAAACTTGAAAAATTGCCATAAAACTCAAATCTGAAAACGTTGTTAGAGGTCGATTCAAGCCCTAATATTCATTCCATTGGCTTCCTCAAGTCTCCCTGATCACGTTCCAATCCAAAACATCAACTCAAACTCCAAGAATTGGTAGATTGAACGCAAACTGCATCAAGAAAAACGCATAATCGTATTTCATGTTTCAAGCATCTCCATTGTTTTTTTTTGATGCATTCATACTAATAAACGTGTTCTGAAGCTAACCATGTCGTCTAATTTTGTTTTCGTGCCATGTATGGATGTTTGCCATTGATGCTTTTTTAGGGTTTCTAAACCTTCAAATTAGGGGTTTTCAGGTGCTGTAAAATTAGACGTCCTCAGTACCATGGTTGGATTCAGCGTATAGAGATGAAGAAGAATCAATTGTCGCGCCTAATTTATATTCAATGAGGACCTAATCGCTATTTCTTGGAAACCGGCCTAAGGCAACGCGTTTAAAACCGTTGCTCAATGATTTTTGTTTCAGGGACAGTGGAGACGACGATGCGTTGGCAGACGGTGATAGGCGGATTTAAAAATTCGCGCGTTTTCCAGCACTAATCTTGTTTTTATTTTATATTATTTGTTTGTATATTATATATCAAATGGCTTCAGTGGCTCAGCTGGCAAATGCTCATTGCTTCAACGTCTAAGACCTGGGTTCGAGTCCCAGGTCTGTATAATCTTCATAATATTTTTCAATCCAAATTCCTATGCAGGCACAATCTTAAGGACTACCATACGTCCTCCTCATCTATCCATCCACGTGCATGTTAGAACCAGATCAAAGGCGTGGATTCAACGAACACGTTATGCCTTAGTCAACGCACTACATGTGACTCAAAAAGGTCCACCAGGCCATTCTTAATGGGCCTGAGTTGCTAACAAAAGACCTCACAATTGGGGCCTGAACCCCCCCCCCCCCCCCCCCCTGGTTGGCCCTCTCTATTTTTTATATTTTATTTTTTTAGTTGTTATTTTATTTGCTTTGTTGTTATAAATTAATTAATTATTTTTCTACAAAATATAAAAACTTCATAAAAATCAGAAAAAAGGATAAAAACATAATAAAATATTTAATTTTCATATTTTCTTGTAAATAATTGCATGTAAATAAATTTAGTATTAAATAGGTTTTAATTTTAATTCTTTTTAATAACTAAAAATCCAAAAATATAGAATTAGGTTTAATAACTTTTTATTCCTTTTTTGTTTTCTTTTTACCATAATATTATTTATTTATTTATTTTTATAATTAAATTGTACATAAAAAAAAATTAGATTTAATTTAGATTTTAATTTAATATTTTCGCAATAAATCTAAAAACCATTAGAATTAGGGTTTGCATCCAATTTTCATTTTAATTAATTCTTTTTCTCTTAAATCTTAAAAAACATAAAAATACCAAAAAACATGTTCTTTTAATATTAATTTCAATTCCTTATTAATTTAATTTTTGCAAACGGGTCCAACGCCCTCCTTTCGACTTAATTGTTTAATTTCGCACATTTATTTTATTTCGCTCAAATAATTATGTATCTCTCCCAAAGCCATGTAACATTTATTTTTCAATTTCTTTATTTATTTGCTTTATTTATTTTTCTGTCAAATCGGGTCCGGTTTAATTTTGGCGATGTGGACCCGCGCCATTTGTAATAGCTTTAGATTTATTTTCCTTGCAACTTTTAACTGTTAACAAAAAGCATGAAAGAATGTATGACTTAAATAAAATCAAGCGTAGAACACCAACAAACATGACAAGACAAATATCAATGAAAACAACACACGAATCGCACACACCACCCCTAGGGTACGCCTCACTGTTGCCTTTCGAAAGGTGGTCGTCGAGTAGAGGACGTCTTAGTAAGTCCTCATGATCCGGGAACCTGGCATGAGGGTAGCTTCTAAGGTGTCTTCCCATTGCTCTGGTGATCACCGTGTCCCTACAACCTCGAATTGACCCGAACACCTCCAACGGTGGTGCTACCTACCTCTCAATGGTGGGATGGCACTACTTTAAAGGACATTTACACAGACGAATTCCTTAGGGTAGGTAGGTTCTCATGGATACTTGCTCTAACTTCAAAAACAAACGAAAAACCTTTTCACATCGACATTTTCAAAAGCTTTCAAAACAATTTTTTCAAACACTCTGACGTACGAGTCGAACTGAAATTTTTCAAAGAAACTTTTTTTAAAACCCACAATTGAAAAGCAAGCAAACATTTTTGAAAACACATTGAGCAAGTATCTAAGAGCCCATGGATAACCATGGATAGAAAGGGTGCTAACACCTTCCCTTTCTATAACCTACCTCCCGAACCGAGAGCGATCTCTTTAAGGAATTTTTCTGTGCTTTTGTCCTTTCCATTTGGAGAAAATAAAAGACGGTGGCGACTCTTGCTTACCGCGACATTTCGCGAACCAGCGTTAAACAGTCAGTTCCAGATCCACCGATCACAAGATGTTTTTGGTATTTTTAATATTTTAGGATCTTGATGAAAAAAGAGTTAAATGCAATTAAAATTAAACCTAATTCTACCATTTTTATTTGTTAAGAAAAGATTAAATTTGACCTAATTTTTATATACAATTTTAATTATGAAAATAAATAAAATAATATTATTGTAAAAAAGAAAAATTAAAAAAGGAATAAAACGTTAATTAAACCTAGTTCTATATTTTTTAGATTTTTGTTATGAAAGGAATTAAAATTAAAACCCTAATTTAAACTAATTAATTTACATGCATTTATTTACAAGAAATATTAAAGTAAAATACTTTATTATATTTTTTATCTTTTTTCTGATTTTTTTTAGGATGTTTTGTATTTTGTGAAAATATTTAATTAAATAAACTGTAATTAAAAAAAAATTATAATAAGAATAGAAAAATAGAGAAAATTAAAAGAAGTTGCAAACCAAGGGGGGTGGTAGTCCCCAACATGGAGGTCTCTTGTTAGCAATTCAGGCCCATTTGACTGAGGCCTTGTTGGACTTTTTTACTCACGTGCTGGCATGTTGACTCAAGCTTAGGGTGTTCATCAATTCTAAGCCTTTGGTTTGATTCTGATGGACGCGTGGATGGTTTGGTGGAGAAGGTGCATGATACGCTTTATTATTGAAACTGCATATGATTGGAAATTGAAAAATAATATGGAAACATGAAAGACCTGGGGTTCGAACCCAGGTCATGTACCTTTCCAACCAACACGTTTGCCACTGAAGCGCTTTGTTTATCTGTATATTAATATAACAAATAAATATTATAAAAGAAAATGGTCAATGGCTTTGGAAACGCGCGCGAGATTTGAATCAACCTATCATCGTGTGCCACAAACTCATCTTCTTCATCATCCCTGAAATATAAAACATTAGGCAACGGTTTCTTATATGTTCTCTTAGGCCTGCTATTAGAAAATAGCGATTAGGCCTATAGTGTTCATAAATTGATCGCGAGTGTTGCATCTTCTTCGTCCAGTCATGATGATTCTAATGGCACAGGTCTTGAAGGCTAATTTTTCTTTGGGTGGAAAGCCCCAAATTATAACTCCTGCAACCCTAAAAAACGAACATGGTGTATTTGCCTATAGCGCATGATAATCAAATTAAGGCATATGGTTAGCTTGCAAACACTTCACTGATCATGAATATATAATCAAAATGCCATGAACGTGCGTAAATGTTAAAACACGATAATGAAAAAAAATGGAAAAAGTGTGACTTCTGGATACAGTTTCACAGCATTTTGATTGATGTTTTTGATTGGAATACGTCCTATATTGTTCAAGGAAGCTAATGCAATAAGAATTGAGACCTGAATCGCCTTGTAAAGGTGTTTTCAGAATTGACTTTTTTGAGAAAAATTTCAAGTTTGGTTATGGCCTTCTTGAGCAGCTGTGCGTGTATTCTGATTAGGGTTTCATTCTAGCTTATGTAGTGAACAAATTAGGTTAACAAAATTGATCAAAATCTCTTTCATTCATGATTTGAAGATTTGATTTTTTCACCATGATTTCCATATCTTTTTCCATGCAATTTTGTGTCAATTAGGATCCAATCAAACCAAATCTTCCCATATTTGAATGTGCACGAATTATTGAGTCTAAAACATGTGCAAAAAGATTTGTTAGGTTAAATTAAGTATTTTTCATATATTTAAATGATTTAAATGAATTAATATAAATAAAAATTCAAATAAATAAATAAAAAATGAAGAAATACTTCCCTTTGGGCCAAGTGGTCGTGCACATGTCATGGATGATGAATTATCGAAGAAAAATGGGCCCATTAGCAATTTTAGGTCATTTGAATCAATGTTGACTTTTCAAAATATCCAAAAATTTCCCAACTTCCACAAGGCATAACTTGCTCAATGTTTAATCTTTTCTCATGTTCTTGGACATTTTGGAAAGGTATTTGAGTCCTCTAACCAATTCCTTTGGTCCCATGTCATTTTGATTTACCAATCTCAAGTTATGGCCTTTGACTTAAAGTCCCTTTTTGTTGACTTTAGAAAATGACCTATAATGTTGAAATTGATAACTTTTTGTGAGAGCATTTCTTGGACTTGAAGTATGAAGATGAGTTGTAGGAAATGTCTTTCTCTTCAAAATGAGCTTTGGATGGAATTTTTCTGATAATCCATGTTAAAGTTATGCCCTGGTTAATTTCAGTTGACTTTTTCAGCTGTCCAAATAAGGAAACTTTTGCATCTCGATGATTTTTGAGCCAAACTTTGAGAATCATGATCAAGCATTGATCAAATGATGTTTGTGGCTTCAAAATGATATATTGACCAAAAATTTGAACTTTTGACTGTCAAATGACCATTTTGCCCCTACAGTTGACTGTAGTGCAATTAGGGTTTTTGACTGTGCAATTTTGAGCTGAATGCCTTGAAACTTGATATGAGGATGCTTGACCATATTTGTAGGCATATGAGACTTGATTGGACCTTTGGAAACTTCATTTTCTTGATCAGAACACAAACCCTAGTTTTGACTGTATAGGAGGCCCTTAAACTGTGCAACCCTTGGGGAACTTTGAAGCTTGACTTGGCAATTTCTTAAAGAATATGGGAGGGAAAATTTTGGGGTACAACAAGGTCATCAATGCAAGGAGGTGTCTTGGGCAGTGCAAAACCCTAATCCTGTCTGGAGTTCAAAGAGCCTGGTGAGGGGAAATCTTGATAAAATGAGAGGGAAAATTTTGGGGTACAACAGCTTCTAATAACAGATTTCCTATAAGCAAGTGGGCATGACGTGTCACTATCCAACACACCTGGGGTAGTCCAGTCAAGATTCCTAGAAATCTCTCAAGAAACGCTGAATATACCAGGGGCATGTCTCCATCTGAATCACTT
The DNA here is from genome assembly GCA_948472305.1 of Vicia faba. NCBI lineage: Eukaryota > Viridiplantae > Streptophyta > Magnoliopsida > Fabales > Fabaceae > Vicia > Vicia faba. The sequence goes on along the minus strand of OX451738.1, from coordinate 4,484,350 downwards.
AGGGAATTAGACACGAGTTCCAACAATGAATCATGTACGATTAAACAAACATCTTATGGCAGTGTGGCAACACCTGCTACCAGGGGCAATGGCAAATCTCCCCCAAAATCCTGTTCATAGGATGACCCCCAACCAGGGTTTCAATCTCTGAAAACTTCTCCCTAACTGAGTCGACCTCAAGAATCCTCGAGGATTTCTACCAAAAGAAGACACCTCTCAAACAGACTGGCGACAAGGTTTATTTCCCCAACAAACTACAGATTCCCCAGCTTGAAAATCAAGGGACCACAACTCCTCTTCCCCAGTAGATTGCTCTACAATCCCCAGTAAGTTATTGTGTAGCCTGGAAATCGACCAGATAACAATTAACTTTAGTAATTTGTTGTGAAGCCTGGAATCCGACCAAATAAAAATCAAATTCAGTAAGTTACTGCGAAGCCTGGAAATCGACCAGATAACAGTTAACTTCAATAAGTTGATTGTGAAGCCTGGAATTCGACCAGATATCAGTTCAACTTCATCCATTCAAATAAGTTACTGTAAATCCTGGACCCGACCAGATATCAGTTCAACTTCATCCATTCAAACAAGTCACTGTAAAGCCTGGACCCGACCAGATATCAGTTTAACTTTATCCTTTCAAGCAAGTTACTGTGAAGCCTGGATCCGACCAGATATCAGTTCAACTTCATCCTTTCAAGTAAGTTATTGCGAAGCCTGGAGCTCGACTAAATAACAATTAACTTTATCCACCTCAGTAAGTTGCTACGAAGCTTGAAATCCGACTAGATAATAGTATAACTTCACTCTCCTCAAGAAATTTTTTGCGAAGCCTGGAATACAACCTGATAACAGTTAATTTAATCTTCCCCAGGATAACTCTCCAGTATAGCAACAGACAACTGAGACTCCTAAGCTATTTTCCCCAAGTAGAGATCAACACTTTCCATAGAGTTTTCTTCTCAAACAAGCCATTATTCCCCAACGGAGTTTCTCCTTAAACAACAAAGCGGGAATCCCCAGTGGAAACATTCTAAACAAAGTTTGGAGACACACCTACTCTTCAACAACAGTCCGAGATTTAATGACTCTCCAGCACTTGTCAAGGATTTATTTTCTAAGCCAAAGATACATTTCAACAATGCTTCACATTCATACATCATATAACATACATGATATATGCATACAGCATAACCTCATTTTGAGAACATCATTACATAATGCATTTCATCCATCATGACATTACATACAACTTTTTCTTTACCTTTTCAGGAAAAAGGTCAACAGATAAGTGTCATTAATCTATAAATTTCTCCAAGACAAAATCAAGCTTGGAGTTCTTCATTATCTGCTGAGGTAGTAATCGTCCAAGATTCCTTCATCATCCTATTGGAGTAGCAATCATCCCAGATTCCTTCATCATCCTGTTGAGGTAGTAATCGTTCAAGGTTCCTTCATCATCCTATTGAGGTAGTAATCGTCCCAGATTCCTTCATCATCCTGCTGAGGTAGTAATCATCCAAGATTCCTTCATCATCCTGTTGAGGTAGTAATCATCCCATATTCATTCATCATCCTGCTGAGGTAGTAATCATCCAAGATTCCTTCATCATCCTGTTGGAGTAGCAATCATCCAAGATTCCTTCATCATCTTATTGGAGTAGCAATCGTCCAAGATTCCTTCATCATCCTACTGAGGTAGTAATCATCCAAGATTCCTTCACCATCCTTTTGGAGTAGTAATCATCCAAGATTCCTTCATCATCCTGCTGAGGTAGTAATCATCCAGGATTCCTTCGTCATCCTGCTGAGGTAGTAATCGTCCAAGATTCCTTCATCATTCTGCTGAGGTAGTAATCATCCAAAATTCCTTCATCATCCTACTGAGGTAGTAATCGTCCAAGATTCCTTCATCATCCTGTTGGAGTAGCAATCATCCAAGATTCCTTCATTAGCCTGCTGAGATAGTAATCGTCCAAGATTCCTTCATCATCTTGTTGGAGTAGCAATCGTCCCAGATTCCTTTATCATCCTGCTGAGGTAGCAATCGTCCAAGATTCCTTCATCATCCTGTTGGAGTATCAATCGTCTCAGATTCCTTCATCATCCTCTTGAGGTAGTAATTATCTCAGATTCCTTCATCATCCTTTTGGAGTAGTAATCCTCCAGGATTCCTTCATCACATATCACTACATGAAACAAGACATTCATTTTTGAACAAATTGATTGTAGATCGATTCCCGAAACAGGACAGGGTGATATCTACATGACAAACACTTCCTTCAAACCTTTGCTCGCTCAGACTAAATCTACCAAAGATTTATTCTGATACTTCTCTCAGTGGACCTTCTGCTAGCTCAGACTAAATCAACCAAAAGATTTATCCTGATACCTTTCCTAGTCACTCTGGATGGCATCTATAAGCCCATCTCCAACAACTTTCCATCATTTCTCCAAATGGAATCTTTAAGCCCATTCGCTACATAGTCAACTAACATATCATCGAATGCAAATTTCTAGGCACTTTAGTATTCAATCATCTTCCACCTTCAAGTTACAAATGGCAGGCTTTCCAGTCTAACTCTTCAGGTTTAAGAAGATTGAACAGGGGCAGCTGTTGTACCCCAAAATTTGCCCTCTCATTTTTCAATGCCTTTCTCACAAGGATTCTCAAGGTTCAATCCTGCACAAGTACATTGGTATTTTCCAGTACCAAGATTAAAAGGAAACTGTCAAAAGGGGAGAAAATAGATAAAAATAATATTTTGACAAATTTGGAGAAAAACAAGTGTTCTTCGATTCAGCTCATTCGATTGGCCTTTTGGCCTCTTTCGATGGAAGCTTGGCTTGCATCCTTCGACTGGGTGTGGGCCTCTGGAAAATTAGTTTAGATTCACAAGGCACAAATCCTCTTGTAGTCTCCTTCAATTCCAAGGAAAAAGGCTCCCTTTTAGCATCCTCCGATTTGCATGTTTTACCTCCTATATGCCTCTTTTGAATCTGGACATTTTAACTCCCTACATACACCTTTCATTTGGGCATGTGGTTCCTTCAGTACAAGCTACTGATCACACCCTTCGTTTAGGCAGATGAATCCTTCAGCACAAGGTTTTGGCCAAACCTTTCATTTGGGCATTTGACTCCCTTCATGTTTGCTTCGTTTGGGCACATGAATCCTTCAGCACAAGGTTTTGGTCAAATCTTTTGTTTGGGCATTTGAATCCCTTCATGTTTTCTTCGTTTGGGCACATGATTCTTTCATCTACTAGTTACACCTTTCGTTTGGGCATGTTGGTTCCCTTCATGCGGGCTTCGTTTGAACCTAGATATTTTGCATGTTGGCATGAAGTCACAAGGTAGGGACCCCCTATGTACACTCTTTGTTTGGCCACATGTGACCCCTGGCAGGAAAGCCTTCGATTGGACAAGAGCCACCTTCACACAAAGATATGATTGGATTTTTGTTTTCCTTCGAATCAACATCTTTCAAACCCAACTGTGGATCCTTTGAAGCAAGTATGAGCAAATCTCATAGCCTTACCCTACTTGTCAAGCTATTTTGCTTCCAAATCTTTACATAATCAGAAGCTTTTACAAAGGATATAAGATTTGTCTATTGGATAATACTATTCTTGGTTAAAATAGAAAAAGTTATGTACTCTTTTTTCATAGAGAGTACTTTTATCACAAAAGAAGCTTCCAACCTAATTCATGTCTGAATGAAAAGCAGTGCCAGAAGCACAAGTCCAATCTTCTGCCAGCAGACCCCCACTTGAACTAGAAACGTGGGAAAAACGAAAAGGGAATGACTTGTTTCACTCTTAACCAAACCATGGTTTATCATCATACAAACCTGGTTACTTCAAAACACATCCATTCTTTTCTCTATAAATAGAGAAGCATTTGCAAGCTTAGGGGAGGACTTTTTGGCCAGAGGAAAGAATCTCCAAAATTTTCTCAAACACCATAAATTTCTCAAACACTTAAACATTTGTGAAAACATAAACCCAGAATCCCAAACATTTGTCTCCTTCAAATCTAAAGCCTCCTTACATCCTGTAACTCTTTGAATCCAGCATGAAAATAATATTTCATTTGTTTTTCTCTTTCGAATCCAGCAGTGGAGACGCTAGCTTCGCTCCTTCCCTTCGAATCCAGAGACACTCCAGGCAACCACCTAAAGACCCAACACACGTCCCAAACTCAAAGCAAGGTAAGTCAGCCTTAACCTTGGATCTTTCGTTTCAAGCACGTACATACTGTTGTTTTTTATTTTCGTTTATACCCTTATAGTTTTGTTATATTGCCATTCCTTTTGGTTTTGCTCTTTGGTTTCTTACAAATGTTTTAAGAACTAACCTGGCCCTAAGGCAGTGCTAGCATGGCCTTAGGCCATGTTGCTATTTAACATCTCAAACGAAAGAAACATGAAACATGAAGTAGGAAATGAAGCTTATGTCTTCCACACTAACCTCCAGGTCAAACGAAAGAAGCCCAGACGAAAAGCATGCCTAAACTGATTCCAGGCCCAGTCGAAAGGCAATCCCTCACTACTTTCAACCCCTAGTCGAAGGAGGAAAAAAGGCAGATTGCATCTTGCACTAGTTCCAGGCCCCAATTAAAAGGTACAACATGCTACTTCCAGGCCCCAGTCGAAAGATACAAAATGCTGACTTCCAGCCCCCAGTCGAAGGACACACCTACACTGGTGCTAGTCGCTAATCGAAGGAAGCCAAAAAGTTCAGAATCGAAGGTTCTTCTGCCCCAATCGAAAAACCCTTATTTTTATTGCTTTTATTTTTTGCCTTTATATTTTCATGCAATTTAATATGGTTGTAAAAGTGTAGGATTTTATCTTTCTGCATTTTATTACTTTTGTATGCTTGCTAGTAAAATAGGGAATGTATGGCAAGATAAAACCAACAAGTAGACAACCCATAATCAAAGACTAAATAAACGCAAACCAAAAACACTATTCACACATGCACCCCTAGGGTTAACTCCACCGGTTGCCTAAAAATGGTCATGTTATTCATGTGAGACGTCTTAGCAAAAACAATCAAAATACAAGATCATAGTCCCTCGATGACGCTACGAATGTTGCCTTATAAATGATCTTAGTCCCTCAAAAGAAATGCTAAGATATCTCACAACATTTCTTTCATGACTATACGATGACCCACGCCCATCCCTTCACATCCAATGATGGGGCTTCTTACCAAATCAATGGTAAGATAGCAACATCTAAAGGAGGAGGAAAAGAACATTTAAGACCTTTTGAGTAGGTAGATTGCTCCTATTTTCTCGCTTGCTCACAACAAAAACATTTTATACACCAACACTTTAAATTTGAAACATTTTCAAAAGACAACGCTTTGTATGCGTTCTTATAGAGACGAGAACCATTACAAAGACACCCTTTTCAAAATCACTTTCAAAAACACATTACACAAACACTTCTTTGAACTATTTTCCAAACAACACTTTGTATGTGTTCTTATAGAGACGAGAATCATTACAAAGGCACGTTTACAAAATACTTTCAAAACCACACCATAAAGCACACTTTCAAACAAAAGCAAGTGATCTAGCAAGCAACTAAGATACCATAGATAACTATGGATGAAAAGGGTGATAATACCTTCTATTTTCATAATCTACCCCCTGAACTCAAGAAATAATCTTGAAAGGTCTTTCCTGTTCTTTTCAGCCTTTCCTTATTGGATAAAAGAAAAGTCGGTGGCGACTCTTGCTATCCGCAAAAATTGCGATCAAACGCAAAACATCCCAAGTCAGTTCTCCCATCGCGTTACACTATTCTACCCTCCAACATATCTCTTCTTTTCATCTATAAAAGAAGTAATTGGAAGAATCTGAAATCAACAAATCAACTCAACAAAACTACACTAAACCAATGCAAAAAAAAACTCTATAGAGAAATCTTTTGTATAGTTTTGTAAATAAGGAAGGAGTTATTTCTCGTATCTTGATGTCAACACTTTTGTGTTGTTGTACTTAAACATTGTGTAATCTCCTTGTGTAGAAATATCTCTGTATACACATATTTTTAATCAATTATTGTTGATAGGTTCCTTGAGAGACTCTATATAGTCTGGACTCTCAAGAAGACTTTGGTTGCAGTCATAGTGGCTTGCAATTAGGATCACCAGACTTATTGGGGGTTCCAATAGGGTTGATCAGACTTATTGTGGTTGTCTATAATCTGGTTGATTATAATGGATTAAGTCTTTGTGTATAAGGACTTACGGGGTGGACTGGAGTAATTAGTTAACAATGAACTAGGATAAAAATACTTGTGTTCATCTATTTTTATTCACTATCTTTGCTTTTTAAGTTGCAAAAAGATTATATTTGGTGCAACACAATTCAAACCCCCCTTTCTTGTATTTTCTCTCACCTTTAATTGTCATCAGAGCTCTAGTTCTGGTATTGATATCTATCAAACACTTAACCGTGTCAGATAAAGATCTATACGAGTTTTAGAAACACTATGGTTGATCTTATTCCACCATTACCTGCTATGAGTTTTTATGGTAAAAAGTTTGAGTACTAGAGAGACAGACTATAAATTTCCTTTCTAGGTTATGATGTTGATCTCTATGACTGATCAACAAAAGAAGAATTGTAAGAATCATCGTAAAGCAAGAACTATCTTCCTAAATGCTATTTCTTACACTGAGTATGAGAAAATCACAAATAGAGACCCAGCTAAGTCTATACTCGACTCTCTCAAAATGAATCATGAAGGAAATGATCAAGTCAAGGAAAACAAGGCTTTGGCCTTGATTCAGAAGTATGAAGCCTTCAAGATGGAGGATGATCAAATAGTTGAGACGATGTTCTCATAGTTTCAAACCTTAGTTGCAGAAATAGGAGTTCTGAACAAAGGATATTCAACAATAGATCACGTGAAGAAGATTATCATAATCTTGCCATTCAAATGGAGGCCTATGGTAACTACTCTAAAGTTAGAAAAGGATCTGAACAACACTTCTCTAGAAGACCTGGTGAGTTCTTTAAGAAGTCATGAAATTGAGTTAGATCAGGATGAACCTCAGAATAGAGGAAAATGTGTATTGTGCTCAAGTGTGTTAAAAGGCCTGACAAGTCCAAAGCTCTTCAAGCTAAAGAAATTGGGGATTCAGAAGAAGATTATGATGAAGATAAATATGACTTGTCTCTACTGTCAAGAAGGGTTAACCGTCTGTGGAAGAGAAATCAAGGAAACAGGTTCAGAAGTACTAGAAGGACAGGAGGTCGATTTGAGTCTACTTATGATCAAAGGAAGTCTAGTGGAAAAGAAGTCACTTGTAATGAGTGTAACGAGCCAGGACACTACAGGAATGCTTGTCCTGAACTGCATAAGGACAAGTGTGATACGGTGGCAGAACCGACTGTTTTAAAATGCTGGTTTGCGTTTTGCGTTTTTTATTCGCAAAATATCGCGGTAAGCAAGAGTCGCCACCGACTTTTATTTCATCCAATCGGAAAGGAAAAAAGTACAGAAAAAATGATTTTTCGAAATTTTGAGTACGGGGGGTAGATTATAGAAAGGGAAGGTGTTAGCACCCTTTTTATCCATGGTTATCCATGGGCTCTTAGGTACTTGCTCATCTTTTAAAATTGCTTGTGTGTGTGCTTTATTTTGAGAAGTTTTGACTTCGTGATAACCTTTGTATCAGTCCTCAAAGGTGTGACGAAGTTGTTTTGAAAATTGTTTTGAAAAGTGTAAGTGTGAAAAGTTTGATTTGAGCAAGTACCTACTAGCATCTACCTACTCGAAAAAGGATTGTTTCTATTCTCGTTTCCTTTAGAAAACGCTATCCTGCTATTGAGAAATAGGTATCACTGTCGTTGGAGTTATAAGGGTCAATTCGAAAGGGACGTCTGATCACTAAAGCAATGTTAGGACACCTTAGTAATATCCCTAGAGTCTTAAGATCGTATTCGAGGCAACATTTCCGAGGCGACATTTCTGAGGCAACATTTCCGAACGGGACCCTTGATCTTTGTTAGACATGAGGGAAACCACTAAGACGCCCTATACTTAATGATCGTTTACCAAAGGCAACCGAAGTGAGAGAATACCCTAGGAGTGCACATGTGCGAGTGATTTGATTTCAGTTATTATCTTTGCACATTAGGGTTTTCTAGCCGTTTTAAATTATCATGCAATCTTGTCATACAATCCTATCAACATGCATCTAAGAAGTTAATATTTGCGAGAATTAAAATGCGAGAAAGTAAACCTACGCTATTACAAGGCTTCGGGGAGGGAATTAATTACATAGCCAAAAACCCGCACAAGACGATAAATAAAAGAAAGACCTAGATTAAACCATTATATACCGTGGACAGTTACATCAATATCGCAAAAAATAATAAGTACGTGCGATGAATCGAATACCAGATAATTAGGGTTTTGACCCTCGACTAAACCTAAGTGTGATTACCTCAAAAAAAGTTTGTGTTTAGTTTTGTTAATTTAAGAAAATAGAGAAATTGTTATATTAAATTAAAAAGAAAAGCCTAATTCTAATTAATTTTAATTTTAAGAAAAAAATTGAATTAATTTATTCTAAAACCTATTTCTGGTATTTATTTTGAGAAATAAATAAAAATTAAATCAAGAGTCTAACCCTAATTTTTCTAATTGGTTTTAATTATATAAAAAAGGTTAGAATTTCCCTAGATTAAATTAAACTAAATTAAATTAAATTTGATTAAAAAAAACCTAATTCTAATTTTTTGTGAACTCTTGATTTTATGATTTTGTGAAAAAAAGATTAATTTTGTTAAAAATAATTAAGCAAAATAATTAAAATAATTAAAAAACAAAGAAATAAAAAAATGAAGAGATGGGTCTGTATTAGAAAATGTGGGGGGTTTGAATATGATTTTCTTGGCCCAACAAACTCCTAACCTTCTTGACTTTGCCCAATCCCGTGTGCATGCTTGACTCAAGCGCATGGTGGTCTCTTCGCCACGTGACGTTGGATTCACCTGGCTGATGGATCTGATGGTGGAGCACAAGGGAATTTGGTGGACATGCGCTACTGTATTGTATGAGATCTGCTTGGAATAATCAGGAAAATAACAAAATGCACACGCCTGGGATCGAACCCAGGAGATGTGCATCAAAGGCCTTCGCCCCAGCCATCTGAACCATGATGTGAACTTGTAGGTTAAATAAACATAAAATATAATATGCAAAAACAAAATAGTGGGGCCAACCAACGCGCGAAATTCAAATTGGCAAGTCAGGGAGCGCCACATATTATCGTCTTCCTCCCCGCTGTCGCTTTAGGTTTTGTAACTTTTACCTACATACATCAAGCATAGGTATAGCCCCTGTACATTTCAAAAATCATGTACATGCATGATAAATGAAACCTAATGGTACCAATCAACTCGTTTCAACCTCAAGAGCATCATGGTACCATTATCAACGCCCAATTTCTCCTGCATAAGAAACCCCTAGATACAACAAAAAAACCCTAGTCGTGGCATCTGCATATACAGGCGTTAAAAATGCAATTGAATTATAGTGTCATGTTGCAAACATCTCAAAGATTATAAATATGCCAATCAATCAGGCTAAATATGCCAGAATTAATATATTCGATTTCAAGAAAATAGGCAAACCGTATGAATGTTACAGGGTGGTTCTGAGCGTCCCAGGCCTTGCAAACGATCTTGTTGGCTTCGGGGATGATCCAAGAATCTGAATTGATCTTTTGAAACGCTTGAAATGACCCGTGGAGCAAGATTTGATCAGCACTTTTCTTTGATAAATTTGAACTTTTTCTCTGCCCTTGCACGCCTCCAGCCTCCTTCTTTTTGGTCTGCCTTTGTTCACTATCTATAATAGAGTGCATTAGGGTTACAGTTTGCATCAAATCTTTGCCATTTATGAAGATTGATCAATGATTTATTCCTTGTACCAAATCTTTCCAAAATAGGCATTTTCAATCTTTTTCTGTCCATATTAAGCCTTGCACGATTTGATCTTGTCTCCAGCTGTATAATGACTCTAATCATGCACAAAATCTCAAGGTTTAATTGATTTTTGATATTTTCATTATTTTATATTGATTTTATTTTATTTAAATGAAATAAAATAAAAATAAATAACAAAAATAAAAGAATGAAAAGTGGAAGGGATCATGGGTCTTGGATCACATTACAATCTTAGTGCAAGCATAAAAAGTTGGGCCCATTTAGCAAAAAATGCAATCTTTGACACATTTGACTTTTGGCAATTTTGCAAAAAGGGTCAACTTGGCCAATGCACAACTCTCTCAATTTTGAACCTAGAGATGTGTTCTTGGACTTTTTAAAAATATTAGGATGTCCTCTAAGCAACCCTTTTGGTCTCATCTCAATTTAGTCTTCCATGTTCATGTATGAAGCTTTGACCCAAAAGGTGTTTTTGTTGACTTTTCAAAATGACCTATAATGTCCAAATTCATATCTTCTTGTGAGTGCATATTTTAAAATTGGGAGATGAATATGAATTGTAGGGAATTACATCCTATTCAAAATGAGCTTTGGATGGGTCATTTTTGATAAAGTATGAGAAAGTTTTGCTTGGTCAAAGTTGAGTTGACTTTTCCTACAAAACCCTAATTTAGCAACTTTTTGGATTTTGATGAATTGTGAGCAATCCTTGAGGAATCATGATCAACCCTTTATCAAATGATGGATAATACTCCAAAATGAGAATATTGACCAAAAATCTTAAATTTTGACTGTATGTGGGCCACAAATGACTTTTGCCCTAGCATAGTCAATTTTCAGGAATTTGAGCAGTTGACTGAGCAAACTTCCTCTGCAAGGCTTGAAACTTAACATGGATGATCTTGAGAACATATTAGGAAAATGGTGAGAATTTGGGATCCTTTGGACTCAAGCATCTTGATGCAAAATGAAACCCTAATTTGAGATAGACTGCCTTAGGAGAGAGTTTGTCTGGTCAACTCTTGGACTTCCTTGAGCCATTTGAGGACCTCACTTGACATGTACTGAGAAATATGGGAGGGAAAATTTTGGGGTACAACATATGTGTGATCGGTGGATCCGGAACTGACTGTTTAACGCTGGTTCGCGAAATGTCGCGGTAAGCAAGAGTCGCCACCGTCTTTTATTTTCTCCAAATGGAAAGGACAAAAGCACATAAAAATTCCTTATTGAGATTAGTTCTCGGTTCGGGAGGTAGATTTATAGAAAGGGAAGGTGTTAGCACCCTTTCTATCCATGGTTATCCATGGGCTCTTAGATACTTGCTCACTTGTGTTTTCAAAATGTTTGTTTGCTTTTCAAGGTGAGTGGATTTGAAAAAGTTTCTTTGAAAGTTTCAGATCGACTCTTGTATCAGTCCTCAAGAGTGTTTGAAAAGTTGTTTTGAAAGCTTTTTGAAAAGTGTCGGTGTGAAAAGAGTTTTTGATTTGTTTTGAATTAGAGCAAGTATCTACGAGTTATCTACCCACCCTAAGGAATTAGGCTGTGTAAATGTCCTTAAGGTAGTGCCATCCCACCATTGAGAGGTAGGTAGCACCACCGTTGGAGGTGTTCGGGTCAATTCGAGGGTGAGGGACAGTGTGGTCACCGAGCAATAGTAAGATACCTTAGAAGCTACCCTTATGCCATTGATCTTTTTATTCCGAGGCAACCGTTTCGAGGCAACTTGTTTCGAGGCAACCGTTTCGAGGCAACTAGATCAATGGAACATAAGGACTCACTAAGACGTCCTGTACTCGACGACCACGTTTCGAGGGGCAAGGCAACAGTGAGGCGTACCCTAAGAGTGGTGTGTGAATTGTGTGTCATTTTCAGTTATTATTTGTCTTGTCATGCATTGGGTGAGCTACGCTTTGATTTTATTTGGGCATTCATTCTTTCATGTGATTAGCAGTTAAAAGGGTGCGGAAAATAAAAATGCGGAAAATAAAGGTCCTACGCTATTACAAGGCGCGGGTCTACATCGCCAAATTAAACCAAGACCCGATTTGAATAAAAGTGCGGAAAGTAAATGTCCTAATTATCTATTACAAGGCTTTGGGGCAAATACATTATATCCACAAAAGAAATAAAAATAAATGCAAAAAGAAATAAGAATCGAGAGTGCGAGGGCGTTGGACCCTTTAAAGAAATTAAATAGAAATTATAAATTAATTAATGATTAAATAAAGAAAAGAGATTATTTTTATGTTTTTTTGGTATTTTATGAAATAAAGAAAGTTAATTGAAATTAGAAATTAAAATAAAAGCCTAGTTCTAAATTTGTTTTTAATTAAAAAAAATGTTTAAGTTTTAACCTAATTTATCCTAATTAATTAAATGCCATATTTATTTACAAAATTAATTAATAATAATAATAAGGAGAAAAAGTTATTTATTGAGAAAAGAATAAAGATACTAATAACCTAATTTTTATGTTTTTTTTATAATTATTTTAGAAAAAGACATTAAAGTTAAAAACCTAAATTTAAACTAATTGTTTTATTGGAATTTATTTACAAAAACTATTTAAAGAATTAAAAAAAATTAAATAAAACATATTTTTATTTTTTAATGATTTCTGATTTTTTGGTTTTGTGTTATTATTAAGATTAATTTTGGTGAATTAAATAAAACAAAAGAAAAACAATTAAAATAAAAAGAAGAAAAGAAAAATGGAAAAATGAAAGGTGATGCAAACCATGGGGGTGTTGACCCAATTTAGGAGGGAGCACGAAGTCGCGGCAGAAGCGGATCTGGAAGCGGCGGTTGAGTCCGCGGTTGCGCGGCGGAACTGCGATTTGGACGCTTCTCGTTCTTCTGTTTCTGATTCAGAGAGCCAAATTCCAGTCCTGATCTTCACAAAGAATTTTATGGATAAAGTTCAAACAATCAAAAAGAAAATTAAATAGAATAAATGAAATTGAAAATGTTAGAATTTTGTGTTGCTTTATCATGACTCAATGATGTTGTTGGGGTGCTGTCAAGAGGATGATGATTTGTGGTTGCATCAGTTTTGAGCTTGTGTCAACGGTATGAACATGAGTTTGTGTAAGGTTTCTGTTTTGGTTGATGAGATTTTTGTTAAAGTTGGTTCATGGGAAATTGCAAGTGAAAAGTGAATTTACAGTGCAACAAGAAGAAAAGTGGGGGTTTCCATCGAGTGGCCTCCGTACAGGATTTTGTATAAGAGAATATGAGGTTTTTTTTGTGGAATTTTGTGTTTTTTCGTTTTAGAGAGTTCTCTAGGTTGTGTTCTTTTTTTTTTGATCACTTGCATATGCATTATGTAATGTATTTCCATTGGAATTAAGGGCCTTGAAGCCTTGCATTCATACATAAGATTTTGCCATAAACCTCCATTAACAAACTTTCCATCTTTGTACCAATTTTGAATTCTTGCTTGATTAGGCCTTGAAACAAATTTGGGATGTTGTATAATGATGATTCAAAGCTAATCAAGACCAAATATGCCCCTTAATTAACCTTCTTGATTTTTATTTGATTTTAAAGGATTTAAAATGAATTAAATCCAATAAAATCAAATAAAAATGAAAAAATTAATTTTAAAATTTGAAATAAAATGTGGGACACGTGGAAAGCATGGCCAAGCTGATTCAAATGGAAAAAGTGGGGCCCTTTTGTCGAAAATGAAATTTCAAGGATAAATGATTTTGGCCATTTCACAAAAATTTCCCAACTTCTCCAATGCATATCTTGCTAAATTTTTAAGTTATGAACATGTTCTTGGACATTTTGGAAAGGTCTTGAAATCCTCTAACCAATGTCTTTGGTCCCATGTCATTTTTATTTACCAATCTCAAGTTATGGTCTTTGACTTAAAGTGCCTTTTTGTTGACTTTTGAAAATGACCTATAATGTTGAAATTGATAACTTTTTATGAGAGCATTTCTTGGACTTGGAATGTGAAGATGAATTGTAGGAAATGTCTTCCCCTTCAAGATGAGCATTGGATGGAATTTTTCTGATGAACTATGAAAAAGTTATGCCTTGGTCAAGTTACAGTTGACTTTTCAGCTGTCCAAAAATAGAAACTTTTGCATCTTGAGACTTTTTGAGCCATACTTTGAGAATCATGATCAAGCATTGATCAGATGATGTTTGTGGCTTCAAAATAAGATGTTGACCAAAAATTTTGACTTTTGACTGCCAAATGACCATTTTGCCCCTACAGTTGACTGTTGAGCAATTAGGTTTTTTGACTGTGCAACTTGACCTTGTGAGCCTTGAAACTTGACATGTAGGTGCTTGACAATGTGTATGAGCATGAGACTTGATTGAGCCCTTGAAAACCTCAACTTCCTTGCAGGAACCAAAAACCCTAGTTTGACTGGCTTAGGAGGATGGTTGACTGGGTAGCCCTTGAGTAGACTTTGAACCATTTGAGGTGATGCTTGTCAAAACTTTGAAGATTATGGGAGGGCAAATTTTGGGGTACAACAGTTTCCCCTGTTCAATCTTCTTAGACCTGAGGATGTAGATTGGCGTGTGTGCCTTTCGTGATCCGAGGGTGGAAGATGATTGAACACTAGAGTGCCCAGAAATTTGCACTCACATAGTAGAGTATCAGCAGTGTGATAGCGGGAATGGGCTTAAAGATGACATCTGGAGAGATGATAGATAGGAGGATGGGCTTATAGATGCCATCTGGAAGTGTGACAGAACCTTGTCGGGAATGGGCTTATAGATGCCATTTGGAGACTGTCGGATAACTGAATTTGAATAAGAAATAGAATAGCTTCCGTGCATGGAGCATATCTAGCCTATATCTAGTTGTTGACGTCTGAATAAACAGTAGAATGACCGCCGTGTCTGGGGTATATCCATACTGTATCTGTATGAGAGACAGAATGTCATCCGAATCTGGATCGTATCTGGACTGAACAATAGAAGAGCATCCGGGATGGAGCATCTCTAAGTTGTTTTTTAGAAGTTTGAATCTGAATAAGCAATAGAACAACATCCGGATCTGGAGCATCTCTAGGCTATATCTGAAAGGAAATCTGGAATGAGTGTCAGAACGTCGCCATGCCTGGGTCACATCTGAACCATATCTAGAAGGAGTCTTGAATAAGCAAAAGAACAACATCTATATATGGAGCATTTCCAAGCTATCTCTGAGAGGAAATATGGAATAAGTATCAGAACGTCGCCATGCCTAGGTCACATCTGAACCATATCTAGAAGGAGTCTTGAATAAGCAAAAGAACAGCATCCATATCTGGAGCATTTCCAAGCTATCTCTGAGAGGAAATCTGGAATAAGTATCAGAACATCGCCATGCCTGGGTCACATCTGAACCATCTCTAGAAGGAGTCTTGAATAAGAAAAAGAACAACATCCATATCTGGAGCATTTCCAAGCTATCTCTGAGAGGAAATCTGGAATAAGTATCAGAACGTCGCCATGCCTGGGTCACATCTGAACCATCTCTAGAAGGAGTCTTGAATAAGCAAAAGAACAACATCCATATCTGGAGCATTTCCAAGCTATCTCTGAGAGGAAATCTGGAATAAGTATCAGAACATCGCCATGCCTGGGTCACATCTGAACCATATCTAGAAAGGTGATCTCTGAATAAACAACAGAATAGCCTCCGTGCCCGGAGCATCTCTAAGTTATATCTGAGAAGAAATCTGGAATAAGTATCAGAACGTCGCCATGCCTGGGTCACATCTGAACCATATCTAGAAAGGTGATCTCTGAATAAACAACAGAATAGCCTCCGTGCCCGGAGCATCTCTAAGTTATATCTGAGAAGAAATCTGGAATAAGTATCAGAACGTCGCCATGCCTGGGTCACATCTGAACCATATCTAGAAAGGTGATCTCTGAATAAACAACAGAATAGCCTCCGTGCCCGGAGCATCTCTAAGTTATATCTGAGAAGAAATCTGGAATAAGTATCAGAACGTCGCCATGCCTGGGTCACATCTGAACCATATCTAGAAAGGTGATCTCTGAATAAACAACAGAACAGCCTCCGTGCCCGGAGCATCTCTAAGTTATATCTGAGAAGAAATCTGGAATAAGTATCAGAACGTCGCCATGCCTGGGTCACATCTGAACCATATCTAGAAAGGTGATCTCTGAATAAACAACAGAACAGCCTCCGTGCCCGGAGCATCTCTAAGTTATATCTGAGAAGAAATCTGGAATAAGTATCAGAACGTCGCCATGCCTGGGTCACATCTGAACCATATCTAGAAAGGTGATCTCTGAATAAACAACAGAACAGCCTCCGTGCCCGGAGCATCTCTAAGTTATATCTGAGAAGAAATCTGGAATAAGTATCAGAACATCGCCATGCCTGGGTCACATCTGAACCATATCTAGAAAGGTGATCTCTGAATAAACAACAGAATAGCCTCCGTGCCCGGAGCATATCTAAGTTATATCTGAGAAGAAATCTGGAATAAGTATCAGAACGTCGCCATGCCTGGGTCACATCTGAACCATATCTAGAAAGGTGATCTCTGAATAAACAACAGAACAGCCTCCGTGCCCGGAGCATCTCTAAGTTATATCTGAGAAGAAATCTGGAATAAGTATCAGAACATCGCCATGCCTGGGTCACATCTGAACCATATCTAGAAAGGTGATCTCTGAATAAACAACAGAACAGCCTCCGTGCCCGGAGCATCTCTAAGTTATATCTGAGAAGAAATCTGGAATAAGTATCAGAACGTCGCCATGCCTGGGTCACATCTGAACCATATCTAGAAAGGTGATCTCTGAATAAACAACAGAACAGCCTCCGTGCCCGGAGCATCTCTAAGTTATATCTGAGAAGAAATCTGGAATAAGTATCAGAACATCGCCATGCCTGGGTCACATCTGAACCATATCTAGAAAGGTGATCTCTGAATAAACAACAGAACAGCCTCTGTGCCCGGAGCATCTCTAAGTTATATCTGAGAAGAAATCTGGAATAAGTATCAGAACTTCGCCATGCCTGGGTCACATCTGAACCATATCTAGAAAGGAATTTTGAATAAGCAAAAGAACAGCATCCATATCTGGAGCATTTCCAAGCTATCTCTTTAATCTTTTTAACGTAGACATGCCCTGGCCGGATGCAGGTATCGAATCCACAATCAATCGCTCACAGACATGCCCTGGCTAGATACAGGAATCGAATCTGGGATTGCAATAGTTGATAGTAATCATCTTTGTATTGACCTTTCCTGAAAAAGGGCAAAACATTAGTTGTATGCAATGTCATGGTGCATGGAATGCGCGGTGTCATGACGTTTATAACCAATGGGATTGTAGAATGTGATGTTTATATCATGTATGAAAATGTGATGTTTGCGAATGTATTTTTGTCTAGGAAAATAAATCCTTGACGAATGCCGGGAGCTTATCCTGGGCTGATGTTGCAAGAATACCGGTAGGAGAAGATAACTCCGTTGGGGAATAAACTTGGCGAATAGATTACTCTGCGGGGAAAATTACTCTAGCGATCTTGCTGGGGAAAAGACTTTGTGGGAAGAGAGGTACTTTGCTGAGATGTTGTATGAGAACTCCGTTGGGGATACCATTGTTGAGTTACGTTTGGGAGGTTTGAGGAATTCCGTTGGGGATAGGAATACTTCGCCGAGGACGATCTCTCCGTGGCAATTAGCTGAGGATAACCCAGTTATAAGCCCTGGTGGGGAATAACCTTTGGATAAAGCCGGGGAGACGCGTTCGTGCTCTGCAGGGGATAAGCTTCCAGAATCTACTAGGGATAAGCTTCCTACTGGGGGGGATTGATTCAACTCTCCTGGGGAAACTTTTGAACTGTACTGGGGAAGTGGCTCCACTGGGGTGTCTGGTGTTCCGCCGGGGAACAATCTTATATTAAGACTGTCGGGGATGCTTGCTTGGGAACATCTGTATACTCCGCTGGGGAATGTTGAGACTTTCTGGGGATACGCATCTTTCTTAAGGCTGACAATAGGTTAACTCTGCTTGGGGAGAGCGTTGCTGACTTGCTAGAGATACTGTGCCTTGTCAGGGCTGCTGGGAGATCAACTCTGCTCGGGGGAGATTGTTGTACCCCAAAATTTGCCCTCCCATTTCCTCGACATTTTCTCATCACCAGACCTTTGAAGATCAAGATCCAATTAGGGTTTCCTCTGCTCAAGATTTCTCCTTGCACTGGTGGACCCAAATTAGGGTTTGTGTTTGCACAAAGATGTTTTGACCTAAAATGCCTAAGATGACTTTCATGCTTCATATTGGACTCCCAAGTTTATCCATACCAAGTTTCAAGTCTTGATTCCAAGTTTTGCCCAGTCAATTGGACAGTTGACACTAGAAATCAGCTGTATTGGGGAAAGAGTCAATTGTGGCCAATTGACAGTCAAATCTCATGAAAATTGACCCACATCAACATTATGAATTCATATGGACCATTTGATCAAGTTTGGATCACAATTCCATAAGAAATTTGATCAGACCACCAAAAGGGCAAAATGGTCATTTTTAGGGTTTTGACTGTACAAAGGCAATTTTTGACTGTTTGACCTAGCCAATGGCAAACCAAGCTCACATATGGACTCAAGGACCCCATGGAATTGTCTTGACATTCTCAACAAGCTCAAAAGATCCCAAGTACACAAGATTGACAGTTGAATTTCCCAGTCAATTGATCAATTTTGACTATACACTGAAAAGTCAAACTTTGACTTTTTGGTCAAAATCAAGAGTCAAGATTCATTTTTAATCAAAACATGGCAAATCATGAAACTTGTTCACCAAGAAACCAAGAAATGCAAATTAGGGTTTAAAATGGAATTTTTCATAACATAGAATTTTTCTAAGTTATGGAAAACCCTAATTTTTCCCCAACTTTGCCCCACTGTTTCACCATGATTCATTTGGATTCAAAAAAAAGTCAAAACATGAAAGTTGTAGCTTGTTGCATAATCTACAACTTTGATTCACAAAGTTTTCTCATTTGAAGCTTGTATCTCAAGTTACAAATTTTTGAATAAGGGCACTAAACCATTCTTAACTTAGTGAATTTTTGACCTATTTTGACAAGTTTTTCTACCCCACTTCAAGGCCATTTTCCATACACTTCCACTTGGAATTTCAAATTTCATTTCAAAGATGAATTATAGTACACATTCCAAGCTTTCCAAAATATCCAAGAACTCATCAAACAACCTCATGGTTAGGGAGAATCGAATTTCACAATATAGCAAAAACTCACTTTTGAATTGGCCATTTTTCATGTTCATAAGTTATGCAAACTTCTCAAAACCAGCATGCCCTTGATTACAGGTCCTTAAACCAAGTTACACTCAATAATTTAATGCTTGTTCATTGTGTCAAAGTGTTATTCTATGAGTTCAAGCATTACATACAAGTTTAATACATTTTTAGATAAAGCAAAATAGCCATTTTTGAAAAGTTATGCTTTATGTCAATTGGTAAATCAAGAAGGTACAAATCAAATCTCTTTAGCACAAGATTATGAACAAATCACACTGATCAAGGAGGAATTATGCAGCACATTAGGGGGCCCTCTACATGCCTAGAGCACAAGTTGGCTTTTTTGGTTGCTTAAGAAAGAAGAAAAATGTCATAACATCACACAACTCTGATATCAGTGAACTAGAGCTTAGAGAAAGTTATCAAACACCTTTCAAACATTGATCTTAAGCAAAAGCACAAGCCTTTCCCTTCCAATACCTTCAAGAACTCAGAAAACCAGATAACTGTCAAAAACCAAAAAAACCAGTTTTTCAATACAACTTCCACTGGTGGAAGTATAGTATAAAAACTGTCAAAAACCAAAAAAGACCAGTTTTTCAATACAACTTCCACTGGTGGAAGTATAGTATAAAAAGTGTCAAAAACCAAAAAAAGACCAGTTTTTCAATACAACTTCCACTGGTGGAAGTATAGTATAAAAAGTGTCAAAAACCAGAAAAACCAGTTTTTCAATACCAACTTCCATCTCAGCTTACATACACAAGAACAAAGTTATCAAACACATTACACACATCATAACCAAGCTTTTGCACGAGCCATTTACCTCCCAAACATCATCAAACCAAAAAACACCATCAAACTGCAAAAACAGAGTTGCCTCTGCAGTTTGAGTGCCAACTTCTATTTCTCTCAAGCATTCTTGCCAAAACCAGTTCACATACCTTCCTTACCACCTATGCAAGCTAACCATGCCTTGAAACACGACCTGTAACTCCTCTAACAAGTTCCACCATTTTTACTTTTCCATTTTACAGTTGAAGTTCTGCAGCTCAGTTCAAGGTGTCTCAAGGCAAAGTAGATATTGGAACAACATCACCACACCTCAAGGAAGCTATACCAACCAGTATCTTGCACTGTAAGCTCCCCATTTGCCAGTTAGAACTTCAGCTGAACAGGTAGTTTTTTGAATTCGTATCTCTCTTATTAGGCATCATTAGCTTTAAGCTTGTGAATAAACAAGGTTCTACTCATGCCACTGAACATGTACATGTTTTTACTTTTCATTTCTTTTGCTTGAGTTGTGAGAATTTGGAGTTTGAAAATGGCAGAAAAACTAGGTTAGGATTTGGGGGAGGAGAAATTCTCCCTCATCTTAGAGAGTTAGATCAAGTTATGCATATGGTTAGAATCGTGGTTTCATGCTTAACATCTTTTGTGTTGGAAGTTTGTTCCAAAAATCAAAGAATCAGGACATTCAAAGGGAGCTTGCTTGCGCGCGTTTTTTTTTAACAAACTTTGTTCAGAGGTTGAAGAAGGTGTCTTCTTGGGCTGGGCCTGAGCAATTTTCTTATTCACACCACTTTTTCTGTTTTGCACCCCTGAGCCCATTTGCTTCATTTTTAATATTTTTGACTTTTGTCTTTTTTTGATTGGTTCATTCATTTTTTCTCAGCATATTAAAAATATAAAAATATTTTTCCCATCATTTTTGAATTTATTAAGTATTTATTTGATTATTTTTGTACATAAATAAATAAATATGCATATATACTTTTTGTTTGAAATATTAAGATAATACAAATATATTTTTTATACACTTTTATTTTATTTTTACTTCCTGAAAATATTTTGTATAAAAAAATACCCTTTTTATTTTTATATTAAATATTATTATTTTTTATATATAATACATATTTAGAACTTAACACATAAATATATATACTTATTAATATACTTAGAATAAAATACTAAAAATATACATATTTTATTTTATTAATATTAAACACTAAAAAAATCATTTTTTACAAATATATTTCTTTTCTTATTTTATTTTTGTGTATAAATGATAAATATTGTATATATTAATAAATAATGCATTTTGTTTAATAGAATTAGGGTTTTGCCCTAAATATGAAAAACTCCAAAAAGTAATATCTTTTTATTTTCTATTTTATTTTTTACATAAATAATACTTTTTTCATACATATACAAAACACTTTTTGCATCTTGCATATTTTGTTCCATTTTTTATTTAATTATTGTACCTTAATTAAATTGTATAAATTCAAAATTGATGTAATAGTTTTAGGTTTAATTTCTTGTCTAAATATACCCCATTTGAAACATTGTACCCCCCTCCCCATATTATTGTGTTGTAATAGCGTAGGAATTTAAATTTCGCACTTTATCGCTTTCTAAACATACTATGTTAGAATTAGGGTTTTGTATGCAAATAAAAATGAACAAAATAGTTGGACCTAATACAAGATAAATGAGCATGAAAAATGGACAACACATTCCACGCTTGCACCCCTAGGGTATTCCACTTTGTTGCCTCCAAATAATTGGGCCATATTGCAGGTTGAACTTCTTTGGGTAAAAACAAACAATCAAATGATCATAGTCCCTCAAAATGTTGCTGAAATGAATGATCAAAGTCCCTTTTAAAGAAAATTGCCCAAAGACATTTAACACTATTGCAACTATGGTCTAAACGATGACCCGCGCCCGCCCCTTTAATCTCCTAAAACAAGATTGTCCACCAAACGCAATGGTGGAACAAAATTGTCAAAAGGTTTAAAACATAACAAAAATCTTTGAGAAAACTTTAGAGTAGATGAACTTTTAAGTACTTGTCTACTTTTCAAGAAAACACTTGTCTTATTTCAAAACCCACTTCACAAACACTTTCAAAACAAACTTTCAAAAAAACCTTGAAACATCTTTTCAAAAAGACAAACACCTCTTGTAAAACATTCGAGTAAAGAATTGTTACAAGGGTAGCCTATACAAGGCATCTTTTTCAAAATCTTTTCAAAACCACACATAAAGCACCATTTCAAACAATTGAAAACCAAGGCAAGTTGATCTAAGCAAGTACCTAAGAGCCCATGGATAACCATGGATAGAAAGGGTGCTAATACCTTCCCTTTCTATAATCTACTCCCCGAACCCAAGAAAAATCTCAAAGGTTTTTTGCTGTGCTTTTTAAACCTTTCCTTAGGATAAAA
This sequence comes from Vicia faba, assembly GCA_948472305.1. Lineage (NCBI taxonomy): Eukaryota > Viridiplantae > Streptophyta > Magnoliopsida > Fabales > Fabaceae > Vicia > Vicia faba. The sequence goes on along the minus strand of OX451738.1, from coordinate 4,461,869 downwards.
TAAAAAAGTCGGTGGCGACTCTTGCTCAACCGAAACATTTGCGAAAACAAACGCAAAACCATAGTCAGTTCTCCCACCGTATCATAGAACTGGCGACTCTGCTGGGGAGAATTTTTAAAGTGGAGTAACCTTAGGGCTTAGAACACCATCTTGCATGACTAATTGTTTGATTTGCTTGCTTTATACTTTGGCTCTATTGTTTGGGTTTACAATCCTCCACCCGGATTTTGGGAAACATTCATAGATAGCAATACGTTGTGGAAACTGTGCGGGGTATACCGACACGGTCTAAGCAATAGCTATATTAGTGCGACATATTTGTGAGTACCGGTAACCCTTGAGTTAAATCAAGGAGAGTACGGGGCCGCTGAGTGATGTCACTAAGCACTAATGACCTAGAACCTTACTTGACCATCTTGGCCTTTTATTAGGGGTAGTGAGATGACCGGCTTTGGTGCAGTCCGAAGTTGGTAGATACTCGATACTACACTCATGGAGGGTTGTTTTCTTGGAATATTTTGGTCGCTAGTTAAGTGGCTAAACCAAAACAATGAACATTGAAAACAATCCAGTGATATTGAGCTCCTTAGAACCCAGTTACTATTTATAGGACAGGTTTTTAAGCCAACTACACTCAAGAGGGTACTCACCCATGAAACCCCGTGCAAGCCTGAAATTAGGGTTTGGTGTGAGTTGCTTGTACATATGTTTTGTGCATACATCATAAACATCATAAAACATCATATGCATTCACTAACCATTTCAAGGGTTTTGGATCTTCATCTTTGTTCTTGTTTTGTAGGACATGGAAATCCCTCGCAGAAATACCATTCAAGTCAACCTTGTGAGAATCTCTCCTCAACTCAAGGAGATCACCTCAAGAATTCCGGAAAATTCATCCTTCAGTGAAAGACATGGTAGACTGCTCAGCCTAGTCAACACCAACATTGAAGAAGACATGATGAAAGTGTTATTCCAGTTCTTTGACCCCCTTCACCACTGCTTCACTTTCCCTGATTATCAGTTGGTACCCACTTTGGAGGAGTTTTCTCAACTCCTAAGAATCCCTATCCTTAATCAACTACCCTTCAACGGTATGGAAAAGGAACCAAAGCCGGAAGATGTTGCTCGAGCATTACATCTTCAACCATCCGACATCAAGGGGCATTGGGAAACCAGAAGTGGCGTCAAAGGATTCTTAGCAAAATTCTTGTTTGAGAAGGCACAAGAATGTTGGAACTCATTGGACCTACAAGCCTTTGAAGAGATTGTGGCACTCCTTATCTATGGGTTGGTCTTGTTCCCAAATCCTGACCAATTGGTAGATGTCAACGCTGTCAAAATCTTCTTGTCCAGAAATCCAATACCGACATTACTTGGGGACATTCTTCACTCATTTTACACACGAACAATGAGAAAGAGGGGTGTTCTCATGTGCTGTACTCCTATCCTTGCAAGGTGGTTTATTTCGCACCTTCCACAATCTGTCTTGAAGAATGACCAAGGTACAAGGTGGTCCCAACGGTTGATGACTCTTACTCATTCTGATGTGCATTGGTGTTCTCGGTCCAGAGAAAATATCATCATTGTCGATCGTTGCGGAGAATTCCCTAATGTTCCTTTACTTGGAATTAGAGGGGGTATCACCTACAACCCTTGCCTAGCATTGAGGCAATTTGGATATGCACGAAGGGATGGCCCTCATGATATGTTGATTCCTAGCCTAGTTTTTGACTTCGACAACGATGCGCAAGGACTTCGCCAAAGATTCATCAGAGCTTGGGGAAAACTCAACAAGGTTGATAGCAAGACTCTAGGACACAAGAACTCCATCCCTCTTGAGCCCTATCTCAAGTGGGTACGAGCCCGAGCCCAAAGTCTAATGATGCCTTATCCTCATGTACTCCCAGTGATTAAAGAGCCCGTCAATGAAGGAGAGGTTCCCTACACCATCCTACATCCAGACATGCCTACATCGTGGGAGGAGATGCAGAAAAGTTGGATTCAACTCAAGGAGGAACGGAACACTTTTGAAGCTAGCTACTACGCCAGTGAAAAGAAGGTTCTAGAGCTTACCCGCCGACTCCACGAGCAAGAGGCCCTCAACACCTACATCGCACCAAAGAGGATGCGCAATGTCTTTCTGCCTTGAGAAGTTTATTTTGTAACATTTGGCCCATGGGGCATTTATGTACTAACAAATTTCTTCTTATTAATATGACGTGCGTTCTTCTTTGGCTGAAACAATTTTGAATGTCCTAAATCCTTGAATGCATTGCATACATCAGCATACCATTCATCATGTGCATAAGCAGGTCTCACTTCAGGTTTCCTTATCTGTTTGCTGTTTATTTCAGTAGGATGGATCTCGAGCAAACAGTCAAAGACCTACAAGCCCAGAATGCACAGTTCCAGCAACTCTTGATGACTTTGGTTAAAAGTCAAGAGGATATCAAGACTCATTTGGAGAATAAGGACCCAGTGAAGAAGAAAAAGAGGGTCGGAGTGGCTACTTTGGGGAGAAGATTTGACAGAGAAGCTCGGAGAGTGCTTGAATTTCCTCCTACTTCTGATGAAGGGACTAGTAAAAGAGATCGAGTTGCGGTGCCTTCCGAGTCTAATGCGGAGGAGGAAGAGGTTGAAGAGGATGAAGATTATTCTGACCAGCAATATCCTCCAGCTGATGATAAATACAAGGGTTTAGAAGATAGATTGGCTGCCATGGAATTACAAAGAGTACCGGGTTTGGATTTTGAAGACTTAGGTTTGGTTGCCGGGATTGTGATTCCTCCAAAATTCAAAGTGCCAGTGTTTGCGAGGTATGATGGGCTGTCCTGTCCCAAAATGCATCTCAGGTCCTACGTGAGAAAAATTCAACCCTATACGGCAGATAAAAATCTCTGGATTCATTTCTTTCAAGACAGCCTATCGGGAGCTCAGTTGGAGTGGTTTTATCAGCTAGAAGGAACCAGTGTCAGAAATTGGGAAGATTTGGCCACCGCTTTCTACAAACAATACCAGTATAATTATGATCTTGCTCCTACTCGTACCCAACTTCAGGGTATGTCACTAGGAACAAGTGAGGGATTCAAAGAATATGCACAAAAATGGAGGGATTTGGCTGGCAGGGTGCAGCCTCCTTTAACCGATCGTGAGCTCGTTGATATGTTTCTTGGGACCCTATCTGGGCCATTTTTCAATCATCTAATTGGTAACTCTTCCGCAGGGTTTACCGATTTGATCTTAACCGGCGAAAGAATAGAAGCTGGCATCAAGTCAGGAAAGATTCAGAAGGGTATTGCTGCAAGTGTTGAGAAGAAGCCTTTTAAGAAGGAGACAGCTATGGTATGTTCTCAGAGAAGAGCAGGGAAGATGGAGCGTCGGCCAACTGTGGGGGCCGTAATGATTCAAAACACTCCAAGTGAGCAGCCTCGCTATAACCAGTCCAGACCAAATCAGCAGCGGGTGGAAAGGCCACAACGGCAGTTCACCCGTATTAATATGACTCCAGCGCAAGTGCTTCCCCATCTGTTGAAGTTGAATCTTGCCACCATCAAGGAGGCGCCAAAGAATGTAAATACGTCCTCTCCGCATTATCATGCCAATGCTAAATGCGCCTACCATTCAGACAGTGTTGGACACGACACCAATGATTGTTGGGCACTCAAGCATAAAATCCAAGACCTAATAGAGGCTAAGGAGGTAGAGTTTGACGCTCCAGAGAAGCCTAATGTGATATTTTCACCTATGCCAAAGCACGGTCGGAATGTCAATGCCATTGAAGAAGATTTGTATGTTGCTGACGTCAGTGATCTGACTACTCCACTGCTAACCATTAAGTTGAATTTGTTAAGGGCCGGGATCTTCCCGGGATGTAAAGAAGACTGCTACTGTTGCCACTCTCTGCCGTTTGATTGTCCGCTATTAAAGAAAGGCATCCAAGGCCTTATGGATAGCCGACAAATTTTGTTCGAAAAAGTTTCTGCTGTTCCAGTTCATGTTGAAAATGTCTCAATCATAACCATTCACGCCAATCTTTCCAAGGCCGTCAAAAAGCCAGTTAAGATTACACCAGCTGCAAAGTCTGTTCCTTTAAAGATAACAATGCCAGGTCCTGTTCCCTATGTTTCGGAGAAGTCGATACCTTGGAACTATGGTGGTGACGTCTACTACCATGGTATCAAGCAAATCGAAGTAATTGAAGAAGGTTCGGATGATGAAGAAGCCAGCATTAGTAATATTGCGGGCACCAGCAAAATCACCAGGAGCGGGAGAATATTTTCTCCAGAGATTGCCCCTCCGAGAGCAGTCTTTGGACCCTCATCAGCTAAAGAAGTCATCCCTGCACCAGTAAAACTCTCTGCTAGAACTCCTTTGATTGAAGAAGTTGTTGTTCCTAGTGCTGTCTCTCCTACCATTGCTGATAAAGGAAAGGGAATACAAGATGAGCCCGTCAGGACGAGGGCTCAACCCTTGGTGATCCCGGAAACCTCCAAGAAAGAAATGGACGAGATTTTGAGGATAATCAAGAGAAGTGATTACGATGTGGTGGAACAGTTGGGGCAAACCCCCTCCAAGATCTTCATGCTGGCACTATTGCTTTGCTCAGAAGCGCACGCTCAAGCTTTGATTAAGTTTCTGAAGGCAGCTCATGTGCCCCAGGAAACCTCTGCAGATCAATTTCAACATTGCGTGGCTAGCCTGACTGCGGACAATGGACTAGGTTTTTCTGATGCCGACCTAACCCCCAAAGGCCGAAACCACAATGATGCTTTGCATATTTCAATCGAGTGTCGCGGAACCACCCTTGCACATGTTTTGGTTGATACCGGTTCATCGCTGAATGTTTTGCCTAAGAAGGCCTTAGACCGGCTAGATTGCGAAGGGTTAGAATTGAAGCCGAGTGATATTTTCGTCAGAGCTTTCGATGGGTCGAAAAGAATGGTCCATGGAGAAGTTGAAATTCCCGTCAAGATAGGTACTGAGGTGTTTAAATCCACTTTCTATGTAATGGACATCCGTCCATCATACTCCTGCCTGCTGGGTAGACCTTGGATACACCATGCTGGGGCAGTCACCTCCTCCTTGCATCAGATGCTGAAATATCCTGTCAAGGGAAAGATCATCACTGTCCACGGCGAAGAAGAGTACATGATTAGCCACTTAAATTCTTTCCGGTATGTGGAGGTTGAAGGAGAGTTCATTGAGACACCGTTTCAACATTTCAAAGAAGTTCTTCCTGAAGTAGCAGTGGCAAAGTTGGCAGCTGAGGCACCGAGACAGATGGCCAGGATGGCATCTCTGGAGGACGCAAGGGCCGCAATGAAAGAAGGGAAGAATTCAGCATGGGGGCAGTTACCCGACTTTCCACATAAAACTGACAAGTTTGGATTAGGGTTCACAGCCGCTGGCCAGAAAGCTATGCGCCAATCAAAGATTGAAAGAGCGCCAGTCAAAATTTGTCCTTACCGAATCAACGCCCTGGAAGATGAAGACAAGGAAAGCAACATTGAAGAGTGGATTTATCCAACTGTCAGAGGAGGATTGAGCAATTAGGAGGCTAAAGACTTTTTCCCCATCACTTTTATTCATCAGTAATTTATCTGTTAAACATTTCCTATTTGGTCTGTAATATTTTACTTTCAAACAATCCGTACACTATCTTTTCACCTCCTGCCTTGCCCGGGGCATGTAGGTCCACTTGTAAGGGTTTTGACTATTTTTCATATTCATATGCCATGTTTAATGATTCATTGGACGTTTTTCATTTGATAAACTGCTTATGTTCATTTTATTTCCTTTTGCATTTTTTGTTTAAGGATGGCTATCCCTTACACACAACCACACTCACCAATGCAGGTACCCATCCACTCCGGATTCCATGGGTGACTATTCTGCTGTACCTTTCAAAAACTCTGAAGATCTGGTCAATCTAGCCGAGTATGAAGATGACGAAGGTTGTGAAGTACCCGGGGAACTAGCCAGACTTCTGCAACAAGAGGAAAGGGCCATCTTACCGCATGAAGAGCCATTGGAAGCTGTTAACTTGGGAACCGAGGAGGATCGGAAGGAGGTGCAAGTGGGTGCCAACCTGGAACCAAAAGTCAAGGAGCGCTTGGTACAGTTGCTGAATGAGTATGTTGAAATCTTCGCTTGGTCCTATGAAGACATGCCGGGTCTAGACACAGACATTGTGGTTCACCGTCTCCCCACAAGAGAAGACTGTCCACCAATCAAGCAAAAAGTTCGCTGAATGAGGCCTGATATGTCCGAAAAGATCAAGGCAGAAGTAATGAAGCAGTTCGACGCTGGCTTTCTGGCTGTGACGTCCTATCCTCAATGGGTCGCTAACATTGTGCCAGTACCCAAGAAAGATGGCAAAGTCAGAATGTGTGTGGACTACCGGGATTTGAATAGGGCCAGCCCTAAAGATGATTTCCCGCTACCTCATATTGACATCTTGATCGACAATACAGCTCAGCATAAAGTGTTTTCCTTCATGGACGGATTCTCGGGCTACAATCAAATCAAAATGGCTCCCGAGGATATGGAGAAAACAACTTTCGTCACGCAATGGGGCACTTTTTGTTACAAAGTGATGCCGTTTGGGTTGAAGAACGCAGGGGCAACTTATCAACGCGCCATGGTAGCTTTATTTCATGACATGATACATCATGAGATTGAAGTTTACGTAGACGATATGATAGCTCGGTCACAAACAGAGGAAGAGCACCTTAAACATTTAGAAAAGCTGTTTGCCAGATTAAAAGAATACAAGCTCAGGCTGAATCCAAGTAAATGCACTTTTGGAGTTAGGTCTGGTAAACTCCTGGGATTCATTATAAGCAACAAAGGCATTGAAGTCGATTCGGCAAAAGTAAAAGCAATACAAGAGATGCATTCTCCCCGTACTGAAAAGGAGGTTAGAGGATTCTTGGGGCGCATAAACTATATTGCCAGATTCATCTCACATCTGACTTCTACCTGTGAGCCAATTTTCAAACTCTTGAAGAAAGATCAGGTAGTTGAATGGAACGACAATTGTCAAGCTACTTTTGATAGAATCAAGGAGTATTTTCTAGAACCTCCTATTCTGATGCCACCCGTCGAAGGAAGACCATTGATCTTGTATTTGACCGTCTTGGATAACTCAATGGGGTGTGTTTTGGGCCAGCATGACGAGTCTGGTCGAAAAGAGCATGCTATTTATTACCTTAGTAAAAAGTTTACCGACTGTGAGACTCGCTACTCACTGCTCGAGAAAACTTGCTGCGCTTTGGTATGGGCTGCTCGCCGACTAAGACAATATATGCTGACTCATACTACCTTGTTGATATCCAAAATGGATCCTATCAAGTATATCTTCGAGAAGCCCGCTTTATCGGGAAGGATAGCTAGATGGCAAATGATCTTAACCGAGTATGACATCCAGTACACCACCCAAAAAGCTATAAAAGGGAGTGTACTAGCTGACCATCTGGCTCATCAGGCTATCGAAGACTATCAACCCATGAGATTTGACTTCCCAAACGAGGACATCATGAATTTGGACAACGTTGAAAGTGACGGACCGTATGACATACCCGAAAAGGGATCCCGATGGACCCTGTACTTTGATGGTGCTTCAAATGCACTTGGAAACGGTATTGGCGCAGTACTCATTTCTCCGGAAGGTTGTCACACTCCTTTCACGGCCCGACTTTGTTTCAGCTGCACAAACAACATGGCTGAGTATGAAGCTTGCATCTTTGGTCTCGAGGCTGCTATAGACTTGGGGATCAAATCTTTGGTCGTATTTGGGGACTCGGCTTTGGTCATCGGCCAAATCAAAGGAGACTGGGATACCAAGCATCCTAATCTTATCCCATACAAAGAACATGTCCTGACATTGTTGCCTCATTTCGAGCAAATTACCTTCGAGCATTTCCCGCGAGAAGAGAATCAGCTAGCCGATGCTCTAGCCACAATGTCCTCCATGTTTAAACTCAACTGGGATAACGAGGCTCCCCAAATCACCATCAAGCGAATGGATGAACCGGAACATTGCCACGAGATTAATACCGAAGAAGTAGTGGAACAACCTTGGTTCAATGAAATCAAAAGGTATCTCGAGACTAGAGATTATCCTGAAGGATCTTCCGTAAATGACAAGAAGTTCTTAAGGAAATTCGCTGCTAAGTTCTTCCTGAGCAACGGCATCCTTTACAAACGAAGCCATGATTGTGTATTACTCCGATGTGTGGATAAAGCTGAAGCAGAGTTGATCATGACTGATATACACAGCGGCACATTTGGCACTCACTTGAGCGGGCATACAATGGCTAAGAAGATCCTAAGGACAGGCTATTATTGGTCCACCATGGAGGCTGACTGCCATCAACATTCCCGTACTTGCCACAAGTGTCAAGTCTATGCTGACAAAGTTCATACCCCTCCGGTTCCTCTCAACGTCCTGACCGCTCCGTGGCCCTTTGCAATGTGGGGCATTGATATGATTGGAGAGATCAAGCCCACGACTTCCAATGGACATCGCTTCATCCTGGTTGCCATTGACTACTTCACTAAATGGGTCGAAGCAGCTTCCTTCGCCTCTGTGACTAAAAACGTGGTTGCCCGCTTTATCAAGCAAAATCTCATATGCCGGTATGGTGTCCCCGATAGGATCATCACAGACAACGGTACAAATCTGAATAACACGATGATCACTGCATTGTGCGAACAGTTCAAGATTTATCATCACAATTCATCTCCCTATCGACCGAAGATGAACGGTGCTGTTGAAGCTGCGAACAAAAACATTAAGAAGATCATTCAGAAAATGACAGTCACTTACAAAGACTGGCATGAGATGTTACCGTTTGCTCTGCATAGATACCGCACGACGACACGTACTTCAACTGGGGCAACCCCATTTTCTTTGGTTTATGGCATGGAAGCTGTTTTGCCTATGGAAGTCCAGATCCCTTCTCTAAGGATTATGAAGGATGCAGGTTTGAATGAAGATGATTGGATGCAGACCCGGCTTGATCAACTCAATCTGGTCGACGAGAAGCGACTTGCTGCTATATGCCATGGTCAGACGTATCAAAAGCGGATGATCAAGGCCTTCAATAAGAAAGTCAGACGTCAAGTATATCAAGTCGGAGATCTTGTAATCAAGCGGATTATCTTGCCGCAAAGTGATCCCAGAGGCAAATGGACTCCTACATATGAAGGACCATTTGTGATCAAGAGCATATTTTCTGGTGGTGCAATGATTCTGACCACCATGGACGGCGACGATTTGCCGCACCCTGCGAACGCAGACATAGTCAAAAGATACTACGCATAAAATAACCCGACAAGTCGAAAATCCGAAAGGGCGGCTTGGGAAAAAATGGGCATCCCGGTGAACCGAAAACCCGAAAGGGCGGTTCAGGAAAAAATTAGGGATAAAAACGAAAAAAATCTGTACACCCGGCAAGTCGAAAACCCGAAAGGGCGGCTTGGGCAAAAAGGGGTTTCCCGGTGGATCGAAAACCCGAAAGGGAGATTCAGGCAAAAGTTAGGGAATTAAAGCGTATGACTATGTCTCGTCGGATCACTTCAAAGACAATCTCTTCGTCAACCAGTTCCAGGCTTCTGATCAATCCAGTCATCGGCAAGCGAAGCATTGAATGGACAGATATTCAGAGTTGTGAAAGCTATAGCAGAACGGAATCCCATGGAATTATTTCACATAACCATCCTTTATTTTGTATAAAATCTTTCGATGTTTACGACAAAGTCCTCTTACTAGGATGATTGTCTCCTTTGTACAAATATACTCAAAGAAAATCAATACAAATACTCTTCCCAAAATTTGTGTCATTTCCCTTTTCTTTTTCTCTTGCACTATTTGTTTTATTTTGAGAAACGTCCAATGTTTTGTTAAATAGGCATATGCATTTGAAACATAATCACTTCCTAAATGAACCTAAGAAAAAGGATTACTGATAGGATGAAGGTACATATGGATATCTTGACACCCTTTCGAAGGAAACCCCCCAAGAGATTTGGAATCCACATCCCTAGCAAACCCTGAGGTCTATCTCCAGCAGATTCTCGAAGCTTATCCCCAGTAAGGTTCTGGAAGATATTTCCCCACAGAGCACGAACGTCTCTCCCGAGTTTTATTCAAAGTTATTCCTCACAAAGGCTTATAACTGGGTTATCCTCAGCTAACAACCACAGAAGGTCGCACTCGCCAAAGTTCGTCCTATCCCCAGCGGAGTTCATCAAGAGTCTCCCAGCACAACTTATCAGTATAATCCCCAGAGGATTTTATCTTTGTCATCACCAGCCAGAGAGTCCTCCAGAGCTCAATTTCCCTCAGAGTGCAAATTTTCAATATCCCCAGCGGAGCCAGACTAATGAGCCTTCTCCCCACAGAGTTTTAGGAAAAGAAATCTTGATTTCCCCAGTGAGATCGCCAGAGTTACTTCCCATCAAGATGAAGATTCTCAATCTTACCTCCCCAGCATGAGCCTATTAGATTGGAACTCCCCAGTAGAGGTCATCAGGAATTCTCTTCCCCAACAGCAGCCAAGGATTTATTTTCCCCGGCAGCAGTCAAGATGCTTTTATCTTCAGCCACCTCGGATTCATTTATCCTCAGCAAGATAGCTCGTCAGCTTACATGCGCATTCATCACATTCATGTCATAAACATTGATGTCACGCATATTGCATCATGCATCATGACATTGCATACAACTAACTCTTTACCTTTTCAGGAAAGATCAGTCGACAGACTAAAATCATTCAACTTCAAGATTTCTGAAAACAGTTCACGGGTTCTCCAAGTAAACGGATGTTAACCTATCACTTGTTCAGATTCTTCTTCAAGACTTCTGAAAACAGTTATGGATTCTTCCCAACAACGGATGTTAATCTATCGACTTGTTCAGATGCAACTTTTGAAAACAGTTTACGGACGCTTCCCAACAACGGATGCTGCTCTATTGCTTATTCAACTTCAAGATTTCTGAAAACAGTTCACGGGTTCTCCAAGTAAATGGATGTTAATCTATCGACTTGTTCAGATGCAACTTTTGAAAACAGTTTACGGATGCTTCCCAACAACGGATGCTGCTCTATTGCTTATTCAACTTCAAGATTTCTGAAAACAGTTCACGGGTTCTCCAAGTAAACGGATGTTAACCTATCACTTGTTCAGATTCTTCTTCAAGACTTCTGAAAACAGTTATGGATTCTTCCCAACAACGGATGTTAATCTATCGACTTGTTCAGATGCAACTTTTGAAAACAGTTTACAGACGCTTCCCAACAACGGATGCTGCTCTATTGCTTATTCAACTTCAAGATTTCTGAAAACAGTTCACGGGTTCTCCAAGTAAACGGATGTTAACCTATCACTTGTTCAGATTCTTCTTCAAGACTTCTGAAAACAGTTATGGATTCTTCCCAACAACGGATGTTAATCTATCGACTTGTTCAGATGCAACTTTTGAAAACAGTTTACGGACGCTTCCCAACAACGGATGCTGCTCTATTGCTTATTCAACTTCAAGATTTCTGAAAACAGTTCACGGGTTCTCCAAGTAAACGGATGTTAACCTATCACTTGTTCAGATTCTTCTTCAAGACTTCTGAAAACAGTTATGGATTCTTCCCAACAACGGATGTTAATCTATCGACTTGTTCAGATGCAACTTTTGAAAACAGTTTACGGACGCTTCCCAACAACGGATGCTGCTCTATTGCTTATTCAACTTCAAGATTTCTGAAAACAGTTCACGGGTTCTCCAAGTAAACGGATGTTAACCTATCACTTATTCAGATTCTTCTTTAAGACTTCTGAAAACAGTTATGGATTCTTCCCAACAACGGATGTTAATCTATCGACTTGTTCAGATGCAACTTTTGAAAACAGTTTACAGATTCCTCCCAACAACGGATGTCAATCTATTGCTTGTTCAGACCCCCCCAGTTCAGAGATGGTCCCAAGCTTGGACACCTTCCTGATATACCCTTCCAGATGGCATCTCTAAGCCCATCCCCGACAAGATTTCTGTCACTCTCCCAGATGGCATCGTTAAGCCCATCTCCAAATGGCATCTCTAAGCCCATTCCCGCATCCATTGCTTTGACAAGTGCAAATTTCCGGGCACTCTAGTGTCCAATCTCCTTTTACCCTCGAGTCACGAAAGGCAAACTTGCCAATCTAACTCTTCGGATTCAAGAAGATTGAACAGGGGCAACTGTTGTACCCCAAAATTTTCCCTCCCATTTCCTCGACATTTTCTCATCACCAGACCTTTGAAGATCAAGATCCAATTAGGGTTTCCTCTGCTCAAGATTTCTCCTTGCACTGGTGAACCCAAATTAGGGTTTGTGTTTGCACAAAGATGTTTTGACCTAAAATGCCTAATATGACTTTCATGCTTCATATTGGACTCCCAAGTTTATCCATACCAAGTTTCAAGTCTTGATTCCAAGTTTTCCCCAGTCAATTGGACAGTTGACACTAGAAATCAGCTGTATTGGGGAAAAAGTCAATTGTGGCCAATTGACAGTCAAATCTCATGAAAATTGACCCACATCAACATTATGAATTCATATGGACCATTTGATCAAGTTTGGATCACAATTCCATAAGAAATTTGATCAGACCACCAAAAGGGCAAAATGGTCATTTTTAGGGTTTTAACTGTACAAAGGCAATTTTTGACTGTTTGACCTAGCCAATGGCAAACCAAGCTCACATATGGACTCAAGGACCCCATGGAATTGTCTTGACATTCTCAACAAGCTCAAAAGATCCCAAGTACACAAGATTGACAGTTGAATTTCCCAGTCAATTAATCAATTTTGACTGTACACTGAAAAGTCAAACTTTGACTTTTTGGTCAAGATTCATTTTTCATCAAAACATGCCAAATCATGAAACTTGTTCACCAAGAAACCAAGAAATGCAAATTAGGGTTTAAAATGGAATTTTTCATAACTTAGAATTTTTCTAAGTTATGGAAAACCCTAATTTTTTCCCAACTTTGCCCCACTGTTTCACCATGATTCATTTGGATTCAAACAAAAGTCAAAACATGAAAGTTGTAGCTTGTTTCATAATCTACAACTTTGATTCAAAAAGTTTTCTCATTTGAAGCTTGTATCTCAAGTTACAAATTTTTGAATAAGGGCACTAAACCATTCTTAACTTAGTGAATTTTTGACCTATTTTGACAAGTTTTTCTACCCCACTTCAAGGCCATTTTACATACACTTCCACTTGGAATTTCAAATTGTATTTCAAAGATGGATTGTAGTACACATTCCAAGATTTCCAAAATGTCCAAGAACTCATCAAACAACCTTATGGTTAGGGAGAATCGAATTTCACAATATAGCAAAAACTCACTTTTGAATTGGCCATTTTTCATGTTCATAAGTTATGCAAACTTCTCAAAACCAGCATGCCCTTGATTACAGGTCCTTAAACCAAGTTACACTCAATAATTTAATGCTTGTTCATTGTGTCAAAGTGTTATTCTATGAGTTCAAGCATTACATACAAGTTTAATCCATTTTTAGATAAAGCAAAATAGCCATTTTTGAAAAGTTATGCTTTATGTCAATTGGTAAATCAAGAAGGTACAGATCAAATCTCTTTAGCACAAGATTATGAACAAATCACACTGATCAAGGAGGGATTATGCAGCACATTAGGGGGCCCTCTACATGCCTAGAACACAAGTTGGCTTTTTTGGTTGCTTAAGAAAGAAGAAAAATGTCATAACATCACACAACTCTGATATCAGTGAACTAGAGCTTAGAGAAAGTTATCAAACACCTTTCAAACATTGATCTTAAGCAAAAGCACAAGCCTTTCCCTTCCAATACCTTCAAGAACTCAGAAAACCAGATAACTGTCAAAAACCAAAAAAATCAGTTTTTCAATACAACTTCCACTGGTGGAAGTATAGTATAAAAACTGTCAAAAACCAAAAAAGACCAGTTTTTCAATACAACTTCCACTGGTGGAAGTATAGTATAAAAAGTGTCAAAAACCAAAAAAAAGACCAGTTTTTCAATACAACTTCCACTGGTGGAAGTATAGTATAAAAAGTGTCAAAAACCAGAAAACCAGTTTTTCAATACCAACTTCCATCTCAGCTTACATACACAAGAACAAAGTTATCAAACACATTACACACATCATAACCAAGCTATTGCACGAGCCATTTACCTCCCAAACATCATCAAACCAAAAAACACCATCAAACTACAAAAACAGAGTTGCCTCTGCAGTTTGAGTGCCAACTTCTATTTCTCTCAAGCATTCTTGCCAAAACCAGTTCACATACCTTCCTTACCACCTATGCAAGCTAACCATGCCTTGAAACACGACCTGTAACTCCTCTAACAAGTTCCACCATTTTTACTTTTCCATTTTACAGTTGAAGTTCTGCAGCTCAGTTCAAGGTGTCTCAAGGCAAAGTAGATATTGGAACAACATCACCACACCTCAAGGAAGCTATACCAACCAGTATCTTGCACTGTAAGCTCCCCATTTGCCAGTTAGAACTTCAGCTGAACAGGTAGTTTTTTGAATTCGTATCTCTCTTATTAGGCATCATTAGCTTTAAGCTTGTGAATAAACAAGGTTCTACTCATGCCACTGAACATGTACATGTTTTTACTTTTCATTTCTTTTGCTTGAGTTGTGAGAATTTGGAGTTTGAAAATGGCAGAAAAACTAGGTTAGGATTTAGGGGAGGAGAAATTCTCCCTCATCTTAGAGAGTTAGATCAAGTTATGCATATGGTTAGAATCGTGGTTTCATGCTTAACATCTTTTGTGTTGGAAGTTTGTTCCAAAAATCAAAGAATCAGGACATTCAAAGGGAGCTTGCTTGCGCGCGTTTTTTTGAACAAACTTTGTTCAGAGGTTGAAGAAGGTGTCTTCTTGGGCTGGGCCTGAGCAATTTTCTTATTCACACCACTTTTTCTGTTTTGCACCCCTGAGCCCATTTGCTTCATTTTTAATATTTTTGACTTTTGTCTTTTTTTGATTGGTTCATTCATTTTTTCTCAGCATATTAAAAATATAAAAATATTTTTCCCATCATTTTTGAATTTATTAAGTATTTATTTGATTATTTTTGTACATAAATAAATAAATATGCATATATACTTTTTGTTTGAAATATTAAGATAATACAAATATATTTTTTATACACTTTTATTTTATTTTTACTTCCTGAAAATATTTTGTATAAAAAAATACCCTTTTTATTTTTATATTAAATATTATTATTTTTTATATATAATACATATTTAGAACTTAACACATAAATATATATACTTATTAATATACTTAGAATAAAATACTAAAAATATACATATTTTATTTTATTAATATTAAACACTAAAAAAATCATTTTTTACAAATATATTTCTTTTCTTATTTTATTTTTGTGTATAAATGATAAATATTGTATATATTAATAAATAATGCATTTTGTTTAATAGAATTAGGGTTTTGCCCTAAATATGAAAAACTCCAAAAAGTAATATCTTTTTATTTTCTATTTTATTTTTTACATAAATAATACTTTTTTAATACATATACAAAACATTTTTTGCATCTTGCATATTTTGTTCCATTTTTTATTTAATTATTGTACCTTAATTAAATTGTATAAATTCAAAATTGATGTAATAGTTTTAGGTTTAATTTCTTGTCTAAATATACCCCATTTGAAACATTGTACCCCCCTCCCCATATTATTGTGTTGTAATAGCGTAGGAATTTAAATTTCGCACTTTATCGCTTTCTAAACATACTATGTTAGAATTAGGGTTTTGTATGCAAATAAAAATGAACAAAATAGTTGGACCTAATACAAGATAAATGAGCATGAAAAATGGACAACACATTCCACGCTTGCACCCCTAGGGTATTCCACTTTGTTGCCTCCAAATAATTGGGCCATATTGCAGGTTGAACTTCTTTGGGTAAAAACAAACAATCAAATGATCATAGTCCCTCAAAATGTTGCTGAAATGAATGATCAAAGTCCCTTTTAAAGAAAATTGCCCAAAGACATTTAACACTATTGCAACTATGGTCTAAACGATGACCCGCGCCCGCCCCTTTAATCTCCTAAAACAAGATTGTCCACCAAACGCAATGGTGGAACAAAATTGTCAAAAGGTTTAAAACATAACAAAAATCTTTGAGAAAACTTTAGAGTAGATGAACTTTTAAGTACTTGTCTACTTTTCAAGAAAACACTTGTCTTATTTCAAAACCCACTTCACAAACACTTTCAAAACAAACTTTCAAAAAAACCTTGAAACATCTTTTCAAAAAGACAAACACCTCTTGTAAAACATTCGAGTAAAGAATTGTTACAAGGGTAGCCTATACAAGGCATCTTTTTCAAAATCTTTTCAAAACTACACACAAAGCACCATTTCAAACAATTGAAAACTAAGGCAAGTTGATCTAAGCAAGTACCTAAGAGCCCATGGATAACCATGGATAGAAAGGGTGCTAATACCTTCCCTTTCTATAATCTACTCCCCGAACCCAAGAAAAATCTCAAAGGTTTTTTCCTGTGCTTTTTAAACCTTTCCTTAGGATAAAATAAAAAAGTCGGTGGCGACTCTTGCTCAACCGAAACATTTGCGAAAACAAACGCAAAACCATAGTCAGTTCTCCCACCGTATCACAGAGAGTATGGTTGAATCTGGTCTTACTCTTGGGGAGTGGAGGTATCTTGGTTACGTTCTTCAGCCGAACCTGCCTTGGTACCTTGGTGGACAGAGCAATTAGATCGCTTAGACGACTCATTATTGCCCCAGTTTCAGTGGGAGAAGGCACCTGTGGGGGTAATTGACAAATCTTCTGGTAGACAGGTGACGAGACTCCAGGACATAGTCGTATGCTTTGATCCCTAATTTTTTCCTGGACCGCCCTTTCGGGTTTTCAGTCCACCGGGATACCCATTTTTGCCCAAGCCGCCTTTTCAGGTTTTCGACTTGCCGGGTGTACAGATTTTTTTTCATTTCATCCCTTATTTTTGCCCGAACCCTTTTGGTTCGTCGGGAAGCCCTTATTTTTGCCTAGGTGTGTCAACCTAGCGGGTCTTTGATTTTGCGTAGTATTTTTTCGACTATGTCCACGCTCTCAGGATGTAGGGAGTTGCCCCTGTTAGAAGTGTTTTGCCATGCCACCAGAAGATGTTTGATCAGACAAGATTCGTTGTTGGAATGCCCCAAGTGACTCAGGCGGAGATTTGCCCCAAGCTGTTCGGCCTTTGAGAGATTCTCTGAATCTTGATTTAATTGCCCCAGATGATGGACAATAATCACGTCTGCCCTTTGATTGGAAGTGCTTTTGTTCACTAGGTATTCATCGTGCGAATTTCTCTGCTGTTCGAACAAATAGTCATACGCAAACAGTATTATATCAAGAATGCAAAGCTTATGTCTGTCTTGAAGATTTTGAAAATGCATTCTTTTTTCATAAAACAAGTGAATGTTTGTAAAACGTGATGTCAACTCCGTATTTACCGTAGGCCTTAAGGAGTCAGGATACCTTTCGTAACAGTATGCTTTCGAACTAACCCATGCTTCAGCTAGGACTTTTAAGGGTTATAATGTGGCCTGGTTCATGGTTTAAGAAACAAAGGATAAAGGCTCAAATTATTTGTACCCACCCATTCTTCGTGACGTTCTTCAAACCTAAGCTCAGTTGATCGTGCATTAGACTTTGTTTGAGTCTTTGTCCTGTCGTTCCAATGGTGGTTCGGATATTGACAGTTTATTTTGAAGAGGCAGTCATTTTTGTTGAGGGTTTGTAGGACCTCTTTCTTTTTGATTTCGTTATCCCTATCTTTTGTCTGAACTGTTTCTTCTTTTTTTTTTGGAATTACAGTCAGCGGGATGCCCCAGTTTTGTAAGTCTCCTTCATAGGTTTTGACTTATTGGGTTTTTATTTTTGAGATATAATGACTGCCTATCCCTATGATTATCCGGAACCATCATCGTCTTTTGTTTTATAAGGACCTCTTTGGTGCCGTTTGTTATGCACTTGGATCAACTGAGAGAACTACCCTGCCCCAGGTTATGATAAAGGGTTTTAATTTTCGAAAAGAAAAAACTCCTACTTCTTTGGCTCAAAGGGGTTGACGAGGGATTATCTTCCTTATAACTCCAGTGTTTAGGGATTGAAACAATGCCTGTACCTCATAAGCGGGGTCTGTTCAAAAACATATTGTAGATTGCGGTATCGTTTTCGTCATCCTCCCTCAAAAGGCTTAGAATTATTAATCGAGCGTTGATCATCAGAAAAAATATGAAAATAATTTGCATATAGTGAATGCGAATATATTACTTCAAAACAGACATATGCGATGCATTAATGAAATAACAACGTTTAACATGAGTAAATGTTTGAACATAAGAAAATTACAACTTGGAAAATTCTAATGAACAAAAGTCTTCTAGTCTCAGGGCTTGTTACTTCAACTGGTGCATCTTGTAGGGATGACAGGAGCATTCAGCCTGGCCCATCTGGGTGAAATCCACAGCTCCTTCCTCAATCAGGTCCTGGATCTTATTCTTCAGAGCCCAGCAATCGTCGGTGTCATGTCCTGGACTGTCAGAGTGGTACGCACATCTTTCCTCAGGATTGTACTTTAGGGAGGTTGTGTTGAGATTCTTAGGAGGGTCCCTTAACGTCACCAGATTCAACCTCAACAATTGTTGTAAAGCTTGAGACGGTGACACGTTGAGCTTGGTGAACTGCCTTTTAGGCTTGTCTGGCTTGCTCTGATCAGCCCGTTGTTCTTGACGAGGTCGTTGTTGGACCTGTGAAGTGGTAGCAGCTTGGAGAGGTCTATTCATTGGACCAGACCTTTGCCCTCTTGGAAGCTGTTCAATGACCTGGTCCCTGATTTGGGCTGGTTGCTTCATGTCTTGATGAAGCTGACTAATCATGGCCCTCAACTCTCCTTGCTCCCGAGCTAAACCTTGGATGAGAGCCCTTTGTCCCAGCATCTGGGTTTTCATCGTATCTACCTCAGCTTGTAGACGTTTCAGCTGCTCGTCCTTGTCATCCTCGGGACTTTTCTTGGCCAAATTCCCCATAAGGAGTGTCCTCAACTCTTCCTGCCCCTTGGATAGGCTTAAGAAGATCTCCCTGAACTGAGTCTCTTGAGCATGAGGTCCCTGGTTATCTTGTTGGGAAGCCATTGCTGAAATAAACAGCGAGAAAGGTAAGTGACCTGCAACAAGGGTACCTGTTATGCAATGATGTATATGTATGCATGCAATGTTTTCAAGGATCTCGCGGGGTAGACAAGAAAAATTGTTAGAATTTGCATTTTGTAGCTTGATCGAAGGCACTGCATATTGTTGAGAGTCCTTCTTCAAGAGTCAAGGCTCACCATATCGAGTGGGTCATAGCCCCTGACAACCTCGGCTAGAGGAAAATAAATCCCCTTTGCCCCTTGCTAGCCACTTTGATTCATCATGACCTGCATCACAAGCCCTTGAGATCCTTGAAATGGATTAGTCCTTATGCGGGATGTATGCAATGGTATGATGTTATGCTATGCATGGGGTAACGTAGGTAAACCCTGTTATGAGTCCCAATTAAGGACTGTAAACAAAACCTGCAAGAAACTCAGTAAACCCTGTTATGAGCCCCAATTAAGGACTATAAACAAAACCTGCAAGAAACTCAGTAAACCCTGTTATGAGCCCCAATTAAGGACTATAAACAAAACCTGCAAGAAACTCAAGTGAACCCTGTTATGAGTCCTAATTAAGGACTATAAACAAAACCTGCAAGAAACTCAAGTGAACCCTGTTATGAGTCCTAATTAAGGACTATAAACAAAACCTGCAAGAAACTCAAGTGTCAGA
This sequence comes from Vicia faba, assembly GCA_948472305.1. Taxonomy (NCBI): domain Eukaryota; kingdom Viridiplantae; phylum Streptophyta; class Magnoliopsida; order Fabales; family Fabaceae; genus Vicia; species Vicia faba. The sequence goes on along the minus strand of OX451738.1, from coordinate 4,441,951 downwards.
TAACAAGCATGCAAGTAGTCAAGTTGGAAGGCACACAAGTCACACAAGAGAAGCCCTTAGAGTTTTAGGCCTGCATGGGGTCTGGGTATTACCCTCTTGAAGTTGGTGGGCTTAACCTGTCCTATTAGAAGTAACCGGGTTCTAAGGGTCCCAATATCATTGGATTGCTTTCATTGTTCATCGTTTCGATTTAGCCACTGAACTGGCGACCGAAATATTCCAGGAAAGAAACCCTCAATTGAGTGTAGTATCGAGTATCAACCAACCTCGGACTGCACCAAAGTCAGTTATCTCACTACCCTAAAGAGGCCAAGATAGTTCAATTAAGGTTCCTAAGGTCAGTTGATGCTTCACGACACCACGTGGAGGCCCCGTACTCTCCTTGACTGAACTCAAGGGTTACCGGTACACACCAAAGTGCCACATCAACATAGCAGACTGTTTCAACCATGTCGGTATACCCCGCACAGTTCCCTCACAGCCTTGTTGCTACTTTCTAAGAAGGTATCCCCAGATCCGGGTTAGGATCTATAGAACTCCCAAGACAGTCCCACAATTTAAAGCAAACAAGTCAAAGCAATTGAAAACACGGTTTATGAATTATCCTAAGGTACACCTCACTTTATAAGTATCCCCAGCAGAGTCGCCAGTTCTGTGATCGGTGGATCCGGAACTGACTGTTTAACGCTGGTTCGCGAAATGTCGCGGTAAGCAAGAGTCGCCACCGTCTTTTATTTTCTCCAAATGGAAAGGACAAAAGCACATAAAAATTCCTTATTGAGATTAGTTCTCGGTTCGGGAGGTAGATTTATAGAAAGGGAAGGTGTTAGCACCCTTTCTATCCATGGTTATCCATGGGCTCTTAGATACTTGCTCACTTGTGTTTTCAAAATGTTTGTTTTCTTTTCAAGGTGAGTGGATTTGAAAAAGTTTCTTTGAAAGTTTCAGATCGACTCTTGTATCAGTCCTCAAGAGTGTTTGAAAAGTTGTTTTGAAAGCTTTTTGAAAAGTGTCGGTGTGAAAAGAGTTTTTGATTTGTTTTGAATTAGAGCAAGTATCTACGAGTTATCTACCCACCCTAAGGAATTAGGCTGTGTAAATGTCCTTAAGGTAGTGCCATCCCACCATTGAGAGGTAGGTAGCACCACCGTTAGAGGTGTTCGGGTCAATTCGAGGGTTAGGGACAGTGTGGTCACCGAGCAATAGTAAGATACCTTAGAAGCTACCCTTATGCCATTGATCTTTTTATTCCGAGGCAACCGTTTCAAGGCAACTTGTTTCGAGGCAACCGTTTTGAGGCAACTAGATCAATGGAACATAAGGACTCACTAAGACGTCCTGTACTCGACGACCACGTTTCGAGGGGCAAGGCAACAGTGAGGCGTACCCTAAGAGTGGTGTGTGAATTGTGTGTCATTTTCAGTTATTATTTGTCTTGTCATGCATTGGGTGAGCTACGCTTTGATTTTATTTGGGCATTCATTCTTTCATGTGATTAGCAGTTAAAAGGGTGCGGAAAATAAAAATGCGGAAAATAAAGGTCCTACGCTATTACAAGGCGCGGGTCTACATCGCCAAATTAAACCAAGACCCGATTTGAATAAAAGTGCGGAAAGTAAATGTCCTAATTATCTATTACGAGGCTTTGGGGCAAATACATTATATCCACAAAAGAAATAAAAATAAATGCAAAAAGAAATAAGAATCGAGAGTGCGAGGGCGTTGGACCCTTTAAAGAAATTAAATAGAAATTATAAATTAATTAATGATTAAATAAAGAAAAGAGATTTTTTTATGTTTTTTTGGTATTTTATGAAATAAAGAAAGTTAATTGAAATTAGAAATTAAAATAAAAGCCTAGTTCTAAATTTGTTTTTAATTAAAAAAAATGTTTAAGTTTTAACCTAATTTATCCTAATTAATTAAATGCCATATTTATTTACAAAATTAATTAATAATAATAATAAGGAGAAAAAGTTATTTATTGAGAAAAGAATAAAGATACTAATAACCTAATTTTTATGTTTTTTTTATAATTATTTTAGAAAAAGACATTAAAGTTAAAAACCTAAATTTAAACTAATTGTTTTATTGGAATTTATTTACAAAAACTATTTAAAGAATTAAAAAAAATTAAATAAAACATATTTTTATTTTTTAATGATTTCTGATTTTTTGGTTTTGTGTTATTATTAAGATTAATTTTGGTGAATTAAATAAAACAAAAGAAAAACAATTAAAATAAAAAGAAGAAAAGAAAAATGGAAAAATGAAAGGTGATGCAAACCATGGGGGTGTTGACCCAATTTAGGAGGGAGCACGAAGTCGCGGCAGAAGCGGATCTGGAAGCGGCGGTTGAGTCCGCGGTTGCGCGGCGGAACTGCGATTTGGACGCTTCTCGTTCTTCTGTTTCTGATTCAGAGAGCCAAATTCCAGTCCTGATCTTCACAAAGAATTTTATGGATAAAGTTCAAACAATCAAAAAGAAAATTAAATAGAATAAATGAAATTGAAAATGTTAGAATTTTGTGTTGCTTTATCATGACTCAATGATGTTGTTGGGGTGCTGTCAAGAAGATGATGATTTGTGGTTGCATCAGTTTTGAGCTTGTGTCAACGGTATGAACATGAGCTTGTGTAAGGTTTCTGTTTTGGTTGATGAGATTTTTGTTAAAGTTGGTTCATGGGAAATTGCACGTGAAAAGTGAATTTACAGTGCAACAAGAAGAAAAGTGGGGGTTTCCATCGAGTGGCCTCCGTACAGGATTTTGTATAAGAGAATATGAGGTTTTTTTTGTGGAATTTTGTGTTTTTTCGTTTTAGAGAGTTCTCTAGGTTGTGTTCTTTTTTTTTTGATCACTTGCATATGCATTATGTAATGTATTTCCATTGGAATTAAGGGCCTTGAAGCCTTGCATTCATACATAAGATTTTGCCATAAACCTCCATTAACAAACTTTCCATCTTTGTACCAATTTTGAATTCTTGCTTGATTAGGCCTTGAAACAAATTTGGGATGTTGTATAATGATGATTCAAAGCTAATCAAGACCAAATATGCCCCTTAATTAACCTTCTTGATTTTTATTTGATTTTAAAGGATTTAAAATGAATTAAATCCAATAAAATCAAATAAAAATGAAAAAATTAATTTTAAAATTTGAAATAAAATGTGGGACACGTGGAAAGCATGGCCAAGCTGATTCAAATGGAAAAAGTGGGCCCCTTTTGTCAAAAATGAAATTTCAAGGATAAATGATTTTGGCCATTTCACAAAAATTTCCCAACTTCTCCAATGCATATCTTGCTCAATTTTGAAGTTATGAACATGTTCTTAGACATTTTGGAAAGGTCTTGAAGTCCTCTAACCAATGTCTTTGGTCCCATGTCATTTTGATTTACCAATCTCAAGTTATGGTCTTTGACTTAAAGTGCATTTTTGTTGACTTTTGAAAATGACCTATAATGTTGAAATTGATAACTTTTTCTGAGAGCATTTCTTGGACTTGGAATGTGAAGATGAATTGTAGGAAATGTCTTCCCCTTCAAGATGAGAATTGGATGGAATTTTTCTGATGAACCATGAAAAAGTTATGCCTTGGTCAAGTTACAGTTGACTTTTCAGCTGTCCAAAAATAGAAACTTTTGCATCTTGAGACTTTTTGAGCCATACTTTGAGAATCATGATCAAGCATTGATCAAATGATGTTTGTGGCTTCAAAATAAGATGTTGACCAAAATTTTTGACTTTTGACTGCCAAATGACCATTTTGCCCCTACAGTTGACTGTTGAGCAATTAGGTTTTTTGACTGTGCAACTTGACCTTGTGAGCCTTGAAACTTGACATGTAGGTGCTTGACAATGTGTATGAGCATGGGACTTGATTGAGCCCTTGAAAACCTCAACTTCCTTGCAGGAACCAAAAACCCTAGTTTGACTGGCTTAGGAGGATGGTTGACTGGGTAGCCCTTGAGTAGACTTTGAACCATTTGAGGTGATGCTTGTCAAAACTTTGAAGATTATGGGAGGGAAAATTTTGGGGTACAACAATATGCCCCTGTTAAATCTTCTTAAACTTGAGGTTGTAGATTGGCTTGTCTACCTTTCGTGATCCAAAGGTGGAAGATGATTGAACACTAGAGTGCCCAGAAATTTGCACTCGCATGAAGTGATACTTGTATTGCAATATCGAGAATGGACTTATAGATGCCATTTGGATTCAATGACAGAAAATGGGCTTAAAGATGCCATCTGAAGAAGTGTCGATCGCATAAGAGATTCCTTTGCGAGAACCCATATACCTATTGGTGAGGAGGACTCTGATGGGGAATGTCGGTCCTTGTCTTGGGAGAGAAATAGAGTTTTAGGGTCTTCATTTGTTCGTTACTCTACTGGGGAAGGATTCCGGTTTGGGAAGAAGAAGTGAATTGCATATTTGTTCGAGGTATATGTTGCACCGCGACTTTCTGGGGGAATGTGAAATCAATTGTGTTTGATCGGGTCCCGGTCTTACAGTGTTGTGGATTGTTGCCTGGGGATAATAGAGGAAGAAAACCCGAACGAGAAGGAACCTGGATAGTAGGGTTACTTCGATATGAGACCCTGGGTAGTAGGGCTGTGAGAAGGAACCTGGATAATAGGGTTACTTCGATATGAGAGCCTGGATAGTAGGGCTGTGAGAAGGAACCTAGATAGTAGGGTTACTTTGATATGAGAGCTTGGATAGTAGGGCTGTGAGAAGGAACCTAGATAGTAGGGTTACTTCGATATGACAGCCTGGATAGTAGGGATGTGAGAAGGAACATGGATAGTAGGGTTACTTCGATATGAGAGCCTGGATAGTAGGGTTGTGAGAAGGAACCTGGATAGTAGGGTTACTTCGATATAAGAGCCTGGATAGTAGGGTTGTGAGAAGGAACCTGGATAGTAGGTTTACTTCGATATGAGAGCCTGGATAGTAGGGTTGCTTTTGTTGCGCCGATGATTACTCTGTTTAGCTTCGAGTGTCGATCATGGGCTTACTGGAAATTGTTGATAATAATGTCTTTCCTGAAATAAATACATGGTTAGTTATATGTGATGCATGAGATGCATTGTGTGTTGACGTTCTCAAAATAAATGAGACCACTTTATATGTGATGTATGCATATGTCATGATGTATGAACATGAAACGCTGATGTGATAATCAGAATCGGGGAAAATAAATCTTGATTGCCATGAAAACCATAGTTCCTCCACCTCTGTTGGGGATGGTGAACAAAGATGACCGTGCTGGGGATTTTCCCCTTGGCCGGCGAATATTCTGTCGGAAGATACCCTGCCCGAGGATAACTCTGCGGGGAATAACTCTGTCGGAGATGAGATACTCTATCGATGGATCAAGCTGATTTGGAGAAATAAACTCAGCTGGGGATGAATTTCCGTTGCTGGTGATAATGAATTCTGTCGGAGAATGAAATTCTGCTTGTGAGAGAAATAAACTCTGCTTGAGGAAGAAATTTACTGACTCACTCGCAAATGTGAACCTTAGTTGGGGAGAGTTGTATCCTGTTGGGAAGGTTAACACCACTATCTTTGGATACTTCTTACCCAGTGGGGAGTGTATGTACCACTTCTCATGTTCTCCAGCTGGTTCTGTCCTTATACCTGATGGGCAGAGCAACTGTAAGGTTTGGACACTTCTTGTTCGTCCCTGTTCCTGGAATTACGAGTAATTGTCTTTTGTTTCTTATGTAAATATTTATGATCAACAATTATTTTCAAATGCATATATAAAAAATGAATCATTGGACGTTCTTGTAAAATGAAACACAAAAATAAAAAAAAACAAGTTGAAATTTCTTGTGAAAATGAATTGTATTGATTTTTGAAGTTGGCCCGTAATAGGTGTTTTGTACAAGAGGCTCACGTCCTGGTAAGAGGACACCGCTGAAAGGTAGCAATTATACAAAAAGAAAGAAAACAACTATGTGAAACGATCCCATTGGGTTCCAACTCTGCTATTGCCTTTATATCTTCAAGCGTCTCATCACTTTGCTGCTTGGCCGAAAATGGATCAGATTGATAAGCGTCGTCTGAACTTAATAGTCGATACTGAGGTCTGGTTGCGAGATGATCCTATAAGGCATAGTGTTACGCTTCGATCCCTAATTTTTTCCTGGACCGCCCTTTCGGGTTTTCGGCCCACCGGGATACCCTTTTTTGCCCAAGCCGCCTTTTCAGGTTTTCAACTTACCGGGTGTACAGTTTTTTCATTTTCATCCCTTACTTTTTCCCGAACCCCTTTTGGTTCGCCGAGAAGCCCTTATTTTTGCATAAGTCAGTCGACCTAGCGGGTCTTCGATTATGCGTAGTATTTTTTCACTATGTCTGCATTGACGGGGTGAGGAAGGTCACCACCATCCATGGTGGTTAGAATCATAGCTTCTCCCGAGAAAATGTTCTTAACCACAAATGGCCCTTCGTATGTGGGGGTCCATTTTCCCCTGGGATCCTCGACTTGATATTCTTGACGCCTGACTTGTTACAAGCCTTGATCATTCACTTTTGATACGTATGACCATGACAAATAGTAGTAAGTCTCTTTTCATTGATTAAATTTAGCTGATCAAGTCGGGTCTGGATCCAGTCGTCTTCGCTTAAACCCGCATCCTTCATAATCCTGAGAGAGGGTATCCGGACTTTGATGGGTAGGACTGCCTCCATGCCATACACCAGAGAGTAGGGTGTTTCCCCTGTCGAAGTCCGTGCTGAGGTACGATACCCATGAAGAGCGAATGGTAACATCTCGTGCCAATCTTTGTATGTCACCGTCATCTTCTGCATAATCTTCTTGGTGTTCTTATTAGCGGCTTCAACGGCCCCATTTATCTTCGGCCGGTAGGGTGAAGAGTTATGATGATGTATCTTAAACTGTTTGCAGAGCTCAGTGATCATTGTGTTGTTTAGATTTGTACCATTGTCCGTAATGATCCTTTCTGGTACACCATATCGACAGATCAGATTGTGTCAGATAAACCGCGCCACGACGTTCTTGGTTACTATAGCAAAGGAATCTGCCTATACCCACTTCATAAAATAATCAATAGCCACCAGAATGAAACGATTCCCGTTAGACGCATTAGGTCTGATCTCACCGATCATATCGATGCCCCACATTTCGAAAGGCCAAGGAGCTGTCAAAACATTTAGAGGAATTGTAGGTACATGCACCTTATCAGCATAGACTTAGAACTTATGACAGGTCCGAGAGTGCTGATATCAATCGGCTTCCATAGTGGACCAATGATATCCTGCCCGTAGGATCTTTTTCGCAATGGTATGTCCACTAGAATGAGTTTCGAAGGTACCTTCATGTAGCTCTGCCATGATCCTTTCAGCCTCGCTCTTGTCCACACATCGCAATAAGGTTGGATCATGGTTACGCTTATAAAGGATACCATTACTGATGAAGAACTTCGCAGCGAATCTTCTCAGAAACTTCTTATCATTAATAGATTCCCCCTCGGGGTATTCATGAGCCTCAAGATACCTCTTTACCTCGTGAAACCAGTGTTTATCTGCTACCTCTTCAGTCTTAATATCAAAGCAATGTGCGGGTTTGTCCAACCTCTCGATGGTAATCTGGGGAGCTTCATTGTCTCACCTGACTTTGAACATAGAAGACATGGTAGCTATTGCGTCTGCTAACTGGTTCTCCTCTCTCGGGAAGTGTTCAAAGGTTATCTCCTCAAAATGTGGGAGCAATGTCAGTACATATTCTTTGTAAGGAATAAGAGTTGGGTGCTTCGTATCCCACTCGCCTTTGATCTGAATGATCACTAGGGCAGAATCTCCGAGTACACTCAAGAACTTAATCCTCAGGTCAATAGCAGCTCGAAGACCCAAGATACATGCTTCATACTCTGCCATATTGTTGGTGCAGTTAAAACATAATCGGGTTGTGAACGGAGTATGACAGCCCTCAGGAGATATAATTACAGCGCCAATGCCATTACCCAATGCGTTTGATGCTCCATCAAAATACATAGACCATCAGGATCCCTCCTCAGGTCCTTCATCCGGTCCAGGTTCTTCGCAGTCGGTTACCAACATGATATTCTCATCCAGGAACTCGAAATTCACGGACTGGTAGTCATCCACGGCTTGATGCGCCAAATGATCTGCCAATACACTTCCCTTAATTGCTTTTGGGTTGGGTATTGGATGTCGTACTTGGTTAAGATCATCTGCCATCTTGCTATCCTTCCGGAGAGAGCGGGCTTCTCGAAAATATACTTGATTGGATCCATCTTTGATATCAACAAGGTGGTGTGAGTCAGCATATACTGTCTCAGCCAGCAAGCAGCCCTTTCCAAAGCACAACAAGTTTTCTCGAGCAATGAGTATCGGGTCTCACAGTCGGTAAACTTTTTGCTAAGGTAGTAAATAGCATGCTCTTTTCGGCCAGACTCGTCATGCCTCCCCAAGACACACCCCATTGAATTATCCAGTACTGTCAAGTATAAGATCAAAGGTCTTCCTTCAACTGGAGGCATCAAAATTGGTGGTTCTTGAAGGTATCCTTTGATTCTTTCGAAAGCGGCTTGGCATTCATCATTCCACTTTGCCACCTGATCTTTCTTCAGCAACTTGAATATTGGCTCACAAGTTGCAGTCAGATGTGAAATGAACCTGGAGATGTAATTTAGACGTCCCAAGAAACCTCTGACTTCTTTTTCTGTGCGAGGAACCGGCATCTCTTGTATGGATTTTACCTTTGCAGGGTCCACCTGAATACCTTTATCACTAACAATAAAACCCAGAAGCTTACCAGACCTTACCCCGAAGGTACACTTGTTCGGATTCAATCTTAGTTTGTACGTCTTCAACCTGTCAAACAGTTTCTGGAGATGATCAAGGTGCTCTCCCTCAGTCTGAGACCTGGCTATCATGTCATCAACATAAACCTCAATCTCATGGTGAATCATGTCATGGAACAAAGCGACCATGGCACGCTGATAAGTTGCCACAACATTCTTTAATCCGAACAGCATGACCTTGTAGCAAAAGGCGCCCCACTGTGTAACGAAGTTTGTCTTTTCCATGTCCTCAGGAGCCATCTTGATCTGGTTGTAGCTAGAAAAACCATCCACGAAGGAGAAGATCTTATGATGTGCGGTGTTGTCGACCAGAACATCGATGTGAGGAAGTGGGAAATCATCCTTGGGGCTTGCCCTGTTCAGATCTCTATAGTCCACACACATCCGTACCTTACCATCCTTCTTAGGCACTGGAACAACGTTGGCAACCCACTGCAGATAAGAAGTGACAGCTAAAAAACTCGCGTCGAACTGTTTCATGACCTCAGCTTTGATTTTCTCAGACATCTCAGGGTGCTTACGGTGAACCTTCTGCTTTTCCGGAGGACAGTCTTCTTTGGTTGGTAGGCGGTGTACCACAATATTAGTGTCTAAACCAGGCATATCTTCATAGGACCAAGCGAAGATCTCGACATAGTTGCGTAGCATCTGTATCAACTGTTGTTTAACACTAGGCTCCAGATTCACACCTATCTTAACCTCTTTCTTGTCTTCCTCTGCACCCAAATTCACTGACTCAATTGGCTCTTCATGAGGCTGGATGGCCCTTTCTTCCCGCAGTAACAGTCTAGCAAGTTCTCCAGGCACCTCACAATCATCTTCACCTTCGTCCTCGGCTTGGTTGATCGGATTTTCGAAGTTATAATTGGCAGTAGCATAACTGTTATCAATGGGATCCAGAGTGGATATGGATCTACTGTTGGTGTAAGCCCTAGAGGCCAATACTTTTGGTACTTGTATCGAATTATTTATTAATAATAAAAGGCATTTCTTTATTATGTTTGCTTTCCAAAATAATAAAGTCCCTAGAATGGTTTAATGAAATGTTAAGTGTGACTTAATCATGAGATCCCATTAAACATAAGACGTTATTCTTAAAGTATCCGTAGTCAAGCTTTAATGTGAAGTGGGATAACATTAAAGCATTAAGATTATTATGAAGATAGATTGATGATCACATCTCATGGATCATAGATAATGAGTTATCAAGTCTTGACATAGGTATGAATATTAGGAGTAATATTTATACTGGATTGACCCGTTATGAGAATACTACATAGAATGTTATGCAAAGTGTCATAAGTTATTCTCATGATGATAATGGTGTATACCACCCTTCAACCTGAAACCACTATGGACCCTAGATGTAGAGTCAAGTACTTTATTGCTGATCAAACGTCATCCGTAACTGGATGACTATAAAGACGGTTGATGGGTACTTCACAAAGCATGCTAAGGGACATGAGTGACCTAGATGGAATTTGCTCATCCTGCATAACAGGATAAATGTCTAAGGGCCCAATATTGAACTGGACAAGGGTGACACAGTGTATGCCTTGTGTTCAATATAGACATGAGGGCAAAAGGGTAATTGTACAACACAAATATTATCACGGAAAAGGTTTGGTCAGATCACATGACATTTTCATGACTTGGGTAACAATGATGTGTTGCTAGATACCGCTCACTGTTTATTATATTAAATGTGTGATTTAACGTAATTGCCAACGTCGCGAAAACCTACAGGGTCACACACATAATGACAGGTTGATGAGAGATAGAATAAATAAGGAACACCGTAAGGTACGGTGCACTTAAGTGTAATACGGAAAGTGGTAAGGTACCACGTGGATAAGTGATATATGGTACATCATAAGGTATGATGTCCATAAGCCTAATTGGGCTTTTAGCTTATAGCCTTAATTGGGCTTTTAGCTTGTAGCCCACATGAGTGATTCTATAAATAGATCCCTTGTGATGAAGCAATTTCACTTGATGCAATTTCGTTTTTGATTCTCTCTCTCACTCAAAGTTTCCGTTCATGATCAGCTAGCACTGTGACCGGAAGTGATCTGTTCGTGTGGAATGAGTAGAGGCGTTGTTCTTCATCAACGCTCATGATCACAACATCAAAGGTCTGAATCGCCACAAGAGGTAAATATTTCTATCACTGACCATGCTCATTCGTAAGGATCGCTAAAGGAAAATTTTAAATTCCGCTGCGCTTTTGGTCGCAATTTTCCTTCAGTGGTATCAGAGCCACTTACGAAACCATGGATCTGATAGTTGTTTATGTTCTATATTTTCTGTTTTGATTCGATTAAAACCAGAATGAATTGAATAATAAACGATTAATTAAATTTGGCATCTGTTGTGTACGATTTGGATGATTGATGTTGACTATGCTTCGGAATCCGACATTAGTATGGTGAAGCAGCGATACATCGATCGTCCATAGGTTACACAAATAAGATCGATCACTTTTATATATGATATAAGTAAATCTGATGCAACGATGGTATATGGGATATACTGTTTCTGTTTCATTCATTCAAACACTTGATGATTGTTACTCCTTTGACCGATCACTGTTCATATGCTTCGGAATCTGACATTAGTATGGTGAAGCAATGGCATGTGATTAATCATATTGAATTATCAATCAAGATGTGTTTGACAGCATGAAACTGTTGCATTAGGGTTCATGACGGCACAAGGGTTGTGTTGTTGTAGAGTTATGTGATTAGGGCTGTGAATGCACAAGAGTTGTGCGAATGTGACCGGGCAGCGGAACCCCCGGCTAACTCTGCGTAGTGTGATCAATCGTCGAAATTTAATTTGCCTTTTTTTTTAATTAACAAAATTTAAACTAATAATAAAAGTGTGTTTATTATTATTGTCTTGTGGTGATCAGTTATGGCCTTAGGTTTTTCCTTTATTTTGTTTTGGGATTGTAAAATACGGCCTGCGTGTCGTGCCTCTCTTTAAAATTCTTGATGTAACTTCTTTTCTCATCTCACTCCCTTGTATGTAAAACGAGTTTCTTTTATGTAATGTAATGTTATGAAGAAAGAGAAGAATACAATATCAAAGGAGGATAACCTTGGAGATCTTGCTTGGAGAAGTTTAGATTGTTATTAGGTTAGCTTAGATTCTCTCATTGGCTTGGGAGAACAATTGCGCTAGGGGCCATAACTGTATCCTTTTATGTATATTGATGCATGTGTTTGTATGTTGATGCATGAGAGAGACGAATTGCATGTTAAGCCGGTGAGATCAAACTAATAACAAAATCCCTCAAGTTAAATATTAAGTTCATGCTTTCCAAGTTTTAGCACTCATCAAGACTAGTATCGAACAATGTAGGTTTCGCCTACGCGAGGTGCATGTTCTATATTAGTAAGGTGCGATGGGATAATTGCAATATCCAACTGCTAAAACAATGGGTCAAACTTAACTAAACACATTATAATAAGATTATACATGTTTAGAAGCAAGAGTTGGGAATGATTCATATGATGAATTAGAATAAGGAGTTATTCACCCAACTGAAAATATTCGAGAGTTGTATGAGATACAATTGGAAGGAGTTCCTACCTAAATAACCTAGTTTTGTGTAGTCAGCCTAACACTGACTTATAACGAAGTGAAATGTGGATCTCGACCCACTAGAAAGTCTTCCAACGGGATTTTCCGAATCAAATGAAGAGGGTCATTTGGTTTGAGTAAAATAGTGGGAGCATATTTGATTAAAGGCCTAATTAAATATGTTGTTTTAATGATACTTATATTTTCATTTTTTTGTAGATTACCATGACAACAAACAACCATATTTTGCGATCAATCCTAGATAAGGAAAAATTGTCTGGGACAAATTTCCTGGATTGGCACCGAAATCTGAGGATTGTCCTCAAGCACGATAAGAAGTTGTATGTCTTGGAGACACCTGTTCCTGAAGAGGAACCGCCTAGTTCGGCACCTAAGGCAGAAAGAGATGCTTATAAGAAGCATCTTGATGATGCTAATGAAGCCGCTTGTCTCATGCTAGCTACTATGAACTCGGAGTTGCAAAAGCAACACGAGAACATGTCAGCGTTCGATATGATCGGACATCTGAAAATTCTCTATCAAGAGCAGGCAAGAAATGAGAGGTTTCAGGTTTCAAAGGCCCTTTTTAACAGTAAGTTATCTGAGGGAAACCCTGTAGGTCCCCATGTACTCAAAATGATTGGGTATGTGGAGAACCTTGAAAGGTTAGGGTTTCCGCTTGGAAAGGAACTTGCAACTGATTTTATCTTGCAATCGTTGCCAGATAGCTTTAATCAGTTTGTCATGAATTTCAACATGAATGACATGGATAAGAGTCTTCCAGAATTTCTAAGCATGTTGAAAACTGCTGAGCAGAATATGAAGACAAAAGGGAAGTCCATTCTGATGGTCAGTAATGGAAAGAAGCTGAACAAGAGGCCTACCAAGCAGGTTGGTAAAGGGAAAGGCAAGGAAGTTGCCAAGCCTAAACCTATTATTCCTGCTTTGAATCCTAGTGGAGACAAAGCAAAGAAGGGCACTTGCTTCCATTGCGGTAAGACCAGACATTGGAAGAGAAACTGCCCAAAGTACCTGGAAGATAAGAACAATGGAGTAGGGACTTCAAATTCAGGTATTTTTGTTATTGAAATTAATTTATCTACTTCTGCATCATGGGTATTAGATACTGGATGCGGTTCTCACATTTGTACTAATGTATAGGGGCTAAAAAGGAGTAGAGATTTGGCAAAAGGTGAAGTTGACCTACGAGTTGGAAATGGAGCAAAGGTTGCTGCTTTAGCCGTAGGAACTTATGTTTTGACTTTACCTAGTGGTTTAATAATTCAGTTAGAGAACTGTTATTATGTACTTGCAATTAGTAGGAATATTATTTCCGTTTCTTGTTTGGACAAGTTTGGTTTTTCATTTATAATAAAGAACAATTGTTGCTCTATTTATTTGAATGATATATTCTATGCTTCTGCACAAATGAACAATGGACTATATGTCCTTGATCTTGAAATGCCAATTTATAACATTAATACTAAATGGATTAAACCTAATGAGTTAAATCCAAATTACCTTTGGCACTGTCGCTTAGGCCACATAAATGAGAAACGCATTTCCAAACTCCATAAAGATGGACTCTTGGACTCTTTTGATTATGAATCATATGAGACATGCAGATCTTGTTTAATTGGAAAGATGACAAAGTCCCCATTCACAGGAAAAGGTGAAAGGGCTAATGATCTTTTGGCCCTCATACATACTGATGTATGTGGACCACTGAACATACCAGACAGAGGAGGTTTTAAATACTTCATCACATTTACTGATGATTTCAGTAGATATGTGTTGTACCCCAAAATTTTCCCTCCCATTTCCTCAACATTTTCTCATCACAAAAACCTTGAAGATCAAGATCCAGTTAGGGTTTCCTCTGCTCAAGACTTCTCCTTGCACTGTTGGCCCAAATTAGGGTTTGTGATTGCACAAAGATATTTTGACCTAAAATGCCTAGGATGACTTTCATGCTTCATGTTGGACTCCCAAGTTTATCTATACCAAGTTTCAAGTCTTGATTCCAAATTTTGCCCAGTCAATTGGATAATTGACCTAGAAATCAACTGTATTGGGGAAAAAGTCAATTATGGCCAATTGGCAGTCAAACATCATGAAAATTGACCCACATCAATATTATGAACTCACATGGACCTTTTGATCAAGTTTGGATCACAATTCCTCAAGAAATTTGATCAGATCACCAAAAGGGCAAAATGGTCATTTTTAGGGTTTTGACTGCACAAGGGCATTTTTTGACTGTTTGACCTAGCCAATGGCAAACCAAGCTCACATATGGACTCAAGGACCCCATGGAATTGTCTTGACATGCTCAACAAGTTCAAAAGATCCCAAATACACAAGATTGACAGTTGAATTTCCTAGTCAATTGATCAATTTTGACTGTATACTGAAAAGTCAAACTTTGACTTTTTGGTCAAAATCAAGGGTCAAGGTTCATTTTTCATCAAAACATGCCAAATCATGAAACTTGTTCACCAAGAAACCAAAAAATGCAAATTAGGGTTTAAAATGGAATTTTTTCATAACTTAGAATTTTTCTAAGTTATGGAAAACCCTAATTTTTCCCCAACTTTGCCCCACTTTCTCACCAAGATTCATTTGGATTAAAACAAAAGTCAAAACATGAAAGTTGTAGCTTGTTTCATAATCTACAACTTTGATTCACAAAGTTTTCCCAAATGAAGCTTGTATCTCAAGTTACAATTTTTTGAATAAGGGTGCCAAACCATTCTTAACTTAGTGAAAATTTGACCTTTTTGACAAGGTTTTCTACCTAACTTCAAGACCATTTTCCATACACTTCCACTTGGAATTTCAATTTGCATTTCAAAGATGGATTGTAGTACACATTCCAAGCTTTCCAAAATGTCCAAGAACTCATCAAACAACCTCATAACTTGAGAGAATCGAATTTCACAATATAGCAAAAACTCACTTTTGATTAGGCCAAGTTACATGTTCATAACACTATGCATTTTCAAAACTCAGCACGCCACTTGATTACAGGCCTTTTATCTCAATTACACTCATAAATTTAATGCCAAACCTTTGTGCCAAGACCATGTTTTGTGTGTTCAAGCATTGCCTAGAAGATTAATCCATTTATAGATAAAGCATTATTTCCATTTTGAAAAAGTAGAACTTTATGTCCATTTTGCAAATCCAGGTGGTACAGTCAAAATCTTCTAGGCACAAGTTATGAGACACATTGCACTGATCAAGGCAAAGGATTGCAGCATGTTATGAGGGCCTGCATCAGTCTAGAACATCAACTTGCCTTTTGTTGCTTAAGAAAGAAGAAACATAGCATAACTTGTACCAACTCTCATATCAGCTTACAAACACTTAAGCAAACTTGTGAAACACATTCAAGAGATACCAACTGAGCTAGTACATGACCCTAACATCCCTCATACACTCCCATTCCCAGAATCACCTTCAAACTGCAAGAACAGGGCAGGGCCTGCAGTTTGAGTGCCATCTCTCATTCCTCCCAAGCTTTCTTGCCCAAACCAGTTCACACACCTTCCATACCATCTATGCAAGCTAACCAAAACCTAAAACACGACCTGTAATCCCTCTAACTGGTTCCACCATTTTCACTTTTCTGATTTGCAGGTGAAGTGCTCTAGCACGATTCAAAAGCTTTCAAGACAAAGTAAAGCTTGGAATAGCATCCCTGGACCTCAAGGAAACTATCCCAATCATCACCTTGCATTGAAAGCTTCTCCATTGCCAGATAGAACTTCAACTGAACAGGTAAGTTTTTGAATTCGTATCTCTCTTATTAGGCATTGTTAGCTTTAGGTTTGTGAAGAGAATATGTCACAATCATCGCCCTGAACATGCCCATATAATTAGATTTTATTTATATTATGTGTGTTGCAAGAATTTTGAGTCTGAACATGGAAGAAAATCTAGGTCAGGATTTGGGGGAGAAGAAATTCTCTCTCATCTTAGGGAGTTAAGACAAGTTCTGCATATGGTTGGATTCGTCTCTTGATGCTGAACATTTTTTGTGTTGTGAGTTTTCATTAACAAGCCAGGAATCAAGATGTTTGAATCAGGGAACCAGACGCGCGTTTTTTGACTTTGTTTGGCCAGAGGTTGAAGAAAGGTCCTTTGGGCTGGGCCTGTTTCACATTTCCTTTTCATACACTTTTTTTACTTCTGAACCCCCTAAGCCCATTTTCTTCATTTTTATGATTTTCTGACTTTTCTTTTTTTGGCTTGACTTATTTATTTTTCCTAATCATATAAAAAATATAAAAATAATTTTTTGTACCATTTTCCTATTTATTAGATATTTATTTGGTTAGACTAGTTATTTGAACATAAATAAGTAAATAAATATACTTTTATTTAAAAAATGTTAAAATGGTGTAAATACATTTTTATTTTTATTTTATTTCATTTTATATTCTGAAAATATTTTATGTGAAATATACTTTTTTTACAAAAATTAAGTATTATTATTTTTGTGCATATTTAAAATAATTTGCAAATAATACAAATAAATACATATATATATATATGTATACTTAGAATAAAATACCAAAAATATACATATTTTTATTTTATTAATATTTAATACTAAGAATACATTTTTTACAAATATACTTCATTTATTTTATTTTTGTACACAAATAATAAATATTGTATATATTGAATAAATAATACATTTTATTTAATAGAATTAGGGTTTTGCCCTAAACATGAAAAACTCCAAAAAAATAATACTTTCCTTTTCTTTATTTTGACATGTAAAAATACCTTTTTTCCATACATACAAAAACCATTTTTTGGCATCTTGCACATTTGTTCTATTTGGTTTAATTTATGCAAATTAATTACCTTGTAAATAATTCAATATTGATGTAATAGTTTTAGGTTTAAATTCCTTGTCAAAATCCCCATTCGAACATTTGTACCCCCCTTCCCATATATGGTTTTGTAATAGCTTAGTAAATTTATTTTCGCACTTTATTGCTTTCTAATTATACTATGTTAGAATTAGGGTTTGTATGCGAAAAATAACGAAAAATAGTTTTGACCTAATTTCAAGATAAACAAGCATGAAAATGGACACACAAATCACACTTGCACCCCCTAGGGTATTCCACTTGTTGCCTTTCAAAATTGGGCCATATTGCATGTTAGGTCTCTTTTGGCAAAACAAACACAAATCAAATGATCATAGTCCCTCGATGACGCTTTCAAAATGTTGCCTACACAAATGATCAAATCCCTTAAAGAAAATGCCCAAAGATACTTGGCACCATTGCAATTATGGTCTAAACGATGACCCGTGCCCGTCCCTTTCACATCCTAACATGAGATTGTCCACCAAATACAATGGTGGAACAAACTTGTTAAAAGGGTTAAAACATAACAATAAACTTTGAGAAATTTAGGAGTAGATAACCTCTTAGTTACTTGAATCAAACTTGCAAAAAAACAAAACACTTGCCTATTTTCTAAAACACACCTCACAACACTTTCAAAACAAACTCTTTCAAGAACAAAATGAAAACCTTTTCAAAAGACATACATCTTTGTATACATCCCCACATGGATCATTACAAAGGTTGCCACCACATTGGCTTCTTTTCAAAACATTTTCAAACCCACACACACAAGCACCATTTCAAACAATTGAAAACAAAAGGCAAGTGATCTAAGCAAGTAACTAAGAGCCCATGGATAACCATGGATAGAAAGGGTGCTAATACCTTCCCTTTCTATAATCTACTCCCCGAACCCAAGAAAACATCTCAAAAGGTTTTTGCTGTGCTTTTTTAACCTTTCCTTTAGGATAAAATAAAAAGTCGGTGGCGACTCTTGCTCAACCAAAACATTTGTGAAAACAAACGCAAAAACCTCAAGTCAGTTCTCCCACCGTATCACAGAACTGGCGACTCTGCTGGGGAATGTAATTTAAAAGTGGAGTAACCTTAGGGCTTAGATCACCTTTGTTTTCAATTGTTTGCTTTGATTGCTTTTATATTTGTGGGCTTTGCATCGGAGTTTCATAGATCCTAACCCGGATCTGGGAAAATACCCTTTTTAGGTAGCATAATCTGTGAGGGACCTGTCCGGCGTAGACCGACATGGGTGAAGCAGTGGCTACGTTGGTGTGGCACCTTGGTCTGTACCTATATCCCTTGTGTTGCAACGGGGAGAATATAGGTCTTCTAAGGAGTCATTAAACACCAACCAACCTTAGAACCCTAAATTGACCAAACTTGGCCATTAGGACAGTAGCAGTATGCTACACTCATTGAGGCTAAACTCTCGAGATGGTTCTGGCTGCAAGAAAAGATTGCGATGCTAGAGTTATGACCGATTGAGGGTAGCCAATGATCTGAGATCCTTTAGAACCCGGTTACTTTTGATAGGACAGGTTTTAACCAACAAAACCAAAAGAGGGTAATACCTAAAATTCATGCTGGCCTGAAACCTAAGGGTGTCTTGTGTGACTTGTGTGCCTTACCATGCTTGCCTATGTGAATACTTGTGGTGTGCTTCATCATAGCATCATGCCATCATACCATTGCATGCATCCTGTATAAAGGGCTAACCCATTTCAAAGACAAAAAAAGTTTCATCTTTGCTCTGTCTTGTAGGACATCATGATGCCCGTGCGTAGGAATACTATCCGGCTCAACTTTGTTCAACCACCAATTTTGCTCAAGGATTTGGTTGGTAGGATTCCAAACACTTCTTCCTTCATCAACAGACATGGTTCTCTCCTTGGCTTGATCACTGCAAAGTGGGACCAACAACTGATAAGTGTTCTGACCCAGTTTTATGACCCTCTGTATCATTGTTTCACCTTTCAAGACTTCCAGCTGGTTCCTACCCTGGAAGAATTCTCCTATTTGCTTGGGATCCCTGTCTTGGAGCAAACTCCTTTCACTGGTTTGGAAAAGACTCTTAGGCCTGAAGAGGTTGCTGCAGTCCTCCCCTTGACCAAAGAAGAGGTATTGGCTAACTGGGAAACTAGAAGTGGAGTTAAGGGATTTTTGGTCAAATTTCTGGTTGGCAAGGCTAATGATTTCTGGAATGACTTGGACTTCAAGGCGTACGAGGATATTCTGGCTCTTTTGATCTATGGTCTGGTATTGTTTCCCAATCCTGACACCTTTATCAGTATCCATGTCATAAGGATCTTCATGTCTCGGAATCCTGTACCCACTCTTTTGGGTGATATCCTGCAACAACTCTATGCTCGTACTGCTCGAAAACGGGGAACTCCGTAGTGTTGTGCTCCTTTTCTAGTGAGGTGGTTTATTTCGCACCTTCCTAAGTTCGTGCTGAAGAATGAAGAAGGAAAAGGTTGGGCTCGGAGGTTAATGTCTCTCACAGATAATGACATCACTTGGACTCTCAGAGGTTTGGATGAGGTAGCTGTTATTGACCGTTGCGGAGAATACCCTAATGTTCCGTTGATTGGTATCCAAGGAGGAATCTCTTATAATCCATGCTTAGCTCTCCGTCAGTTTGGAAGAGCCAGGGGAGACGGGCCTCATGAAATGTTGGTTCCTCACTTCCATTTTGAGTTCCAGACAGACAGTGACAAACTACGCCATGGATTCATTAAAGCTTGGGACAGAATTCACAAAGCTGACCCACTTGAGTTGGGACCAAAGACTTCTCTACCAATGGAACCCTATTGCAAATGGGTCCGCATCCGTGCTCAGAGGTTAGGTATGTCGTACGAAGCTGTCAGACCTATCATTCTTGAGTCTTCTGATGAAGATAGGGTTCCTCCAACTGTCCTCCCTCCTCAGATACCTACTGATTTTGACACAATGAAGAGATCTTGGGCGCAGCTAAAGGAAGAGCGGGATTTCTATCGGGAAAAGTTCAACGAGCAGGAAAGGAAGATCCAGAGGCTGACTAAGCAATTGGAGGAAGAGCGGGTTCTGAATAACTACATCAACACTGAGAAAAGGAGTCCATGGGAGCACTGATGGGCTTTGGATATTTCCTTTTATAGCTTTCATTTCCTTTCCAGTATTTTTCATTCCTGTAACGCCTAAAGGCAAGTTGTTGAACAATTGAAAATTTTAATCTAATGAAGTGTGTTTCCCTTTTTGTCTACAAAGTTGGATCTTGTTTGTCTTTGAAAACATAAAACATACGCATTTCATTGCACCATATACATAGCAGGTACCCTATTTCACAGGTTGCTTATTCTTCTTCGCTGTTTATTTGAACAGTCATCATGAATCCAGACTCATCCAGTGAGCAAGCAATCAAGGCCCTTCAGGCCCAAAGTGCCCAGTTTCAAGAAATGGTCCTGAGCCTGGCCCAAGGTCAGCAAGAGTTGAAGACTCTACTCCTGAAGAAGAAGAAGAAAAAGAGGACTGCGTTGTTCAACACCGGACACAGATTTGGGAACACACTCCACAATGAAGCTGATCCAACTACTTCTTATGCTGAGAAAAACAGTCCCCAAGGGGGAGGAGCTCCTAGTCCTGCAGTCTCCGACAACGAGACGGACTATAATGACGAACAATACCCACCTGCTGCTGACAGATACAAGCAATTGGAGGACCGCTTGAGCGCCATGGAGATTCAGAATGTGCCGGGGCTGGATTTTGGAGATTTGGGGTTATCTTCTGGGGTAGTAATTCCACACAAGTTTAAGGCGCATGCCTTCGCCAAGTATGATGGGGTCTCCTGCCCAAAGCTGCATCTAAGGTCGTACGTAAGGAAGATCCAACCTTACACGGCGGATAAGAACCTTTGGATTCACTTCTTCCATGATAGCCTTTCGGGGTCACAGCTTGAATGGTTCTACCAATTAGATGGAACTAGCATCCGACACTGGGAAGATCTGGCAACCGCATTCTACAGACAATATCAATACAATTCTGATCTCGCTCCAACGCGTACCCAACCTCAGGGTATGTCTCTAGGAACGGGTGAAGGGTTCAAAGAATATGCACAAAAATGGAGAGATTTGGCTGGCAGGGTGCAGCCTCCATTGACTGATCGTGAGCTGGTTGATATGTTCCTAGGGACTTTGTCTGGTCCATTTTTCAATCATTTGGTTGGTAACTCCTCCGCTGGGTTTACGGATTTGATTCTGACGGGAGAAAGAATTGAAGCTGGCATCAGGTCAGGAAAGATACAAAAAGCTGCCTCCACAAGTACTGAGAAAAGGCCTTTCAAGAAAGAAGCAAGTGCCGTCTATGGTCCTAGAAGACAAGTCAAGCCAGAAAGTCGCCAAGCCGTCAATGCTTTGGTCATTTCAAAACCTGTTGCTGCTCTTCAGCAGTACAATCAACAAAGAGGTGAAAGGCCCAAGAGGCAGTATACTCGGATGAGTATGACCTTATCTCAAATTTTACCCCAACTGTTATCAACCAACTTGGTGACCATCAAAGAAGCTCCTAAGGTCGTCAACACTGCGTCTCCTAAGTATAACCCAAATGCCCGGTGTGCTTATCATTCTGATAGTCCCGGGCACACTACTGATGATTTCTGGGCCTTGAGAAACAAAGTGCAAGATCTTATCGACGCGAAGGAAATTCAGTTTGAAGCGCCTGAGAGACCGAATGTTGTAACTGCTCCTATGCCCCAACATAGAGTAAATGCCATTGAGGAAGAGTTGTATGATGTTTCGGTGAATGATGTTGCTACCCCTCTTTTGACTGTTAAGAGGAACTTACTACTAGCCGATTTATTTCCGGGTTGTAGTAAGGGTTGCCTCCTGTGTGCTGTTATCCCTACCGGTTGTCCACTGTTGAAATCAGGCATCCAAAGCCTGATGGATAGCAAGGAAATTCTGTTCAAGAAAACTACTGTTCCGTTTGTTTCCGTTGAAGAAATATTTGTTGTCACAATTTACAATCCTGCCAAAGCTCCCGTGAAGAAACCAGTCCAAATTGTGTCTGTTGCACCCATTACTATTACTGTTCCGGGGCCTCTCCCCTATGAGTCTGATAAAGCGGTCCCATGGCATTATGGGGCTGACGTGTATGTGCTTGGGGTGAAGCAGGAGTTCAACACCAATACCAGTATCAGTAACATCACTGGTCCCGCCAAGATTACCCGCAGTGGCAGGCTCTTCTCGCTTGACATTGTGCCACCAGTTATCTGAAAACCTCTCACCATCACACCCGCAAGCGTGCATGTGCCGAATCAAGTTCCTGTGTCTACTACTGCCGCCGAGTCCTCTGATACTCGGGGCAAAGAAGTTGCTACCGATTTTCCTGCCAGGACGGAGGCACCAAAAAAGAAGACTGCTGTGGAAGCCTCCCAATAAGAAATGGAGGAAATCCTTAAAATTATCAAAAAGAGTGACTTTAACGTTGTTGAACAGTTGGGGCATACTCCCTCCAAAATCTCTATGCTATCATTGCTGCTATGCTCAGAGGCCCATGCAAAAGCCCTGATTTCATTTCTGAAAACGGCCCATGTGCCGCAAGAGACCTCCGCGGATCAATTCACCGACTGTGTGGCTAATTTGACGGCTGACAACGGCTTGGGGTTCTCAGATGCTAACCTTACCGCCAAAGGGAAAAATCACAATGATGCCCTGCATGTTTCCATAGAATGCAGGGGCACTACTCTCGCACACGTGTTAGTGGATACCGGCTCTTCCCTGAATGTTTTGCCCAAAAAGGCATTGGATCGCTTGGATTGTGAGGGTCTGGAGTTGAAACCTAGTAACATCATTG
Organism: Vicia faba; assembly: GCA_948472305.1. Taxonomy (NCBI): domain Eukaryota; kingdom Viridiplantae; phylum Streptophyta; class Magnoliopsida; order Fabales; family Fabaceae; genus Vicia; species Vicia faba. Next base: position 4,418,783 of record OX451738.1, on the reverse strand, counting down.
TTAGAGCCTTCGACGGTTCTAAGAGGATGGTGCACGGTGAAGTAGACATTCCTATTCGTGTGGGTTCCCAAGTTTTCGACTCAACGTTCTATGTAATGGATATTCGTCCATCTTACTCCTGCTTGTTGGGTCGACCTTGGATTCACAAGGTTGGGGCAGTAACATCCACTCTACACCAAAAGCTCAAATACCCTGTCAAAGGGAAGATTGTTACTGTGCAGGGTGAGGAGGAATACATGGTTAGTCACTTGAATTCATTCCGGTATTTTGAGATGGACGGGGAGTTTATTGAAACCCCCTTTCAGCATTTTGAGGAAGTACCTCCAGTGTTGGCATCAGCTGAGGCAGTGGTCGACGAAGATTTTTCGTTGAAGATGGCGTCCTTGAAGGATGCCCGGGCTGTAATCGAGAAAGGCAATTGTGCAAACTGGGGTCAGCTTCCTGACTTCACTCAAAAGAACGACAAGTTTGGGCTGGGCTTTACTGCAGAGGCTCAGAGGGTTGTGCGCAAGGAAAAGATCAGAAAGGCTCCAGTGTTTATCTCTAATCCAAGGGTGAATGCTATTGAGGAGGATGTAGAGGAAGCAGAGTTTGACAGTTGGATCTACCCGACTACCAGCAACGGGCCAAGCAACTGGACGGAAAAGGATTTTACACCTATCACATTTGTCACGCAGTAATTAATTCTTTTAATTTCCAATTTGTAACAAACAATATGTTAAAACTTTATTGGCTCGGTGTCCTATCCGGGGCATCGTAGCTCCATTTGTGAGGGCTTTTTGTATGACATTTATATATATCATCAATCAAAACATTGGACGTTTGTTGCATTTCAAATCTTGTGCTCTTTTTCTTTCTGTGTTATATATTGCAAAACAACTATATTTACACACACTCACTTATACAGGTTTCAATCCACTCTGGATCTCACTGGTAACGGCTCTGCTACCACCAGTTATGACTTCGAGAATCCGATCAACTTGGCCGAAGACGAAGGTGAAGATGATTGTGAAGTGCCTGGTGAACTCGCAAGACTGCTACTCCAGGAAGAGAGGGCTATTCAACCACATGAAGAGCCGGTGGAAACAGTTAACCTGGGTACTGAGACAGATAGGAAAGAGGTCAAGATTGGTGCCAATCTAGAGCTCAGCGTGAAGCAACGATTGATCCAGATGCTGCATGATTACATGGAGATATTTGCTTGGTCCTATGAAGATATGCCTGGTTTGGATGCCGACATTGTAGTTCATCACCTGCCAACCAAGGAAGACTGCCCTCCGGTAAAGCAAAAGGTCCGCCGTATACGCCCAGAGATGTCTGAAAAGATCAAGGCTGAGGTTATGAAGCAATTCGACGCCGGGTTTCTAGCAGTAACTTCTTACCCTCAGTGGGTTGCCAATGTGGTGCCAGTGCCGAAGAAGGACGGTAAAGTCATAATGTGTGTCGACTACAGGGACTTGAACAGGGCAAGCCCCAAGGATGACTTCCCCTTACCTCACATCGACGTTCTTGTTGACAATACTGCTCAACACAAGGTGTTCTCCTTCATGGATGGTTTTTCAGGGTATAATCAGATCAAGATGGCTCCGGAGGATATGGAAAAGACTACCTTTGTGACTCAGTGGGGCACCTTCTGTTACAAGGTCATGCCATTCGGATTAAAAAACGCTGGGGCAACCTATCAACGCGCCATGGTTGCTTTATTTCATGATATGATCCATCATGAGATTGAGGTATATGTTGATGACATGATTGCAAGGTCTCAAACTGAGGAAGAACACCTTTATCATCTGAGGAAGTTGTTTGATCGACTCAAGTTATACAAGCTGAGGTTGAATCCCAACAAATGCACCTTTGGGGTAAGGTCCGGAAAGTTGCTAGGTTTCATTGTAAGTGATAAAGGTATTCAGGTGGACCCTGCCAAGGTAAAAGCCATACAAGAGATGCCCACTCCAAAGACCGAGAAAGAAGTCAGAGGCTTCCTGGGACGACTGAATTACATTGCCCGATTCATCTTACATCTGACTGCTACTTGTGAGCCAATCTTCAAATTATTGAAGAAAGATCAAGTAGTACACTGGAACGATGAATGTCAGGCTGCCTTTGAAAAGATAAAGGAATATCTCCAAGAGCCACCCATTCTTATGCCACCAGTGGAAGGAAGACCTCTGATACTATATTTGACAGTACTTGACAATTCAATGGGGTGTGTGCTGGGGCAGCATGACGAGTCTGGCCGAAAAGAGCATGCTATTTATTACTTGAGCAAAAAGTTTACCGACTGTGAGTCTCATTACTCACTGCTTGAGAAAACTTGCTGCGCTCTAGTATGGGCTGCTCGCCGGCTGAGACAGTATATGCTAACTCACACCACTTTGTTGATTTCAAAGATGGATCCTATCAAGTACGTATTTGAAAAGCCTGCTCTGTCTGGAAGAATAGCAAGATGGCAAATGATCTTAACAGAATATGATATCCAGTATACAACTCAGAAAGCAATTAAAGGAAGTGTACTGGCAGATCATTTGGCACACCAACCTGTGGACGATTACCAATCATTGAACTTTGATTTTCCGGACGAAGATATCATGGTGGTAACTGACTGTGAAGTACCTGGACCGGATGAAGGACCTGTGGAAGGATCCCGATGGTCTATGCATTTTGACGGAGCCTCCAATGCTTTGGGTAACAGCGTCGGCGCTGTAATCATATCTCCCAAAGGAACTCATACTCCACTCACCGCCCGATTATGTTTCAACTGCACCAACAACATGGCAGAATATGAGGCATGTATCATGGGTCTACAAGCTGCAATCGACTTGAGGATCAAATTTCTGAGTGTCTTCGGAGATTCCGCTCTCGTGATCAATCAGATCAAAGGCGAGTGGGATACGAAACACCCAAATCTTATTCCTTACAAGGAGTATGTGTCAACCTTGCTTCCCCACTTTGAAGAGATAACTTTTGAGCACTTCCCAAGAGAGGAGAATCAGCTAGCGGACGCACTAGCTACGATGTCTTCAATGTTCAAAGTTAAATGGGACAATGAGGCTCCCCGAATCATCATCTAGAAGTTGGACGAACCGGCATACTGCTGCGAGCTTGAGGCCGAAAAGGTGACTGAAAAACCCTGGTATCATGAGGTGAAGAGGTACTTGGAAGCTCAGGAATACCCTGAAGGCGCATCTGTCAATGACAAGAAGTTCATGAGGAGGTTTGCGGCAAAATTCTTCCTCAGCAATGGCATTCTCTACAAACGGAATCATGATTCAACTCTACTGCGTTGTGTGGATAAGGCTGAAGCAGAGAAGATCATGATAGAACTGCACGAAGGTACATTCGGGACACATTCCAGTGGACACACCATGGCTAAGAAAATCCTTCGGGCAGGATATTTCTGGTCCACAATGGAAGTCGATTGTTACCAACACTCTCGAACTTGTCACAAATGCCAGATCTATGCTGACAAAGTGCATATCCCTCCGGTTCCTCTGAACGTCCTGACGGCACCTTGGCCTTTTGCAATGTGGGGCATTGATATGATCGGTGAGATCCGACCGACGGCGTCCAACGGGCATCGCTTCATCTTGGTAGCGATCGATTACTTCACAAAGTGGGTTGAGGCAGCTTCCTACGCCACAGTAACCAAGAGCGTCGTGGCACGTTTCATCCGGCATAATCTGATCTGTCGGTACGGCGTCCCGGAAAGAATCATTATGGACAATGGTACCAATCTCAATAACAAAATGATCACTGAACTCTGCGAACAATTCAAGATACAGCACCACAATTCTTCCCCCTACCGGCCGAAGATGAATGGGGCTGTAGAAGCAGCGAATAAGAATATCAACAAAATTGTGCAGAAGATGACAGTGACCTATAAAGATTGGCACGAGATGTTACCGTTCGCTCTTCATGGGTACCGTACCTCAGCAAGGACGTCAACCGGGGCAACTCCTTTCTCCTTGGTCTATGGCATGGAGGCAGTCTTGCCAATTGAAGTCCAGATACCCACTCTCCGAATAATGAAGGACGCAGACTTGAATGAAGATGACTGGATCCAGACTCGACTTGATCAATTAAATCTGATTGACGAAAAGAGACTCACCGCTATCTGTCATGGTCAGACGTATCAAAAACGGATGATCAGGGCATTTAACAAGAAAGTCAGACCACAAGAGTATCAAGTTGGGGACCTGGTAATCAAACGCATCATCCTTCCTCAAAGTGATCCCCGGGGCAAATGGACCCCTACATACGAAGGGCCATTTGTGGTTAAACATGTGTTCTCAGGAGGAGCCATGATCCTAACCACCATGGATGGTGACGACCTTCCTCACCCCGCCAATGCAGACATAGTGAAAAGATACTACGCATGAATAAAAGACCTGCTAGGTTGACATACCTAGGCAAAAATAAGGGCTTCCCGGCGAACCAAAAGGGTTCGGGCAAAAATAAGGGATGAAATGAAAAAAAATCTGTACACCCGGCAAGTCGAAAACCTGAAAAGGCGGCTTGGGCAAAAATGGGTATCCCGGTGGACTGAAAACCCGAAAGGGCGGTCCAGGCAAAAGTTAGGGATAAAGCGTAACACTATGTCTCATTGGATCACTTCGCATCCGGAATTCGGCATCAACTATCTGGCTCAGATTTCGGCATCGACCAATCAGCTTCATCTTCAACCAAGCAGCAAAGTGACGAGACACTTGGAGACATAAAGGCGATAGCAGAGTTGGAACCCACTGGGATTGTTCACATAGCTGTTTTGTTTCCTTTTCAAAATTGTAAATTCTATGTTATTCGGCGACGTCCTCTTACTAGGATGTCAGCCTCTTGTACAAAAACGCCTATTCACAGGCAAAATTCAAATCAATACAAATTCACTTGTCCATACAAATTGCCATTGTTTTTCCTTTTTTTCTGTTTTGTCTTGCGAAGAACGTCCAATGTTCATTTTTGATATATGCATTTGACATTAAATTGTTGATTCATAAATATTTGCATATGAAACAAAAGATTAATTACAGGTGACATCAGAAACAGGGGCAAATGTGAAGTTGTCTGATGCAGTCTGGTTGCTTTGTCCGCCAAGGTACCAAGGTAGATTCGACTGAAGAATGTGATCAAATCATCTCAACGCCCCGCAGAGTAAGACAAGATTCATCAATATTTTCCCCAAGCGGAGTTGATTCCCCGTCAATCCTGAAAAGGCACAACATTCCCCGGCAGGTCTTAAAGCTTATCCCCAGTAGATTCTGGAAGCTTGTTCCCTGCAGAATACGGACGTCTCTCCCGAGCTTTATTCAGAGTTATTCCTCACAAGGGCTTATAACTGGGTTATCCTCAGCTAATTGCCACGGAAGATCGCCCTCGACCAAGTTCCTTCAATCCCCGGCAGGAGTCTATCTTTGGTATTCCCCAGCGGAGTTTATCTTTGGTGTTCCCCAACGGAATCCATCATTGAAGTCCTCAGCAGGCCTCTCATCAAAACTTCAGCAAAGTATCTCGGCCACAGAGCAACTCCCCGGCCGATCGTCAAGGATTTATTTTCCTAAGACGAAATTACATTCATAAACATTTCACATTTTCATACATCTTGCTTACATACATGATAAAGTGCATACAACACTGTCTCATGTTGAACGGCATGACATCATGCATATCATACATCATGACACTGCATACAACTTATGTTTTTGCCTTTTCAGGGAAAAAGACAATCCCAAAGACAACTACCTTCAACTGTCACAATTCCAGATTCGATACCTATATCTAGCCAGGGCACATCTGAGAGTGACCATTTCCAGACTCAATTCCTGTATCTAGCCAGGGCACGTCTGAAGAGTTCGAAGATTCGATTCCTGTATCCAGCCAGGGCACATCTATCAACTACAACATTTCCAGATTCGATTCCTGTATCCAGCCAGGGCATATCTGTTGACCACATTTCCAGATTCGATTCCTGTATCCAGCCAGGACATATCTATTGACGACTATTTCCGGATTCGACTCCTGTATCCAGCCAGGGCACATCTGTGAGCAACCGATTGTAGATTCGATACCTGTATCTAGCCAGGGCATATCTGCATAAGGATATTGAAGATCAAATACCTGTAACAAGCCAGGAAAACATCTGTCTTTCTCAAATACACAAGTTCTCGCTAAGGAATCTCTTATGCAATCAACACTTCCAAATGGCATCTATAAGCCCATTCCCGACAAATTTATGTCACGTCTCCAGATGGCATCTATAAGCCCATCTCCCTATCCACCATCTCTCCAAATGGCATTCCCGACATCACATTGCTGATACTTCAACATGCGAGTGCAAATTTCCGGGCACTCTAGTGTCCAATCTCCTTTTACCCTCGAGTCACGAAAGGCAAACTTGCCAATCTAACTCTTCAGGTTCAAGAAGATTGAACAGGGGCAACTGTTGTACCCCAAAATTTTCCCTCCCATTTCCTCAACATTTTCTCATCACAAAAACCTTGAAGATCAAGATCCAGTTAGGGTTTCCTCTGCTCAAGACTTCTCCTTGCACTGTTGGCCCAAATTAGGGTTTGTGATTGCACAAAGATATTTTGACCTAAAATGCCTAGGATGACTTTCATGCTTCATGTTGGACTCCCAAGTTTATCTATACCAAGTTTCAAGTCTTGATTCAAATTTTGCCCAGTCAATTGGACAATTGACCTAGAAATCAACTGTATTGGGGAAAAAGTCAACTGTGGCCAATTGGCAGTCAAACATCATGAAAATTGACCCACATCAATATTATGAACTCACATGGACCTTTTGATCAAGTTTGGATCACAATTCCTCAAGAAATTTGATCAGATCACCAAAAGGGCAAAATGGTCATTTTTAGGGTTTTGACTGCACAAGGGCATTTTTTGACTGTTTGACCTAGCCAATGGCAAACCAAGCTCACATATGGACTCAAGGACCCCATGGAATTGTCTTGACATGCTCAACACGTTCAAAAGATCCCAAATACACAAGATTGACAGTTGAATTTCCCAGTCAATTGATCAATTTTGACTGTATACTGAAAAGTCAAACTTTGACTTTTTGGTCAAAATCAAGGGTCAAGGTTCATTTTTCATCAAAACATACCAAATCATGAAACTTGTTCACCAAGAAACCAAAAAATGCAAATTAGGGTTTAAAATGGAATTTTTTCATAACTTAGAATTTTTCTAAGTTATGGAAAACCCTAATTTTTTCCCAACTTTGCCCCACTTTCTCACCAAGATTCATTTGGATTCAAACAAAAGTCAAAACATGAAAGTTGTAGCTTGTTGCATAATCTACAACTTTGATTCACAAAGTTTTCCCAAATGAAGCTTGTATCTCAAGTTACAATTTTTTGAATAAGGGTGCCAAACCATTCTTAACTTAGTGAAAATTTGACCTTTTTGACAAGGTTTTCTACCTAACTTCAAGACCATTTTCCATACACTTCCACTTGGAATTTCAATTTTCATTTCAAAGACGGATTGTAGTACACATTCCAAGCTTTCCAAAATGTCCAAGAACTCATCAAACAACCTCATAACTTGAGAGAATCGAATTTCACAATATAGCAAAAACTCACTTTTGATTAGGCCAAGTTACATGTTCATAACACTATGCATTTTCAAAACTCAGCATGCCACTTGATTACAGGCCTTTTATCTTAATTACACTCATAAATTTAATGCCAAACCTTTGTGCCAAGATCATGTTTTGTGTGTTCAAGCATTGGCTAGAAGATTAATCCATTTATAGATAAAGCATTATTTCCATTTTGAAAAAGTAGAACTTTATGTCCATTTTGCAAATCCAAGTGGTACAGTCAAAATCTTCTAGGCACAAGTTATGAGACACATTGCACTGATCAAGGCAAAGGATTGCAGCATGTTATGAGGGCCTGCATCAGTCTAGAACATCAACTTGCCTTTTGTTGCTTAAGAAAGAAGAAACATAGTATAACTTGTACCAACTCTCATATCAGCTTACAAACACTTAAGCAAACTTGTGAAACACATTCAAGAGATACCAACTGAGCTAGTACATGACCCTAACATCCCTCATACACTCCCATTTCCAGAATCACCTTCAAACTGCAAGAACAGGGCAGGGCCTACAGTTTGAGTGCCATCTCTCATTCCTCTCAAGCTTTCTTGCCCAAACCAGTTCACACACCTTCCATACCATCTATGCAAGCTAACCAAAACCTAAAACACGACCTGTAATGCCTCTAACTAGTTCCACCATTTTCACTTTTCTGATTTGCAGGTGAAGTGCTCTAGCACGATTCAAAAGCTTTCAAGACAAAGTAAAGCTTGGAATAACATCCCTGGACCTCAAGGAAACTATCCCAATCATCACCTTGCATTGAAAGCTTCTCCATTGCCAGATAAAACTTCAACTGAACAGGTAAGTTTTTGAATTCGTATCTCTCTTATTAGGCATTGTTAGCTTTAGGTTTGTGAAGAGAATATGTCACAATCATCGCCCTGAACATGCCCATATAATTAGATTTTATTTATATTATGTGTGTTGCAAGAATTTTGAGTCTGAACATGGAAGAAAATCTAGGTCAGGATTTGGGGGAGAAGAAATTCTCTCTCATCTTAGGGAGTTAAGACAAGTTCTGCATATGGATGGATTCGTCTCTTGATGCTGAACATTTTTTGTGTTGTGAGTTTTCATTAACAAGCCAGGAATCAAGATGTTTGAATCAGGGAACCAGGCGCGCGTTTTTTGACTTTGTTTGGCCAGAGGTTGAAGAAAGGTCCTTTGGGCTGGGCCTGTTTCACATTTCCTTTTCATACACTTTTTTTACTTCTGAACCCCCTAAGCCCATTTTCTTCATTTTTATGATTTTTTGACTTTTCTTTTTTTGGCTTGACTTATTTATTTTTCCTAATCATATAAAAAATATAAAAATAATTTTTTGTACCATTTTCCTATTTATTAGATATTTATTTGGTTAGACTAGTTATTTGAACATAAATAAGTAAATAAATATACTTTTATTTAAAAAATGTTAAAATGGTGTAAATACATTTTTATTTTTATTTTATTTCATTTTATATTCTGAAAATATTTTATGTGAAATATACTTTTTTTACAAAAATTAAGTATTATTATTTTTGTGCATATTTAAAATAATTTGCAAATAATACAAATAAATACATATATATGTATACTTAGAATAAAATACCAAAAATATACATATTTTTATTTTATTAATATTTAATACTAAGAATACATTTTTTACAAATATACTTCATTTATTTTATTTTTGTACACAAATAATAAATATTGTATATATTGAATAAATAATACATTTTATTTAATAGAATTAGGGTTTTGCCCTAAACATGAAAAACTCCAAAAAAATAATACTTTCCTTTTCTTTATTTTGACATGTAAAAATACCTTTTTTCCATACATACAAAAACCATTTTTTGGCATCTTGCACATTTGTTCTATTTGGTTTAATTTATGCAAATTAATCACCTTGTAAATAATTCAATATTGATGTAATAGTTTTAGGTTTAAATTCCTTGTCAAAATCCCCATTCGAACATTTGTACCCCCCTTCCCATATATGGTTTTGTAATAGCTTAGTAAATTTATTTTCGCACTTTATTGCTTTCTAATTATACTATGTTAGAATTAGGGTTTGTATGCGAAAAATAACGAAAAATAGTTTTGACCTAATTTCAAGATAAACAAGAATGAAAATGGACACACAAATCACACTTGCACCCCCTAGGGTATTCCACTTGTTGCCTTTCAAAATTGGGCCATATTGCATGTTAGGTCTCTTTGGGCAAAACAAACACAAATCAAATGATCAATAGTCCCTCGATGACGCTTTCAAAATGTTGCCTACACAAATGATCAAATCCCTTAAAGAAAATGCCCAAAGATACTTGGCACCATTGCAATTATGGTCTAAACGATGACCCGTGCCCGTCCCTTTCACATCCTAACATGAGATTGTCCACCAAATACAATGGTGGAACAAACTTGTTAAAAGGGTTAAAACATAACAATAAACTTTGAGAAATTTAGGAGTAGATAACCTCTTAGTTACTTGAATCAAACTTGCAAAAAAACAAAACACTTGCCTATTTTCTAAAACACACCTCACAACACTTTCAAAACAAACTCTTTCAAGAACAAAATGAAAACCTTTTCAAAAGACATACATCTTTGTATACATCCCCACATGGATCATTACAAAGGTTGCCACCACATTGGCTTCTTTTCAAAACATTTTCAAACCCACACACACAAGCACCATTTCAAACAATTGAAAACAAAAGGCAAGTGATCTAAGCAAGTAACTAAGAGCCCATGGATAACCATGGATAGAAAGGGTGCTAATACCTTCCCTTTCTATAATCTACTCCCCGAACCCAAGAAAACATCTCAAAAGGTTTTTGATGTGCTTTTTTTAACCTTTCCTTTAGGATAAAATAAAAAGTCGGTGGCGACTCTTGCTCAACCAAAACATTTGCGAAAACAAACGCAAAAACCTCAAGTCAGTTCTCCCACCGTATCACAATATGGTTATGTGTATTTAATGAAACACAAATCTGAAACCTTTGAAAAATTCAAGGAATTCAAGAATGAAGTACAAAACCAACTAGGTAAGAATATTAAAGTTCTTCGATCAGATCGAGGCGGTGAATATTTAAGCCTAGAGTTTGATGACCATCTAAAGGAATGTGGGATTTTATCCCAACTTACTCCTCCCGGAACACCACAATGGATTGGTGTATCTGAGAGAAGAAATCGAACCTTGTTAGACATGGTCTGATCCATGATGAGTCACGCCGATCTTCTGAACTCCTTTTGGGGACATGCACTATTGACTGCAGCTTACACACTTAACCGAGTTCCATCCAAAAAGGTTGAGAAGACACCATATGAGATATGGAGTGGTAAGAAACCACATATGTCTTACATGAAGATTTGGGGTTGCGAAGTTTATGTGAAACGACAAATTTCGACTAAGCTTGAGCCCAAATCTGACAAATGCTTATTTGTGGGGTATCCTAAAGAAACAAGAGGGTATTACTTCTACAATCCTTTTGAGGGCAAAGTGTTTGTCGCTCGAACTGGAGTTTTTCTGGAAAAGGATTTTATTTCCAAAAGAATCAGTGGGAGGAAAATAGAGCTTGAAGAAATTCAAGAACCACAAAGCATTAATACACCTATGGAGGATTTAGAGCAGGAAACACAAGTAGTTGTGGAAGAGCAACCTACTCAAGTAGAACAAGACCAGCGTAGGTCAAGCAGGATACGTCAACAACCTGAGAGATATGGATATCTCATAAGTGATCAGGGTGATGTATTACTCATGGATCAAGATGATCATGTGACCTACCAAGAGGCCATAACTGGTCCTGAGTCCGAGAAGTGGCTAGAAGCCATGAAATCTGAAATGGATTCCATGTACACAAACCAGGTTTGGACCTTGGTAGAGCCTCCTATAGGAGTTAACCCTATAGGATGCAAGTGGGTCTTCAAAAAGAAGACTGACATGGATGGTAAGGTACATACCTATAAGGCAAGACTGGTTGCAAAAGGCTATAAACAAATTCATGGGGTTGACTATGATGAAACCTTTTCACCAGTTGCAATGCTTAAATCTGTTTGGATTTTACTTGCTATCGCTGTATATCATGATTATGAAATATGGCAGATGGATGTCAAAATTGCTTTCCTTAATGGGAATCTTCTTGAGGATGTGTACATGACACAACCTGAAGGATTTGACATACCAGAAGAATCCCAAAAGATATGTAAGTTACAACGATCAATTTATGGATTGAAGCAAGCTTCCAGAAGCTGGAATCTTCGTTTTGGTGAAACAGTAAAACAATATGGATTCATCAAGATTGAAGATGAGCCTTGTATCTACAAGAAGGTTAGTGGGAGCATGATCGTATTCCTGGTATTATATGTAGATGACATATTACTCATTGGAAACGATGTCCCTACCTTGCAACAAGTGAAGACTTGGTTAGTGAAATGCTTTTCAATGAAGGACCTAGGTGAAGCAGCCTATATATTAGGAATCAGGATCTATAGAGATAGGTCACAAAAACTGCTTGGCCTAAGTCAGAGTACATACATAGAAAAAGTGTTGAGACGCTTTAATATGCATGATTCCAAGAAAGGATTCATACCTATGCAACATGTCATGTGTCTGTCAAAAACACAATCCCCTTCAAGTAAGTGTGATCGGTGGAAATAGAACTGACTGTTTTGGAATGCTGGTTCGCGAAATGTCGCGGTAAGCAAGAGTCGCCACCATCTTTTATGTTCTCCAACAAGGAAAGGACAAAAGCACAGCAAAATTCCTTTTCGAGATGTTTCTCGGTTCAGGAGGTAGATTATAGAAATGGAAGGTGTTAGCACCCTTTCTATCCGTGGTTATCCACGGGCTCTTAGGTACTTGCTCACTATGTTTTCAAAAATTGTTTGTTTTTCTTGTGTTTGTGGGTTTTGAAAAAGTTTAGTTTGAAAAACTTCTAGGTAACTCTTGTATCAGTCCTCAAGAGTGTATGAAGTATTTGTTTGAAAACTTTTTGAAAGTGTAGGTGCGAAAAGATGTTTTTGTTTTTGAAAGAGCAAGTACCCAGGAGAAATCTACCTACTCTAAGGAATTAGGCTGTGTAAGAGTCCTTAAGACAATACTATCCCACTATTGAGAAGTAGGTAGTACCGTCGTTGGAGTTATTCGGGTCAATTCGATTATTAGGGACATGTGTGGTCACCAAAGCAATAGTAGGACACCTTAGCGGTAACCCTAATGTCCTAGATCCTTTTTATCCGAGGCAAACGTTTCGAGGCAACTGGATCTTTAGACAGGAGGGCGACCTCTAAAACACCCTATACTTGACGACCACCTCGAGGCAACCAAGTGAGGCGTACCCTAAGAGTGGCATGTGCATGTGTGTTAAATTCAGTTAAGATTATCTTGTACATGTTATTTGTGAGCTACGGATTGATTTTATTTTTCATACAAATCTTGTCATGCATAATTACAGTTTAATAGTTTGCGGGAAATAAAGTGCGGAAAGGTAAACCTACGCTATTACAAGGCGCGGGTCTATACATCGCTAAAAACAAAACCCGTTTGGAAAATAAATGCGAGAAAAGTAAAGAAAGTGGTAAAAGACCTAATTAACTATTACATCCTCGGAAACAGTTACATCAATATAATCAAAAAGAATTAAAGTGCGAAAGAAATTAAATCGGGAACGTCTTAGGGTTTTGACCCTTTTTGAGAAAAGAAAGTAATTTGTCCTTTTTTTGCAATTAATGAAATATTAAACCTAATAACTAATTAATTAAATAATTAAAAGAAAAAGTATTTTTTGTGTTTTTATATTTTAATGAAATAAAAATAAAGGAATTAAAATTGTCAAAAGAAACACCTAATTCTATGTTAATTTTATTTATAAAAAAAAATATCAAAGTTAACCTAATTAACTAAATTAATTAATTCACATTTATTTACAAAATAATGATTAGTAGTGAAAATAATAATAAATAATATTTACATTTTCAGAATTTGTTATGAAAATAATTTGTTAGGTTAATTAAATAATAATAATAATAGTTATTAAAGAAAATAAAAAGAAAGAAAATAAAAAATGAAATAGAAACCAGGGGGGTTGATGGACCCATTGGAGGTGAATTTGCAGATTTCAGGCCCAATTGATGTGTAAGCCTTGTTGGACTTTCTGGATCAGGTGCGTGTTCATTGACTGGGGATCATGAGAACTATCACCTCCTGGCCATCAGATTGGTATCAGTGGCCACTTGGCATGCATCTGGATGAGGCGTATGGAGAGACTTACTTTGAGTGCCTGCATAGGAATACATGATGAAAAAGAACAAACAATTATTCTAGGGGACCTGGGAATCGAACCCAAGTCCCAATGGTTGATAGCCACATCACCTTCCACTACACCATATGCATGTATTTGATAATATAATGGATAATGAAATTAATATAAAATAAACAACGCATGTGCTGGGAATTAAAAAATCACGCGCGTTATTTGAATACTCCAACCATAGCTCAACACGTCAGTCATCTTCTTCCTTTTGCCTGTAAAATAAAATTAAATAGCGGGGGTTTTTAACCCCCACAACCTGCATCCACAGAAAATAGTGAATAGGCGTGTGTTGTACATAAATTGTTCGCGAGGGTTGGGTTTGATTCGTCTGGCCTTGACGAATTCAACCATATGCGTTAGAGGTTCTGATTTTACTGGATGTGGAAAGCCCCAAAAGTAAAGCTTCGGAACCCTAAAATTCTCCAATGGCAACTTGTGTTTCAGGGCGTCTTAATGCAATTAAATCACACCAATAGCTTCGTATGAATCCTATTAACACAAAACAACCACAAGAATATGTTAAATATGCATGAATCGATATATACAATTATGGAAAAAAGCTTCAAACCGTAAAACTGTTTGCCACAATTTCTTGAGCTATGAAGCTTGGTTTTGATTGCAAATCATTCCTGGGAAGCCTGGCAATGTGTTTGAATCGCTCTAAGGCTTTGAATTGGTCTGAAATATGAAAAATAGTTTTTTAGTTTTCTTTGAATTTTTTGGAATTGGTTATGGCTTCTGCAGCAGCTTTTTCACGTGAATGGCATTAGGTTTAGCTTATGCACTTATAGTAGAATGGTTTTAGGTCAAATCTTGCACAAGAAATCCCTTGCATTGATGTTCCAATATTTGATTGAAAATCAAATATTTTTCAATCTTTTTGATTGAGAAAACTTGCCAAACATGGAGATTTTGATGTCCTTGATTGATACACGAATTTGCCAGCTTGCCCTGAGTTTATTTGCTTCACAAAAGATTGAAAAAATCACATCTTTGAATTTCCTACATTTTAAATTAATTAAATTAATTAAAAATCAATTAAAAATCCAATTAATTAATAAAAATAAGAAAATAAATCAATTTAGGCTTGATGGGTCGTGCATAGGCTTTGGACAAAGTTTCAAGAATAAATTTGAGGCCCATTAGCAAAAATGATGTGTTTTGAGCAAAGTTGACTTTTGCAAATTCACAAAAATTTCCCAACTTCTCCAATGCATATCTTGCTCAATTTTGATCATATGAACATGTTCTTGGACATTTTGGAAAGGTCTTGAAGTCCTCTAACCAATGCCTTTGGTCCCATGTCATTTTAATTTACCAATCTCAAGTTATGGTCTTTGACTTAAAGTGCATTTTTGTTGACTTTTGAAATTGACCTATAATGTAGAAATTGATAACTTTTTGTGAGAGCATTTCTTGGACTTGGAATATGAAGATGATTTGTAGGAAATGTCATCCCCTTCAAAATGAGCATTGGATGGGATTTTTCTGATGAACCATGAAAAAGTTATGCCTTGGTCAAGTTACAGTTGACTTTTCTACTGTCCAAAAATAGTAACTTTTGGTATCTTGATGATTTTTGAGCCATGCTTGTGGAATCATGATCAAGACTTGATCAAATGATGATTGTGGA
Organism: Vicia faba; assembly: GCA_948472305.1. Lineage (NCBI taxonomy): Eukaryota > Viridiplantae > Streptophyta > Magnoliopsida > Fabales > Fabaceae > Vicia > Vicia faba. The sequence goes on along the minus strand of OX451738.1, from coordinate 4,403,228 downwards.
CTCAAAATAAGATGTTGGCCCCAAAATTCTGAAGAAGTGAAAAACACAAGAAGGGGGGTTGAATTGTAAAACTGAATATCAATGCAATGAACACGATATTTTTATCCTGGTTCGTTTGATCTCAACTACTCCAGTCCACCCGTCAAGGTGATTTCGCCTCTCTCCACCGAGGTCTTAATCCACTATATTCAACTGAATATTACAATCTGCTTTAACAACTGCTAAAGCCTTCTTGATGCAAACCACAAACTGGTTTGTCAAGGAAACACTTTCTTACAAGGAATAGAAATCTAGGTGTGTGAATGTTTTCTACAAAACAGTTTATCACAACTGTGATATTACACAAATTAAGCTTATGGAAACTAGATTGCTAAAATAATAGAGTAAGGAATATTGGAGCTTTTAGCAAACTGAGAATGAGAAGATGATGATTAGCTTTTAGGCGTGTAATTTGATGTAGAGCATTAGCCAATTCAATCTTCATTGTCTTGTTTATATAGCACTGAAATTGTTGAACGTTGGAGCAATAATCTTGATTCAATGCCAATAACAAACTTTCCTTATTAAGCAGATCTTGTCTGGAATGATGCCGTTGGTAATAATTCGCCTTGAATGCACAGTACCGTTGCTACTTAAAGCGTGTTCTGGCTTTGACTCATTCTGACTCTGCTTAAATGCTGATGAATTGTTGTTGTCTTTATCAGAGATCAGAGTATTTAGCGCAGTTCTGTTCATCAAGCTTCAGCATGAGCGTGAGTTGTTCTTCTGATTCTGGTATTCTGATATAGCATCTTCTGATGCTGATGTTGATAACCAATATTCTGATGCTGATTGTGATGTACTATTGCTGATACCTATCAGAGTTTCTGCAAAACAGAAGGTAATATTTTAGGCAGCAAATAGTTCTTACATGAATCACATAATTAATATATCTTTTCATTTTGTTATCATCAAAACTTAAACTTAGGGTAGTAGATTCAAACTTTGTTCTAACAATCTCCCCCTTTTTGATGATGACAAAAACTAGATATTTTTTAATTGAAAATAGCGTGAAACAGTATCAAAGATAACTAAATTATAAGATGAATCAGAATTAAATAAGAAGTTTATCAAAGATAAGGGATAAAGATATATCAGAGTTGAGATCGGAGATACTCCCCCTGAATTTATTACTTCCCTTTTTAATTCCAAGAGTTCTTCAGGATCATATCTTTATTGACTTTCTTTGAACATCAGAGTGTTAGAGCTTCAGATCAGAGTATCAGAGCTTTTGACTGTCAGAACTTCAGATCAGAATATCAGAGCTTTATCAGAGCTTTGCTTTGGATTAAAGTATCAGGGCTTTTGTCTTCAGTGAGTCAGAGATTCTTGTACCTGTAGACTTATGCAAAAACAGAAAACATTCAAGTATATCAGAGTTATAATATTTGAGACTTTCTGTCTCAGTAATCCGTTATTGAAAAATATCATTCCTGTTCTCCCCCTTTTTGTCAGCAATCAAAAAGTGTAAGTGATGTGCTAAAACAATTAGAGTAGAAAAACTTGTCATATTAAAATATTCAGAGCCAGAAGAAACAGTACAGAAGATATGCAAAGAAAACATGAAAATAGCATGAATGAAAATCTAAGGTTGGGGAGGAAAGCGTGTGAACAGAGTCTCCAGCATTGCCTTAATCTGATCAGCAGTCTCATTCTGCTTGTGTACCATGCTGACTACTGTATCTATCTTGCTGTCCTGCACATCCATCCTTTCCTTCATCTTCTGATCATTTTCATCCATTCTTTACTACAGACGAATATCATTCAGCTTCAGCTCTTCCAGAGTCTGCCTGTCCAAGGCAGCTTGAGAAACATCAGAAGCAGGGAGCTTCTGAGAGTTTTCTGCAACATCTTCAGCTTGACTGACTTCAGCTTGAATAGTCTGATCTTCTTCTGGCTGCACTTTTGAAGCTGGACACTTCTCAGACCATGGCTCCCTATCCAGAAGGAGCACGTCTTCTTTCAGCAGCTGACTTCCAACTTCGTTCAGAAGCTTGCTGAAATTCTACTGTGCTTGCTCATAATTGATGTCTTGCAATTTTAGAGCTTCAGCACGTACCCAAAGTCTGAATCGTGTCCAGAGCTGGTCTGAGGCAGCTGGATCAATCATTCCAGGACAGACTTGCTTCAGAGAAGCAATCCACTGCTGCAAACCTGTTTCAAAATTCACAATGCCAGAGCCAACATCTGGCTGTTTTGGTTTTGGAATGGCTATTTTATTTTTGAGATCAGCAAGACGGTCAAGGATTGTTAAATCGATGAAGGTCCTGCTGGGGTTTTTTGTAGTTTGTTTGGGAGATGTTTGTTTGGGAGTGTTTGGAGGGGTAGATTCTGGCGAGGATGGCAGTTGGGCCATTGTTACAGTTGTTCCACATGACAGCTGTATTGCCAGAGGTTATGGCTCAGAGGATTGAGGAGAGTGAGGTTCAGGAGGTGGAGGTGATGGAGTTTCAGAATGATGAAACTCAGGTTGAGAAGGTGATGGTTGAGGTGATGGTGGATGAATTTCTGGTTGAGGAGAGGGAGGAGGAATTGCTGGTTGTGGAGAAGTTGTTGGTTGTGGAGAAGGTGTTGGAATTTCTGGTTGAATTTCTGGTTGCTCAGGAATTTGTGGTTCTTCTGGTATGGGTGAGAGAGGTTGTTCTGGTTGTGGAGAGAGGGCAATTTGTGGTTCAGTGTTTGGATTTGTTGAGAGGTGATCAGAAGCACGTTGATCAATGTCAGACAGAACTTTGTCAAGTTCTTATGCTGTTGAAGTTGTTGGTTTGGGATGTTTGGTGCGGGGTCTTCTGAGAGTCAGTGCCTCAGAAGGGTCATCTTCTGGTTCGGTTTCATTTATAGTTGGTATGGGGATAGGAATTTCATGAGAAGCTGGAGTTGGGATTGATGTTGGAATAGCAGAAGAATTTAAAACAGAAGCAGCAGATAAATTACCTCTTTTCTTGGGTGTCTGCTGGGATGATCCTTCTGAAGGGGCCTTCCTTTTCTTTGTCTTCTTCAGTGTACCTTCTGGTTGAGGTTGGTGCAGATCTTTGATATTCAGCTTGGGATCTGTACCATCAGCCTTGCACGCGTCCAAGTATCTGAGAACCACCACTGGTTTAGATTCTATCTCAGAAAATAATGGAAAGTCACTCAGTGGGACTCTTCTGCTGGTGATGTCAGCAATAGGAGTAACGTTGGGTTCCTTCCTGATATTCTCTATTAATTTCATTTTCTTCAGATTCTTCGCGTTCAGAGGCTTGCCAACAGTTGGTTCAATAGTGCTTAACTCTTGAGCTTCTATCAGGTGCTCTATCAGCCTATTCTCAGTCAGAATATCTGATATTAACCTTCTAAAGGGTATCCAATCCCTCTTTGTTCTTTCTTCTTCCCTGGTCTCCCTCACGCTTATTCTGAGGTGATTAAACAGAAGATGAGCCAAGTTGATTTTTACCTTCTGATTAATAAAGTAGATCAGAAACTGCTGATCTATATTTATATAATCAGGGGAACTTGTTGGCTTCCTATGATTAAAACACCCCAGAATGATCTTTGCCCAAACTCTGTGGTGATCCTTTAGGTCTCTGATTTTGCTGCTGGGCACCCCAAGGGTGAAAATCTGTTCTGCTATGACACCAACGTCAGAGCATCTTTCAGCCATATCAATACAGCGGACGCCACCGCCACTGTAACCAATCAACTTTGTTATGTGATCCTCAGTGATCACAATCTTCTTTCCCATTATGTAGAAGGTGACTTGATGGGTTGAAGCGGACGCATGAATCCAGAACTCCTTGACTAACATTGGGAACGTTGGTCCAACCAACCTGTCAAAATATCTCTCCCATTTATGTGCCCTAACTTCTTCTGTCAAGTCAAAACCATTCTCTTTCAGACTGCCAAAATCAATAATCATTTCAGACAACACTTCTAGATTCTTCACTGGTGTAAGGAGTGTTCTGAATGGAACTTGGTACTGTTCATAGGAAGCTTTCTTCTGAGAACCTGCAGAAACACTGCTGGAGGTTGCCGTGTTCACACTTAGGGTTTTTCTGAGAAAACTGAGAAAATGGGTTTAAGTTTGAAAGAGATGAACACAGAGAAAATGCAGAAAATATTTAAGAGATTATGAGAAACTGTAAAAGATTAATGTGAGAAGTTAACGTGCTTAAATAGATTTCAGAATATTTTGAAAGTGTAAACGATTTCAAGAAAGAGAAATAAAATCATGATTACGTTTTAAAAAAACATGATTACTTTCATTTAATGCTTGCTGATTTTGGGGGATTTGAGAAAGATACTTGAAACGGTTACCAGACATGTGTCTCAATGCACCCAATCAGTGTTTTTCCTTCTCAGAAGCGTGCACGCGTGTTCTGCTTCAGAGATTTGCTGATGATTGGATGACACTTGTTTGATTTGGTGATCAGCGCGTCTATCCTTGAGCTGAAACGCTCAGATCTTTAAGACTAGCATCTGATACAATCTGCATGTTCTTTCTTTCTGAAAGGAGATTGATCAGAAGTTCACAGTAAAACAAATACATTCTGAAGATAAATATATAGAGTTAAAGCATTTTCACTCTGGGCAGATTTTCATGCTGAGATGTTTCAGAATGAAATTGAATCTATCTTCAGAAAGGGGTTTAGTGAAGATATCAGCCCATTGATGGTCTGTATCAATAAATTTTAAATTCAAAATTCCTTTCTGAATATAGTCCCTAATGAAATGATGTTTTATTTCTATATGCTTAGCTCTAGAATGTAAAATGGGATTCTTACTTAAGCAAATAGCAGAAGTATTGTCACAGAGTATAGGGATGTTACTCTCAAAAATCTGGAAGTCTTCAAGCTGACTTTTCATCCAGAGCATTTGTGTGCTGCATCCTGCTGCTGCTATGTACTCAGCTTCTACTGTTGATAGCGTAATTGTGGATTGCCTTTTGCTGGACCAAGAGATCAGATTTTCTCCCAGAAACTGGCAGCTTCCAGAAGTACTTTTACGCTCTACTCTGTCTCCAGCAAAGTCAGCATCGCAGTAGCCTACTAAACTGTAATCACTAGATTTTCTATAAAATAAACCCAGATTAGTAGTACCTTTCAGATACTTGAAAATTCGCTTAACAGTTGTTAAGTCAGATTCTCTAGGATCTGATTGGAATCTAGCACAAATACATACGCTGAATAAGATATCAGGTCTTGAAGCTGTCAGATAAAGGAGAGAACCAATCATACCTCTGTAGACCTTCTGTTCTACCTTTTTGCTTACCTCTTCTCTTTCCAGAATGCATGTGGGATGCATTGGAATCTTTGATGGCTTACATTCTGAGAGGTCAAATTTCTTCAGAAGATCTCTGACATATTTGCTCTGATGAATGTAAGTTCCCTCTGGAGTTTGATTGATCTGAATTCCTAGAAAGAATTTCAGTTCCCCCATGAGGCTCATCTCAAATTCTGCCTGCATACACTTAGCAAATTTTCTTCCAAGAGAAGGATTAGTAGATCCAAAAATAATATCATCAACATAAATTTGACAGACTAAGATGTCATTCTTAACTGACTTACAGAATAAGGTAGTGTCCACCTTCCCTCTGGTGAATTCATTTTCTAACAGAAAGTTACTTAGTCTTTCATACCAAGCTCTGGGAGCTTGTTTCAGACCAAATAGTGACTTCTTTAGTTTGAAAACATGTTCTGGATGTTTTGTATTTTCAAAACCAGGGGGTTGGTGCACATAAACCTCTTCTTCTATATAACCATTTAAGAATGCACTCTTGACGTCCATCTGATACAGAGTGATGCCTCTATTAATAGCAAATGAAATTAAAAGTCTGATAGATTCTAACCTGGCGACTGGGGCAAAGGTTTCTGTATAGTCTATCCCCTCTTGCTAACTATAACCTTGTGCTACCAGTCGTGCTTTGTTTCTGATGACTTCACCTTGTTCATTTAGCTTGTTTCTGAACACCCATCTTGTTTCAATGACGTTGAATCCTTTTGGTCTGGGAACGAGATCCCATATGTCATTTCTGGTGAATTGATTCAGCTCTTCTTGCATTGCCAGAATCCAGTAGTTGTCCAGGAGTGCTTCATCAATAGAAGAAGGTTCAATCAGAGACACAAGTCCCATGAGGGTTTCTTCAGAGTTTCTGAAGCTTGCTCTTGTTCTGATTGGATCTTCCTTTCTTCCTAAGATAGTTTCTTCTGGGTGATCCAAACTGCTTCTGGGTAATCTCTTCTGAGGTTGATCAGCAGCTGTTGTAGGATTGCTAGCAGTGCTCCTTTCAGATGTTGAAGGAGTGTCTGTTGAGAGCTTCTGATGACTTGTCTTCATAACCTGTAATTTCAATTTCCATACCTGCAAAAACTTCATTCTGCTTTGACTTTTCAGAGTCAAGCTTATCATCAAAACGAACACTGATTGATTCTTCCACAATCTGTCTTTCTGTATTGTATACTCTGTACCCTCTTGAGCGTTCAGAGTATCCTAACATAATACACTTCTGTGCTTTAGAGTCAAACTTGTTCAAATAATTCTTTGTATTTAACATAAAACAGGTACATCCAAATGGATGAAAATATGAAATGTTAGGCTTTCTGTTCTTCCACAATTCATATGGAGTCTTTTCCAGAATAGGTCTTATTGAGATTCTATTCTGAATGTAGCACGATGTGTTTATTGCCTCTGCCCAGAAGATCTTAACAACGTTTGTCTCATTGATCATGGTTCTGGCCATTTCTTGCAATGTTCTGTTCTTTCGTTCTACAACTCCATTTTGTTGGGGAGTTCTAGGACAAGAGAAATCATGCAGAATGCCTCTGTCATTAAAGAATGACTCAAAATCTTTGTTTTCAAACTCTCCACCATGATCACTTCTGACTTTAATGATTCTAAGATCCTTTTCATTCTGAACTTGGTTACAGAAGGTAACAAACACAGAGTGTGACTCGTCCTTGTGTCTTAAGAACTTTACCCATGTCCATCTGCTATAGTCATCTACGATTACTAACCCATACTTCTTGCCACTGACTGAGGCAGTTTTAACTGGTCCAAATAAGTCAATGTGCAGAAGTTCTAATGGCTTAGAGGTAGAAACCACATTTTTAGATTTAAAAGAAGGTTTTGCAAACTTGCCTTTCTGACATGCTTCACACAGAGCATCTGAATTGAACTTCAAATTAGGAAGTCCTCTGACCAGATGGAGTTTGTTAATCTGAGATATTCTTCTCATACTAACATGTCCCAATCTTCTGTGCCAGATCCACTGCTCATTGTTAACAGACAGAAGACACTTTACATTCTGACTTTTCAATTCAGAAAGTTTGATTTTATAGATGTTGTTTTTCCTCTTTCCATTAAACAGGATAGTCCCATCTTTCTGACTAACAGCTTTACATGATTTTTGATTAAAGATTATATCATAACCGTTATCACTTAATTGACTTATGGATAACAGATTATGCATTAATACATCTACTAGCAGAACATTATTAATAGAGGGAAGATTTCCATTACCTACAGTTCCAGAGCCAATGATCTTTCCCCTCTGATTGCCTCCAAAGCCAACGTGGCCTCCAGGCTTAAGTTCCAGGCTTTGGAACATATGCCTTCTTCCCGTCATGTGTCGCGAGCAGCCAGAGTCCAGGTACCATGACTGGTGTTTCTGATTTGCTGCTAAAGATATCTGCAACATGTATTATTTTATCCTTAGGTACCCAGATTTTCTTGGGTCCTGATTTGTTAGATTTACCAAAACTCTGGTTGAATTTTGGTTTCACAAAATACTTACTGCTAGTGTATTTAATATCATGTGTGTGACCATACACAAAATGTGAATTCAGAGGAGTGTGTTTAATGGTTAAATCCATGACATTATTTGGTGTAGGAACCTTACCTTGGTATCTTATTCCCTTCCTGCCGTTTATGCTAACTCCATAGATCATTGAAGCCATTTTGCTTCTATCTATGCTTTTAGCAAGGAACTTCTGGAAACTGTGATCATACTCCTTGATGATCTCATCAGCGCTGCTGGGAGTTTCAGAAATTGGTTCCTTCTGAGAGTTTTGTAAATCATTTTCTAATTTTGAAATTTTATTTCTCAGCTCAGAATTTTCCAATTTAAGACTCTCAGTCTTATCAGAGTCAGATTCAAGATTCCTTTTCAGGTTTCTGAATTTAACTCTAATCTGCCGGTACCTTTCCAGAATTTCATTAAGGCTTTCAGCAAGTTCAGCCTTAGTAAAATTAATTGCAAAGTCAGGAAATACCTCTTCAGTATCTGATTCTGAGTCTGATTCAGAAGCTTCACTATCTTCTAAAATGTTGGCCATGAGGGCTATGTTTGCTCTCTCATCATCTGATTCTGAGTCAGCTTCAGACGAGTCAGAGTCATCCCATGTAGCCATGAGACTTTTCTTCTTTTCTCTTCCAAACTTCTTTTTGGGCTTTTCCCTCTGAAGCTTTGGGCAGTCACTCTTGTTGTGTCCTTGCTCATTGCACTCATAGCAGATGATGTCCTTGGTGTTTGGCTTTCTGCTTCCAGAGGAGCCTTCAGATCTTCTGTATCCAGAGGAAGAATCTGTCCTTCTGTATCTGGAAGAAGACTCATTCTGATCAGATCTTCTGGGATTCCTGAACTTCCTTTGCCTCTGCTTCCACAGTTGATTCACTCTTCTGGAGAGGAGGGAGAGTTCGTCTTCTTCTGATGAGGATCCATCAGATGTTTCTTCAACTGCCTGCAAAACTTTAGACTCAGATTTTTTGTTAGATTTTAATGCTAAAGTCTTACCTTGCTTCTGGGGTTCATCAGCTTCTAGCTCTATCTCATGACTTCTGAGGGAGCTGATAAGTTCCTCCAGAGAAATTTTGTTGAGATCTTTTGCTAGCTTCAGAGCTGTAACCATTGGCCTCCACTGCTTGGGTAAGCTTTTGATGATTTTCTTGACGTGATCAGCAGTAGAGTAACCTTTGCCCAGAACCTTGAGACCAGCTACCAGAATCTGGAATCTTGAGAACATTGTTTCAATGGATTCACTTTCCTCCATTTTGAATGCCTCATACTTCTGAATGAGCGCCAGAGCTTTAGTTTCTTTGACCTGAACGTTGCCCTCATGCGTCATTCTGAGTGAGTCAAACATGTTATTTGTTGTGTCTCTGTTTGAGATCTTTTCATATTCAGCATACGAGATGGCGCTGAGAAGGATGGTTCTGGCCTTGTGGTGATTTTTGAAGTCACGCTTTTATTGGTCAGACATTGCCTTCCTATCAATCTTCTGACCGCTTGCATTCACAGGGTGCGTGTATCCATCTGTCACCATGTCCCACAGATCAGCATCATGTGCCAGAAAGAAGCTTTCAATTCTGTCTTTCCAGTAATCAAAATTTTCTCCATCAAAGACTGGAGGTTTGCCGTTGAATCTGTCTCTGTCCTCATGGTTGTCATTGCTGGTGTGAGAATAAGTTCCTGCCATTGTGTTTTTCTGACGCTGGATCTTGTACTGACACGGTTAAGTGTTTTAGCTCAGAACCAGGAGCTCTGATACCAATTGAAGAAGTGAAAAACACAAGAAGGGGGGTTGAATTGTAAAACTGAATATCAATGCAATGAACACGATATTTTTATCCTGGTTCGTTTGATCTCAACTACTCCAGTCCACCCGTCAAGGTGATTTCGCCTCTCTCCACTGAGGTCTTAATCCATTATATTCAACTGAATATTACAATCTGCTTTAACAACTTCTAAAGCCTTCTTGATGCAAACCACAAACCGGTTTGTCAAGGAAACACTTTCTTACAAGGAATAGAAATCTAGGTGTGTGAATGTTTTCTACAAAACAGTTTATCACAACTGTGATATTACACAACTTAAGCTTATGGAAACTAGATTGCTAAAATAATAGAGTAAGGAATATTGGAGCTTTTAGCAAACTGAGAATGAGAAGATGATGATTAGATTTTAGGCGTGTAATTTGATGTAAAGCATTAGCCAATTCAATCTTCATTGTCTTGTTTATATAGCACTGAAATTGTTGAACGTTGGAGCAATAATCTTGATTCAATGCCAATAACAAACTTTCCTTATTAAGCAGATCTTGTCTGGAATGATGCCGTTGGTAATAATTCGCCTTGAATGCACAGTACCGTTGCTACTTAAAGCGTGTTCTGGCTTTGACTCATTCTGACTATGCTTAAGTGCTGATGAAATGTTGTTGTCTTTATCAGAGATCAGAGTATTGAGCGCAGTTCTGTTCATCAAGCTTCAGCATGAGCGTGAGTTGTTCTTCTGATTCTGGTATTCTGATATAGAATCTTCTGATGCTGATGTTGATAACCAATATTCTGATGCTGATTGTGATGTACTATTGCTGATACCTATCAGAGTTTCTGCAAAACAGAAGGTAATATTTTAGGCAGCAAATAGTTCTTACATGAATCACATAATTAATATATCTTTTCATTTTGTTATCATCAAAACTTAAACTTAGGGTAGTAGATTCAAACTTTGTTCTAACAAATTCTGACTTTTGATTGCAAAATGACCATTTTACCCCTACAGTTGACTGTGAAGCAAATGGGACTTTTGACTGTGCAATTTGATGTTGTGAGTCTTGAAACTTGACATGTAGATGCTTGGCAATGTATATAGGCCTATGGGACTGGATTGAGCCATTGAAAACCTCAAATTCCTTGAAGGAACCAAAACCCTAATTTTGACTGGCTTAGGAGGATGTTAGACTGGGCAACCCCTTGATCCATTTGAAGATTGATCTTGACAAATCTTGAAGAATATGGGAGGGCAAATTTTGGGGTACAACAGTTGCCCCTGTTCAATCTTCTTAGACCTGAGGATGTAGATTGGCTTGTGTGCCTTTCGTGATCCGAAGGTGGAAGATGATTGAACACTAGAGTGCCCAGAAATTTGCACTCGCATAGTAGAATATCAGCAATGTGATGTCGGGAATGGGCTTACAGATGCCATTTGGAGAGATGGTGGATAGGAAGATGGGCTTATAGATGCCATCTGGAGATGTGACAGAACCTTGTCGGGAATGGGCTTATAGATGCCATTTGGAAGTGTAATGGATAGTTGTGGAGATGGGCTTAAAGATGCCATCTGAAGGTGTCGATCGCGTAAGAGATTCCTTAGCGAGAACTTGCATACCTGAGAAAGAAAGAAAATTTCCTGGCCTGTTACAGGGGTTGATCTTCTAACTCTTCATGCAGATATGCCCTGGCTAGATACAGGTATCGAATTTACCATCGATTGCTCACAGATATGCCCTGGCTAGATACAGGTATCGAATCTGGAATTAGTCGTCTATAGATATGCCCTGGCTAGATACAGGTATCAAATCTCTAAACTCTTCATGCAGATATTCCCTGGCTAGATACAGGTGTCGAATCCACAATCAATTACTCACAGATATGCCCTGGCTAGATACAGGTATCGAATATGGAATTAGTCGTCTACAGATATTCCCTGGCTGGATACAGGTATCAAATCTCTAAACTCTTTATGCAGACATGCCCTGGCTGGATACAGGTATCGAATCTCTAAACTCTTTATGCAGACATGCCCTGGCTGGATACAGGTATCGAATCTCTAAACTCTTTATGCAGACCTGCCCTGGCTGGATACAGGTATCGAATCTATAATCAATCACACACAGATATGCCCTGGCTAGATACAGGTATCGAATCTGGAATTGGTCGTCTACAGATATGCCCTGGCTGGATACAGGTATCGAATCTCTAAACTCTTCATGCAGATATGCCCTGGCTAGATACAGGTATCGAATCCACAATCAATCACTCACAGATATGCCCTGGATAAATACAGGTATCGAATCTGGAACTAGTCGCCTATAGATATGCCCTGGCCGGATACAGGTATCGAATCTCTAAACTCTTCATGCAGATATGCCCTGGCTAGATACAGGTATCGAATCCACAATTAATTGCTCACAGATATGCCCTGGCTAGATACAGGTATCGAATCTGGAATTAGTCGTCTACAGATATGCCCTGGCTGGATACAGGTATCGAATCTCTAAACTCTTCATGCAGATATGCCCTGGCTAGATACAGGTATCGAATCCACAATTAATTGCTCACAGATATTCCCTGGCTAGATAAAGGTATCGAATCTGGAATTGGTCGTCTACAGATATGCCCTGGCTGGATACAGGTATCGAATCTCTAAACTCTTCATGTAGATATGCCCTGGCTAGATACAGGTGTCGAATCTACAATCAATCACTCACAGATATGCCCTGGCTAGATACAGGTATCAAATCTGGAATTTGGTCGTCTACAGATATGCCCTGGTTGGATACAGGTATCGAATTTGGAACTAGTCATCTACAGATATGCCCTGGCTGGATACAGGTATCGAATCTCTAAACTCTTAATGCAGATATGCCCTGGCTGGATACAGGTATCGAATCCACAATCAACCGCTCACAGATATGCCCTGGCTAGATACAGGTATCGAATCTGGAATTGTGACAGTTGATAGTAATCATCTTTGGATTGACCTTTTTCCTGAAAAGGCAAAACATAAGTTGTATGCAATGTCATGATGTATGAAATGCATGATGTCATGATGCTCAAAATGAGATAGTGTCGTATGCACTTTATCATGTATGTAAGCAGGATGTATGAAATGTGAAATGTCTATGAATGTATTTTCGTCTAGGAAAATAAATCCTTGACGGATGCCGGGAAATCAAATCCTGGGCTGATGTTGAAGAGTAGAGTTCTTCGCTTCCGCTGGGGATGATGGTTGCAAGAATAAACCGGTAGGAGAAGATGACTCCGTTGGGGAATAAACTTGTTGGAGAGATTACTATGCGGGGAATTACTCTGTGGGAAGAGATGCTTCGCTGAGATTTTAATGAGAACTCCGCTGGGGATTCCATTGATAAGTTATGTTGGGGAATTTGATGAACTCTGCAGGGGATAGGAAGAACTTTGCCGAGGACGATCTTTCCGTGGTAATTAGCTGAGGATAACCCAGTTATAGACTTTGGTGGGGAATAACCTCTGAACATGGTCGAGGAGAGATGCATGTACTCTGCAGGTGACCAGCTTCCAGAATCTACTGGGGATAAGCTTCCAGAATCTACTGGGGATAAGCTTCCAGAATCTACTGGGGATGATGATTCAACTTTCCTGGGGAAACTTTTGAGGACTGCACTGGGGAATGGCTCCACTAGGGTGTCTTGTATTCCGCCGGGGAACAATCTTATATTTCCGTCGAGGAATATTAAGACTGTCGGGGATGCTTGCTTAGGAATATCTGTATACTCTGCTGGAGAATATTGAGATCTTCTGGGGATATCCGACTTCCTTAAGGATGACTGTAGGCTAACTTTGCTTGGGGAGAGTGTTGCTGACTTGCTGGAGATACTATGCCTTTTGGGGCTGCTGGGAGATCAACCCTGCTTGGGGAGAGAGCATGGCTGACTCTTGACTTACTCTGCAGGGAGTGAAGGTATCTTGGTCATATTCTTCATCCGAACCTACCTTAGCACCTTGGTGGACAGAGCAACTAGATCGCTTGGACAACTCATTATTGCCCCTGTTTCTAATATCACCTGCAATTAGTCCTTTGTTTCGCATGCAAATATTTATGATCAGCAATTAATGTCAAATGCATATATCAAAAATGAACATTGGACGTTCTTTGCAAAACAAAAAGATAAAGGAAAAACAATTGGCAATTTGTCTGAAAAATGAGCTTGTATTGATTTTGAACTTTGCCTGTAAATAGGCGTTTGTGTACAAGAGGCTGACGTCCTAGTAAGAGAACGCCACCGAGAAAAATAGAGTTTATACAATTTTATGAAAAGGAAACAAAACAGTTATGTGAAAAATAATCCCACTGGGTTCCAACTCTGCTATCGCCTTTATGTCTTCAAGCGTCTCATCACTTGGCTGCTTAGTTGAAGATGAAGCTGATTGATTGATGTCGTCTGAACCTGATAGTTGATGCTGAATTCTGGATGCAAGGTGATCCAATGAGACATAGTATTACGCTTTATCCCTAACTTTTGCCTGGACCGCCCTTTCGGGTTTTCAGTCCACCGGGATACCCATTTTTGCCCAAGCCGCCTTTTCAGGTTTTCGACTTGCCGGGTGTACAGATTTTTTCATTTCATCCCTTATTTTTGCCCGAACCCTTTTGGTTCACCGGGAAGCCCTTATTTTTGCCTAGGTGTGTCAACCTAGCGGGTCTTTTATTCATGCGTAGTATTTTTTTACTATGTCTGCATTGGCGGGGTGAGGAAGGTCGTCACCATCCATGGTGGTTAGAATCATAGCTCCTCCTGAGAAGATATGTTTAACCACAAATGGCCCTTCGTACGTAGGGGTCAATTTTCCCCTGGGATCACCTTGAGGAAGAATTATGCGCTTGATTACCAGGTCTCCGACTTGATAATCTTGTCGTCTGACTTTCTTGTTAAATGCCCTGATCATCCGTTTTTGGTACCTTTGACCATGACAAATAGCGGTGAGTCTCTTTTCATCGATTAGATTTAATTGATCAAGTCGAGTCTGGATCCAGTCATCTTCGCTCAAACCTGCATCCTTCATTATCCGGAGAGAGGGTATCTGGACTTCAATAGGCAAGACTGCCTCCATGCCATAGACCAAGGAAAAGGGTGTTTCCCCTGTTGACGTCCGTGCTGAGGTGCGGTACCCATGAAGAGCGAAAGGTAACATCTCGTGCCAATCTTTATAGGTCATTGTCATCTTCTGCACAATCTTCTTGATATTCTTATTTGTTGCTTCGATAGCCCCATTCATCTTCGGCCGGTAGGGAGAAGAGTTGTGGTGCTGTATCTTGAATTGCTCGCAGAGCTCAGTGATCATCTTATTGTTAAGATTGGTACCGTTGTCCGTAATGATCCTTTCCGGAACACCGTATCGACAGATCAGGTTATGCCGAATGAACCCGTGCCACGACGTTCTTGGTTACCGTAGCGTAGGAAGCTGCTTCAACCCACTTTGTGAAGTAATCAATCGCTACCAGGATGAAGCGATGCCCGTTGGATGTCGTAGGTCTGATCTCGCCGATCATATCAATGCCCCACATTGTAAAAGGCCAAGGTGCTTTCAAGACGTCCAGAGGAACTGGAGGAATGTGCACCTTATCTGCATAAATCTGGCATTTGTGACACGTCCGAGAATGTTGGTAACAGTCTGCTTCCATTGTGGACCAGAAATATCCTGCCCGAAGGATTTTCTTTGCCATGGTATGTCCACTGGAATGTGTTCCGAAGGTACCCTCATGCAGCTCTGCCATGATTCTTTCTGCTTCAGTCTTATCCACACAACGCAGTAAGGTCGAATCATGATTTCGCTTGTACAGAATGCCATTACTGAGGAAGAACTTCGCCGCGAACCTTATCAGAAACTTCTTGTCATTAATGGATGCACCCTCGGGATATTCTTGAGCTTCAAGATACCTTTTTACTTCATAATACCAGGGTTTTTCAGTTACCTCTCCGACCTCAAGATCGCAGCAATGTGCAGGTTCGTCCAACTTCCAGATAATGATCCGGGGAGCCTCGTTGTCCCATTTGACTTTGAACATAGAAGACATCGTAGCCAGCGCGTCCGCCAACTGATTCTCCTCTCTTGGGAAGTGTTCAAAATTTATCTCTTCGAAATGGGGGATCAATGTCAACACATACTCCTTGTAGGGAATAAGATTTGGGTGTTTCGTATCCCACTCGCCTTTGATCTGACTGATCACAAGAGCGGAATCTCCGAAGACACTCAGAAACTTGATCCTTAGGTCAATTGCATCTCGAAGACCCATGATGCATGCTTCATACTCCGCCATGTTGTTGGTGCAGTTGAAACATAGCCGGGCGATAAGTGGAGTGTGAGTGCCTTTTGGAGATATGATCACAGCGCCGATACCATTACCCAAAGCGTTTGAGGCTCCGTCAAAGTGCATAGACCATCGGGATCCTTCCTCAGGTCCTTCATCCGGTCCAGGTACTTCGCAATCAGTCACTACCATGATATTCTCGTCTGGAAATTCAAAGTTCATCGACTGGTAATTGTCCACTGCCTGGTGTGCCAAATGGTCTGCCAGCACACTTCCCTTGATTGCTTTTTGAGTCGTGTACTGGATGTCATATTCAGTCAAGATCATCTGCCATCTCGCTATTCTTCCGGACAAGGCGGGCTTTTCGAAGATGTACTTTATTGGATCCATTTTTGAAATTAACAGAGTAGTGTGGGTCAACATATACTGTCTCAGCCGGCGAGCAGCCCATACCAAAGCGCAACAAGTTTTCTCGAGCAGTGAGTATTGGGTCTCACAGTCGGTAAACTTTTTGCTAAGGTAATAAATGGCGTGCTATTTTCGGCCAGACTCGTCATGCTGCCCCAGCACACACCCCGTTGAGCTGTCAAGTACTGTCAAGTATAGTATTAGAGGTCTCCCTTCAACCGGTGGCATAAGAATGGGTGGCTCTTGGAGATACTCTTTGATTCTTTTGAAAGCGGCCTGACATTCATCGTTCCAACGTACTACTTGATCTTTCTTCAGTAGCTTGAAGATTGGTTCACAGGTAGCAGTTAGGTGCGAGATGAATCAGGCAATGTAGTTCAGCCGTCCTAGAAAGCCTCTGACTTCTTTCTCTGTCTTGGGAGTTGGCACCTCTTGTATGGCTTTCACTTTGTCAGGGTCCACTTGAATACCTTTGTCGCTTACGACGAAGCCTAGCAATTTTCCAGATCTCACCCCGAAGGTGCACTTGTTTGGGTTCAACCTCAGCTTGTACAATTTCAGACGGTCAAACAGCTTCTGTAGATGGTCAAGGTGTTCCTCCTCAGTTTGGGACCTTGCAATCATATCGTCGACGTATACTTCAATCTCATGATGGATCATGTCATGAAACAAAGCAACCATGGCACGTTGGTAGGTTGCCCCAACATTCTTCAACCCAAATGGCATGACCTTGTAGCAAAAGGTGCCCCACTGAGTAACAAAAGTGGTCTTCTCCATGTCTTCAGGAGCCATCTTGATCTGATTATAACCTGAGAACCCATCCATGAAGGAGAATACCTTATGCTGAGCAGTGTTGTCAACCAGAACATCGATGTGAGGCAGAGGGAAATCATCCTTAGGGCTCTCCCTGTTTAAATCCCTGTAATCAACACACATTCGGACCTTACCATCCTTCTTCGACACTGGAACCACGTTGGCAACCCACTGAGGGTAAGAAGTCACTGCTAGAAAACCGGCGTCAAATTGTTTCATAACCTCAGCTTTGATTTTCTCGGACATCTCTGGACGCATACGACGGACCTTCTGTTTAACCGAAGGGCAGTCTTCCTTGGTAGGCAGGTGATGAACCACAATGTCAGTATCCAACCCAGGCATGTCTTCGTAAGACCAGGCAAAGATTTCCACATAGTCGTGCAGCATCTGAATCAACCGTTGTTTCACACTGAGCTCTAGATTGGCACCAATCTTGACTTCCTTTCTATCTGTCTCAGTACCCAGATTTACCGTTTCCACTGGCTCTTCATGTGGCTGAATGACCCTCTCTTCCTGGAGTAACAGTCTTGCAAGCTCACCAGGCACTTCACAATCATCTTCACCTTCGTCTTCGGCTAAGTTGATCGGATTTTCAAAGTCATAACTGGAAGTAGCAGAGTCGTTACCAGTGAGATCCAGAGTGGATTGGAACCTGTATGGGTGAGTGTGTGTAAATATAGTTGTTTTGCAATATATAAATAAGAAAGACAAGGAGCGCAAGATTTGAAATGCAAAAAACGTCCAATGTTTTTATTCATGATATATGAAAATGACAAATAATAAGCCCTCACAAATGAAGCCACGGTGCCCCGGGTAAGACACCGGGCCATAAAGTTTCAAATTATTGTTCGTTACAAATTCAAAAAAAAGGAGTTCATTACTGAGTGACAAAAGTAATAGGTGTGAAGTCTTTGGTAGTCCAGTTGCTTGGTCCACCGTTGGTTGTTGGGTAGATCCAGCTGTCGAATTCAGACTCCTCCACATCGTCTTCAATAGCATTCACTCCCGGGTTGGTGATGAACACATGAGGTCTTCCAATCCTTGCTTTACGAACATCCCTCTGAGCTTCTGCAGTGAAACCCAAACCAAACTTGTCAGTCTTCAGAGTAAAATCAGGAAGTCGGCCCCAGTTTGCGCACTCACCCTTCTCAATAACAGCCCAGGCGTCCTTTAAGGAAGCCATCTTCAAAGGAGAGTCTTCTTCAGTCACAGTCTCTGCTGACGCCAATGTCTGAGGAACCTCTTCAAAATGTTGAAAGGGGGTCTCAATGAACTCCCCATCCATCTCTATGTACCGGAACGAGTTGAGGTGGCTGACCATATATTCTTCCTCCCCCTGAACTGTCACAATCTTCCCTCTGACCGGGTATTTCAGCTTCTGGTGTAGTGTATAGGTCACAGCTCCAGCTTTATGGATCCAAGGGCGACCCAGCAAACAAGAATAGGACGGTCGGATGTCCATCACATAAAATGTAGAGTCAAAGACCTGAGAGCCAACCCTGATTGGAATATCAACTTCACCATGTACCATCCTTTTGGACCCGTCAAAGGCCCGAACAACAATGTTACTTGGCTTGAGCTCTAAACCCTCACAATCCAGCCTGTCTAGAGCCTTCTTGGGCAATACGTTCAATGAGGAACCCGTGTCAACAAGCACATGAGCAAGAGTAGTGCCCCTGCATTCAATGGAGACATGCAGGGCGTCGTTGTGGTTCTTCCTTTTAGCAGTCAGATCGGCGTCAGAGAAACCCAAACCACTATCAGCAGTTAAGTTGGATACACACTCGGTAAATTGATCAGCAGATGTATCTTGTGGCACGTGTGCCATCTTTAGGAAGGAAATTAGGGCCTTGGCATGGGCCTCTGAACACAACAACAGTGATAGCATAGAAATTTTAGAGGGGGTGTGCCCCAGCTGCTCAACTACATTGAAATCACTCTTCTTGATAATTTTAAGAATCTCTTCCATCTCTTGCTTGGAAGCTTCAACATTGACGGTCTTCGGTGCCTCTGTCTGGGCAGGCATATCAGTAGCAATCCCTTTGCCCCGAGCGTCAGATGACTCAGCAGCAGGGGTAGAAATAGGAACTTGGTCAGGCAGGGAAGTGGGTACACTTGCAGGTGTGATGACAAGAGGTCTCTGAATAGCTGGTGGCGCAATATCTGGTGAGAAGAGTCTACCACTACGAGTGACTTTGGCAGGCCCGGTGATGTTATTGACGCCGGTACTAGTATCAAACTCTTGTTTAACTCCAATCACATAAACATCTGCCCCATAGTGCCAAGGGACAGCTTTGTCGGATGTATAAGGAAGGGGCCCCGGAACAGTAATGATGATAGGAGCAATCTTCTGAGTAGACATGATTTTGACAGGCTTCTTTGAGGGAGCCTTAGGAGGGTTGTTGAAAATAGTAACAATGGACACTTCTTCAGCAGGGATAGCAGGAACAGTAATATTCTCGAACAAGATCTCTTTGTTATCCATCAGGTTTTGGATGCCTGACTTCAACAAAGGACAACCAGCAGGTGAAACAGCACATAGATGGAAACCTTTACTACATCCCGGAAATAAACCGGCTAGCAACAGGTTCCTCTTGACATTCAACAACAGAGTAACAATATCATCCACGGAGGCCACATACAGGTCTTCTTCCACAGCATTTACTCCATGTTGGGGCATGGGAGCAGTCACAACATTGGGCCTTTCGGGCGCCTCGAACTGTATTTCTTTAGCATCAATAAGGTCCTGAACCTTGTTCCTCAGGGCCCAACAATCATCCGTAGAATGCCCCGGGCTGTCAGAGTGATAAGCACAACGGGTGTTGGGGTTGTACTTTGGAGAGGTTGTGTTCACTACCTTCGGACCTTCTTTGACAGTTACCATATTGGTTGACAGTAGTTGCGGCAATATCTGAGACAGGGTCATACTGAGCCGAGTGTACTTCCTTTTGGGTCTCTCACCCCTTGGTTGGTTATATTGCTGAGGAGCAGCAGCGGGCTTTGAGATTACCACCGCGTTGACAGCTTGGCGGCGTTCCGGTTTATTCTGTTTCCTCGAACCATAAACAACACTAGATTCCTTCTTGAAGGGCTTCTTTTTAGGACTCGAGGAGGCACCCTTTTGTATCTTTCCGGACTTGATACCAGCTTCTATCCTTTCACCAGTCAGAATGAGATCTGTAAACCCTGCAAAAGAATTACCAATCAGATGGTTGAAGAACGGACCAGACAGGGTCCCCAAGAACATGTCAACAAGCTCCTGGTCAGTCAAAGGTGGCTGCACCCTGCCAGCTAGGTCTCTCCACTTTTGCGCGTACTCCTTAAAACCTTCACCCGTCCCAAGTGACATACCCTGGAGTTGGGTACGCGTGGGAGCGAGGTCAGAATTGTACTGATATTGCTTATAAAATGCAGTAGCCAAGTCCTCCCAGTTACGAATACTGGTTCCATCCAGCTGATAAAACCATTCGAGTTGAGTCCCTGAAAGACTATCCTGGAAGAAATGGATCCATAGATTCTTGTCTGCAGTGTAAGGTTGGATCTTCCTTACGTATGATCTAAGATGCACTTAGGGCAGGATGCCCCGTCGTACTTCGCAAAAGAAGGTGCCTTGAACTTGTGGGGAATCACCACCCCAGAAGATAAACCTAGATCCCCAAAATCCAACCCAGGCACATGTTGAATCTCCGTAGCACTTAGACGGTCCTCTAGTTGTTTGTACCTGTCCTCAGCAGGAGGGTATTGTTCATCATTGAAATCCGTCTCGTTGTCGGAGACCACAGGACTAGGAACCCTTCCCCCTTGGGGACTGTCTTTCCCTACAGAGGAAGTAGCCTGATCAGCCTCATTCTGCAGTGTATTCCCAAACCTCCGTCCAGTGTTGAACAACACAGTCCTCTTCTTCTTCTTCTTCAAAAGCAGAGTCTTCAATTCCTGTTGACCCTGGGCTAAGCTCATGACCAACTCTTGAAACTGGGCGTTCTGGGCCTTGAGGGCCTTGATAGCTTGTTTCATAGTAGGTTTAGAATTCATGATGATTGCTGAAATAAACAGCGAAGAAGATTAAGCAACCTGTAAAAGAGTACCTGTTATGCATATGATGCATGGGATGCGTATGATTTATGTTTTCAAAGACAATCGAGATTCAACTTTGTAGACAAAAAGGAAACACACTTTATTAGATTCAAACTTTAAATTGTTCAACAAATTGCCCTTAGGCGTTACAAGAATGAAAATACTGAAAAGGAAATAAAAGCTGCAAAGGAATCATCCAAAGCCCATCAGTGCTCCCATGGTCTCCTCTTCTCAGTACGGATATAGTCATTCAGGATCCGCTCGTTCTCCAACTGCTTTGTCAGCTTCTGGATTTTCTGTTCTTGTTCATTGAACCTCTCCCGATAAGAATCCCGTTCTTCCTGTAGTTGCGCCCAAGACCTCTTTAGTGTATCAACATCAGTGGGTATCTGAGGAGGGAGAATAGTTGGAGGAACCCCGTCTCTATCAGGAAATTCAAGAATGATAGGCCTGACAGCTTCGTATGGCATACCTAACTTCTGAGCACGGATGCATACCCATTTGTAGTAGGATTCCATTGGTAGAGAAGTCTTCGGCCCTAACTCATGTGGGTCATCTTTGTGAATTCTATCCCAAGCCTGGATGAATCTACGACGCGGCTCGTCACTATCTACCTGAAACTCAAAACTGATGTGAGGTACCAACATCTCATGAGGCCCTGCTCTTCTGGCTCTTCCAAACTGGCGGAGAGCTAAACATGGATTGTAAGAGATTCCTCCCTGAGTACCGATCAATGGAACATTAGGGTATTCTCCGCAACGATCAATAACAGCCACCTCATCTAAACCTCTGAGAGTCCAAATGATGTCATTATCAGTGAGAGACATTAACCTATGAGCCCAGCCCCTTCCTTCTTTGTTCTTCAGCACGAACTTAGGGAGGTGCGAAATAAACCACCTCACTAACAAAGGAGCACAACACCACAGAGTTCCCCGTCTTCGGGCAGTACGAGCATAGAGTTGTTGCAGGATATCACCCAAGATAGTGGGTACAGGATTCCGAGACATGAAGATCCTTATGGCATTGACATTGATAAAGTTATCAGGATTTGGAAACAATACCAGACCATAGATTAAGAGAGCCAGGATGTCTTCGTACGCCCTGAAGTCTAAGTCATTCCAGAAACTATTAGCTTTGCCAACCAGAAACTTAGCCAAAAAGCCCTTAACTCCGCTTCTAGTCACCCAGTTATCCATTACCTCTTTGGTGGTCAAAGGAAGGGCTGCAACAATCTCCTCAAGCCTAAGAGTCTTTTCCCAGCCAGTGAATGGAGTCTGATCCAAGACAGGGATACCAAGCAAATCAGAGACTTCTTCCAGGGTAGGGACCAGTTGGAAGTCTTGAAAGGTGAAGCAATGGTACAAGGGATCATAAAACTGGATCAGGACACTCATCAGTTGTTGGTCCCACTTTTAAGTGGCTAAATCGAGAAGAGAACCATGTCTCTGGATGAAGGAAGTAGTATTTGGAATTCTGCCAACCAATTCTTTAAGCAAATCAGGTGGGTGAACAAAATTGAGCCGGATAGTATTCCTTCACACAGGCATCATGATGTCCTACAAAACAGAGCAAAGATGAAACCCTCTTGTCTTTGAAATGGGTCAGTCCTTATACAGGATGCATGCGATGTTATGATGGCATGATGTTATGATAAATCACACCACATGTATTCACAAAGGCAAACATGGTAAGGCACACAAGTCAGACAAGACAGCCCTTAGAGTTTAGGCCAGCATGAAGTTTAGGTACTACCCTCTTTCAGTTTCATTGGTTAAGACCTGTCCTAGAAAATAGTAACCGGGTTCTAGAGGATCTCAATATCACTGACTACCCTCAATCGGTCATAACTCCAGCATCGCAATCTTTTCTTGCAGCCAGAACCATCGCGAGAGTTTAGCCTCAATGAGTGTAGCATACTGTTACTGTTCTATGGCCAAGTTGGGTCAATTTAGGGTTCTAAGGTCGGTTGGTGTTTAATGACTCCTCAGAAGACCCATATTCTCCTCGTTGCAACACAAGGGATATCGGTACAGACCAAGGTGTCACACCAACGTAGCCACTGCTTCACCCGTGTCGGTCTACGTCGGACAGGTCCCTCACAGCTTATGCTACCTAAAGGGTATTCCCCAGATCCGGGTTAGGATCTATGAAACTCCAAGACATGCCCACAATATTAAAGCAAACAAATCAAGCAATTGAAAACAATAGTGGTCTAATCCTAAGGTACACCTCACTTTTATTAAATTCCCCAGCAGAGTCGCCAGTTCTATGATTGGTGGAAATAGAACTGACTGTTTTGGAATGCTGGTTCGCGAAATGTCGCGGTAAGCAAGAGTCGCCACCGTCTTTTATGTTCTCCAACAAGGAAAGGACAAAAGCACAGAAAAATTCCTTTTCGAGATGTTTCTCGGTTCGGGAGGTTGATTATAGAAAGGGAAGGTGTTAGCACCCTTTCTATCCGTGGTTATCCACGGGCTCTTAGGTACTTGCTCATTATGTTTTCAAAAATTGTTTGCTTTTCTTGTGTTTGTGGGTTTTGAAAAAGTTTAGTTTGAAAAACTTCTAGGTAACTCTTGTATCAGTCCTCAAGAGTGTATGAAGTATTTGTTTGAAAACTTTTTGAAAGTGTAGGTGCGAAAAGATGTTTTTGTTTTTGAAAGAGCAAGTACCCAGGAGAAATCTACCTACTCTAAGGAATTAGGCTGTGTAAGAGTCCTTTAGACAGTACTATCCCACTATTGAGAAGTAGGTAGTACCGTCGTTGGAGTTATTCGGGTCAATTCGATTATTAGGGACATGTGTGGTCACCAAAGCAATAGTAGGACACCTTAGCGGTAACCCTAATGTCCTAGATCCTTTTTATTCGAGGAAAACGTTTCGAGGCAACTGGATCTTTAGACAGGAGGGTGACCTCTAAAACACCCTATACTTGACGACCACCTCGAGGCAACCAAGTGAGGCGTACCCTAAGAGTGGCATGTGCATGTGTGTTAAATTCAGTTAAGATTATCTTGTACATGTTATTTGTGAGCTACGGATTGATTTTATTTTTCATACAAATCTTGTCATGCATAATTACAGTTTAATAGTTTGCGGGAAATAAAGTGCGGAAAGGTAAACCTACGCTATTACAAGGCGCGGGTCTATACATCGCTAAAAACAAAACCCGTTTGGAAAATAAATACGAGAAAAAGTAAAGAAAGCGGTAAAAGACCTAATTAACTATTACATCCTCGGAAACAGTTACATCAATATAATCAAAAAGAATTAAACCGCGAAAGAAATTAAATCGGGAACGTCTTAGGGTTTTGACCCTTTTTGAGAAAAGAAAGTAATTTGTCTTTTTTTTTGCAATTAATGAAATATTAAACCTAATAACTAATTAATTAAATAATTAAAAGAAAAAGTATTTTTTGTGTTTTTATATTTTAATGAAATAAAAATAAAGGAATTAAAATTGTCAAAAGAAACACCTAATTCTATGTTAGTTTTATTTTTTTAAAAAAATAAATCAAAGTTAACCTAATTAACTAAATTAATTAATTCACATTTATTTACAAAATAATGATTAGTAGTGAAAATAATAATAAATAATATTTACATTTTTCAGAATTTGTTATGAAAATAATTTGTTAGGTTAATTAAATAATAATAATAATAGTTATTAAAGAAAATAAAAAGAAAGAAAATAAAAAAATGAAATAGAAACCAGGGGGGTTGATGGACCCATTGGAGGTGAATTTGCAGATTTCAGGCCCAATTGATGTGCAAGCCTTGTTGGACTTTCTGGATCAGGTGCGTGTTCATTGACTGGGGACCATGAGGACTATCACCTCCTGGCCATCAGATTGGTATCAGTGGCCACTTGGCATGCATCTGGATGAGGCGTATGGAGAGACTTGCTTTGAGTGCCTGCATAGGAATACATGATGAAAAAGAACAAACAATTATTCTGGGGGACCTGGGAATCGAACCCAGGTCCCAATGGTTGATAGCCACATCACCTTCCACTACGCCATATGCCTGTATTTGATAATATAATGGATAATGAAATTAATATAAAACAAACAACGCATGTGCTAGGAATTAAAAAATCACGCGCGTTATTTGAATACTCCAACCATAGCTCAACACGTCAGTCATCTTCTTCCTTTTGCCTGTAAAATAAAATCAAATAGCGGGGGTTTTTAACCCCCACAACCTGCATCCACAGAAAATAGCGAATAGGCGTGTGCTGTACATAAATTGTTCGCGAGGGTTGGGTTTGATTCGTCTGGCCTTGACGAATTCAACCATATGCGTTAGGGGTTCTGATTTTACTGGATGTGGAAAGCTCCAAAAGTAAAGCTTCGGAACCCTAAAATTCTCCAATGGCAACTTGCATTTCAGGGCGTCTTAATGCAATTAAATCACACCAATAGCTTCGTATGAATCCTATTAACACAAAACAACCACAAGAATATGTTAAATATGCATGAATCGATATATACAATTATGGAAAAAAGCTTCAAACCGTAAAACTGTTTGCCACGATTTTTGAGTTATGAAGCTTGGTTTTGATTGCAAATCATTCCTGGGAAGCCTAGCAATGTGTTTGAATCGCTCTAAGGCTTTGAATTGGTATGAAATATGAAAAACAGTTTTTTAGTTTTCTTTGAATTTTTTGGAATTGGTTATGGCTTCTGCAGCAGCTTTTTCACGTGAATGGCATTAGGTTTAGCTTATGCACTTATAGTAGAATGGTTTTAGGTCAAATCTTGCACAAGAAATCCCTTGCATTGATGTTCCAATATTTGATTGAAAATCAAATATTTTTCAATCTTTTTGATTGAGAAAACTTGCCAAACATGGAGATTTTGATGTCCTTGATTGATACACGAATTTGCCAGCTTGCCCTGAGTTTATTTGCTTCACAAAAGATTGAAAAAATCACATCTTTGAATTTCCTACATTTTAAATTAATTAAATGAATTAAAAATCAATTAAAAATCCAATTAATTAATAAAAATAAGAAAATAAATCAATTTAGGCTTGATGGGTCGTGCATAGGCTTTGGACAAAGTTTCAAGAATAAATTTGAGGCCCATTAGCAAAAATGATGTGTTTTGAGCAAAGTTGACTTTTGCAAATTCACAAAAATTTCCCAACTTCTCCAATGCATATCTTGCTCAATTTTGATCATATGAACATGTTCTTGGACATTTTGGAAAGGTCTTGAAGTCCTATAACCAATTCCTTTGGTCCCATGTCATTTTGATTTACCAATCTCAAGTTATGGTCTTTGACTTAAAGTGCATTTTTGTTGACTTTTAAAATTGACCTATAATGTAGAAATTGATAACTTTTTGTGAGAGCATTTCTTGGACTTGGAATATGAAGATGAGTTGTAGGAAATTTCATCCCCTTCAAAATGAGAATTGGATGGGATTTTTCTGATGAACCATGAAAAAGTTATGCCTTGTTTAAGTTACAGTTGACTTTTCTGCTGTCCAAAAATAGTAACTTTTGGTATCTTGATGATTTTTTAGCCATGCTTGTGGAATCATGATCAAGACTTGATCAAATGATGATTGTGGACTCAAAATAAGATCTTGGCCCAAAAATTCTGACTTTTGATTGCAAAATGACCATTTTACCCCTGTAGTTGACTGTGAAGCAAATGGGACTTTTGACTGTGCAATTTGATGCTGTGAGTCTTGAAACCTGACATGTAGATGCTTGGCAATGTATATAGGCCTATGGGACTGGATTTAGCCATTGAAAACCTCAAATTCCTTGAAGGAACCAAAACCCTAATTTTGACTGACTTAGGAGGATGTTAGACTGGGCAACCCCTTGATCCATTTGAAGATTGATCTTGACAAATCTTGAAGAATATGGGAGGGCAAATTTTGTGGTACAACAGTAAGGAAGAAAGGGATCGCATGGATAAGATTCCATATGCATCTGCAATAGGATCTATCATGTATGCCATGCTATGTACTCGACCAGGTGTCTCGTATTCTTTAAGTGCAACGAGTAGGTACCAGTCTAATCCCGGTGATGCTCATTGGGTAGCTGCCAAGAATATCCTTAAGTACTTGAGAAGGACTAAGGACTCTGTGATCGGTGGATCTGGAACTGACTGTTTAACGCTGGTTCGCGAAATGTCGCGGAAGCAAGAGTCTCCACCGTTGTTGTACCCCAAAATTTGCCCTCCCATATTCATCAAGAAATTGCCAAATCAAGGTCACAAAATTCCCCAAGGGTTGTGCAGCTCAACTGTCTCCTATACAGTCAAAACTAGGGTTTGAGTTCTGGTCAAGCAAATGAACTTTTCAAAGGCCCAATCAAGTCCCATATGCCTACAAAGATGGTCAAGCATCCTCATATCAAGTTTCAAGGCATTCAGCTTAAAATTGCACAGTCAAAACCCTAGATTGCACTACAGTCAACTGTAGGGGCAAAATGGTCATTTGACAGTCAAAAGTTCAAATTTTTGGTCAACATATCATTTTGAAGCCACAAACATCATTTGATCAATGCTTGATCATGATTCTCAAAATTTGGCTCAGAAATCATCAAAGATGCAAAAGTTGCTATATTTGGACAGCTGAAAAAGTCAACTGAAATTGACCAGGGCATAACTTTCACATGGATTATCAGAAAAATTCCATCCAAAGCTCATTTTGAAGAGAAAGACATTTCCTACAATTCATCTTCATGTTCCAAGTCCAAGAAATGCTCTCACAAAAAGTTATCAATTTCAACATTATAGGTCATTTTCAAAAGTCAACAAAAAGTGACTTTAAGTCAAAGGCCATAACTTGAGATTGGTAAATCAAAATGACATGGGACCAAAGGCATTGGTTAAAGGACTCAAATACCTTTCCAAAATGTCCAAGAACATGTGAAAAGCTTAAAAATTGACCAAGTTATGCCTTGTGGAAGTTGGGAAATGTTTAGGAATTTTGAAAAGTCAACATTGATGCAAAAGGCCTAAAAATGCAAATGGGCCCAATTTCCTTCCAAGTTTCTTCATGCCAAGCCTATGCACGACCACTAGGCCCAAAGGGAAGTATTTTCATATTTTTTAATTATTTATTTGAATTTATATTAATTTATATTCATTTAAATCATTTTAATACATGAGAAATATAAACCTAACCTAAAAAAATCTTTTTGTGCACATTCTAATCTCAATATTTCGTGCTTAATTGATTATGGCAAGTTTTGGTGTGATTGGATCACGATTGAACAAAAATAACATGAAAAAAAGATTGGAAAAGATATTAAGCAAATCAAATCTTCAAATAATGAATTGATGAGATTTTGTTGGTTTTTGTTGACCTAGAAGCCTCACTATATGATTCAGAACATAACCCTAAGCCAAGAAGACTGCAAGCTGCGCCCAAAACAAGCATTGCACATTGAATTTTTTCACAAAAAACTCAAGACTGAAAACTAGCTTTTAGGTCGTTTCAAGCTCCAATTTTTATTCCAATAGCACCCTGAGACATTCTTGAACCTTTCTCGATCATTAACATCAACTAAAGCACAAAGAATCGTTGGTTAGAACTCAAACTGCAAAGTGAATTTTCTGAAATCGCATAGCACGAATCATACATCTTTTGCATATTTTGTTTATGAATTCTTGTTTCTCATGATGTTCTAAAGCTAACCATACTAATTGATTTCATTTTTAAGCAATACATGCGATTTGGCCATGAACGATATTTAGGGTTGCAGGGTTCTTGATTTGGGGTTTCTCACCCAAGGAACAATTGGGACTTGAGATCATGACCATTGCACTCAGCGTGTTCTTCTGAACAAGACACATACCTCGCGATGGATTTATGGATCAAGGAAAGCTATTCGCTATTTTCTTGAATCCCCCCTAACGCAACACTGTAAAAACCGTTGCCCTTTTGTTTTGTTTTACAGGGTGGGGAAGAAGACGAGTGCGTGTCCATCAGCCATTGGTCCTTTTGAAATTCGCGCGTCTTTTACCAATTAGCATTATGTTCCATTTATTATATTTGCGTATTATTATATATTAAATGAAATGCGCTTGGTTCAGTGGTAACGTGTTAGGCATATGACCTCAAAGACCTGGGTTCAAGTCCCAGGTCTGGCAAAAATTCCGTATTGTTTTTCAAACCAATTTCCCATGCAGCGCTCATTGTGATGTACACCATATTCTCTCACCATTAGGCAGCCACGCGTCCCATGAGATCAAGCTAAGGGCAAAGATTGGAGGAGCATCATGTACCATAGTCCAACGCGTTGTATGGGATTCAAAAAGTCAACCAACGTCCAGCTTATTGGGCCAGGCTTTTCACATCAACACCTCCATAATGGGACAGAAACCCCCCCTGGTTCTCTCTTTTCTAAATTTTCTTTTATCTTTTATTATTTTTAATTGTTTATTTGTTTATTTATTTTCTGATTTAATTAAACATCCTTTTTTACAAAAAATACAAAAAAACATCATAAAAATAAAAATGTCCAAATAAAAATATAATTTTTTAATTTTAATTATTTTCATCAATAAATTAATATATGTCAATATTTAGTTAATTAGGTTATAGTTTTAATCCTTTTTAACAAAAAAACACCAAAAATAGAATTTAGGTTTAATATCTTTTTTTGATTTCTCTTTTAATTTTTCCTTTTTTCAGAATAATATTATTTATTTATTTATTTTCTTATTTAAACTGTACATAAATTAATTTAGAGTTTAATTTAGGTTTAATTTAAATCTTTCATAATAAATAAAAAAATACTAGAATTAGGGTTTGTCTTTTAATTTAATTTCAATTAATTTCTTTTCCTTATTAAATCTAAAAAATACAAAAATATCAAAAAACATTTAATCATTTAATCTTTAATTCTCATTAATTTTAATTGTTTGCAAAAAGGTCCAACGCCCTAGTTTTGTTTAATTCCTTTATTTCGCGCATTTACTTTTTATCGTTTATATAATTATGTAATTGTCCCTAAGCCATGTAATTTTACTTTTCGCACTTTTATTTCTTCGCATTATTTATTTTCCGCTAAATCGGGTCCGGTGTAATTTTGGCGATGTGGACCCGCGCCATTTGTAATAGTTTAGATTTATTTCCTCGCAAAATATTTAACTGTTAACCAAGCATGCAAGAATGAATGTCTTAATTAAAATCAAGCGTAGAACACGACAAACATGACAAGACAAATAACTGAAACATGACACACGAATCGCACACACCACCCCTAGGGTACGCCTCACTGTTGCCTTTCGAAAGGTGATCGTCGAGTAGAGGATGTTTTAGTAAGTCCTCATGATCCAGGAACCTGGCATGAGGGTAGCTTCTAAGGTATCTTCCCATTGCTCTGGTGATCACCATGTCCCTAAAAATCGAATTGACCCGAACACCTCCAACGGTGGTACTACCTACCTCTCAATGGTGGGATGGCACTACTTTTAAGGACTCTTACACAGACGAATTCCTTAGGGTAGGTAGGTTCTCAAGGATACTTGCTCTAATCTCAAAACAAACTCAAAAAGACTTTTCACACCAACACATTTTCAAAAGCTTTCAAAGCAAACTTTTCAAACACTCTGACGTACGAGTCGAACTGAAATTTTTCAAAGAAACTTTTTAAACCCACATTGAAAAGCAAACAAACAATTTGAAAACACATTGAGCAAGTATCTAAGAGCCCATGGATAACCATGGATAGAAAGGGTGCTAACACCTTCCCTTTCTATAACCTACCTCCCGAACCGAGAGCAATCTCTTAAAAGGAATTTTTCTGTGCTTTTGTCCTTTCCAATTGGAGAAAATAAAAGACGGTGGCGACTCTTGCTTCCGCGACATTTTCGCGAACCAGCGTTAAACAGTCAGTTCCAGATCCACCGATCACAGAACTGGCGACTCTGCTGGGGATAAACTATAAAGTGAGGTGTACCTTAGGGCTAAGTCATAACTGTGTTTTCACTTGTATTGTTTTGCTTGCTTTATTATTGTGGGTTGCATCGGAGATACATAGATCCTAACCCGGATCTGGGGATACCCTGTTTAGGTAGCATAAGCTGTGAGGGACCTGTCCGGCGTAGACCGACACAGGTGAAGCAGTGGCTACGTTGGTGTGGCACCTTAGTCTGTACCGATATCCCTTGTGTCGCAACTAGGAGAATATGGGTCTTCTAAGGAGTCATTAAGCACCAACAACCTTAGAACCTTAATTGACACAACTTGGCCTTTAGAACAGTAGCAGTATGCTACGCCCATTGAGGCTAAACTCTCGTGATGGTTCTGGCTGCAAGAAAAGATTGCGATGCTGGAGTTATGACCGATTGAGGGTAGTCAATAATATTGGGATCCTCTAAGAACCCGGTTACTTTTGATTAGGACAGGTATGAACCAACAAACTGAAAGAGGGTAGTACCTAGACCTCATGCTGGCCTTAAACTTTAGGGGCTTGCCTTGTGTGACTTGTGTGCCTTCGTACTTGACTATTTGCATGCTTGTTATCTAACACAGGAATCACTTGCAGGGCTTGCTTATAGTCCTTAATGGGGACTCATAGCAGGGTTTGCTAAATTTTTGCAGGTTTTTGCCATAGTCCTTAATTAGGACCCATAACAGGTTTTACCAAGTTTCTTGCAGGTTTTGGTTTGCAGTCCTTAATTAGGACTCATAACAGGTTTTACCAAGTTTCTTGCAGGTTTTGGTTTGCAGTCCTTAATTGGGACTCATAATAGGGCTACTCACATTACTCCATGCATACCATAACATCATACCATTGCATACATCCTAACCCATTTCAAGGATCTCAAGGGCTTGTGATGCAGGTCATGATAAATCCAACATCTAGCAAGGGGCCAAGAGGATTTATTTTCCTCTAGCCAAAGTTGTCAGAGGCTATGACCCACTTGATATGGTGAGCTCTGACTCTTGAAGAAGGTTCCCCTAACCAAGGTTGCTTGGAAATCAAAACCAGACATGATGACTAAAGTCAGAGGCTATGACCCACTGGATATGGTGAGCCTATGACCCTTGAAGAAGGACTCTCAACAACATGCAGTTCCTTCAATCAAGCTACGAATTCAAATTCTAACAATCTTTTACCCTGCGAGATCCTTGAAAACATTGCATACATATCATACATATCATTGCATTACAGGTACCCTCTTGACAGGTCACTCACCATCTTCGCTGTTTATTTCAGCAATGGCTTTCCAACCAGACAACCAAGATCTCCGTACTCAGAACGCCCAACTGCGAGAAATGTTCTTGAACCTATCCCAGGGGCAAGAAGAAATAAAGACTCTCCTCACCAGGAACTTGACCTTAGGGAATGCAGGGGGCATCAGGAACGATCAGCTGGAAGGACTACAAATTGAGTTGGCAACCATGAAGATCCAAATGATGGGGCAGTTGGTGGGCCAAATGACTCTCATTCAGGACTTAACTCAAAAACAAGAAGAGCTCCGGGTTCTCGTCACCAAGCTGCTTCAAAATAATCCAGTAGGGCAAACAGCCAAGGTGGAAGCTCCAGCCATCATTCAACCACATGCGGGGCAAGAAGACAAAGGAAAATCTCCTCAGCTTGCTTCAGGGTCACGAGCCCAGCCTCAACGGGGTAGTCAACGTAAACGAAATGCGCCCGGAAGACATTTCTCGGAGACTGATATACCCTCATCCTTTATACTGAAGCGCTTGCTGGAGGTCAATCTGATCACTCTAAAGGACCCTCCGAAGAATCCCAACAGGACAGCTTCGAGGTATAACCCCGACACCCACTGCGCTTATCATTCAGACAGCCCGGGGCATGCTACAGACGACTGTTGGACCTTGAAGAACAAAATTCAGGATTTGATTGACGAAGGGGTGATAGAGTTCATGCCGGATGGCGAGATGAAAATCTTCCGCTGAGAATTCTCCATCTGAGATAGCTATCTCAAACTAGAAATTTTTGTTCATTAGGATTTTTCAAGTTGTAATTCCCTTTTGATTATTCAAACATTTGTTCATTGTTAAACATTGTTATTTCATTAATGCATCGCATACGTCTGTTTTGAAGCAATATATTCGTATTCACTATATGCAAATTATCTTCATATTTTTTCTGATGATCAACGCTCGATTAACAATTCTAAGCCTCTTGAGGGAGGATGACGAAAACGATACCACAATCATTACAGTATGCTTTTGAATAGACCCCGCTGATGAGGTACAGGCATTGTTTCAATCCCTAAACACCGGAGTTATAAGGATGATAAACCCTCGTCAACCCATCTGAGCCAAAGAAGTAGGAGTTTTTATTTTCGAAAATTGAAACCCTTTATCATAACCCGGGGCAGGGTAGTCTTCTCAGTTGATCCAAGTGCATAACGAATGGCACCAAAGAGATCCTTACGAAAAAACAGTGATGGTTCAGAACAATCATAAAGACAGGCAGTTGTTATCAAAAAAAAAATCATAAACAAAAAGCCCAAAAAGTCAAAACCTATAAAAGGGACTTATGAAACTGGGGCATCCCGCTGACTGTAATTCCAAAAAGGAAACAGTTCAGGCAAAAAAGAAAGGGATAACAAAAATCAAGAAAGAGGTCTCACAAACCCTCAACAAAAAATGACTGCCTAGTCAGAATAAATCATCAATGTTTGAACCATCACCGGAAAATCAAAGCAAAGACTCGAACGAGGTCTAACGTATGATCAACTGAGTTTAGGTTTGAAGAACATCACGAAGAGCGGGTGGGTACAAATAAAATTTGAGCTTTTATCCTTTGTTTCTTAAACCGTGAACCAGGCCACGTTATAACCCTAAAAAAGTCCTAGCTGAAGCATGGGTTAGTTCAAAAGCATATTGTGACAAAAGGTATCCTGACTCCTGAAGGCCTACGGTAAAATACAGAGTTGACATCACATTTTATAAACAATCACCTGTGTTATGAAAAAGAATGCATTTTCAAAAATCTTCAAGACAGACATAAGCTTTGCATTTTTGACATAACCTTGTTTGTATATGACTTTTTGTTTGAACAGCAGGGAAATTCGCACGAGAAATACCTAGTGAACAAGAGCATCTCCAATCAAGGGGCACGACCTAATCATGGTCCGTCATCTGGGGCAATCCAGTCAAGATTCGG
Source organism: Vicia faba (assembly GCA_948472305.1). Lineage (NCBI taxonomy): Eukaryota > Viridiplantae > Streptophyta > Magnoliopsida > Fabales > Fabaceae > Vicia > Vicia faba. The sequence continues at coordinate 4,368,949 of OX451738.1, read as the reverse complement.
AGAATCTCTCAAAAGTCAAATAGCCTGGGGCAAATCTCCGCATGAGCCACCTGGGGCACTCCAACAACGAATCTGACCTGATCAAACACCTTCTGGTGGCATGACAAAGCACTTATAACAGGGGCAACTCCCTACATTCTGAAAGCACGGACATAGTCGAAAAGATACTACGCAAAATCAAAGACCCGCTAGGTTGACACACCTAGGCAAAAACAAGGGCTTCCCGGCGAACCAAAAGGGTTCGGGCAAAAATAAGGGATGAAATAAAAAAAATTGTACACCCGACAAGTCGAAAACCTGAAAAGGCGGCTTGGACAAAAATGGGTATCCCGGTGAACTGAAAACCCGAAAGGGCGGTCCAGGCAAAAGTTAGGGATCAAAAGCGTACGACTATGTCCCGGCACCTCGTCACTTGCCTATCAGAAGAAGGTTTGTCAAAAGGCAGTTATCAAGACTCCACCAGTATCTTCTTCCACAAAAACAGGGGCAATAAAGTTGGTCTGAGCAGTCTAATTGTTCTATCCTCCAAGGTACCAAGGTAGGTTCAGCCAAAGAACATGACCGAGTATCTTAATTCCCCAGAGAGTAGTTCGGCAAAACAGTACATCTCTTTCCCAGCAAAATTACAATTATCAAGGAAATTGAGTATCCCCCCGTAGATCTCAATACTTCCCCAGCGGTATACATAAAGCATCCCCGGCAGTCTTGGTCTAAAGATTGTTCCCCGGCGGTATATCAACATTCTAAGGGATCATCCTCCAGCATATCAAAACTTCCCCAGGAAAATCCAATTCCCCCAGGAAAATTGGAAGTCATATCCCTCAAGCAGTAAGCTTATCCCCAGTAGATTCTGGAAGCTTATCCCCTCGCAGAGCACGAACGCGTCGTCCCGGCTTGATTTAAAGAGTTATTTCCATAACAGGATATAACTGGGTTATCCTCAGCCAAAAGCCACGGAAAGAGCGTCCTCGGCAAAGTATCTTCCTACCCCCAGCGAAGTCTATCAACACTTCCAGCACAACAAGGATATCCCCAGTATAACTCATCAACGGTATCCCCAGCGGAGTTATCTTCATCAACTCAGCAAAGCATCGCTATCCCCACAGAGTAGCACTCCCCAGCATGATCGCTAGAGTATCTTTTCTCCCGCAGAATTATTTCATTCCTCAACGGAGTTATCTCCTCCTACTAGTATTCTTGCAACGAATCATCCACAGCGGGAGCAAAATCTCTTCCTCAACATCAGCCCAGGATATGACTTCCCGGCACCCGTCAAGGATTTATTTTCCTAGACAAAAACATACATAAATCATCACATACATCATTACAGCATGCATGTACGCATCATATCATATAAATCGCATCCATATTGAGAACATCATCGCTTGATCCATATCATGCATTGCATATAACTGACCTTTACCTTTCAGGAAAGATGCAGTTGAAATTCTCAAACATATTTCAAGGACTTCTCTAGTCCAGTTAAATCGACTCCAAACAGATTTTTCTAATAAAGACTCAGTAGAAGTTCTCTTATGGTCCCCTCTCCAACGGCGTGTGAGGTGGTAATTCCTTCTTCAGATGTTTCCCTCTCTGGCATGAGCGTGAGGTGATATTCTCTTATGGTCCCCTCTCCAACGGCGTGTGAGGTGGTAATTCCTTCTTCAGATGTTTCCCTCTCCGGCATGAGCGTGAGGTGATATTCTCTTATGGTCCCCTCTCCAACGGCGTGTGAGGTGGTAATTCCTTCTTCAGATGTTTCCCTCTCCGGCATGAGCGTGAGGTGATATTCTCTTATGGTCCCCTCTCCAACGGCGTGTGAGGTGGTAATTCCTTCTTCATATGTTTCCCTCTCCGGCATGAGCGTGAGGTAATATTCTCTTATGGTCCCCTCTCCAACGGCGTGTGAGGTGGTAATTCCTTCTTCAGATGTTTCCCTCTCCGGCATGAGCGTGAGGTGATATTCTCTTATGGTCCCCTCTCCAACGGCGTGTGAGGTGGTAATTCCTTCTTCAGATGTTTTCCTCTCCGGCATGAGCGTGAGGTGATATTCTCTTATGGTCCCCTCTCCAACGGCGTGTGAGGTGGTAATTCCTTCTTCAGATGTTCCCCTCTCCGGCATGAGCGTGAGGTGATATTCTCTTATGGTCCCCTCTCCAACGGCGTGTGAGGTGGTAATTCCTTCTTCAGATGTTCCCCTCTCCGGCATGAGCGTGAGGTGATATTCTCTTATGGTCCCCTCTCCAACAGCGTGTGAGGTGGTAATTCCTTCTTCAGATGTTTCCCTCTCCGGCATGAGCGTGAGGTGATATTCTCTTATGGTCCCTTCTCCAACGGCGAGTGAAGTAGGTAATTCCCTTTCAAGATGTTTCCCTCTCCGGCATGAGCGTGAGGTGACATTTCCTTCCAGATTATAATTTCCTATAGTTCCCTCTCCAACGGTGAGTGAGGTGACTCCCTTTGAGATTATAATGTCCTTTGGTTCTCTTCCTGACACTACGAAGATGGTAATTCTCACCAAGATTCTCTCGACGAGCGTTGTTGAGGTTGAAATCATTCAGGACTCTCTTACCATCCACGCTAAGGCAGTAACCATCCCTGGTTCATTCATCAACGTTTGAAGCTCCAGACCCGGCTCCTGTAACCAGCCAGGACATATCTATATCAAGCATCTAAAATCAGCTCCTGCAACGTGTCAGGTACTCATTTTTCTGTTTTGCAGGTATGCAGTTTCTCGTTAAGGAATCTCCTACGCGATCAATGTCCAGATGGCATCTATAAGCCCATCGTCCTATTCAAACAACATCCAAATGGCATCTATAAGCCCATTCCCTCATCATCATGGCTACTATGTGAGCGCAAATTTCTGGGCACTCTGGTGTTCAATCATCTTTTACCCTCGGATTACGAAAGGCACGTCAGCCAATCTGCATCCTCAGGTCTAAGAAAATTGAACAGGGGCAACTGTTGTACCCCAAAATTTGCCCTCCCATATTCATCAAGAAATTGCCAAATCAAGGTCACAAAATTCCCCAAGGGTTGTGCAGCTCAACTGTCTCCTATACAGTCAAAACTAGGGTTTGAGTTCTGGTCAAGCAAATGAACTTTTCAAAGGCCCAATCAAGTCCCATATGCCTACAAAGATGGTCAAGCATCCTCATATCAAGTTTCAAGGCATTCAGCTTAAAATTGCACAGTCAAAACCCTAGATTGCACTACAGTCAACTGTAGGGGCAAAATGGTCATTTGACAGTCAAAAGTTCAAATTTTTGGTCAACATATCATTTTGAAGCCACAAACATCATTTGATCAATGCTTGATCATGATTCTCAAAATTTGGCTCAGAAATCATCAAAGATGCAAAAGTTGCTATATTTGGACAGCTGAAAAAGTCAACTGAAATTGACCAGGGCATAACTTTCACATGGATTATCAGAAAAATTCCATCCAAAGCTCATTTTGAAGAGAAAGACATTTCCTACAATTCATCTTCATGTTCCAAGTCCAAGAAATGCTCTCACAAAAAGTTATCAATTTCAACATTATAGGTCATTTTCAAAAGTCAACAAAAAGTGACTTTAAGTCAAAGGCCATAACTTGAGATTGGTAAATCAAAATGACATGGGACCAAAGGCATTGGTTAAAGGACTCAAAGACCTTTCCAAAATGTCCAAGAACATGTGAAAAGCTTAAAAATTGACCAAGTTATGCCTTGTGGAAGTTGGGAAATTTTTAGGAATTTTGAAAAGTCAACATTGATGCAAAAGGCCTAAAAATGCAAATGGGCCCAATTTCCTTCCAAGTTTCTTCATGCCAAGCCTATGCACGACCACTAGGCCCAAAGGGAAGTATTTTCATATTTTTTAATTATTTATTTGAATTTATATTAATTTATATTCATTTAAATCATTTTAATACATGAGAAATATAAACCTAACCTAAAAAAATCTTTTTGTGCACATTCTAATCTCAATATTTCGTGCTTAATTGATTATGGCAAGTTTTGGTGTGATTGGATCACGATTGAACAAAAATAACATGAAAAAAAGATTGGAAAAGATATTAAGCAAATCAAATCTTCAAATAATGAATTGATGAGATTTTGTTGGTTTTTGTTGACCTAGAAGCCTCACTATATGATTCAGAACATAACCCTAAGCCAAGAAGACTGCAAGCTGCGCCCAAAACAAGCATTGCACATTGAATTTTTTCACAAAAAACTCAAGACTGAAAACTAGCTTTTAGGTCGTTTCAAGCTCCAATTTTTATTCCAATAGCACCCTGAGACATTCTTGAACCTTTCTCGATCATTAACATCAACTAAAGCACAAAGAATCGTTGGTTAGAACTCAAACTGCAAAGTGAATTTTCTGAAATCGCATAGCACGAATCATACATCTTTTGCATATTTTGTTTATGAATTCTTGTTTCTCATGATGTTCTAAAGCTAACCATACTAATTGATTTCATTTTTAAGCAATACATGCGATTTGGCCATGAACGATATTTAGGGTTGTAGGGTTCTTGATTTGGGGTTTCTCACCCAAGGAACAATTGGGACTTGAGATCATGACCATTGCACTCAGCGTGTTCTTCTGAACAAGACACATACCTCGCGATGGATTTATGGATCAAGGAAAGCTATTCGCTATTTTCTTGAATCCCCCCTAACGCAACACTGTAAAAACCGTTGCCCTTTTGTTTTGTTTTACAGGGTGGGGAAGAAGACGAGTGCGTGTCCATCAGCCATTGGTCCTTTTGAAATTCGCGCGTCTTTTACCAATTAGCATTATGTTCCATTTATTATATTTGCGTATTATTATATATTAAATGAAATGCGCTTGGTTCAGTGGTAACGTGTTAGGCATATGACCTCAAAGACCTGGGTTCAAGTCCCAGGTCTGGCAAAAATTCCGTATTGTTTTTCAAACCAATTTCCCATGCAGCGCTCATTGTGATGTACACCATATTCTCTCACCATTAGGCAGCCACGCGTCCCATGAGATCAAGCTAAGGGCAAAGATTGGAGGAGCATCATGTACCATAGTCCAACGCGTTGTATGGGATTCAAAAAGTCAACCAACGTCCAGCTTATTGGGCCAGGCTTTTCACATCAACACCTCCATAATGGGACAGAAACCCCCCCCTGGTTCTCTCTTTTCTAAATTTTCTTTTATCTTTTATTATTTTTAATTGTTTATTTGTTTATTTATTTTCTGATTTAATTAAACATCCTTTTTTACAAAAAATACAAAAAAACATCATAAAAATAAAAATGTCCAAATAAAAATATAATTTTTTAATTTTAATTATTTTCATCAATAAATTAATATATGTCAATATTTAGTTAATTAGGTTATAGTTTTAATCCTTTTTAACAAAAAAACACCAAAAATAGAATTTAGGTTTAATATCTTTTTTTGATTTCTCTTTTAATTTTTCCTTTTTTCAGAATAATATTATTTATTTATTTATTTTCTTATTTAAACTGTACATAAATTAATTTAGAGTTTAATTTAGGTTTAATTTAAATCTTTCATAATAAATAAAAAAATACTAGAATTAGGGTTTGTCTTTTAATTTAATTTCAATTAATTTCTTTTCCTTATTAAATCTAAAAAATACAAAAATATCAAAAAACATTTAATCATTTAATCTTTAATTCTCATTAATTTTAATTGTTTGCAAAAAGGTCCAACGCCCTAGTTTTGTTTAATTCCTTTATTTCGCGCATTTACTTTTTATCGTTTATATAATTATGTAATTGTCCCTAAGCCATGTAATTTTACTTTTCGCACTTTTATTTCTTCGCATTATTTATTTTCCGCTAAATCGGGTCCGGTGTAATTTTGGCGATGTGGACCCGCGCCATTTGTAATAGTTTAGATTTATTTCCTCGCAAAATATTTAACTGTTAACCAAGCATGCAAGAATGAATGTCTTAATTAAAATCAAGCGTAGAACACGACAAACATGACAAGACAAATAACTGAAACATGACACACGATACGCACACACCACCCCTAGGGTACGCCTCACTGTTGCCTTTCGAAAGGTGATCGTCGAGTAGAGGATGTTTTAGTAAGTCCTCATGATCCGGGAACCTGGCATGAGGGTAGCTTCTAAGGTATCTTCCCATTGCTCTGGTGATCACCATGTCCCTAAAAATCGAATTGACCCGAACACCTCCAACGGTGGTACTACCTACCTCTCAATGGTGGGATGGCACTACTTTTAAGGACTCTTACACAGACGAATTCCTTAGGGTAGGTAGGTTCTCAAGGATACTTGCTCTAATCTCAAAACAAACTCAAAAAGACTTTTCACACCAACACATTTTCAAAAGCTTTCAAAGCAAACTTTTCAAACACTCTGACGTACGAGTCGAACTGAAATTTTTCAAAGAAACTTTTTAAACCCACATTGAAAAGCAAACAAACAATTTGAAAACACATTGAGCAAGTATCTAAGAGCCCATGGATAACCATGGATAGAAAGGGTGCTAACACCTTCCCTTTCTATAACCTACCTCCCGAACCGAGAGCAATCTCTTAAAAGGAATTTTTCTGTGCTTTTGTCCTTTCCAATTGGAGAAAATAAAAGACGGTGGCGACTCTTGCTTCCGCGACATTTTCGCGAACCAGCGTTAAACAGTCAGTTCCAGATCCACCGATCACAACCGTCTTTTATTTTCTCCAAATGGAAAGGACAAAAGCACAAAAAAATTCCTTATAGAGATTGCTCTCGGTTCGGGAGGTAGATTTATAGAAAGGGAAGGTGTTAGCACCCTTTCTATCCATGGTTATCCATGGGCTCTTAGATACTTGCTCATTTTTCAAAACAAATCAAAAAAAAAAACTTCTTTTCACACCGACACTTTCAAAAAGCTTTCGAAAGCAACTTTTCAAACACTCTTGAGGACTGATACAAGAGTCGAACTGAAATTTTCAAAGAAACTTTTTTAAACCCACAGTTGAAAAGCAAACAAACAATTTTGAAAACACAAATGAGCAAGTATCTAAGAGCCCATGGATAACCATGGATAGAAAGGGTGCTAACACTTTCCCTTTCTATAAATCTACCTCCCGAACCGAGAGCAATCTCTGTAAGGAATTTTTCTGTGCTTTTGTCCTTTCCATTTGGAGAAAATAAAAGACGGTGGCGACTCTTGCTTCCGCGACATTTCGCGAACCAACGTTAAACAGTCAGTTCCAGATCCACCGATCACAGAACTGGCGACTCTGCTGGGGATACTTATAAAGTGAGGTGTACCTTAGGATAGTTCATAACTGTGTTTTCAATTGTTTTGACTTGTTTGCTTTAAATTGTGGGTTGCATCGGAGTTACATAAATCCTAACCCGGATCTGGGGATACCCTGATTAGGTAGCATAAGCTGTGAGGGACCTGTCCGGCGTAGACCGACATGGGTGAAGCAGTGGCTACGTTGGTGTGGCGCCTTAGTCTGTACCGATATCCCTTGTGTTGCAACGAGGAGAATATGGGTCTTCTAAGGAGTCATTAAGCACCAACAGACCTTAGAACCTTAAATGACACAACTTGGCCATTAGAACAGTAGCAGTATGCTACGCCCATTGAGGCTAAACTCTCGTGATGGTTCTGGCTGCAAGAAAAGATTGCGATGCTGGAGTTATGACCGATTGAGGGTAGTCAATGATATTGGGATCCTCTAAGAACCCGGTTACTTTTGATAGGACAGGTATGAACCAACAAACTGAAAGAGGGTAATACCTAGACCTCATGATGGCCTAAACTTTAAGGGCTTGTCTTGTGTGACTTGCGTGCCTTATCATGTTTGCCTTTGTAAATATCTGTGGTGTGCTTTATCATAACATCATAACATCATGAGCATTGCATGCATCCTGCATAAAGACTGACCATTTCAAAGACAAGAGGGTTTCACCTTTGCTCTGTTTTGTAGGACACCATGATGCCCATGCGAAGGAATACTATCCGTTTCAACTTTGTTCACCCACCTGAGTTGCTTGAAGAGTTGGTTAGCAGGATTCCAAACACCACTTCTTTCATCCAGAGGCATGGTTCTCTTCTCAGTTTAGTCGCTGCAAAGCGGGATCAACAGTTGATGAGTGTCCTGACCCAGTTCTATGACCCTCTGTACCAGTGCTTCACCTTTCAAGACTTCCAGCTGGTCCCTACCCTGGAAGAGTTCTCTGATTTGCTTGGCATCCCTATCTTGGATCATACTCCTTACACTGGTTGGGAAAAGACCCTCAGGCTTGAGGAGGTTGCTGCAGCTCTTCCCTTGACACATCAAGAAGTAATGGACAACTGGGTGACTAGAAGCGGAGTTAAGGGTTTCTTGGCCAAGTTTCTAATTGGTAAAGCTAACAGTTTCTGGAATGACTTGGACTTTAGGGCATATGAAGACATCCTAGCTCTCTTAATCTATGGGCTAGTCTTGTTTCCTAATCCTGACAACTTCATCAATGTCACTGCCATAAGGATCTTCATGTCTCAGAACCCTGTGCCCACTCTCTTGGGTGACATCCTGCAACAACTTTATGCTCGTACTGCCCGAAGACGAGGAACTCTATGGTGTTGTATCCCTTTGTTGGTGAGGTGGTTTATTTCGCACCTCCCTAAGTTCGTACTGAAGAACCAAGAAGGAAGAGGTTGGGCTCATAGGTTAATGTCTCTCACTGACAAGGACATCATTTGGACTTTCAGAGGTTTGGATGAGATAGCTGTTATTGATCGTTGCGGAGAATACCCTAATGTTCCTTTGATTGGTACTCAAGGAGGAATCTCTTACAATCCATGTCTAGCGCTCCGTCAGTTTGGAAGAGCCAGAAGAGCAGGGCCTCATGAGATGTTGGTGCCTCACATCAGTTTTGAGTTTCAGGTGGATAGTGACGAGCTACGTCGTAGGTTCATCAAGGCTTGGGACAGAGTTCATAAAGCTGATCCACAAGAGTTGGGGCCAAAGACCTCTCTACCTATGGAAGCCTACTACAAATGGGTTCGCATCCGTGCTCAGAAGTTAGGTATGCCATACGAAGCTGTCAGACCCATCATTCTTGAGTATCCTGACAAAGAGGGGGCTCCTCCAACTGTCCTCCCTCCTCAGATACCTACTGATTATGAGACATTAAAGAGGTCTTGGTCGCAACTGCGAGAAGAACGGGATTCTTACCGGGAAAAGTTCAACGAGCAAGAGTTGAAGATCCAGAAGTTGACAAAGCAGTTGGAGAACGAGCGAGCTCTGAACGACTACATCCGTACTGAGAAGAGGAGACCATGGGACCAATGAAGAGCTCTGGATGTTCTTTTACAGTTTTTATTTCCCTTTTCAGTATTTCCCTTTTATGTAACGCCTAAGGGCAATCTGTTGAACAATTTAATTTTCAAAGTTGAATCTAATGAAGTGTGTTCCTTTTTGTTTACAAAGTTGATTCCCGATTGTCTTTGAAAACATAAATCATACGCATTCCATTCATCATGTGCATAGCAGGTTTTCTTCTTTTTAGGTTGCTTACTGTTTTTCGCTGTTTATTTCAGCATCATGAATCCCGACTCATCATCAACCGAGATGTCTATCAAGGCTCTTCAGGCGCAGAACGCGCAATTTCAGGAACTGATCATGGGTTTGGCTCAGGGCCAAGAAGAGCTGAAGGCTTTGCTCCTGAAGAAGGAGAAGAAGAAGAAGAAGAGAACTGTTCTTTTCAACTCGGGCCGAAGGTTTGGCAACACTCTGCAGAATGAAGAGGCTGGTTCTTCTATAGGCAAGAGCAGTCCCCAAGGGGGAAAAGGTCCTAGTCCGGTAGTCTCTGACAACGAGACTGACTTTAATGAGGAACAGTATCCTCCGGCTGAAGACAGATACAAGCAGTTGGAAGACAGACTGAATGCAATAGAGATCCAACAAGTGCCTGGGCTGGATTTCGGAGACTTGGGCTTATCTACTGGTGTGATTATTCCTCATAAGTTTAAGGCACCATCTTTCACCAAGTATGATGGGGCGTCTTGTCCCAAGCTACACCTCAGATCTTATGTGCGGAAGATTCAACCGTACTCAGTGGACAAGAACTTGTGGATCCACTTCTTCCAGGAGAGTCTTTCAGGGACTCATCTCGAATGGTTCTATCAGCTGGATGGGACCAAGGTTCATAACTGGGAGGAGTTGGCTACTACTTTTTACAAGCAGTATCAATATAATGCCGACCTTGCCCCTACACGTACCCAACTCCAGGGTATGTCGCTAGGGTCAAGCGAAGGTTTTAAAGAGTATGCACAGAAGTGGAGGGATCTGGCTGGCAGGGTGCAGCCTCCGTTAACAGATCGTGAGCTGGTGGATATGTTCTTGGGGACCCTATCTGGGCCATTTTTCAACCATCTTATCGGTAACTCGTCTACAGGGTTCACTGATCTCATTCTGACTGGAGAGAGAACAGAGGCTGGAATGAAGTCTGGCAAAATTCAGAAGGGTGCATCTGCAAGTTCTAAGAAGAAGCCCTTTAAGAAGGAGGCCAGTGTTGTATATGGGTCTAGAAGACAAGAGAAACCTGAGCGCCGCCAATCTGTCAACGCGGTGATGATTGCTAAACCTGCTGCCGCTCCTCGGCAAACCAATCCTCAAAGGGCTGAAAGACCCAGAAGAGAGTTTATCCGGCTGAGTATGACTCTATCACAAATCTTGCCGCAGTTGCTGTCCACCAACTTAGTGACTATCAGGGAGGCCCCGAAAGTTGTGAATACTGCCTCTCCGAAATACAATCCAAATGCCTGCTGTGCTTATCACTCTGATAGCCCGGGGCATTCCACTGATGACTGATGGGCCTTAAGGAATAAGGTGCAAGACCTTATTGACGCAAAAGAGATACAATTTGAAGCGCCTGAGAGGCCAAATGTGGTGACTGCTCCTATGCCCCAGCATGGAGTGAATGCCGTTGATGAAGATGTGTATGCCGTTTCTATGAATGATGTAGCTACTCCTCTGATGACTGTTAAAAGGAACCTACTGCTGGCCGGTTTATTTCCGGGTTGTAGTGAAGGTTGCCTTTTCTGTGCTGTTTCCCTTTCTGGTTGTCCTTTGCTGAAGTTGGGCATCCAAAGCCTAATGGACAGCAAAGAGATTCTGTTCAAGAAGACTGTTGTTCAGTTTGTTCCGGTGGAAGAAGTTTCTGTTGTTACAATCTTTAATAATCCAATCAAGGCTCTCCCAAGGAAGCCGGTTAAAATCATGACTGTCGCACCCGTTGTTATTACTGTTCCAGGGCCTCTCCCCTATGAATCTGATAAGGTTGTCCCCTGGCACTATGGGGCAGACGTGTATGTGCATGGAATCAAGCAAGAGTTCAACACTGGCACCAGTATCAGCAATATCACTGGTCCAGCAAAAGTTACCCGCAGTGGCAGGCTCTTCTCGCCTGACATTGCACCACCAACTATTCAAAGACCCCTCACTATAACACCTACAAGTGTGCTTGTTCCCATTTCTGATCAAGTTGTTTCCCCTGCCGCCGAGTCGTCTAATGCTCGGGGCAAAGGGATTGAAGATGAGCCTGCCCGGATGGAGGCACCAAAATCTGTGAATACCGAGGCCTCCCAACAAGAGATGGAGGAAATTCTGAAAATAATCAAGAAGAGTGACTTTAATGTTGTCGAGCAGCTGGGGCATACACCCTCCAAAATCTTTATACTCTCCTTACTACTGTGCTCATAGGCCCATGCTAAGGCCTTGATTTCATTTCTCAAGACGGCCCATGTGCCACAGGAGACATCTGCAGTCCAGTTTACTGATTGTGTAGCCAATCTAACAGCAGACAATGGTTTGGGTTTCTCGGATGCTGACCTTACTGCTAAGGGAAAGGACCACAATGATGCCCTGCATGTCTCTATTGAATGCAGGGGCACTACTCTTGCGCGTGTGTTGGTGGACACTGGTTCTTCCCTAAATGTGCTACCCAAGAAGGCCTTAGACTGTTTGGATTGTGAAGGCCTGGAGCTGAAACCTAGCAATATCATCGTCAGAGCCTTTGACGGTTCTAAGAGGATGGTTCATGGAGAGGTAGACATTCCTATTCGTGTGGGTTCTCAAGTATTCGACTCTACTTTCTATGTGATGGATATCCGTCCATCTTATTCTTGCTTACTGGGTCGACCTTGGATCCACAAAGCTGGGGCAGTGACCTCTACCCGGCACCAGAAGCTCAAGTATCCCGTCAGAGGGAAGATTGTCACTGTGCTGGGAGAGGAGGAGTATATGGTGAGCCATTTGAATTCCTTCAGGTATATTGAGATGGACGGGGAGTTTATTGAAACCCCCTTTCAGCATTTCGAAGAGGTACCTCCAACATTGGCAGCAGCGGAAACAGTGGTCGAAGAGGATGTTCCTTTGAAGATGGCTTCCTTGAAGGATGCCCGGGCTGTAATCAAGAAAGGTGAATGTGCTAACTGGGGCAGGCTCCCTGATTTTACACAAAAAACTGACAAGTTTGGACTGGGTTTTACTGTAGAGGGTCAGAAGGCTATGCGCAAGGCAAAGACCAGAAGACCTCCTGTGCTCATTACCAATCCAGGAGTGAATGCTGTTGGGGACGAAGATGAAGTGGAAGAGTCAGAGTTTGAAAGCTGGATCTACTCGACGACTGATGGTGGATTGACCAATTGGAATGCCAAGGATCATACTCCTGTTACTTTTGTTACGCAGTAATAAACTCCTTTTTTTTGTTATTTGTAATAAACAATGATTTAAAACTCTATGGCCCGGTGTCTTACCCGGGGCACTGTGGCTTCATTTGTGAGGGTATATCAATTGTCATTTCATATATCATGAATAAAGACCTTGGATGTTTTCTCGCATTTCAAATCTTATGCTCCTTTTCTTTCTTTCCTTTCTTTATATATTGCAAAACAGCTGTATTTACACACACTCACTCATACAGGTTTCAATCCACTGTGGATCTCACTGGTAACGACTCTGCTACTGCCAGTTATGACTTCGAAAATCCGATTAACTTAGCCGAAGACGAAGGTGAAGATGATTGCGAAGTGCCTGGAGAGCTTGCAAGACTGTTACTCCAGGAAGAGAGGGCAATTCAACCACATGAAGAGCCAGTGGAAACGATAAATCTAGGTACTGATACAGACAGAAAAGAGGTAAAGATTGGTGCCAACCTAGAGCTCAGCGTGAAGCAATGGTTGACTCAGATGCTACATGATTATGTGGAGATCTTTTCCTGGTCCTACGAAGACATGCCCGGGTTGGATACCGACATTGTGGTCCATCACTTGCCTACCAAGGAAGACTGCCCTCCGGTTAAGCAAAAGGTCCGCCGTATGCGTCCAGAAATGTCTGAGAAGATCAAAGCCGAGGTTATGAAACAGTTTGATGTCGGGTTTCTTGTAGTGACTTCCTGTCCTCAGTGGGTTGCTAATGTGGTGCCGGTACCTAAGAAAGATGTAAAGGTCAGAATGTGTGTCGACTACAGGGATCTGAACAGGGCCAGCCCCAAGGATGATTTCCCCCTACCTCACATTGATGTCCTTGTTGACAATACTTCTCAACATAAGGTGTTCTCTTTCATGGATGGTTTTTCAGGTTATAATCAGATCAAGATGGCTCCTGAAGACATGGAAAAGACTACCTTTGTTACTCAGTGGGGCACCTTCTGCTACAAGGTCATGCCATTCGGGTTGAAAAATGCTGGGGCAACCTACCAACGTGCCATGGTTGCTTTATTTCATGACATGATCCATCATGAGATAGAAGTGTATGTTGACGACATGATCGCAAGGTCCCAGACTGAGGAAGAGCACCTAGATCATCTGCAGAAATTGTTTGACCGTCTGAAACTGTACAAGCTGAGGTTGAACCCGAATAAGTGCACCTTCGGGGTAAGATCTGGGAAGTTGCTAGGCTTCGTTGTAAGTGATAAGGGCATTCAGGTGGACCCTGCCAAGGTTAAAGCTATTCAAGAGATGCCAGTTCCTAAGACAGAGAAAGAGGTCAGAGGCTTTTTAGGACGCCTGAATTACATTGCTCGCTTCATCTCGCACCTAACTGCTACTTGTGAACACATCTTTAAGCTGCTAAAGAAAGATCAGGTAGTACGTTGGAATGATGAATGTCAGACCGCTTTTGACAGAATCAAGGAGTATCTCCAAGAACCACCCATTCTTATGCCACCGGTAGAAGGGAGACCTCTGATATTATACCTGACAGTACTGGACAACTCAATGGGGTGTGTGCTGGGGCAGCATGACGAGTCTGGCCGAAAAGAGCATGCCATTTATTACCTTAGCAAAAAGTTTACCGACTGTGAGACCCGATACTCACTGCTTGAGAAAACTTGCTGCGCTTTGGTATTGGCTGCTCGCCGGCTGAGACAGTATATGCTGACTCACACTACCTTGTTGATCTCAAAGATGGATCCTATAAAGTACATATTTGAAAAGCCTGCTCTATCTGGGAGAATAGCAAGATGGCAAATGATCTTGACAGAATACGACATCCAGTACACAACTCAGAAAGCCATCAAAGGAAGTGTATTGGCAGACCACTTGGCACATCAGGCAGTATACGACTATCAGTCAATGAACTTCGAGTTTCCAGACGAGAGCATCATGATAGTGACTGATTGTGAAGTACCTGGACCGGACGAAGGACCTGAGGAAGGATCCCGATGGTCTATGCACTTTGACGGAGCCTCCAACGCTTTGGGTAACGGTATCGGCGCTGTGATCATATCCCCTCAAGGCACTCATACTCCACTTACTGCCCGGCTATGTTTCAACTGCACCAACAACATGGCGGAGTATGAGGCGTGCATCATGGGTCTCCAAGCTGCGATCGACTTAAGGATCAAGTATCTGAGTGTCTTCGGAGATTCCGCTCTCGTGATTAATCAGATCAAAGGAGAGTGGGATACGAAACATCCGAACCTTATTCCTTACAGAGAATGTGTGTTGACAATGATCCCCCACTTCACAGAGATAACCTTTGAACACTTCCCGAGAGAGGAGAATCAGTTGGCGAACGCGTTAGCTACGATGTCTTCCATGTTCAAAGTCAAATGGGACAATGAGGCTCCCCGGATCATCATCTGGAAACTGGACGAACCAGCATACTGTTGTGATCTTGAGACTGAATTGGTGACTGAGAAGCCTTGGTACCATGAGGTGAAGAGATACTTGGAAGCTCAGGAATACCCTGAAGGTGCGTCTGTCAACGATAAAAAGTTTCTGAGAAGGTTCGCAGCGAAGCTCTTCCTTAGCAACGGCATTGTGTACAAGCGAAACCATGATTCGACCTTACTGCGTTGTGTGGACAAAACAGAAGCAGAAAGGATTATGGAAGAGCTACATGAAGGGACCTTCGGAATACATTCCAGTGGACACACTATGGCAAAGAAAATCCTTCGGGCAGGGTATTTCTGGTCCACAATGGAAGCTGACTGCTACCAACATTCTCGGACATGCCATAAGTGCCAGATATATGCAGACAAGGTGCATGTTCCTCCAGTTCCTCTAAATGTTCTGACCGCACCTTGGCCTTTTGCAATGTGGGGCATAGATATGATCGGTGAGATTAAACCTACGGAATCCAACGGGCATCGCTTCATCCTGGTAGCGATTGATTACTTCACGAAGTGGGTTGAAGCAGCTTCCTACGCTACGGTAACCAAGACTGTTGTGGCACGGTTCATTCGGCATAACCTGATCTGTCGATACGGGGTCCCTGAAAGAATCATTACAGACAACGGTACCAATCTTAATAACAAGATGATCACTGAGCTCTGCGAGCAGTTTAAGATACAGCACCACAACTCTTCTCCTTACAGACCGAAGATGAATGGGGCTGTAGAAGCAGCAAATAAGAACATTAAGAAAATCGTGCAGAAGATGATAGTGACTTATAAAGATTTACACGAGATGTTACCGTTAACTCTACATGGGTACCGTACCTCAGCCAGGACGTCAACCGGGGCAACTCCTTTCTCCTTGGTCTACGGTATGGAGGCAGTCTTACCAATCGAAGTGCAAATACCCTCTCTCCGGATAATGAAGGATGCAGATCTGAATGAAGATGATTGGATCCAGACACGACTTGATCAGCTAAACCTTATTGATGAAAAGAGACTTGCTTCTATTTGTCATGGTCAGACGTACCAGAAACGGATGATCAGGGCATTTAACAAAAAGGTCAGACCACAAGAATATCAAGTTGGGGATCTTGTAATCAAGCGAATCATCCTTCCTCAGAGTGATCCAAGGGGCAAATGGACCCCTACGTACGAAGGGCCATTTGTGGTTAAACATGTGTTCTCAGGAGGAGCCATGATTCTAACCAACATGGATGGTGACGACCTTCCTCACCCCGCCAATGCAGACATAGTAAAAAGATACTACGCATAAAAAAGACCCGCTAGGTTGACATACCTAGGCAAAAATTAGGGCTTCCCGGCGAACCAAAAGGGTTCGGGCAAAATGAAGGGATGAAATGAAAAAATCTGTACACCCGGCAAGTCGAAAACCTGAAAAGGCGGCTTGGGCAAAAATGGGTATCCCAGTGGACTGAAAACCCGAAAGGGCGGTCCAGGCAAAAGTTAGGGATAAGGCGTAATACTATGTCTCATTGGATCACTTCGCATCCAGAATCCGGTATCTACATCAAGTTCAGACGACAACGATCAGTCAGCTTCATCTTCAACTAAGGTCATCAAGTGATGAGACGCTCGGAGATATAAAGGCAATAGCAGAGTTGAAACCCAGGGGATCATTCATTTCACACAGCTGTTTTATTTTCTTTTGTACAAATTTGTATAAACTCTTTTGTTCAGCGGCGTTCTCTTACTAGGATGTGAGCCTCTTGTACATAAACACCTATTTACAGGCAAATTCAAAATCAATACAAAAATCACTTTTCAGTTAAAATTGCCAATTGTTTTTCCTTTTCTGTTTTGTTTTGCGAAGAACGTCCAAGGTTCAATTTGTGATATATGCATTGACAATAATTTTCTCACTCATGAATATTTGCATACGAAACAAAGGATTAATTACAGGTAACAGTAGAAACTGGGGCAATAATGAGTGGTCCGGGCGATCTAATTGCTCTATTCACCAAGGTATCAAGGTAGGTTCAGCTGAAGAACATAACCAGTACATCTCAATTCCCCAGTAGGGATGTCAGTTTGGACCTGTTAATGGGGATCCCCGCGGGGAACGCCCCGTTCGGGGCCCCAAAGATGGGGAATTTTCCCCCGTGGGGGCGGGGATGGGGAGAAAAATTCCCCCGAGAGCATTTCGGGGACGGGGACGGGGAATACACCCCCCGCCCCGCGGGGACCCCGCCCCGCCTATTATTTTAATATAGTTAATTTAATATATATATTTTAGATTAGGTTTTTTAGTCATTTCCATTAGTATATTTAATAAAAAATAATAAATGTCAAATACTAGTATTTTTTAATAACATAATAAATATGTGAATTCTTTGTGCTTTTTATTTTTATAGAAAATATAAACATTTTAAAAAAATAAAATATTAATGAATAAATGTAGGATCTATGGGGATCCCCGCGGGGAACGGGGATCCGCGGGGAACGGGGATGGGGATAGAAATTCCCCCGTGACGGAGATCGGGGACGGGGACGGGGAATGAATTTGATGGCGGGGAAAAAGATGGGGAAGTGTCCCCCCGGCCCCTCCCCGCCCCATTGACATCCCTATTCCCCAGAGAGTGAGTCAGCAAATCAATACACTCTCCCCAAGTAAAGTTACAGTCAACCTTAAGGAAGTTGGGTATCCTCCAGCAGATCTCAACATTCCCCAGCAATATACATGCATTCTTAACAAGCATCCCCAGCAGTCTTAACCTAAAGATTGTTCCCCGGCGGTATATCAAACATTCAATGGAGTCACTTCCCCGTTACAGTTCAAAATTGCCCCAGGAGAGTCCAATCAAGATTTCCCCAGGAAAGTTGGAATCCATCTCCCCAAGCAGTAAGCTTATCCCCAGTAGATTCTGGAAGCTTATCCTCGCAGAGCACGAACGCGTCTCCCGGCTTTATTCAAAGGTTATTTCCCTACCAGGATATAACTGGGTTATCCTCAGCCAAAAGCCATGAGAAGATCGTCCTCGGAAAAGTCTTCTTATCCCCAGCGAAGTCTATTAACACTTCCAACATAACAATGGTATCCCCAACGAAGTTACCATCAACATTTCAGCAAAGTACCTCTTCCCCACAGAGTATTGTTCCCCAGCAAGATCGTTAGAGTACTTTTCTCCCCGCAGAGTAATCCATTCGCCAAGTTTATTCCCCAAACGGAGTTATCTTCTCCTACCGGTATTCTTGCAACTATCATCCCCAGCGGAAACAAAAAAGCATGGTTCTTCAACATTAGCCCAAGAGTGACTTCCCGGCACCCGTCAAGGATTTATTTTCCTAGACGGAAAACATACGTTCATAAACATCACATTTCCATACATTATAGCATGCATATATGCATCATATCTTACAAATCTCATTTATGTTGAGAACATCATTTCTTGATCCATATCATGCATTGCATATGACTGACCTTTACCTTTCAGGAAAGATCCAGTTAAATTCTCAACTATATTTCAAGACCTTGTCCGGTTCAGTTAAATCGACCCTAAGATTTTCCTGATTCTTATCCAGTCAAAGGCCTTCTCTGGTTCAGTCAGATCGACCCTAAGATCTCCCTGTTTCTTATCCAGTTGAAGATTTCAAGACCTTGTCCGGTTCAGTTAAATCGACCCTAAAAGATTTTCCTTATTCTTATCCAGTCAAAGGCCTTCTCTGGTTCAGTCAGATCGACCCTAAGATCTCCCTGTTTCTTATCCAGTTGAAGATATTCCAAGACCTTGTCCGGTTCAGTTAAATCGACCCTAAGATTTTCCTGATTCTTATCCAGTCAAAGGCCTTCTCTGGTTCAGTCAGATCGACCCTAAGATCTCCCTGTTTCTTATCCAGTTGAAGATATTCCAAGACCTTGTCCGGTTCAGTTAAATCGACCCTAAGATTTTCCTGATTCTTATCCAGTCAAAGGCCTTCTCTGGTTCAATCAGATCGACCCTAAGATCTCCCTGTTTCTTATCCAGTTGAAGATTCCAAGACCTTGCTTGGTTCAGTTAAGTCGACCCTAAGATTTTTCTTGATTCTTATCCAATCAAAGGCCTTCTCTAGTCCAGTTAAATCGATCCCTAAAAGATTTTCCTGATGAAGACTCAGTAGAAGATATCCAAGATTCTCTCAGCGTTACTGTTGAGGTTGAAGTCGCCCAAGATTCTCTCAGCGTTCCTGTTGAGGTAGTAATCGCCCCAAGATTCTCTCAGCATTCCTGTTGAGGTAGTAATCGTCCAAGGTTCTCTCAGCGTTCCTGTTGAGGTAGTAATCGTCCAAGGTTCTCTCACCGTCCCGCTGAGGTAGTAACCATCCCTGGTTCATTCATAACCTTTTGAAGCTCCAGACCCAATTCCTGTAGCCAGACAGAATGCATCTACACAAAGAGTTTGAAGACCAGCTCCTGTAACAGGCCAGGTAATCATTTTCTTTTTCAGGTGGATCTGGAACTGACTGTTTAACGCTGGTTCGCGAAATGTCACGGAAGCAAGAGTCGCCACCGTCTTTTATTTTCTCCAAATGGAAAGGACAAAAGCACAGAAAAATTCCTTGTAGAGATTGCTCTCGGTTCGGGAGGTAGATTTATAGAAAGGGAAGGTGTTAGCACCCTTTCTATCCATGGTTATCCATGGGCTCTTAGATACTTGCTCATTTGTGTTTTCAAAATTGTTTGTTTGCTTTTCAACTGTGGGTTTAAAAAAGTTTCTTTGAAAATTTCAGTTCGACTCTTGTATCAGTCCTCAAGAGTGTTTGAAAAGTTGCTTTCGAAAGCTTTTTGAAAGTGTCGGTGTGAAAAGAAGTTTTTTTTTTATTTGTTTTGAAATTAGAGCAAGTATCTACGAGTCATCTACCTACCCTAAGGAATTCGTCTGTGTAGATGTCCTTAAAGTAGTGCCATCCCACCATTGAGAGGTAGGTAGCACCACCGTTGGAGGTGTTCGGGTCAATTCGAGGGTTCGGGACATGGTGATCACCGGAGCAATAGGAAGACACCTTAGAAGCTACCCTCATGCCATGTTCATGGACATGAGGACTTACTAAAACATCCTCTACTCGACGACCACCTTTCGAGGGGCAAGGCAACAGTGAGGCGTACCCTAGGGGTGGTGTGTGATTTGTGTGTCATGTTCATTTATGTTTGTCTTGTTCATACATTGGTGATCTACGCGTTGCTTTTATTTTGGCATTCATTCTTTCATGCAAATTATTAACAGTTAAAAGATGCGGAATTTAAAAGTCCTACGCTATTACAAAGGCGCGGGTCTACATCGCCAAATTAATCCAAGACCCGATTTGAATAAAATAAAGTGCGAAAAAATAAATATCCTAATTAATTTATTACATGGCTTTGGGATAATTACATGGAATTTATAAGAAGGAAAAATAAGCGCGCGAAATAGAATTATGATCGAATGCGAGGGCGTTGGACCCTTTTAAAGAACTTGAATTAAAATTAATAAATTAATTAAGTAAATAAGGAAAGGAAATTATTTTTGAGGTTTTTTGTATTTATGGAATTTAGTAAGAAAATTAAATGAAATTAAAAAGAAAAGTTAATTAACCCTAATTCTAAATTGTTTTTAATTTATTAAGAAAATATTTAAATTAGACCTAGCTTAAATTAATTATTTACATGGCAATTTATTTACAAAATAAATAATTAATTATTAATAATAGTAAAAGAAAAGAAAAAGAATAAAAAAGTATTTAAAACCCTAGTTCTACATTTTTATTTATTTATTAAGGAAAACATTAAATTAAACCTAGAATTAACTAAACTAATGGTTAAATTTATTTACAAAAATAACATTTAAATAAAATATATTTATATTTTTTGTCTTTCTGATTTTTTTATTATTTTTTTTTTATGTTAAAGAAAAAATTAATTTAAAGAATTAAACTAAAACTAAATAAACAAATAAAATAGAAAAAATAAAGAGAATGAAAAAAAAGCAAACCAATGGGGGGGGTGTTGACCCCAATTTGGAGGTATTTTCCAGCATTTTTGGCCCATTTGAAGGAGGCCTGGTTGACTTTCTGGGATGCGTGTGGCTCCATTGACCTATGCACATGGTGTTATTCAGATCATGGCCACTGGATTGATATGGTGGGACGTGTGGCAAGCCAAGATATGAGGCTGCATGGTAGACCTCAGGAAGCACGCTACGTAGGAACATGGAAAACAAAATAATGTGAGAAAGGGAGGGGACCTGGGAATCGAACCCAGGTCCCATTGATTCCATGACACCTCACTTACCAACCAGCCAAGCGCGTTTATTTGTAACATTAATGGAATGCAATTATTATAAGAAAAAAACAAGAGTCAGTGGTCTGAATCAATAAAACGCGCGCCAACTTTGAATAGCCCAATGAACGCTAGCCACGCATGCTTCTTCTCCACTCGTTCTTCACTTTTGCCTGAAAAAAGAAACTAGATAGCGGGGGTTTTAAACCCCCACAATCTGAAATACAGAAAAATAGGGAATAGGAATTAACCAAATATAAAAAGGGCGCGATAGATATTTTAGATTCCTTGGAACGTCGCGATTTCAATGGTACAAGTCTCATGGTCTGATTTTACCATATGCAAAAGTCCCCAATTCAAGGTTCCTGAAACCCTAGGCATCGTTCATGGTAACTCTCCATATATGCAAGCATTCTTCAATTAAATTATACTATTAGCTTTAGAATCAACACATTAGTATAAAACAATAATGAAAATGCATTGATATGGCGTGTAGATTCGAATACGATCAAGGAAGGATTCGTGTACAGGGTGACTGTATTCTACCGTTTCTTGAGGTGCAGAGGTCTGATTTCGATTGGAGAAGATTCCTGGATGTATCAGGAGTGCAATGGAATAGTTGTTTTGCTTTGAAACCTGCTGAAACTAGGAAAACAGTTTTGAGATTTTCTTCAAAAATTACAAAGTTTGTCTATGGTTTGAGCGCAGCTTCCAGGGTTCTTTGCACTAGGGTTATGATCAGTATATGTATGCCAATGGATTAGGGTAGAAATTTGAGTCAAAAAGCCTTGTAATCATGAATCAAATATTTGATTTTAATGGCATCTTTTCAAATCTTTTTCTCATGAATGACATGCCAATTTGCACCAAATCTTTCCAAATTGAGGGTGCACGAAATCTTGAGTCTTTAAGGAGTCTATTAGCTGTATCACAAGATTCAAAACACATGCTTTGCTATTTTTGTCATATTTTATTTAATTAAATGAATTAATGGTGATTAAAAATTCAAATAAATAATAAAAAATGATGAAATAACTTCCATTTGGGCCAATGGTCGTGCATAGCCTTTGGATGATGATTCTTGGAAGAAAATGTGGCCCATTAGCAATTTTGAGGCATTTGAAGCAAAGTTGACTTTTCAAAATTCCCAAAAATTTCCCAACTTCCACAAGGCATATCTTGCTCAATTTTTAAGCTTTGATCATGTTCTTGGACATTTTAGAAAGGTCTTGAAGTCCTATAACCAATGCCTTTGGTCCCATGTGATTTTGATTTACCAATCTCAAGTTATGGCCTTTGACTTAAAGTCCCTTTTTGTTGACTTTTGAAAATGACCTATAATGTTGAAATTGATAACTTTTTGTGAGAGCATTTCTTGGACTTGAAGTGTGAAGAGGAGTTGTAGGAAATGTCATTCTATTCAAAATGAGCTTTGGATGGAATTTTTCTGATGAACCATGAAAAAGTTATGCCTTGGTCAAGTTACAGTTGACTTTTTCAACTGTCGAAATATGGAAACTTTTGTATCTTGAGACTTTTTGAGCCATGCCTTGAGAATCATGATAAAGAATTGATCAAATGATGTTTGTGGCTTCAAAATAAGATGTTGACCAAAAATTTGAACTTTTGACTGTCAAATGACCATTTTGCCCCTGCAGTTGACTGTTGAGCAATTAGGGTTTTTGACTGTGCAATTTTGTGCTGTAAGTCTTGAAACTTGGAATGAGGATGCTTGACCATGTTTATAGGCATGTGGGACTTGTTTAGACCCTTGGAAACTTCAATTTCTTTGTCAGAACCAAAACCCTAGTTTTTGACTGTTAGGAGGCCCTTGAACTGTGCAACCCTTGGGGAGATTTTGAAGCATGCTCTTTGCAAATCTTGAAGAATATGAGAGGGCAAATTTTGGGGTACAACAGACTCATTCTTGATATATGGAGGTCAGGAAGAGCTTGCTGTAATTGGATACACCGATGCTAGCTTCCAGACAGATAAGGATGACTTTAGATCGCAATCTGGTTATGTGTTTTGTTTAAATGGTGGTGTTGTGAGCTGGAAAAGTTCAAAGCAAGATACAGTTGCTGATTCTACAACCGAGGCTGAGTATATTGCTGCCTCAACTGCAGCAAAGGAAGCTATTTGGATCAAGAAGTTCATTAGTGAACTTGGCATAGTCCATAGCATTGTGGTTCCCATTGATCTCTATTGTGATAACAATGGTGCTATCACACAAGCTAAGGAGCCTAGATCTCACCAACGATCCAAACACATACTTAGGCGTTATCATCTCATTCGAGAGATAATCGATCGGGGAGATGTGAAAATATGCAGAGTACCTACACTTGACAATGTTGTTGACCCATTAACAAAGCCTCTTGTGCAGCTGAAGCATGATGGACATACTAGATCTATGGGTATTAGGGGTATGCCTGGTTGGCTCTAGTGCTAGTGGGAGATTGTTGGTGTATTCCCTAGAGGCCAATACTTTTGGTACTTGTATCGAATTATTTATTAATAATAAAAGGCATTTCTTTATTATGTTTGCTTTCCAAAATAATAAAGTCTCTAGAATGGTTTATTGGTTTAATGAAATGTTAAGTGTGACTTAATCATGAGATCCCATTAAACATAAGACGCTATTCTTAAAGTATCCGTAGTCAAGCTTTAATGTGAAGTGGGATAACATTAAAGCATTAAGATTATTATGAAGATAGATTGATGATCACATCTCATGGATCATAGATAAGGAGTTATCAAGTCTTGACATAGGTATGAATATTAGGAGTAATATTTATACTGGATTGACCCGCTATGAGAATACTACATAGAATGTTATGAAAAGTGTCATAAGTTATTCTCATGATGATAATGGTGTATACCACCCTTCGACCTGAAACCACTATGGACCCTAGATGTAGAGTCAAGTACTTTATTGCTGATCAAACGTCATCTGTAACTGGATGACTATAAAGACGGTTGATGGGTACTTCACAAAGCATGCTAAGGGACATGAGTGACCTAGATGGAATTTGCTCATCCTGCATAACAGGATAAATGTATAAGGGCCCAATATTGAACTGGACAAGGGTGACACAGTGTATGCCTTGTGTTCAATATAGACATGAGGGAAAAAGGGTAATTGTACAACATAAATATTATCACGGAAAAGGTTTGGTCAGATCACATGACATTTTCGTGACTTGGGTAACAGTGATGTGTTGCTAGATACCGCTCACTATTTATTATATTAAATGTGTGATTTAATGTAATTGCCAACGTCGCGAAAACCTACAGGGTCACACACATAAGGACAGGTTGATGAGAGATAGAATAAATAAGGAACACCGTAAGGTACGGTGCACTTAAGTGTAATACGGAAAGTGGTAAGGTACCACGTGGATAAGTGATATATGGTACATCATAAGGTATGATGTCCATAAGCCTAATTGGGCTTTTAGCTTATAGCCTTAATTGGGTTTTTAGCCTGTAGCCCACACGAGTGATTCTATAAATAGATCCCTTGTGATGAAGCAATTTCACTTGATGCAATTTCATTTTTGATTCTCTCTCTCACTCAAAGTTTCTGTTCGTGATCAGCTAGCACTGTGACCGGAAGTGATCTGTTCGTGTGGACTGAGTAGAGGCGTTGTTCTTCATCAACGCTCATGATCACAACATCAAAGGTATGAATCGCCACAAGAGGTAAATATTTCTATCACTGACCATGCTCATTCGTAAGGATCGCTAAAGGAAAATTTTAAATTCCGCTGCGCTTTTGGTCGCAATTTTCCTTCATCTATATTATGATACGTGAGTGTGTGTAAGAGAACAGCTGTTTTGATAAAGCGAGAGGCAGAAAAGAAAAACAAGGAGCGCAAAATTTGTAATGCAAGAATTAGCCAATGTTTTATTAATGATATATGAAATGACAAATAATAAGCCCTCACAAGCAAAGCCAAGGTGCCTCGGGCAAGGTACCGGGCCGTAAAGTTTCAAACTGTTTATTACAAATCTTAAAACAAAAAGTCAATTATTGCGGAATAAAAGAAACAGGTATGAAGTCCTTCGCTGTCCAGTTGTTTAGTCCACCATTGGTTGTAGGGTAGATCCAACTGTCGATGTCTGAATCCTCTTCACTATCCTCGATTGCATTAACTCCCCGATTGCTGATGTGCAAAGGAAGCCTTCCAATCCGTGCGTGCCTAACATCCCTTTGAGCCCTTGTAGTAAAGCCCAAACCAAATTTGTCAGTTTTGTGCATGAAATCGGGGAGCTGACCCCAATTGGTACACCGACCTTCTTCAATTACAACCCTGGCGTCCTTGAGAGAAGCCATCTTTAATGGAGGTTTTCCGGTGGTAATTTCGGTTGACGCCAAAGTATGAGGGAACTCTTCGAAATTTTGACAAGGAGTTTCTATGAATTCCCCGTCCATCTCCACGTAGCAGAAAGAATTAAGATGAATCACCATATACTCCTCTTCACCTTGTACAGTGACAATCTTTCCCTTCACCGGGTATTTCAGCATTTGATAGAGCGTGGAAGTCACTGCCTCAGCCTTATGAATCCAAGGACGACCCAGCAAGCAAGAATATGATGGTCTGATATCCATCACGTAGAAGGTGCATGCAAAAGTCTGAGACCCTACTTTGACAGGGATGTCCACCTCCCCGTGCACCATTCTTTTTGATCCATCAAAAGCCCTTACCATAATATTACTCGGCTTTAGAATTAAACCTTCACAATCCAGAAGGTCTAGCGTTTTCTTTGGCAGAACATTTAATGAGGACCCGGTATCCACCAATACATGGGCCATAGTTATGCCCCTGCACTCAATCGAGACGTGCAGAGTATCATTATGATTTCTCCCCTTAGCAGTCAGATCTGCATCTGAGAAACCCAACCCATTGTTGACAGTCAGGCTAGCTGCACAATCTTTGAATTGATCGGCTGAAGTTTCCTGCGGCACATGTGCAGTTTTGAGGAATGCAATTAAAGCCTTTGCATGAGCTTCAGAACATAATAACAAGGACAACATGGAGATTTTTGACGGGGTATTCCCCAGCTTCTCGACTACATTATAGTCGCTCTTCTTGATAATTTTCAATATTTCCTCTATTTCTTGTTTAGAGGTTTCTACAATGATCTTCTTAGGCGCCTTTGTCCGGGCAGGCTCACCTATGATTTCTTTGCCCCGAGTCCCAGATGGCTCGGTGACAGGGGTGATAACTGGAGTAGAAACTGAGACAGTAGTTGATGTAATAGCAGACAGAATGATAACCGGTTTGTGGATAGTCGGAGGGGAAATCTCGGGAGAAAAGAGTCTTCCACTTCTGGTGACCTTGCTTGTCCCAACAATATTACTGATATCCATATCGGCTTCTTCAGCCCTCAAATCTTGTTTAACACCATGGTAATACACATCAACACCGTAATGCCATGGGATAGCCTTATCTGAGGTATATGGGATGGGACCCAGAGCGGTGATTATTAATGGAGCAATTCTTGGAACAGGTGTAACCCTAACAGGTTTTCTCGAGGAAAACTTGAAAGGGTTGGCGGAAATGGTGATAATGACAATATCTTCAAACGGGACCATAGTCTTCTCAAACAAAATTTCCTTATTATCCATCAGGCGCTGAACACCTGTCTTCAATAAACAACAACCGGAAGGCAGAATGGTACACATATGGCAACCTTCACCACAACCCGGAAATAAACCGGCCAACAACAAATTCTTCTTAACCGTCATCAAAGGAGTAGAGATCTCTTCAACATAGGTTACAAACGAATCGGTATCCACAACATTAACTCCACGACCATGTTTGGTCATAGGAGCAGTTATAACGTTTGGCTTTTCCGGAGCATCAAACTCAATCTCTTTAGCCTCCAGCAAATCCTGCACTTTATTCCTCAGAGCCCAACAATCGTTTGTGTCATGGCCAGGACTCTCTGAATGGTAGGTGCACCACGCGTTGGGATTGTATCTGGGATATGTAGTGTTGGGATTCTTGGGAGCCTCTTTCAAGGTTGCCAAGTTGGACTTTAATAGATGAGGCAGAACTTCATCCAAAGTCATGTTGATGCGGGTAAACTGCCGTTGTGGTCTTTCCACCCTTTGTTGATTGTTGCATTGTGGATAAACTGCGAGTCTTGATATCACTACAGCATTTACCGTTTGATGGTGTTCAGGTCTGCTTTGGCCCCTCGGGCCGTAGACTGCACTAGCTTCCTTCTTACCGGTGAAAGGCTTCTTTACTTCACTTGACGGAGCATCCTTCTGTATTTTACCACTTCGAATTCCAGCTTCTACTCTCTCTCCAGTCAAGATCAACTCGGTAAACCCAGATGACGAACTGCCGATCAGATGATTGAAAAATGGACCAGATAGTGTCCCTAGAAACATGTCAACCAACTCCCTATTAGGAAAAGGGGGTTGGACTCTTCCATCCAAGTCTCTCCACTTTTGAGCATAGTCCTTAAAACCTTCACTTATACCCATAGACATACCCTGGAGCTGAGTACGAGTGGGAGCAAGGTCGGTGTTATACTGATACTGCCTGTAAAAAGCAGTAGCAAAGTCTTCCCAGTTTCAGACACTGGCTCCTTCCAACTGATAAAACCATTCAAGCTGAGTCCCTGATAGACTATCTTGAAAGAAATGTACCCACAAATTTCTATCAGCAGTGTGAGTTTGGATTTTTCTGACGTACGAGCGGAGATGGAGTTTTGGATAGGATACTCCATCGTACTTGGCAAAAACTGGAGCTTTGAACTTATGAGGGATCACCACTCCCGATACCAGTCCCAGTTCTCCAAAATCCAAACCAGGGATCTTCTGAATCTCCATAGCACTCAGACGGTCTTCAAAGCTGCTTGTATCTATCCTCGGCAGGAGGATATTGCTCATCATCGTAATCCGTATTGTTATCAGAAACTGCTGGACTAGGGTCCTTTGTTCTTTCTTGGTTATCCCCGTCCTTGGATGAGGAGGTTAGATCAACTGATTGTCTTATCCTTTCTCTGAATCTTCTCCCCATGTTCAGAATACCAACCTTCTTTTTCTTCTTCTTCTTCTCTTTCAGAATCAGGGTCTTCAAATCCTCTTGCCCTTTAGCCAGACTTAAGAACATCTGTTGGGATTGGGCGTTCTGTGCTTGCAGATCTTTGATGGCTTGATCAGAAGACATTTCTGCTGAAATAAACAGCGAAGAAGTTGAGAAACCTGTAATGGTACATGTAATGGCGTGCATGATAATGGGATGTGCATGTAATGATTTCAAAGACTTTGGGAGATTTAAATTTGCAAACCAAAAATAAACAAACTTTATTAGATTAACTTGTAAAAGGTTCAACAATGCCTTTAAGGCGTTACAAAGAAGTAAAATAGAAAACAAATTTAAAACTAGAAAAGCCAAGTCAAAAGTCCCATGGACGCTTCCTCTTTGTTCTGATGTAGTCATTGATCACTCTTTCTTCTTCGAGCTGCCTGGTGAGCTTCAAAATCTTCCTTTCTTGCTCATGGTACTTTTCCCGATAAGTATCCCTCTCATCCTTCAGCTGAATCCAAGACCTCTGTAATTCCCCATGATCGGTGGGCATGTAAGGGTAAAGAACCGTGTGAGGAATGCCCTCTTCATTGGTGGGCTCTACAATTACTAGCAATATGACTTCATAGGGCATCCCCAACTTCTGGGCACGAGCTCGGACCCATTGGAGATAAGGCTGCATAGAAAGGGAAGTCCTTGGTCTCAGCTCTTGGGGGTCAGATCTGTTCACCATGCCCCAAGCTCGTATAAACCTCCGGCGGTGCTCCTTAACATCCTCCTTGTAGTCAAATGCAATATCCTCAAGAAGTAACTCATGGGGACCATCTCTCCGAGCACGACCAAATTGTCACAAAGATAGACAAGGATTGTAAGTTATACCCCCTCTGATTCCAAGCAATGGGACATTAGGATATCCCCCACAACGGTCAATAACAGCAGTGTCTTCCATAGCCCGGGAACACCAAAGAATATTTGTATGGGCAAGCGGCATTATCCTGTAGGACCAACCCAAACCTTCTTCATTCTTCAACGCAGACTTAGGGAGGTGCGAAATAAACCACCTCGACCCCGCTTCGTGTTTCCTAATTGGATACTACATCAGTTTGTTTCAGATGCAGAGTTGAGGCAATGTCTTCTGGTCTAGGAACCTCTTCCATACTTGTGAAGGGTACCTATTCAAGGATGGATATGCCCAATAAGTGAGAGAACTCTTCCAAGGTGGGAACCAGCTGGTAATCTGGAAAGGTGAAGCAATGATGCACAGGATCGAAGAACTGGAAAAGTACACTCATCATCTGCTCATCAAGATTTGAGGTGACCAGGCTAAGAAGCTGACCATGTCTCTTAATGAAAATAGAAGTCTCGGAAACTCTTGAGGCTAACTCTTTAAGTTGAGCAAGTATTTGCACAAAGTTAACTCGGATGGTATTTCTACGCACGGAAGCCATAATCTTCAAAACAAAACAAAGATAAATTCCCTTGGTCTTTGAAATGGTTAGTATAATGAAGTATGAATGCCATGTTATGATGCATGATGTCATGATAAAAAAACAACAAGTATAGCAGATAACAGGCATGGAAAAGACAAACAAGTCACACAAAGCCCTTAAGTTTAAGGCTTGCATGAGGTCAAAGGTAGTACCCTCTTGAAGTTCAGTTGGTTTCAACCTGTCATAGAAAAAGTAACCGGGTTATAGAGGATCTCAATATCACTGACTATCCTCCATCGGTCATGGTTTCAGCTCACACAATCTTTTCTTGCGGCTGGAACTATCTCGAGAGTATGGTCTCAATGAGTGTAGCGTCGAGTATCAACCAGTTCTACACCGAGACCGGCTATCTCACTACTTTCTAATGGCCAAGTTGGTCGATTAAAGGTTCTAAGGTCAGTTGATGCTTAACGACACCATGCAACAGACCCGTATTCTCCTTGTTTCTCCGCAAGGGATACAAGTACCAACCAATGTGCCACATCAACGTAGCTATTGCTTCAACCATATCGGTCTACGCCGTATAGTTCCCTTACAGTCTATTGCTACTTACCTAAAAGGTATCCCCAGATACGGGTTAGGATCTATAGTAACTCCCAAACAAAACCCTTAAAAGTAAAGCAAACAAAACAATCAAGAGAAGCAATTATGATGAACTAGATCCTAAGGTATACCCCACTTATTATGTCCCCAACAAAGTCGCCAGTTCTGTGATACAGTGGCAGAACCGACTGTTTTGAAATGCTGGTTTGCGTTTTGTGTTTTTTATTTGCAAAATGTCGCGGTAAGCAAGAGTCTCCACCTACTTTTATTTCATCCAATCGGAAAGGAAAAAAGTACAGAAAAAAAAATCCTTTTTCGAGATTTTGAGTACGGGGGGGGGGGGGGGGGGGGGGGGGTAGATTATAGAAAAGGAACATGTTAGAACCCTTTGTATCCATGGGATCTTAGGTACTTTCTCATATTTTAAAATTGCTTGTGTGTGTGCTTTGTTTTAGGAAGTTTTGACTTCGTGATAACCTTTGTATCAGTCCTCAAAGGTGTGACGAAGTTGTTTTGAAAAGTGTAAGTGTGAAAAGTTTGATTTGAGCAAGTACCTACTAGCATCTACCTACTCGAAAAAGGATCGTTTCTATTCTCGTTTCCTTTAGACAATGATATCCTACTATTGAGAAATAGGTAGCACCGCCGTTGGAATTGTAAGGGTCAATTCGAAAGGGACGTGCGATCACTAAAGCAATGTTAGGACACCTTAGTAATAGCCCTAGAGTCTTAAGATCGTATTCGAGGAAACATTTCCTAGGTGACATTTATGAGACAACATTTCCGAACGGGACGTTTGATCTTTGTTAGACAGGAGGGCAACTGTTGTACCCCAAAATTTTCCCTCCCATATTTCTCAAGACATGTCAAGAATCATCTCCAAGTTGTTCAAGATGGCTCAAGAGTTGGACAATCAAATCACCTCCTAAGGCAGTCAATTCAAAATTAGGGTTTTGTGTTGCATCTAGGTCCTTACATCCAAATGGTCTCAAATTCTCCCCAATGTCCTAATATGTTCTCAAGTTCATCCATGTCAAATTTCAAGCCTTGCAGAGAAAGTTTGGTCAGTCAATTGCTCAAGAAGCCCAAAAATCGACTGTGCTAGGGCAAAAGTCAACTGTGACCTACAAATAGTAAAACCTCAAGATTTTTTGTCAACATTATCATTTTGAAGGATAATTCATCATTTGATCAAGGGTTGATCATGACTCATCAAGGATTGCTCAAGATTCATCAAGATTTAAAAGTTGCTAAATTAGGGTTTTGTAGGAAAAGTCAACTCAACTTTGACCAAGCATAACTTTCTCATACTTTATAAGAAATGACCCATCCAAATATCATTTTGAATAGGATTCAATTTCCTACAATCCATATTCACACCCCAATATCAAGATATGCTCTCAAAAAAAGTTACAAATTTGGACATTATAGGTCATTTTTGAAAGTCAACAAAAACACCTTTTTTTCCAAAGCTTATAACTTGAGCATGGAATATCAAATTGAGATTAGACAAAAGGAGTTGGTTATAGGACATCTCAAGGTTTCTAAAAAGTCCAAGAACACCTCCAAAGGTTCAAAATTGAAGAAGTTATGTATTGTTGAAGTTGGGCATTTTTCCAAAATTGCCAAAAGTCAACTATCCTCAAAACTCCAATTTTTGACAAAAGGGCCCACTTTTTTCCACTTGATTTGGTTTTATCACACCACACACGTGTCCCATCTTCAATTTCATGACCAATCATTTATTTTTCTATTTTATTTGATTTTTATTGATTTAATTCATTTTAAATCAATATTAATTCAAATAAAATCCAAAAATTAATGGAATGAGATTTATTTGATCATTACAGCTTGCAAATATCATGATACACTCAATCAAATTCGTATCAAGAATTGTTATGCACAAAATATTTGATTTGAGGCATTTTTGGAAACTTGTTAATGGAAGATCATATCAAATCATGATTCATCAATTCCTATGGATTCAAGCCCAAGTTTTAACCTAAATGCATTCCAATATACATGTACAAGCGAGGCATACAAAGAACACAAGCTAAGCACTGCAGAAACGGCCAGACAAACTTTGAAAAAAGCTTGGAAAAAGTGGAATATGAAAACGATCTTAGGGCTCGATTCAAAGCAAAAACTTGACAATAATCTCTTGTTGGACGTCTGTTGAAGCGATTGGAATCAAAATCAAGTCCTAAAACCTCCTAAATCGCGTTGTAAGTCTCCTTGAACCTATCCCTGTACATGAAATCGAAACCACTCATTCTTGCATCTTTTTGACAAACCATGGATATATTCTTGATTCTTGTTTGATTTCGAAACTGTCTGCACTATTTGATTTTATTTTCATAGCCTGTAACGCCATGCCCAAATCTAGGGTTCGTGCTTCTTGTTTTTGGGGTTTTTAGTTGCAGAGAAAATCAAGGCCAATACTAGACATGGATGAAACCAGGAGGAAGAGACGAACATATTGGTGGTTTTAGTTTGCATTTTTATGGCCAGGAATTTGTTTTAGGAGTGAGCGATGGATTTAGCTGCGGATGAAATCCGCAGGTAAATAACCAGGCTGTTCAAGGAAGAAGACGACCACGTGCCTCTTCCTTATTGGACCATTCATAATCTCGCGCCATTTATTTTTATTTTCCAGGCATAGTAAATGTTTTCCATATAATATTTGTTTTATATTATGATAATAAATAAGCAGTTTGGTTGGATTGGTAAGCGCGCTGGCCATTGAGCAATGGGCCCTGGGTTCGAATCCCAGGTCCCCCAAAACATTTGTTTAATTTTTCTTTAGATATTCTCATGCAACGTCCAAAGTGTAGAACACCATATGCCTCAAAGATCCACATGCCAGATGGCCTCTAGGCCAAATCTAAAGGCCCAGATTGGAGCTGCACCATATACTCAAGTCAACAAGCATGCATTGGATTGAAAAGGTCAACCAGGCTTGAACGTGAATGGGCCTCTGAATTGCTGAACAAACACCCAGTTTGGGCCCAAACCCCCCTGAGTTTGTTTCGTTTTTTTATTTTCTTTCATTATTTTTCTTATTTTTTTATTGTTATTTATTTGTTATTTTTAATTACTAACCAAATAATAATTTTCTTCATAAAATCATAAGACAAAAAAAATATTATTTTTATTATTAA
The DNA here is from genome assembly GCA_948472305.1 of Vicia faba. Classification (NCBI taxonomy): domain Eukaryota; kingdom Viridiplantae; phylum Streptophyta; class Magnoliopsida; order Fabales; family Fabaceae; genus Vicia; species Vicia faba. The sequence goes on along the minus strand of OX451738.1, from coordinate 4,335,333 downwards.
TTTCATTATTTTATTTTTGTAAATAAAAATTAATTAATTGATTTAGTTTTAAATAGGTTTAAACCTTTAATTTTTTTTTTTGCAATAAATTAAAACTAATGTAGAATTAGGTTTTTAATTAACTTTTAATCATTTTTATTTTATCTCCTTGAATATTAAAAAATCCAAAAATATCTCTTTTTATTAATTAATTAATAATTAGTTTAGGTTTAATTTCTTTAATTCAAAAATAACAAAAAAATATGCTTGCTTTCAATAAGGGTCAAAACCCTAAAAATGCACCGATTTAATTTTCTCGCACGCGATCCATTTATTTCCAATATTGTAATTGCTTCCGGTATGTAATAACTCTTAATTAGGACTTTAATTATTTATCGCTTTATTTTTATTTTCCGCAATTTAAATTAAAGGGTTTGTTTTTGGCGATGTAAATACATGACGCCTTGTAATAGTTTAGATTTAATTTTCCGCAGTTTAATTTCCGCACAATATTAACTGTTAGATGTTTGATAAATAGGCAATGCATGACAAGAACAATCTTTAACTTAAAATCAACAATAGCTCACCCATGATATGTACAGATGAAATTAACCGAAATAACACACTTGCACATGCCACTCTTAGGGTACACCTCACTTGGTTGCCTCGAACGTGGTCATTGAGTATAAGAAGTTTTAGAGGTCGCCCTCTTGTCCAAAGATCATTAAGTTGCCTCGAAACGGTTTCCTCGGATGAAATGATCTAAGACATTAGGGTTACCACTAAGGCGTCCTAACATTGCTTTAGTGACCACACGTCCCTTAATCGAATTGACCCAAAAACTCCAACGACGATGCTACCTACTCCTCAATAGTGGGATAGCATTGTCTAAAGGACATTTGTATAGATTAATTCCTTTTTGAGTAGGTAGATGGTTCTTAAGTACTTGCTCCTTTTAAAAAGAAAACAAAACTTTTTGCACTTACACTCTCTTTCAAACAAAAACTCTCTTCAAACCCACAAACACAAAGAAAAGCAAATTTTGAAAACACAATGAGCAAGTACCTAAGAGCCTGTGGATAACCACAGATAGAAAGGGTTCTAACACCTTCCCTTTCTATAATCTACCTCCCGAACCCGAGAAATATCTCAAAAAGGAATTTTTCTGTGCTTTTGTCCTTTCCTTGTTGGATAAAATAAAAGACGGTGGCGACTCTTTCTTACCGCGACATTTTGTGAAAACAAACGCAAAACGCGAACCAGCATTCCAAAACAGTCAGTTCTCATTCCCACCGTATCACAGAACTGGCGACTCTACTGGGGACATCTTAAAAAGTGAGGTGTACCTTAGGATTAGATCATTATGTTTTCAATTGTATGCTTTGTATGCTTTATATTTGTGGGCTTGTATCGGAGTTCTATAGATCCTAACCCGGATCTGGGGGTACCCTTTAGGTAAGTAGCAATAAATTGTGAGGGAACTGTCCGGCGTAGACCGACACGGTTGAAGCAGTAGCTACGTTGGTGTGACACTTTAGTCTGTACCGATATCCCTTGTGTTGGAACGAGGAGAATATGGGTCTTCTAAGGGGTCATTAAGCACCAACTGACCTTAGAACCTTAAATTGACCAACTTGGCCATAGAACAGTAGCAGTATGCTACACTCATTGAGACTAAACTCTCGCGATGATTCCGACCACAAGGAAAGGTTGCTAAACTGGAATTATGACCGATTGAGGGTAGTCAGTGATATTGAGATCCTCTAGAACCCGGTTACTATTTTTAGGACAGGTTTAAACCAACTAAACTGAAAGAGGGTAGTACCTAAGCTCCATGCCAGCCTGAAATCTAAGGGCTCTTTTGTGTGACTTGTGTGCCTTTACCATGTTTGCTTTTTGCGGATACTTGTGGTGTGCCTACTATCATGACATCATAACATCATAACATTGCATACATCTTGCATAAGGACTAACCTATTTCAAAGACAGGAGGGATTCATCTTTGCTCTGTTTTGTGGGTCATCATGATGCCCATGCGTAAGAATACCATCCGGATCAACTTTGTCCAAGTCCCTACCTTGCTTAAAGAGTTGGTTGCCAAGATGCCTGACACTACTTCCTTCATCAGGAGACATGGTTCTCTTCTCAGTTTGGTCACCTCTAAATTGGACGAGCAGATGATGAGTGTCCTGGTCCAGTTCTATGATCCGTTGTACCATTGTTTTACTTTCCAGGACTTCCAGTTGGTTCCTACCCTAGAAGAGTTCTCTGAGCTGCTCAGTATCTCTGTTCTAGAGCAGACCCCATTTACTGGTTGGGAAAAGACTCTTAACTCTTAAGCCTGAAGAGATTGTTGCACCCCTTCATTTGACAAAAGAGGAGGTAATGGCTAATTGGGAGATTAGAAGTGGAGCTAAGGGTTTTCTGGCTAAGTTCTTGGTTGGCAAGGCTAACTACTTCTGGGATAGCCTAGACTTTAAGGCGTTCGAGGATATTCTGGCTCTCCTGATATATGGCTTGGTATTGTTTCCAAATCCTGATACTTTTGTTGATGTTAATGCCATAAAGATCTTCACCTCTCAGAACCCTGTACCCACTCTCTTGGGTGACATCCTTCATCAGCTCTATGCTCGTACTACCCAAAAGCGGGGAACCTTGATGTGTTGTGCTCCTTTATTGTCGAGGTGGTTTATTTCGCACCTCCCCAAGTCAGTGCTGAAGAATAAAGAAGGAATGGGCTGGGCTTATAGGGTGATGTCTCTTTCTCATAATAACATCATTTGGACTCTCAAAGGTATGGATGAGGTGATTGTTATTGATTGATGTGGAGAGTATCCTAATGTTCCATTAATAGGAACCCATGGAGGAATTTCTTATAACCCATGCTTAGCTCTCCGTCAGTTTGGAAGAGCCAGAAGAGAAGGACCTCATGAGATGCTAATGCCTCATATCATCTTTAATTTTCAAGGGGATAGCGACGAGCAACGTCGTAGATTCATAAGGGATTGGGAAAGAGTTCACCAATCTGATCCACATGAGCTGGGCCCAAAGACTTCTCTGCCAATGGAGCCATATCTCAGATGGGTCCGCATCCGTGCCCAGAAGCTAGGTATGCCATATGAAGCTGTCCGACCTTTCACTCTTGAAGTTGCTAATGAAGAAGGGGTTCTTCCAACCATTTTCCATCCTTACATGCCCACTGACATTGGGGCACTGAAGAGATCTTGGATGCAACTGTGGGAGGAACTGGATTCTTACCGAGAGAAGTTCAATGAACAAGAGCAAAAGATCCAGAAGTTGACTAGGCAGTTAGAGAACGAGCGGATTCTCAGCGACTATGTCCGCACTGATAAGAAGAGACCATGGGAGCGTTGATGGACCTTTGATGATTTCCTTTCCAGTTTTTATTTACTTTTCAGTATTTCCATTCTTGTAACGCCCTGAGGGCATCAGTTGAACAATTTGAATTTTGAAGTTTAAATCTAATAAAGTGTGTTTCCTTTCTTGTTTACAAATTTGAATCCCGACTGTCTTTGAAATCATAATCATACGCATTTTATCTCATGCACTTCATAAACAGGTACCCTTTACAGGTCTCTCATGTTCTCGCTGTTTATTTCAGCAATGGCTCTCCAACAAGACAACCAAGATCTCCGGGCTCAAAACGCTCAACTCAAGAAATGTTCTTGAACCTATCCCAGGGGCAAGAAGAAATAAAAGCTCTCCTCACAAGGGGCTTGGTCCTAGGGAATCCAGACGGCATCAGGAATGATCAGTTGGAAGGGCTACAAATTGAGTTGGCAACAATGAAGATCCAGATGATGGGACAGCTGGTGGGCCAGATGACTCTCATTCAAAACCTAGCTCAAAGACAAGAAGAGCTCAGGGTCCTCGTCAACAAGATGCTCCAACATAACCAAGTGGGGCAAACAACTAGGGTTGAAGATCAAGTCATCATCCAACCTCCTTTGAGACAAGAAGACAAGGGAAAAGCTCCCCAACTTGCTTCAGGGTCACAAGCCCAGCAACAACCTCGTCAACGGGGCAATCGTCATAAGAAAAATACATCTGGAAGACATTTCTCTGAGACTGATATACCATCATATCTAATACTAAAACGCTTGTTGGAGGTCAATCTGATTACTTTAAAGGATCCTCCCCGGAATCCCAATACCTCTGCTCTTGGCTATCATCCCGGCGCATTTTGTGTCTACCACTCCTATAGTCCTGGACATGACACCGATGGCTGTTGGACTTTGAAAAACAAGATCCAAGACTTGATTGACAGAAGAGTGCTGGAATTCATGCCGGATGGCGAGATGAAAATCTTCCGCTGAGGGTTCTCCATTTGAAATGACTAGCTCGAACTAAAAAACTTTTTGTTCATTTGAATTCTGAAGTTGTATTTTTCTTTGCTTATTCAAACAATTATTATCATGTCAAACTTTTTATTTCATTAATGCATTACACGTGTCTGTTTTGAATCAGTCCATTTGTATTCACCATATTCAAATTGCTTTCATTTTTGTGATGTTCAAATCTCGATTAAAAAATTCTAATCCTTTTGAGGGAGGATGACGAAAATGATACCAAAATCTCTACAGTATGCTTTTGAACAGACCCCGCTGACGATGTACAAGGATTGTTTCAAATCCTAAACAACGGAGTTATAAGGAAGATAATCCCTAGTCAACCCCTTTGAGCCAAAGAAGTTGGAGTTTTTTTTTCGTTTCACAAATTAAAACCCGTAATTATAACCCGGGGCAGGGTAGTTTCTCAGTTAATTCGGGTGCACAATGAATGGCAGCAAAGAAGTCCTTCCGAAACAAAGGATGGTGATGGTTCCGTATAATCGTAAGGACAGACAGTCATTATCTTTCGAAATAAAAGCCTACTAAGTCAAAACCTATGTAGGAGACTTACAAAAAAACTGGGGCATCCCGCTGACTGTAATCACAAAAGAAACAGTTTAGGCAAAAAGACAGGGATAACGAAATCAAAAAGGGAAGAAATCCTGCAAACCCTCAACAAAAAAAATGACTGCCTGTTCAAAATAAATTGTCAGTATCCGAACCATCACTGGTATATCAGAGCAAAGACTCAAACAAGATCTAATGCACGATTAGCTGAGTTTAGGATCGAAGAACATCACAAAGAGCGGGTGGGTACAAATAAATTTTGAGCCTTTATCCTTTGTTTCTTAAACCGTGAACCAGGCCACGTCATAATACTTAAAAGTCCTAGTTGAATCATGGGTTAGTTCGAAAGCATACTGTTACAAAAGGTATCCTGACTCCTGCAGGGCTTGCTGTAAATCCTGAGTTGACATCACATTTTACAAAAAAATTGCCTATTTTACTGGAAAAATGCATTTTCAAAAATTTCAAAAGACAGACATAAGCTTTGCATTCTTAAAATAACATTGTTTGCATATGACTACTTGTTCGAACAATAGAGAAATTGGCACGACGAATAACCCGTGAACAAAAACCTTCGCAGCAAAAAGGGTCACCTCAAGTGGAAAAAACACTTCCAATCAAGGGGCACGACATGATCATTGTCCATCATCTGGGGCAATTAAGTCAAGATTCAAGGAATCTCTCAAGGATGCCAAATAGCCTGGGACAAATCTCCATCTGAATCAATAGGGGAATTAGACATGAACTCCAGCAACGAATCTTGCATGATCAAATGAAGCTCTTCTGGTAGTATGGCAACACAACACTACCGGAAGTGACAACTCCCTACACTCCGAGAGCATGGACATAGTCAAAAAAGTACTACGCATAATCAAAGACCCGCTAGGTTGACTGGCCTAGGCCAAAATAAGGGCTTCCCGGCGAACCAAAAGGGTTCGGGCAAAATAAGGGATGAAAATGGAAAATTTGTACACCAGGCAAGTCGAAAACCTGAAAAGGCGGCTTGGGCAAAAAAGGGTATCCCGATGGACTGAAAACCCAAAGGGGCGGCCCAGGCAAAAATTAGGGATCAAAGCGTATGACTATGTCCCGTCATCTCGTCACTGGCCTACCAGAAGAAGGCTTGTCGTTTTAACCGAAAGATACCAAGCACCTCATAGGTGGGGATAATACTCGATCCACAGGGCCTCCGCAGGCACCTTCTCCCACAGAAACATGGGCAAGAAGAATTGTCCAAACTACACAGTTGCTCTGTCCATCAGGTACAAAGATACATTCAGCTGACGAATACGGCTAAGACACTTTCACTCCCTGTAGAGTAAGACAGTAATGATAGCTCTCTCAGCTGAGACTTGCAGCTATGAACAAATCAGCAATACTCTCCCCAACAGAATTTATCATTAAAATCCCCAGCTAAAACATTACATGTCCATACATCATGATACATGCATATACGCATCATACCATACAATCTCATTTATTTTGAGAACATCATTGCCTGATACATATCATGCATTACATACAGCTAATCTTTACCTTTAAGGAAACATACAATCAAAATTCAAGTTATGAAGCCCGGGTACGACCGAATAGTATCTTGATTTCTACAGCATATTGTGAAGCCCGGACTATGACCGGATAACAATATCAGACTACCGCGAAGCCTGGATTACGACCAGATAGTGATATCTCTCAAAAGCAAGCTATGAAGCCCGGAGAACGACCGGATAATAGTTTATTCCCCAGTAAGTCGTGAAGCCCGGATTATGACCGGATAGCAGCTCAGTAAGCACCATGAAGCCTGGATTCGACCAGATAGTGATATATCATAAACACAAGCCGTGAAGCCCGGATCACGACCGGATAACAGCTCAGCAAGTTATTGTGAAGCCTGGATTACGACCAGAAAGCAATACAAGGCCATGAAGCCTGGATTACGACCAAATAATGGTAGAAGATGTTGTGAAGACTGGATTACGACCAGATAGTAACCAAGAGTACTACGAAGCCTGGATTACGACCAGATAGTGGTATATCTTTAATAAAAGTTATGAAGCCCAGATTCGACCGGGTAGTATCTTGATTCCTCCGAACACCATGAAGCCTGGATTTCGACCAGATAGTGGTATGATACATCGTGAAGCCTGGATTATGACCAGATAGCGTTAAGGGACACTGTGAAGCTTGGATTACGACCAAATAGCAGTTTACCCAGCCAGTTACTATGAAGCCCGGATTCAACCGGATATTAGTAAACCCAACAGTCAAAGGGAAGCCCGGATGCGACCGGATAACCACTTGGTTTGTTCTGAAGCCTGGATTTCGACCAGATAAGAAGTGAGGTATTGTGAAGATTGGATTCGACCAGATAGCAGTACGTGACACCATGAAGCCTGGATTCGACCAGATAATGGTATAATACATCGTGAAGCCTGAATTACGACCAGATAGCGTTAAGGGACACTGTGAAGCTTGGACTACGACCAAATAGCAGTTTACCCAGCCATTTACTATGAAGCCCAGATTCAACCGAATATTAGTAAACCCAACAGTCAAAGGGAAGCCCGGATGCAACCGGATAACCACTTGGTTTGTTCTGAAGCCTGGCTTACGACCAGATGGCAGTCGGTCTTATCACTATGAATCCTGGGTTACGACCAGATAATAGTTCACTCTCACCTCTTCAACAGAGATGATTCCTCAGTAGAATAACGGGCGACCGGAGCTCCTAAAATTCAATAGAGATGATTCCGCAGTAGAATAATAGATGACCAAAGCTCCTAAAATTCAACAGAGATGATTCCCCAGTAGAATAACAGACGACCGAAGCTCCTAAAGTTCTATTTCTCCTAAGACAGAGAACGCATTCCCCAGCGGAATCTCCCTCAACAACAGGTATACAAGCTCTCGCTAAGGAATCTATTACGCGATCGACACTCCTTCGGATGGCATCTTTAAGCCCATATACCATCATCAATCTCCAAATGGCATCTGTAAGCCCATTCCCGACATCACAAGACAAATACTACTTCATGTGAGTGCAAATTTCTGGGCACTCTAGTGTTCAATCATCTTCCACCTTCGGATCACGAAAGGCCCGAACGCCAATCTATATCCTCAGGTTTAAGAAGATTGAACAGGGGCAACTGTTGTACCCCAAAATTTTCCCTCCCATATTTCTCAAGACATGTCAAGAATCATCTCCAAGTTGTTCAAGATGGCTCAAGAGTTGGACAATCAAATCACCTCCTAAGGCAGTCAATTCAAAATTAGGGTTTTGTGTTGCATCTAGGTCCTTACATCCAAATGGTCTCAAATGCTCCCCAATGTCCTAATATGTTCTCAAGTTCATCCATGTCAAATTTCAAGCCTTGCAGAGAAAGTTTGGTCAGTCAATTGCTCAAGAAGCCCAAAAATCGACTGTGCTAGGGCAAAAGTCAACTGTGACCTACAAATAGTCAAACCTCAAGATTTTTTGTCAACATTATCATTTTTAAGGATAATTCATCATTTGATCAAGGGTTGATCATGATTCATCAAGGATTTCTCAAGATTCATCAAGATTCAAAAGTTGCTAAATTAGGGTTTTGCAGGAAAAGTCAACTCAACTTTGACCAAACATAACTTTCTCATACTTTATGAGAAATGACCCATCCAAATATCATTTTGAATAGGATGCAATTTCCTACAATCCATATTCTCACCCCAAGATCAAGAAATTCTCTCACAAAAAGTTACAAATTTGGACATTATAGGTCATTTTTGAAAGTCAACAAAAACACCTTTTTTTCCAAAGCTTATAACTTGAGCATGGAATATCAAATTGAGATGATACCAAAAGGGTTGGTTAGATGACATCTCAAGGTTTCTAAAAAGTCATAGAACACCTCCAAAAGTTCAAAATTTAAGAAGTTATGCAATGTTGAAGTTGAGCATTTTTCGAAAATTGCCAAAAGTCAACTATCCTCAAAACTCCAATTTTTGACAAAAGGGTCCACTTTTTTCCACTTGATTTGGTCTTATCACACCACACACGTGTCCCATCTTCAATTTCATGACCAATCATTTATTTTTCTATTTTATTTGATTTTTATTGATTTAATTCATTTTAAATCAATATTAATTCAAATAAAATCCAAAATTTAATGGAATGAGATTTTTTTTATCATTACAGCTTGCAAATATCATGATACACTCAATCAAATTCGTATCAAGCATTGTTGTGCACAAAATATTTGATTTGAGGCATTTTTGGAAACTTGTTAATGGAATATCATATCAAATCATGATTCATCAATTCCTATGGATTCAAGCCCAAGTTTTAACCTAAATGCATTCCAATATACATGTACAAGCGAGGCATACAAAGAACACGAGATAAGCACTGCAGAAACGGCCAGACAAACTTTGAAAAAAGCTTGGAAAAAGTGGAATCTGAAAACGATCTTAGGGCTCGATTCAAAGCAAAAACTTGACACTAATCTCTTGCTGGACGTCTGCTGAAGCGATTGGAATCAAAATCAAGTCCTAAAACCTCCTAAATCACGTTGTAAGTCTCCTTGAACCTATCCCTGTACATGAAATCAAAACCACTCATTCTTGCATCTTTTTGACAAACCATGGATATATTCTTGATTCTTGTTTGATTTCGAAACTGTCTGCACTATTTGATTTTATTTTCATAGCCTGTAACGCCATGCCCAAATCTAGGGTCCGTGCTTCTTGTTTTTGGGGTTTTTAGTTGCAGGGAAAATCAAGGCCAATACTGGACATGGATGAAACCAGGAGGAAGAGACGAACATATTGGTGGTTTTAGTTTGCATTTTTATGGCCAGGAATTTGTTTTAGGAGTGAGCCATGGATTTAGCTGCAGATGAAATCCGCAGGTAAATAACCAGGCTGTTCAAGGAAGAAGACGACCACGTGCTTCTTCCTTATTGGGCCATTCATAATCTCGCGCCATTTATTTTTATTTTCCAGGAATAGTAAATGTTTTCCATATAATATTTGTTTTATATTCTGATAACAAATAAGCAGTTTGGTTGGATTGGTAAGCGCGCTGGCCATTGAGCAATGGGACCTGGGTTCGAATCCCAGGTCCCCCAAAACATTTGTTTAATTTTTCTTCAGATATTCTCATGCAACGCCCAAAGTGTAGAACACCATATGCCTCAAAGATCCACATGCCAGATGGCCTCTAGGCCAAATCTAAAGGCCCAGATTGGAGGTGCACCATATACTCAAGTCAACAAGCATCATTGGATTGAAAAGGTCAACCGGGCTTGAACGTGAATGGGCCTCTGAATTGCTGAACAAACACCCAGTTTGGGCCCAAACCCCCCTGAGTTTGTTTCTTTTTTTATTTTCTTTCATTATTTTTCTTTTTTTTTTATTGTTATTTATTTGTTATTTTTAATTACTAACCAAATAATAATTTTCTTCATAAAATCAGAAGACAAAAAAATATTATTTTTATTATTAATTTCATTATTTTATTTTTGTAAATAAAAATTAATTAATTGATTTAGTTTTAAATAGGTTTAAACCTTTAATTTTTTTTGCAATAAATTAAAACTAATGTAGAATTAGGTTTTTAATTAACTTTTAATCATTTTTATTTTATCTCCTTGAATATTAAAAAATCCAAAAATATCTCTTTTTATTAATTAATTAATAATTAGTTTAGGTTTAATTTCTTTAATTCAAAAATAACAAAAAAACATGCTTGCTTTCAATAAGGGTCAAAACCCTAAAAATGCACCGATTTAATTTTCTCGCACGCGATCCATTTATTTCCAATATTGTAATTGCTTCCGGTATGTAATAACTCTTAATTAGGACTTTAATTATTTATCGCTTTATTTTTATTTTCCGCAATTTAAATTAAAGGGTTTGTTTTTGGCGATGTAAATACCTGACGCCTTGTAATAGTTTAGATTTAATTTTCCGCAGTTTAATTTCCGCACAATATTAACTGTTAGATGTTTGATAAATAGGCAATGCATGACAAGATCAATCTTTAACTTAAAATCAACAATAGCTCACCCATGATATGTACAGATGAAATTAACCGAAATAACACACTTGCACATGCCACTCTTAGGGTACACCTCACTTGGTTGCCTCGAACATGGTCATTGAGTATAGGAAGTTTTAGAGGTCGCCCTCTTGTCCAAAGATCATTAAGTTGCCTCGAAACGGTTTCCTCGGATGAAATGATCTAAGACATTAGGGTTACCACTAAGGCGTCCTAACATTGCTTTAGTGACCACACGTCCCTTAATCGAATTGACCCAAAAACTCCAACGACGATGCTACCTACTCCTCAATAGTGGGATAGCATTGTCTAAAGGACATTTGTATAGATTAATTCCTTTTTGAGTAGGTAGATGGTTCTTAAGTACTTGCTCCTTTTAAAAACAAAACAAAACTTTTCGCACTTACACTCTCTTTCAAACAAAACTCTCTTCAAACCCACAAACACAAAGAAAATCAAATTTTGAAAACACAATGAGCAAGTACCTAAGAGCCCGTGGATAACCACTAATAGAAAGGGTGCTAACACCTTCCCTTTCTATAATCTACCTCCCGAACCCGAGAAATATCTCAAAAAGGAATTTTTCTGTGCTTTTGTCCTTTCCTTGTTAGATAAAATAAAAGACAGTGGCGACTCTTGCTTACCGCGACATTTTGCGAAAACAAACGCAAAACGCGAACCAGCATTCCAAAACAGTCAGTTCTCATTCCCACCGTATCACAGCAACCACTAAGACACCCTATACTTAATGATCGTTTACCGAAGGCAACCGAAGTGAGAGCATACCCTAGGAGTGCACATGTTCGAGTGATTTGATTTCAGTTATTATCTTTGCATATTATGGTTTTCTAGCCATTTTAAATTATCATGCAATCTTGTCATACAATCCTATCAACATACATCTAAGAAGTTAATATTTGCGAGAATTAAAATGCGAGAAAGTAAACCTACGCTATTACAAGGCTTCGGGGAGGGAATTAATTACATAGCCAAAAACCCGCACAAGACGATAAATAAAAGAAAGACCTAGATTAAACTATTATATACCGTGGACAGTTACATCAATATTGCAAAAAATAATAAGCACGTGTGATGAATCGAATACCAGATAATTAGGGTTTCGACCCTCGACTAAACCTAAGTGTGATTAGCTCAAAAAAAGTTTGTGTTTAGTTTTGTTAATTTAAGAAAATAGAGAAATTGTTATATTAAATTAAAAAGAAAAGCCTAATTCTAATTAATTTTAATTTTAAGAAAAAAATTGAATTAATTTATTCTAAAACCTATTTCTGGTATTTATTTTGAGAAAGAAATAAAATTTAAATCAAGAGTTTAACCCTAATTTTTCTAATTGGTTTTAATTATATAAAAAAGGTTAGAATTTCCCTAGATTAAATTAAACTAAATTAAATTAAATTTGATTAAAAAAAACCTAATTATAATTTTTTGTGAACTCTTGATTTTATGATTTTTTGAAAAAAAGATTAATTTTGTTAAAAATAATTAAGCAAAATAATTAAAAGAATTAAAAAACAAAGAAATAAAAAAATGAAGAGATGCGCCTGCATTAGCAAATGTGGGGGATTTGAATCTGATTTTCTTGGCCCAACAAACTCCTGGCCTTCTTGACTTTGCCCAATCCCGTATGCATGCTTGACTCAGGCGCATGGTGGTCTCTTCGCCAGGTGACGTTGGATTCATCTAGCTGATGGATCTGATGGTGGAGCACAAGGGCATTTGGTGGACATGAGCTACTGTATTGTATGAGATCTGCTTGGAATAATCAGGAAAATAACAAAATACACATGCCAGGGATCGAATCCAGGACGTGTGCATCAAAGTCCTTCGCCCCAACCATCTGAACCATGATGTTAACTTGTAGGTTAAATAAACACAAAATATAATATGCAAAAACAAATTAGTGGGGCCAACCAACGTGCAAAATTCAAACTGGCAAGTTAAGGAGCGCCACGTATTATCGTCTTCCTTCCCACCGTCGCTTTAGGTTTTGTAACTTTTACCTACAGACATCAAGCGTAGGTATAGCCCCCGTACATTTCAAAAATCATGTACGTACATGATAAATGAAACCTAATGGTACCAATTAACTCGTTTCAACCTCACGAGCATCATGGTACCATTATCAACGCCCAATTTCTCCTGCATAAGAAACCCCTAAAAACAACAAAAAAACCCTAGCCATGGCATCTGCACATACAGGCGTTAAAAATGCAATTGAATTATAGTGTCATGTTGCAAACATCTCAAAGATTATAAATATGCCAATCAATCATGCTAAATATTCCAGAATTAATATATTCGATTTCAAGAAAATAGGCAAACCGTATGAATGTTACAGGGTGGTTCTGAGCGTCCGAGGCCTTGCAAACGATCTTGTTGGCTTCAGGGATGATCCAAGAATCTGAATTGATCTTTTGAAACGCTTGAAACGACCTGTGGAGCAAGATTTGATTAGCACTTTTCTTTGAGAAATTTGAACTTTTTCTCTGCCCTTGCACGCCTCCAGCCTCCTTCTTTTTGGTCTGCCTTTGTTCACTATCTATAATAGAGTGCATTAGGGTTACATTTTGCATCAAATCTTTGCCATTTATGAAGATTGATCAATGATTTATTCCTTGCACCAAATCTTTCCAAAACAGGCATTTTCAATCTTTTTCTGTCCATATGAAGCCTTGCACGATTTGATCTTGTCTCCAGCTATATAATGACTCTAATCATGCACAAAATCTCAAGGTTTAATTGATTTTTGATATTTTCATTATTTTATATTGATTTTATTTGATTTAAATGAAATAAAATAAAAATAAATAACAAAAATAAAATAATGACAAGTGGAAGGGATCATGGGTCGTGGATCACATTACAATCTCAGTGCAAACATAAAAATTTGGGCCCATTTAGCAAAAAATGCAATTTTGGACACATTTGACTTTTGGCAATTTTGCAAAAAGGGTCAACTTGGCCAATGCACAACTCTCTCAATTTTTACCCTAGAGATGTGTTCTTGGACTTTTTAGAAAGCTTAGGATGTCCTATAAGCAACCCTTTTGGTCTCATCTCAATTGAGTCTTCCATGTTCATGTATGAAGCTTTGACCCAAAAGGTGTTTTTGTTGACTTTTCAAAATGACCTATAATGTCCAAATTCATATCTTCTTGTGAATGCATATTTTGAACTTGGGAGCTGAAGATGAATTGTAGGGAATTACATCTTCTTCAAAATGAGCTTTGGATGGGTCATTTTTGATAAAGTATGAGAAAGTTATGCTTGGTCAAAGTTGAGTTGACTTTTCCTACAAAACCCTAATTTAGCAACTTTTTAGATTTTGATGAATTGTGAGCAATCCTTGAGGAATCCTGATCAACCCTTGATCAAATGATGAATAATACTCCAAAATGAGAGTATTGACCAAAAAACTTGAAGTTTGACTGTATGTGGGCCACAGTTGACTTTTTCCCTAGCATAGTCGATTTTCAGGCATTTGAGCAGTTGACTGAGCAAACTTCCTTTACAAGGTATGAAACTTGACATGGATGATCTTGAGAACATATTAGGACAATGGTGAGAATTTGGGATCCTTTGGACTCAAGCATCTTGATGCAAAATGAAACCCTAATTTGAGATAGACTGCCTTAGGAGAGAGTTTGTCTGGTCAACTCTTGGACTTCCTTGAGCCATTTGAAGACCTCACTTGACATGTATTGAGAAATATGGGAGGGAAAATTTTAGGGTACAAATACAAGTCTAAGAAGAAAGCTCTAAAAAGAAAGAAGAAAGGGATGATGGAAACTTGAGATGATTATAATTCTTCAGAAGATGACTCAGAAGAAGAACGTGCTAACATGGCGCTGATGGCTCAAGCTGGAACGTCTATTGAAATGATCCATCCAGAAGATGAAGCAAAATCAGATTCAGACACATAAGAGGTATTCTTCAGAGAAGTATTTTCCGACCTTACTCATTCTGAATTAACTTTCTCTTTAGTTGAAATTCTAGAAAAATATTAGTTACTCAAGATTGAATTGAAGGAACTTAAAAAAATCCTTTAAATCCACATCTCTTGAAAACAATAAGCTTAAGGAAGATCTCTCCATTTTAAATGAATAAAACTTCTTTCTCAAAGACACTAGAACTCTACCCTCAAAGACACAAGAACTCTTCTAGAAGCTTCTGAGAGTACTAATGATGTCATTATGAAATATGAAAAAGCCTTCCAGAAATTCCAAGCCAGAAGCATAGGGAGAAGCATGTTGGCTTCTATGGTTTATGGTGTGAACAGAAATGTAACCAATGATATTGATTATAACTCGTATGATGAATCTAATTATGATAAGTAAGACAAACCTAATAATATTCACTCCCATTTCGTCTCTGCTGGGTTTGTGCCTAAAGATAAGGGAAAGAAAAAAAGGAATCTGCTTTTGAATCTAAGGCGGAACCTTTAACAAAATATTCTAGGTTTAACTCTTGCAAATATGATTATTCTGCTGTTAAATCCAAAGTTTCCAAAAACGTTGGGGGAACTAACAAGAGAGGACCCAAGAAATTATGGGTACCCAAGAATCTAATTATCTATTATGCAGATATTCTTAGCATCATAGTTGAAACACCTATTATGGTACATGGACTCTGACTGCTTGCAACACATGGAGGAAAGAAGGAATATGTTCCTAAGCCTGGAGGCAACATGGATCTCATAGGTGATCAAGAAAAGATCATGCGCTATGAAACAGGTGGTAATGTTTTTCTTCCCTCTATTCATTGTCCTAAATAACTGGTGGAGCAATTCATAATGTGTTGTCCTTAAATTAATTAAGTGACAATTATTATGATGTTATCAATATTAATAAATTATGTCGTGCTATTTGTTAGGAGAATGAGTCTATTCCACTCAATGATATAAGGGAAAAATAACATCTCCATAATCAAACTTTCAAATCTTAAAAAATCTTATTTTCGCTTCTAAGGGATTGCGTGTGATGGTGAGTATAAAAGTACAAAAGTACATTTTGACCTCTTGTTGACAAGCAATTTTTGACTGGGGTAATAAACCTTAAGTTGTTGGGTTATTTGGATGAAGAGGCATAAATTTGTATGAAAAACAACAAGATGTGTCGAGAAAGGGAGCCAGACAACGAGGACAAGAGGTTCAGAGGTATCCATCGACAGGTGCAGATGTCGATGAAGCAAGGATTTGCGGGAACCGTTATCAACATGCAAGCCAACTAGACTGTGGGAAAATTCAAAACATCTTTCCACGAAGTCCAATATGGGCTAGTAATTGTTGATGGTTATGCATTTAGGATTTCTATTTAAGAAAATTTATGTATTTATGTTAAAGGTCGCATTTCTTCACATTTAATAGAAATACACTCAAAGTACCTGCATCTAAGAGATAAACGAGTTCACGCTTAACAATGTATGAATGCTTCCACATTTAAACTCATAACAATTTCCAGTCTTTTTACTTTAAATTACAAGCCTTGTCTTTGATTTATTTACTTTGCAATTATCTTTACCTTTTGCCCCTTTATCCTTTTTTCAACCCAAAAACACTCAAAACACTAAGTTTAGGATTATTGTAGTCGGTCCTGAAAGTAACCTTTAATAAGAGGCTAGCGATTTTTTCATAGAGAAACAAATTGATACACCCAATGGGATACGTTTGTGTTTGAGTCTTCTTGTTTCGGGCATGAAATTAAGAAGTGGTAGAAGAATGGTAGATCCTAGATCTCCTGAAAGGGATCAGAATCATGGAGGAAATACCAGTGCAGAGGAGAGTGTGGGTTCAAGTCCGATAGTTGTATCTTCGACAACGGCAACTATAGTTACTACAACATAACCAGTAACTGCAAGACCAACAATGGTCACAACATCTGAGAATTATGCGCCTAGTTTCACAAGAGAAACACATTGGGGTGTGGTTCAAACTTCTGGGCAGTATGTGCCTAGTTTTTCTAGAATTACACACGAGTATGGAATACCCATAAATGATGGCAGGTTTGCATACTAGCAGTCAGACGTTTGGCGAAAACTCTGCATTTTCACCATATCGTGCTTTTGGGCCGTCATGAAGCCAACTTGGGCATTCAACTGGGTTGGGATTTGAAAACCAAATTATGCCTACTTTCACCTCAAGTATCGTTGCTATTATGAGGTAACCGATGGATAAAAGTAACCATGAAATGGTCAATATCCTGAATCAACAGACGAGTCTCATATTAAGACATTTAATAGAAATTTCGGTGCAGAGTTATAAAACTTAGCAACTCAAATGACTCGCATCAGGGATTTTCTCGGTGCTCCCAAAGCGCTAGTTCAACGAGTTACACCTCCTCCATGTGAGGAACTAGTGCAGTACAAGGAGGTTTTTGACGAAATAGTCGAATAAGATTCATCGACTCCTCCGAGTGTTGACCCCATACTTAGGGTAGTACAACAACCCTCAATAGTAATAGCAAATTGAAACTATAATGCTGACCAACTAGTAAGGCATGTTTGACATGAAGTAGTGGCTGAGGAACAAAACCACGAAGCCATTGTCGAACGAATAATGGTGAGAAATGGAATGAATACTGGAAGTTAGAGGAATGCGTATGTTTCTTTGTTGCCAGATTTTGTGTTACAAACGGAGTTACCAAGAGGTTGGGAACTCCCAAAATTCACTAAGTTTGCAGGGGATATCGAAGAGTCCATTGTCAAACACAATGCCATATACCAAACAAAACTTGGTGATTAAGTAGTGAATGAGGATTTGAGAATGAAATATTTTTCCAATTCCCTCATAAAGAATGTGTTCACTTGGTTTACAATCCCCCCCCCCACAGTCAGTCCAAACATGGGTCTAGTTAGAGAAATTGTTCCATGAGAAATTCCACACGGGGAAGTCCAAAATAAGCCTAAAAAAATTGTCCAGTGTCAAACAAAAGAGCACTGAGTCAATAGACCAATACCTCAACAGATTTAGACTTCTGAAAGCGCGATGCTTTACACAAGTCCCTAAACATGAGTTGGCCGAAATGGCTGCAAATGGGTTGGAATATTCCATCAGGAAGAAATTGTTGGATACTCAGTCTTTGAAGGATGTGGCTTAATTAGCTATCAAAGTTTGATTGATCGAACCTTTGAAAAGTGAAAAAGCCAAGCCAAAAAAGTATCATAAGAAATAGACAGTTGCTTATGTGGCAACTGATGATTGTTCTTCTAATGAAAAATGAGTCAGGGGAAGAAACAGAGGTTAACGTGGCTGAACTTCAGCCTGGACCTCCTTATGCGTGTAAACTATTGAAACCGTCGAACGGGAAAAACCCCGTCAAAACCGAAAAGAATGGAAAAGCCATCACCAAAAGGGCCTAAAGAATCCCGCACTTAAGCAAAAGAAGAAAAAAGGATTCTGTAAATTTCATAATTTTCTTGGTCATAAAACTTCTCAATGTGTTCTTTTCAGGGATTTGGTGCAGAAAGCTTTGAAAGATGGCATACTTCAGTTTGGCGAAAAACCAAAGGTGCAAGTTGACGCCGGTCCTTTGAAAGTCTAAGAGGCTTTATACTCAGAGCCTCTGGATTGCATGATGGTTAAAGCTTTTGATAGCCTCGACAGAGGGGTTATAATTATTGGTGACATATAAGTTATGATGGTCGAAACCAATGATAATTTCGACCTAAAGATGGAAGAGGGATTACAGGAAGTGTACCCTCAGCCAGAAGAAATCTTGACTGACTTTCAAGAGAAATGCATAGTGAACGGGTCGAAGGCAAAATTGTGCCAAAGATGCAACGCTGTGTATGATGAAGAAGCAGTCGAGAAGTAGGAAGCTGTCAAAAAATAGGCTCTTAAGCAAGAAAAGCCTCCAGTCCCAGGGTTTGTTTTTGACAAGAAAGGAAATCCTCAACTCAACTAGGAATACAAAATTTTGTTCCAAAAACCTTTCGCCCTCCATCAGATATTCCACAAGGAAAATGGGTGAAATCAGTGAGCCAAAAGGGGGGTAAAAGGCCAAAGTGGAAGGTGATTATGCATGAAGCTGAGGCCTAAGAAAAGAAAGCTGAGTCGAAGGGTTATCAAGTTTCTCCCAATTATAAGGGGAAAACCCAAATGACAAGGACTCAGTTGAGGCGTTATCATAGGAACAAAAATGCGGCAAAGAAAGCTTCAACATCTCAGTTGAATCCAGTAGAAGCAAACAGTTGTGTCGAAGAAATACTACTAGTAGAAGCCACAAAGCCAGTAAAGTTTCCAATTCCAAAGGTATACTATCCTAAGTAAAAGTTAACTGAAAAAGAAAAGGCCATAGAAAATCAAAGAATGGCTATGAGGGTATCCCTTTTGGGTAACACGGAGCTGGAGGCAACACAAAATATGGAATATACTTCGGCACCTGAGTATACTCCTACATCCAAAGGCAAAGAGGAAGAAGAACCTGACTATGAAACTTCATTAGAAGATGAAGTAGTCGATGATGACTATGATTATGGTGAAGATTTCATCATTAATTATGGAATTATTTCGATTCTGCCCGCAGAATATGACAGAGTGTTAGAAGTATAAGAAAATGAAGAAAATTTTACATTAGACAAAGCGGTTGATGAAAAGCTTATATGTTACTATGTGATGAATTATGGTGTGTTCGAAGAACAGATGGCTGTGTTTGAAAAACCAAGCCCATGGATGATGTATCTTCTCAAGCCTTTATTCATAAGGGCGAAGATAGATGGCATGCCAGTGAACAAAGTGTTTGTCGATGGTGGGGCAGCTGTAAATCTAACGACACACGCCCTGTTTAAGAAAATGGGGAAGTGTGAGTCAGAGCTTCGACTTCACAACATGGTTTTATCAAACTATGAAGGAAAAACCAGTAGCATACTGGGTGTTATCCAAGTAGAATTGGTTGTTGGAACAACAACCAAGTCGACTTTGTTTATAGTCATAAATTCTAAAGCCAACTTTAATTTTTTACTTGTCCGTGAGAGGATCCATGGAATAGGTGTAGTGCCGTCGACTTTGCACCAAAGAATTTCCATTTGGAGAAAAGATGGCATAGTAGAGAACATAGAAGCTAATCAGATCTACTACAAAGTCGATGATGTTAAGGGATGAAAGAAATCATTTAACCAACATTTGGAAAATGTAGCGCCTTGTGATGATGAGAGTTAAAATCCCAATGAAAACTCAAATTGTTTTCTAAGTTTGGATCCCGATCACGGTTTCATGTGGGATCTTGAGGAGGCAACAATGCCTAGGGAGTCACTTCCACTCACGGGGTGGCCTAAGGTCGAACTTGATGACAAGTGAGTCAGTAAGCTTGGCTTGAATTTCGACTTACATGGCTGAGAACTAAAGGAAATCGACACTAGAAGCTGAGAAGTTACAAAACATGGCTGGCAAAGCCATAACAAAAAATCAAGAAGAATGCCAACAAGGCCAAACGACAACATCAGAAAGCTGGAGGTTAGATTATATATATGACAATGAACCTTTTGGTTTGAAAAGGACCCACTGAATTCAACACAGAAGATGCAAGCCCAAGATCCATTAGAGAAGTTGATCTGGGAGACGGCGTAACAAAGAGACCAACTTACATCATCACTAAAGTTGAGTCAAAAATGAAAGTCAAGTTGATCAAACTACTAAAGGAGTATCGAGATTTCTTCGCCTGGGATTATGGTGATATGATTTGTGTTGTACCCCAAAATTTTCCCTCTCATTTATCAAGAATTTGCTCACAAGATCTCCTTTGGGCTCAAGATTGCACTAGGGATGATCAGCTCAAGACACCTCCTTAAACACTAATGACCAAAATTAGGGTTTGAGATTGCACAAGGATATTTGAACTTCCAATGCCCAATATGAATTTAATGGATCATTATGGACCCTCAAGATTACTCATGTCAAGTTTCAAGCTTTGGATCACACTTTTGCTCAGTCAATTGAGCAGTTGACCTAAAAATCAACTGTATTGGGGAAAAAGTCAACTATGGCCAATTTACAATCAAACTTCATAATTTTTTATCCACATAAATATTTTAAACTTATATGTATCATTTGATCAAGTTTGGACCACAATTCCTCAAGAGATTTGATGAAATCTTCAAAAGGGCAAAATGGTCAAAATTAGGGTTTTGACTGAGAAAGGGCAATTTCTGATTTTTGACCTAGAAAATGATCAATTGGTTTAAGGCATGATCTCAAGAGTCCAATTGCATAATTTTGGCCTAATTACATGGCTCAAAACATTGCTCAAGTCCAATGGATTGACAGATGAATTTTCAGTCAACTGATCAAAAGTCAATTGTATACTGAAAAGTCAGACTTTGACTTTTTGGTCAAAATCCAATGTCAAAGATCACAATTCACCATAGTATGTAAAATTATGAAAATTATTCATCAATAAATCAAAAATTCAAGATTTCATTTTGAAAAGTTAAAATTTCTAAACTTAGAAATTTTTCTAAGTGTTGAAAATTTCTTATTTTTTCACAACTTTGAGCAAGTTTTTCACCAAGATGCAAGATGATTCAAAAGAAACTTTCAATATGAAAGTTGTATATCTCCATGAAATATACAACATTTCTTTACACAACTCCTTCCAAAAGTTCTTGGATCTCAAGTTATAATTTTAAGAACACATGGTCATGAAACAAAACACTTAGTGAAATTTTGCCCTAATTTGGTCAGGATTTTGACCAAACTTCATGGCACTTTTTCATATAGTTCCAAGGGGATTTTCAAAAGTGATTCAAATAAGGGTTTTATATAACATGACAAGATTTCCAAAATGTCCAAGAACTCCTTGATATCATTTTTGAGTAGGGAGAATCGAAGAGATGAAGTTAGGGTTTTCACACTTGAATTACAAGTCATTTTGTGATGAACAAGATTCAAAATTCAAACTTATGCTGCATAACCTCTACTTTTCAGGCCTCAAACTTGTTAGTCACTCCATAATTAATTGCTTTCACAATTGTTAGAGGTCTCAATTCAAGCATTCAATGCAAGGCCATACTTTATATCCATTTTGGGAAGAAAGTGCACAATGCCATTTTGATAAAGTAGCTTTTTGCATAAAACTTGTTCTTGAGCCTTGCACTTGTTCTCTTCTGATCATACATGTCTTATAACTAAACAGAAACTTGTTTAGACACTTACAATCACTCAACCCATGCTTGTACTTCCTCTTGAAACTTGTTTTCCCACTTTTCTTGAAAATCAAGTAACATAGCCATTAGCTTGTAACTTGTACTTCTGACTCTCCAAAGCACTCAAACCCTTTTGCTTATACATACACAAGTTATTTTCCACAAATCCCACGCATGCTTAAGCCCTGAAAACACCAAGAACACATAATCACCAAAAACACTTCAAAACTTGCCATTTCTGAGTTTTGAATCCAATCTCCAAATTTGCTCGTGCGTTTCTTGGCCTTTTACTTTCAAAAGCTTATAAGCAACATACACAAACAATCCCAACACCTGCAACACCACTGTAACACCTCTATCATGTTCCACCATTTTCAAAAACAACACATTGACTTCTCTAGAACTCCTTAAGCACTTTCAGCTCAAGCTAAGTATCACATTAGCTTCTTGGGAACTTGAAGAAGCTAATCCAATCATTGGAACTCACTAAAAGCTACTCAAAATCCAAACACGATATCCTCTGGCAAGGTAAGTTTTCTGACTTTGGAACTCTTCACACATGCATCATTAATGGTTTATTTGTGAATGAAAAATGTAGATATCATTGCCCTAAAGCTAACCATGTCCATAGTTTTCATTTATATTGCTGAGCTTAGAGAATTTTAGGATTGAAGTTTCTGAAATTTTTAGGGTTCAGATTAGGGCCATTAAAATTCATGCTTGTCTTTGATCTATAATTTTATTGCTTTGAATTTCTGAAACCGGGAGGAAATTTGCTACAAGATTCATGTTTACATTTTTGCAAATGGATGAGAGATGAACAAGATGCAGGTACTCTGGCTGGGCGTGAGGTTAAAGATGAAGTTCAGGCCATGGACTTGTTTACTATCATATATTTATTGTTTTTGTTTATATAAACACGTGTATAGCCACCCCAGTGGTAGAAGCGCGCGCCTGTGACTATAGGGACCTGGGTTCGAGCCCTAGTGGTACTGTGATACGGTGGGAGAACAAACTTGAGGTTTTGCGTTTGTGTTCACAAATGTTTCGGTTTAGCAAGAGTCGCCACCGACTTTTTATTTTATCCTAAGGAAAGGTCAAAAAGCACAGGAAAGACCTTTGAGATGTTTTCTTGGGTTCGGGGAGTAGATTATGAAAAGGGAAGGTGCAAGCACACTTTTCATCCATGGTTATCCATGGGCTCTTAGTTACTTGTTTAGATCACTTGCTTTTGCTTTTCAATTGTTTGAAATGGTGCTTTGTGTGTGGTTTTGAAAAGAGGCCATCATTGTGGAAACCTTTGTAATGATTCTTGTTTGAATGTATACAAAGGTGTTTTTGTCTTTTGAAAAGATTTCAATGTTTGAAAGTTTGATTTGGGAAATGTTTTGAAATTGTGTTGTGAAGTGTGTTTGAAAATAGCAAGTATGTTTTTGCAAGTTTTGATCAAGTAACTAAGAGTTATCTACCCTATTTTACTCAAAGATCTTTCCTAATGTTTTTAACCCTTTTGACAGTGTTATTTCACCATTGCATTTGGTGAACAACCTTGTGTTAGGATGTTAAACGGGACAGGCGCGGGCCATCGTATAGACCATGATAGCAATTGTGTCAAGTAACTTTGGCAAAATTTTGAGGGACTTGATCATTTTGTTTAGGCAACCAAGATAGCGTCATCGAGGGACTATGATCTTTTGTTTTGTTTTTGTTTTGCCAAAGTACCCAACATGCATAACATGGCCCATTTTAAGGCAACAAGTAGATTGTAACCCTAGGGGTGCAAGTGTGCATTGTGTTTGATTTTCATGCATTTTTATCTTTGATTAGGTCAAGCTATTTGTTTATTTGGATTTTTTGCATACAAACCCTAATTCTCTAATCATGGCATAATTGAAAGCATAAAGTGCAAGAATTAAAAGGCTAAGCTATTACAACATGATTATGGGGATGAGGGTACAATCTTTGAATGGGGGGTATTTGACAAGAAATATAAACCCTAATTTACTATTACATCCAAATTGAATTCACAATGCATAAATATGGATAATATTTAAATAAACAAAATAAATAAATATATCAAATAATATGAATTATGCAAAAAAGGTTTTTGTTTGTTTATGTATGTAAAAGTATTTAATGTAAAAAATATAAAGAAATAAATTTAAAAAAAGATTAATTTTATTTGTTTTAAGGGTAAAACCCTAATTTCTTTAAGAAAATAAATATGTTAATTATTTTATTTACATACAATAAAAATAAAATATTATATGTAAAAAAGTAAAAAAGGTATTCATTAAGTATATTTAATAATAAAAATATGTACAAAAATAAAATATATTAAACATGATAAAATAAAATATGTACAAAAATAAAGTATATTTAGAAAAATATTTTTAATGTGAATAAGAATAAAGAACAAAAATAAAAGTATAAATTATATATATTTCAAATTTAAATAAAAAGATAAAAGTATTTAAATTGTTTTTTTTAGGTTAGAAAAAATAAAATAAAACGCAAAATAAATATGAAAAAATTATGAAAATATTTTTGAACATTTTTTATATTTGAAAATAAATAAACAAAATCAGAAATGAAAACAAAAATGTAAAAATATAAAAATACAAGAAATTGGGCCAGGGGGTGCAAAAAGGAAAAGGGGGGGTGTCAAGAGTGAGCCAGGCCAAGCCC
This sequence comes from Vicia faba, assembly GCA_948472305.1. Lineage (NCBI taxonomy): Eukaryota > Viridiplantae > Streptophyta > Magnoliopsida > Fabales > Fabaceae > Vicia > Vicia faba. Next base: position 4,310,553 of record OX451738.1, on the reverse strand, counting down.
AACCCACCACTTCATCTTCAACCTCCATATTTTTGAAAAAAACGCGCGCGCCTGTTATCCAACGTGAACATCCTGCATACGAGCTCTATTGCAAAAACACATAACATCAAACTTGTAGAGAATTTCAAGACAATTCCAACCATATAAACAACTTGTCTTAACTCTCAAAGACCAAAGAGAATTTCTCTGGCCCTAAAATCTGACCTAGTTTTTTCAGCATGTTCATGGATGAAATTCTCTTAGCATACTTAATATAAATGAAAATTGAGCATATGTACAGCTTCATGGCAATGAATACTACATTTTTTATTCACAAACCTAAAGCTAAATGTTCCTAAATAGAGAGATAGGAATGGGAGAAAAACCTGTTTCAGTTGAATTCGTGTTGGGCAATGTAGTGCTTTTCAATAAGGCTTGAGATGTCTGGTAGCCTGCTTGAACTTCACTTGACCTTTTCCAAAAACTAGCTTTCCTTGAATGTCCTTGAATCAGACTATAGAACTCAACCTGCACAAGCTCAAAATGAAAATGGCAAACACTGTAAATGGAGTTACAATTGGTGTTTGAGGTTTGGGATAGCTTGGGTGAGTTGAATGGAAGGTGTTTGAAGCAACTTGGGGCAAAACGCACGAGCCAATGAGCTATGGAACTCAAGTTGCAGAACCTGCCCTGTTTTTCCAAAGGAATGTGATTTCGTGCTATGGGGTGTTTAGAGGCTCAAGCAATCGTGTTTCTAGCTCAAAGGAGTGTGAGAAAGATGTTCAAATTGTTTGCATAAGTTGGTATTGGCTGGTTTTTTAAGTTCTAAGGTTTTGGACAAGTTTCTTGTTTTTGAAGTAAGAATGTGGAAGTTATTGTTACAGGCCTGTACAGGCTATTAAATATGCTTGCATACTTTCCTCTTGGCCCCTCCAACTTGTAGATTTGATTTGCTCTCTGAGATATGGACCAATGCTCAAGGGATTGTGGTTTGACATAAAGCACATTATGGCAAAAATGGAAATGTGCCTTTTTCTACTTAGGGCTTAATCTTGTGTAAAATGTCCAAATAACCAAACAAAAGCTTAGACTGATGGATTTGCATTTAATTATAGAGTGTGAAGTGGTTTAGAGGCCTATAAACTAGTGTAAGGCATGCTGACTTGAAAATGCAACTTGTGTGAACATGAATATGCCATGGATGAAAAATGAGTTTTTGCCAACTTTAAGCCTTCGATTCTCCTTAACCACAAATTTGTTTGAGGAGTTATTGGACAATTTGGAAATCTTGCAACATGCTCTACAATCCATTTTTGAAATGAAACTTGAGATTCCAAATGGAACTATGTGAAAAATGGCCAAGAAGATAGGTCAAAATCCTGCCTAAACTAGGGCAAAATTTCACTAAGTAAAAAGTTTTAGGGACCCTTCTTCCAAATATCATAACTTGAGATCTAAGCTTCTTTTGAAAAAACTTTGTGAATAAAAGTTGTAGACTTTGTGGAGGACTACAACTTTCATGTTGGAAGTTTTTTTTGAATCCAAATGCATCATGGTGAAAATGTTGGACAAAGTTAGGAAAAGTTAAGAAAATTTCATAACTTAGAAAAATTCTAAGTTATGAAAATTTTCAACTTTAAACCCTAATTTGCGATTTTGGGTTTCTTGATGAACAAGTTTCATGTTTTTACATATCTTGATTAAAAATGACCCTTGGCACTTGATTTTGACCAAAAAATCAAAGTTTGACTTTTTAGTGCACAGTCAAATTTTGATCAGTTGACTGAAAAATTCATCTGTTAATCCAATGCAATTGGGATCTTTTGAACTTTGTGAATATGTCAAGATGATGCCATTGAGTCCTTGAGTCCATGGTTGAGCCTAATTTGCCATTGGCTAGGTCAAAAAGTCAGAAATTGCCTTTGTACAGTCAAAACCCTAAAAATGACCATTTTGCCCTTTTGGTGATCTGATCAAATTTCTGGTGGAGTTGTGGTCCAAACTTGATCAAATCGTTCATATGAGTTCATAATGTTGATGTGGGTCAAAATTCATGAGGTTTGACTGTAAATTGGCCACAATTGACTTTTCTCTAATACAATTGATTTCTTGGTCAACTGTCCAATTGACTGGGCAAAAATTTGATTTAAGGCTTGAAACTTGGTAGAGGTAATATTGTGAGTCCAATATGAAGTATGAAAGTCATCTTGGGCATTATAGGTCAAAAAATCCTTGTGCAAACTCAAACCCTAATTTAGGTCATCAGTGCAAGGATATGTCTTGAGCAGAGCAAACCCTAGCTTGGTCTTGAGTTCAAAGAGCCTCATAATGAGAAATGTTGATGAAATGAGAGGGAAAATTTTGGGGTACAATAGTTGCCCCTATTCAATCTTCTTGAACCTGAAGAGTTAGATTGACAAGTTTGCCTTTCGTGACTCGAAGATAAAAGAGGATTTGACACTAGAGTGCCCGTAAATTTGCACTCGTCAAAATGTAACTGAGGGAATGGGCTTAAAAGATGCCATTTGGAGATGGTAGAATCTTGCCGGGGATGGGCTTAAATATGCCATCTAAGATTGTTGGTTGAAAATCAGTAGAATGAACATCAGAATGGTATCAGTGTCTGGAACGTATCTGAGTTGTATCTGGAGATTGGGTTCATCTGAGCAAAGGAATGGCATCCGTGTCTGGAGCGTATCCAAGTTGTGATTGTATTTGATTCTTGAATGAATATCAGAATGACTGTCGTGTCTAGAGTGTATCTGTATTGTATTCGAAATCTGAGATTTGAATAAGCAACAGAAAGACATCCGTATCTGGAGTATCTCTGGGCTGGGAAATAGGTTTGAATGAGTGACAGAATGACAACTGTGTCTGGTGCATATCTAGACTGTATCTTGATTGAGATCTGTATGAGTAGCAGAATGACCTCCATGTCTTGGAGTGTATCCGTACTGTGACTGGGATTTGAAAAAAGGCAACAAAATGACTTCCATGTCTTGGAGTGTATCTGAGCTTGTAGTTGATATTTGAATCTGAATGAGAAATAGAATGGCTTTCGTGTTTGGAGCGTATCTAATCTGTATCTTATTGCTGAAGTCTGAATGAGTAATAGAATGACCGTCGTGTTTGGGGTGTATCCATACTGTATTTGAAATAAGAGATCTGAATGAATAGCAAAATGACTTCCATGTCTTGGAGTGTGTCTGTACCGTATCTGAAATCTTTGAATAGTTGTTAATGGTAACTTTTTAATCTTATCCTGAAAAGGGTAAAATGTTAGCCCAAAACACAAAATTTTATTGTATGATATGTATGATGCAATAAAATGTGTTCTATCAATGTATATGATATATGGATGTAATGTATGCACATGTAAGTTGATTAGCTGCCTTGCTGAGGAAAATAATTCCTTGATAGCTGGAGATGATGAAATCCTTGACTGCTGCCGGAGAAAGTAAATCCTTGACCGATGCTGGGGATTCCAAAAATCTTTGATTGCTGAAGATGAGAAATCCTTGCTGACTATTGTTGGGGATAAAGAAAATCCTTGGCAACCTGCGGGGATTATCAAAACTATGACAACTTCTGTGGGGATGTGAGAATCCTTCATGCCTTTCTGGGGAAGAATGAAGGCAACTCTGACAATCTCTACTGGGTAATTAAAACCTGGGAAGCTTCCACTAGAGAAATAAGAACAAGAATCTTCGTTCCGCTGGGACATAACTCTGTGGGGAGAATACTCATCCTTCTGGGGAAATCAGGAGCTTGGGTTGTATGCCAATCTACTGGGGGTTCCTGTTTTATGGAAAAACTCCGCTGGGGAATCAGAGGAAATTGAATAGTATTCCTCCGGGGTTTAAGATTTGAAGTTTTGGACTCCGTTGGGGAAGAAAGTTTAGAGCATTCTGGCTCCGCTGGAGATAAGGAGATTGGAAACTTAGCTCTGATGGTGATGTATATGTAACTCCGCTGGGGATCTGGAACCTTAACTCCACTGGGGATATGTATTTCAAGGTTTTAGCTCTGTCGAGGATCTGAATGACATACTGTAGGGGATTTCTTCTGGAATACCCTAAAGACGTTTCACTATACTTTCGACCTATCAGTAATTATCCTTTCTTATTTTGTTTTATTTGTAAGCAGTGATTATATTCAAATGCATATGCTCTTTTAACAAATCATTGGACGTTTTCAAATAAAACATAAGTGTAAAAAAGAAGAAAAGGCAAGCAAATTTCTGCACTTTGAAGTATCTTTGTATTAACTTTGTAAGTATTTTGTACAAAGGAGACAAACATCCTAGTAAGAGAATGTTGTCATAAAAATGAGAAAAATTTATACAAGGAAAGATGGCTATGTGCAATAATTCCATGGGGTTCCCATTCTGCTATAGCCTTCACCACTCTGAGTATCTTGTCCGTTCGTTGTTTGTCCGCAGATGATTGGATTGATCAGAAGCTTGGAGCTTGTCCGCGAAGAGATTGTCCTTAAACTGATCCGACGAGACATAGTCATACGCTTTAATTCCCTAACTTTTTCCTGGACCGCCCTTCCGGGTTTTCGATCCACCGGGAAACCCTTTTTTGTCCAAGCCGCCCTTTCGGGTTTTCAACTTGCCAGGTGTACAATTTTTTTATATTTATCCCTAATTTTTGCCTGAACCGCCCTTTCGGGTTTTCGATTCACCGGGATGCCCATTTTTGCCCAAGTCGCACTTTCGGGTTTTCGACTTGTCGGGTCGTTTTATGCGTAGTATCTTTTGACTATGTATGCGTTCGCAAGGTGCGGCAGGTCATCGCCGTCTATGGTGGCTAGAATCATAGCTCCACCAGAAAAGATGTTCTTGATCACAAACAGTCCTTCGTAAGTAGGAGTCTATTTGCCCCTGGGATCACTTTGCGGCAAGATGATCCGCTTGATTACAAGATCTCCGACTTGATATACCTAATGCCTGACTTTCTTGTTGAAAGCCTTGATCATCCGTTTTTGATACGTCTGACCATGACAAACAGCCGTAAGTCGTTTCTCGTCGATCAAGTTAAGTTGATCAAGCCGGGTCTGAATCCAATCGTCTTCACTCAAACCAGCATCCTTCATGATTCTCAAGGAGGGAATCTGAACCTCGATATGCAAAACAGCTTCCATGCCGTATACCAAAGAAAAAGGTGTTGCCCCAGTTGATGTTCGTGTCGTGGTACGGTATCCGTGCAGAGCAAACGGTAACATCTCATGCCAGTCCTTGTAGGTGACTGTCATCTTTTGAATGATCTTCTTGATATTTTTGTTCGTGGCTTCAACAACACCGTTCATCTTTTGCCAATAGGGAGATGAATTGTGATGTTGAATCTTGAACTGCTCGCGCAGAGTGGTGATCAGAGTGTTGTTCAAATTTGTACAGTTGTCCGTGATGATCCTGTCGGGGATACCATACCGGCATATGAGGTTCTGCTTGATGAAGCGGGCAACCACATTCTTTGTAACGGAGGCGAAGGAAGCTGCTTCGACCCACTTGGTAAAGTAATCAATGGCGAACAAGATGAAGCGATGTCCATTGGATGATGTAGGCTTGATCTCTCCAATCATGTCGATTCCCCACATCGCGAATGGCCACGGAGCTGTTAGAGCGTTGAGAGGAACTGGAGGAATATGTACCTTGTCAGCATAAACTTGGCATTTGTGACAAGTACGGGAATGTTGATGACAATCAGCTTCCATGGTAGACCAGTAGTAGCCCGCCCTTAGAATCTTCTTAGCCATCGTATGTCCGCTCAAGTGGGTGCCAAACGTGCCGCTATGTATTTCGGTCATGATCAACTCAGCTTCAACCTTGTCCACACAATGAAGTAGAACACAATCATGGTTGCACTTATATAAGATACCATTGCTCAGGAAGAACTTGGCAGCAAATCTCCTTAAGAACTTTTTGTCATTGACTGAAGCTCCTTCAGGGTATTCTCGAGTCTGGAGATACCTTTTGATTTCATGAAACCAGGGTTGTTCCACTACTTCTTCGGTATTAATCTCATGAGAGTGTGCATGTTCTTCCATTCGCTCGATGGTGATTTGGGGAGCCTCGTTATCCCAGTTGAGTTTAAACATGGAAGACATTATGTCCAAAGCATCTGCTAGCTGATTTTCTTCTCGCGGGAAGTGCTCAGAGGTAATCTGCTCGAAATGAGGCAACAATGTCAAGACATGTTCTTTGTATGGGATAAGATTAGGATGTTTAGTGTCTCACTCTCATTTAATTTGACTGATAACCAAAGCTGAGTCCCTAAATACAATCAGAGATTTGATTCCCAAGTCAATAGCAGCCTTGAGACCAAAGATACAAGCTTCATACTCGGCCATGTTGTTGGTGCAGCTGAAGCGGAGTCTAGCAGTGAAAGGCGTATGGCAACCATCTGGAGAAATAAGTATCGCGCCGATACTGTTTCCAAGTGCATTTGAAGCACCATCAAAGTACAGGGTCCATCGGGATCCTTGTTCAGGTCCGTCATATGGTCTGTTACCTTCAATGTTGTTCAATGTCATCATATCCTCGTCAGGGAAGTCGAACCTCATATATTGGTAGTCTTCGACAGCTTGATGAGCTAGATGGTCAGCTAGTACACTCCCCTTTATAGATTTTTGGGTTGTGTACTGGATATCATACTCCGTCAGGATCATCTGCCATCTAGCGATCCTTCCGGATAAAGCAGGTTTCTCGAAGATGTACTTAATCGGATCCATTTTAGAAATCAGCAAAGTGGTATATGTCAACATATACTACCTTAGTCGGCGAGCAACCCATACCAAAGCGCAGCAAGTTTTCTCGAGCAGTGAGTAGCGATTCTCACAGTCGGTAAACTTTTTGCTAAGGTAACAAATGGCATGCTCTTTTCGGCTAGACTCGTCATGTTGGCCCAGTACGCACCCCATTGAATTATCCAAAACAGTCAGATACATGATTAAAGGTCTTCCTTCGACGGGGGGCATCAAGATAGGAGGCTCCAACAAATACTCTTTGATCTTATCAAAAGCAACTTGACAGTCATTGTTCCATTCAACCACCTGATCTTTCTTCAACATCTTAAAGATTGGCTCATAGGTAGATGTTAGGTGAGAGATGAACCTTGCAATATAGTTTAAGCGTCCCAAGAAACCTCTAACCTCCTTTTCAGTGCGGGGGGCAGGCATTTCTTGTATAGCTTTGACTTTGGCAGGATCAACTTCGATGCCTTTGTTACTGACGATAAATCCCAAAAGTTTACCGGACCTGACTCTGAAAGTGCACTTGCTAGGGTTCATTCTGAGCTTATATTCCTTTAATCTGACAAATAGCTTTTGCAGATGGTCGAGGTGCTCTTCTTCTGTTTGTGAACGGGCTATCATGTCGTCTACGTAGACTTCAATTTCATGATGTATCATGTCATGAAACAAAGCTACCATGGCTCGCTGATAGGTTGCCCCGACATTCTTCAGTCTGAATGGCATCACTTTATAGAAGGTACCCCACTGCGTAACAAAAGTAGTCTTCTCCATGTCTTCGGGGGCCATTTTGATCTGGTTGTATCCCGAGAATCCATCCATGAAGGAAAATACCTTGTGTTGAGTTGTGTTGTCAACCAAGATGTCAATGTGTGGTAGTGGAAAATCATCTTTAGGGCTAGCCCTATTTAAGTCTCTATAGTCCACACACATTCTGACTTTGCCATCCTTCTTAGGCACGGGCACAATGTTAGCAACCCATTGTGGATAGGAGGTAACAGCCAGAAAGCCAGCATTGAACTGTTTCATTACCTCAGCTTTGATCTTTCCGGACATGTCGGGCCTCATTCGGTGAATTTTTTGTTTGATTGGTGGACAATCTTCTCTCGTAGGGAGACGGTGTACCACAATATTTGTATCCAGTCCTGGCATGTCTTCATAGGACCAGGCGAAGATCTCAACATATTCATTCAACAGCTGAACTAGACGCTTTTTGACACTTGGCTCCAGGTTAGCACCCACTTTAACCTCTTTCTTGTCTTCCTCTGTTCCCAAATTGATAGTCTCTAACAACTCTTCATGGGGCAGAATAGCCCTTTCTTCTTGTTGCATGAGTCTAGCCAATTCTCCAGGAACTTCACAGTCTTCATCACCTTCGTACTCGGCATGATTGACCAAATCTTCAGAGTCACCGAAGGCCAAAGCAGAATAGTCACCCATGGAATATGGAGTGGATGGGTAACTGCATTTTGTGAGTGTGGGTGTGTGTAAGGGATAGCCATCCTTAAACAAAATAAAGTGTAAAAGGAAAGAAAATGAACACAACAGTTTATAGATGAAAACATCCATGATTCATTAAAAATGGCATATGAAAATGAAGAATCAAAACCCTTACAAATGGACCTATATGCCCCGGGTAAGGCATAAGGTGAAAGAGTGTACGAATTGTTTAATTATTACAGACCAAACAGGAAATTATTCAAAGATAAATTACTGATTGATGAAAGTGATGGGAACGAAGTCTTTCGCCTCCCAGTTGCTTAATCCTCCTCCAATGGTCGGAAAGATCCAATCTTCAAAGTTGTCTTCTTCATCATCATCTTCTAAGGCATGAATTCCATGGTGAGTGATTTTTAGGGGTGGTCCTCCGGCCCGGGAGCGACACATAGCTTTCTGTCCTGCAACAGTAAAACCTAGTCCGAACTTATCTGTTTTGTGAGAAAAATCAGGCAGTTGACCCCACACCGTACTTCCTCCTTCTTTGACAACAGCCTCCGCATCTTTAAGGGATGACATTCGGGGTACCGGCTTGGTAAATATAGGCACGTCAGTCATTGTTTTTGCTACCGCGACTTCAGGAGAAACCTCTTCAAAGTGTTGGAAAGGTGTTTCTATGAATTCGCCATCTAACTCCACATAGCAGAAAGAGTTAAGGTGACTTATCATATATTCCTCCTCACCATGAACTGTTATAATCTTACCCTGAACTGGGTACTTGAGCATTTGGTGTAGAGAAGAAGTGACTGCCCCAGCATTGTGGATCCATGGCCTTCCCAACAAGCATGAATATGAAGGACGGATGTTCATCACATAAAATGTAGAGTTAAAAATTTCTGTACCCACTTTGACTGGGATGTCCACCTCTCCGTGAACCATCCGCTTAGAAACGTCGAAGGCTCTAACAACGATATTACTGGGCTTTAGGGTCAAACCTTCACAGTCCAATCTGTCCAATGCCTTTTTTGGTAGAACATTTAAAGATGAACCGGTATCAACCAGAACATGAGCAAGTGTGGTCCCACTGCATTCTACCGAGACATGCAGCGCATCATTATGCTTTCTTCCCCTAGGGGTCAAATCAGCGTCAGAGAAGCCAAGACCATTATCGGCTGTAAGGCTATCCATGCACTCTTGAAACTGGTCCGCAGAAGTTTCTTGAGGCACGTGTGCCATCTTCAGAAATTTGATCAAGGCTTTGGCATGAGCCTCGGAGCAGAGTAAGAGTGCCAGCATGGAGATTTTTGAAGGGTTTTGCCCCAGCTGCTCTACGACATCATAGTCACTCTTCTTAATTATCTTTAAGATTTCTTCCATCTCTTTTTGGGTGGTCTCGGGGATAACCACAGTCTGAGCCTTCATCCTGACAGGCTCTTCTTGGATCCCCTTACCTTTATCGGTAGTAACAACAGAGGGTCTATCTTCAGGAGCATTAATTTCTTCAATTACCGGACTTTGCACAGATGGCTTGACAGGCACAGAAGCTTTTGAGGGTCCGAAGACTGCCCGTGGAGGAGCAATCTCTGGAGAGAAGATTCTTCCGCTACGAGTTATCTTGCTTGTCCCTGCAATATTCCCTATATCAGGGGTTTCATCCTTGGAATTCTCTCCGGCCGATTCGATCTGCTTGACACCATGGTAGAAGATCTCTCCTCCGTAATTCCATGGTATCGTCTTGTTGGACTTATATGGGATGGGCCCCGACATGGTAATCTTCAGCGGTACAAACTTAGGATCAGGCGTAATCTTAACAGGTCTTTTGCAGGTCTTGGAAAGATTGTCGGAGATGGTTATTATAGCAGTGTCATTGATTGAAGTAACAAAGGTAATAGGAGTAACATGAGTGATAGTATCAACAGGAGTCTTCTGAAAGAGGATCTCTTGAGTATCCATCAGGTGTTGGATGCCTGATTTCAACAATGGGTAGTCAGATTGCAAGGTTGAACAGAAGTAACAATCTTTTCCACAGCCTGGGAATATCCCAGCTTTCAACAGATTCACTTTAATCATCGGTAACAGAGTCATTAATTCATCAACAGTGGTAACATGAAGATCTTCCACAATTGCATGTACATTATGACCATGTTTTGGCATAGGAGCGGATATCACATTAGGTTTTTCGGGCGTATCAAACTCTACTTCCTTGGCGTCTATCAAATCTTGGATCTTGTTTTTAAGAGCCCAACAATTATTGGTATCATGCCCTACACTGTCCGAGTGGTATGCACATTTTGCGTTGGAATGATAATAAGGAGAGGAGGTATTAGGGTTTTTCGGCGCTTTTTTCAAGTTGGTGAGATTCAGCTTTAACAAATGAGGGAGGACCTGAGTCGGCGTCATGTTGATTTGGGTGAATTGTCGTTGTGGCCTTTCTACCCTTTGCTCATTAGCTCTTGGTTGATTGCCTCGAGGTTGATCTGATGAAGAGTTCTGGATCATCACAGCCCCCACCGTTGGTCGGCACTCTATTCTCCCTTGATTTCTCTGGGTATGAATAGCAGAAACTTCCTTCTTGGCTGGGAAGGTCTTCTTAATAGCGGTGGAAGCGGAAGCATCCTTCTGAATTTTACCACTCTTAATGCTAGCTTCGACCCTTTCACCGGTCATAATTAATTCGGTGAACCCTGCAAATGAGCTCCCGATCAAGTGGTTGAAGAATGGACCTGACAGAGTCCCTAAAAACATGTCAACCAGCTCTTTATCCGACAATGGTGGCTGCACCCTTCCAGCCAAATCTCGCCACTTTTGGGCATACTCCTTAAATCCCTCATTAGAGGCCATACCCATACTCTGTAGTTGAGTACGAGTAGGCGCTAAATCTGCGTTGTATTGGTATTGTCGGTAGAAAGCAGCAGCTAAATGTTCCCAGTTATGAACATCAGATCTCTCAAGTTGATAGAACCAGTCCAATTACGTACCCGATAAACTATCTTGAAAAAAATGGACCCATAGATCCTTATCAGAAGAGTGGGGTTGGATCTTTCTGACGTAGGACCTCAGATGCATCTTCGGACAGGACAGACCGTCGTATTTAGCAAATGTAGGTACTTTGAACTTGGGAGGAATGACGATCCCAGCAACCAACCCTAGTTCTTCGAAATCTAACCCAGGTACCCTCTGCAACTCCATGGCTGCCAACCGATCCTCAAGATTTTTATACTTATCATCTGCCGGAGGGTATTGTTGTTTGGAGTAATCTCCATCCTCTTCCTCTTCTTCTTCTTCAGCTTCATATTCGGAAGGCATTGCAACTCCCTTTCCTTTACCAACCCCTTCGTCAGGCGTCGAGGGGAATTCCAGAACTCTCCTAACCTGATGCTCAAATCTTCTTCCCATAGTGGCTACCCCCACTCTTTTCTTTTTCTTCTTTTCTGGTTCATTCTCTTTCTCTAACAGTGCTTTAAGGTCCTCTTGACCCTTTGCTAAGGTCATGAGGAGTTGTTGGAATTGCAAATTTTGTGCTTGCAGATCTTTAACCGTCTATTCTATATCCATCTCGCTGAAATAAACAACAGAAAGATAAGGAAACCTGGTGTGAAGACCTGTTTATGCATATGATGAATGATATGTTATTCATGTAATGCATTCAAGGATTTAGAAATTCAAAGTTGTTGCAAACAAAAAGAACACACGTCATATTAATAAGAAGAAATTTGTTAGTACATAAATGCCCCATGGGAAAAATATTACAAAGCTTCTTAATGTAAAAAGACATTGTGCATCCTCTTTGGTGCAATGTAAGTGTTGAGAGTTTCCTCTTCATGAAGTCGGCGGGTAAGATCCAAAACCTTCTTCTCACTGGCATAGAAGCTGGCTTAAAAAGTGTTCCGTTCTTCCTTGAGTTGTATCCAACTCCTTTGTAATTCTTCCAATGATGTTGGCATGTCAGGATGTAGGAGGGTGTATGGAACCTCTCCTTCCATAACAGGCTCTTTGATCATAGGCAGAATGTGAGGGTAAGGCATCATAAGACTCTGGGTGCGGGTTCGTACCCACTTGAGGTAAGGCTCAAGGGGGATGGAATTCTTGTGTCCCAGTGTCTTACTATCCACTTTGTTGGGCATCCTCCAAGCTCGGATAAACCTTTTTCGAAGTCCTTGCGCATCGTTGTCGAAGTCAAAGACCAAGTCAGGGATCAGCATATCATGAGGGCCATCCCTTCAGGCATACCCAAATTGTCTTAGAGCTAAACAGGGGTTGTAGGTAATGCCTCCCCTAATTCCAAGTAGTGGGACATTAGGTAATTCTCTGCAATGATCAATGATGATGACATTTTCTCTGGACCGAGAACACCAATGAACATCAGAATGTGTGAGGGTCATCAATTGTTGTGACCACCTTAAACCCTACTCATTCTTCAGAACTGACTGGGGAAGGTGAGAAATAAACCACCTTGCTAGAAGAGGAGTACAACACATGAGAACACCTCTTTTCCTCATTGTTCGTGTGTGAAATGAGTGTAGGGTGTCCCCGAGTAATGTAGGCACATGATTCCGAGATATGAAAATCTTGACAGCATTCACATCTATAAGCTGATCAGGGTTTGGGAACAAGACCAACCCATAGATAAGAAGTGCCATAATCTCTTCAAAAGCTTGTAGATCTAGCGAATTCCAGCAGTCTTGTGCCTTCTCAAACAGAAACTTCGCCAAGAAACCCTTGACACCACTTCTGGTTTCCCAATGACCTTTGATATCAGATGGTTGCAAGTGTAAGGCTTGAGCAACATCCTCAGGATTTGGTTCTCTTTCCGTACCGTTGTAGGGTAGTTGATGGAGAATAGGAATCCTCAGGAGTTGAGAAAATTCCTCCAAAGTAGGTACTAGTTGGTAATCAGGGAATGTGAAACAGTGGTGTAGGGGGTCAAAGAACTGGAAGAGAACTTTCACCATGTCTTCTTCAATGTTGGAGTTGACCAAGTTGAGGAGTCTACCATGTCTTTCACTGAAGAGAGAATTCTCTGGAATCTTGGAAGTAAGCTCCTTGAGTTGAGGAGGGATTCTCACAAGGTTGACTTGAATTGTTTTTCTGAGAAGAGATTCCATGACCTACAAAACAAGAACAAAGATGAAGATCCAAACCCTTGAAATGGTTAGTGGATGCATATGATGCTTTATGATGTTCATGATGTATGCACACGCATATGTACAAACAAGTCACACAAGATCCTAGTTTCAGGCTTGCATGAGGTTTCATAGGTAAGTACCCTCTTGAAGTTAGTTGGCTCAACCTGTCCTATAAATAGTAATCGAGTTCTAAGGAGCTCAATATCACTGGATTATTTTATGTGTTCATTGTTTTAGTTTAGCCACTTAACTGGAGACCTAAATATTCCAAGAAAACAACCCTCAATGAGTGTAGTATCGAGTATCTACCAACTTCGGACTGTACCAAAGCCGGTCATCTCACTACCCCTAAAACAAAGGCCAAGATCATCAAGTAAGGTTCTAAGAGTTCATTAGTGCTTCATGACATCCCTCAGTGGCCCCGTATTCTCTTTGATTAACTCAAAGGCTACCGGTACTCACAAATATGTCGCACTAATATAGCTATTGCTTCAACATTATCGGTATACCCCGTACAATTTTCATAACGTATTGCTATTTACCAATGAATGTTTCCCCAAAATTCGGGTGGAGGATTCAATCCCAAACAAGAGAACCAAATGTAAAGCAATCAAAGCAATCAAGATAAGAATGCAAGGGTGATCTAAACCTTAAGGTTACTCCACTTTTAGATTATTACCCCAGCAGAGTCGCCAGTTCTGTGATACGGTGGGAGAACTGACTTGAGGTTTTGCGTTTGTGTTCGCAAATGTTTCGATTTAGCAAGAGTCGCCACCGACTTTTTATTTTATCCTAAGGAAAGGTCAAAAAGCATAGGAAAAACCTTTGAGATGTTTTCTTGGGTTCGGGGAGTAGATTATGAAAAGGGAAGGTGCAAGCACCCTTTTCATCCATTGTTATCCATGGGCTCTTAGTTACTTGTTTAGATCACTTGATTTTGCTTTTCAATTGTTTGAAATGGTGCTTTGTGTGTGGTTTTGAAAGATTTTTTGAAAAGAGGCCATCATTGTGGCAACCTTTGTAATGATTCTTGTTCGAATGTATACAAAGGTGTTTTTGTATTTTGAAAAGATTTCAATGTTTGAAAGTTTGATTTGGGAAATGTTTTGAAATTGTATTGTGAAGTGTGTTTGAAAATAGCAAGGATGTTTTTGCAAGTTTTGATCAAGTAACTAAGAGTTATCTACCCTATTTTACTCAAAGATCTTTCCTAATGTTTTTAACCCTTTTGACAGTGTTGTTTCACCATTGTATTTGGTGAACAACCTTGTGTTAGGATGTTAAACGAGACAGGCGCGGGTCATCGTATAGACCATGATAGCAATTGTGTCAAGTAACTTTGGCAAAATTTTGAGGGACTTGATCATTTTGTTTAGGCAACCAAGATAGCGTCATCGAGGGACTATGATCTTTTGTTTTGTTTTTGTTTTGCCAAAGTACCCAACATGCATAACATGGCCCATTTTAAGGCAACAAGTGGATTGTAACCCTAGGGGTGCAAGTGTGCATTGTGTTTGATTTTCATGCATTTTTATCTTTGATTAGGTCAAGCTATTTGTTGATTTGGATTTTTTGCATACAAACCATAATTCTCTAATCATGGCATAATTGAAAGCATAAAGTGCAAGAATTAAAAGGCTAAGCTATTACAACATAATTATGGGGATGTGGGTACAATCTTTGAATGGGGGTATTTGACAAGAAATATAAACCCTAATTTACTATTACATCCAAATTGAATTCACAATGCATAAATATGGACAATATTTAAATAAATAAAATTAATAAATATATCAAATAATATGAATTATGCAAAAAAAGGTTTTTGTTTGTTTATGTATGTAAAAGTATTTAATGTAAAAAATGTAAAGAAATAAATAAATAAAAAAGATTAATTTTATTTGTTTTAAGGGTAAAACCCTAATTTCTTTAAGAAAATAAATATGTTAATTATTTTATTTACATACAATAAAAATAAAATATTATATGTAAAAAATTAAAAAAGGTATTCATTAAGTATATTTAATAATAAAAATAAATGTGTAATATTTTTTATTTTTATGCTAAAAATATATATATATATATATATATATATATATATATATATATATATATATATATATATATATATATATATATATATATATATATATATATATATATATATATATATATATATATATATATATATATATATATATATATATATATATATATATATATATATATATATATATATATATATATATATATATATATATATATATATATATATATATATATATATATATATATATATATATATATTAATTATATTAAACATGATAAAATAAAATATGTACAAAAATAAAGTATATTTAGAAAAATATTTTTAATGTGAATAAGAATAAAGAACAAAAATAAAAGTATAAATTATATATATTTCAAATTTAAATAAAAAGATAAAAGTATTTAAATTGTTTTTTTTAGGTTAGAAAAAATAAAATAAAATGCAAAATAAATGTGAAAAAATTATGAAAATATTTTTGAACATTTTTTATATTTGGAAATAAATAAACAAAATCAGAAATGAAAACAAAAATGCAAAAATATAAAAATACAAGAAATTGGGCCAGGGGGTGCAAAAAGGAAAAGAGTGGGTGTCAAGAGTGAGCCAGGCCAAGCCCAGCCCACCACTTCATCTTCAACCTCCAGATTTTTGGAAAAAAAACGTGCGCGCCTGTTAATCAATATGAACATCCTGCATACGAGCTCTATTGCAAAAACACATAACATCAAACTTGTAGAGAATTTCAAGACGATTCCAACCATATAAACAACTTGTCTTAACTCTCAAAGACCAGAGAGAATTTCTCTGGCCCTAAAATCTGACCTAGTTTTTTCAGCATGTTCGTGGATGAAATTCTCTTAGCACACTTAATATAAATGAAAACTGAGCATATGTACAGCTTCATGGCAATGAATACTACATTTTTTATTCACAAACCTAAAGCTAAATGTTCCTAAATAGAGAGATAAGAAGTGGAGAAAAACCTGTTTCAGTTGAATTCGTGTAGGGAAATGTAGTGCTTTTCAACAAGGCTTGAGATGTCTGGTAGCTTGCTTGAACTTCACTTGACCTTTTCCAATAGCTAGCTTGCCTTGAATGTCCTTGAATCAGCCTGTAGAACTCAACCTGCACAAGCTCAAAATGAAAATGGCAAACACTGTAAATGGAGTTACAGTTGGTGTTTGAGGTTTGGGATAGCTTGGGTGAGTTGAATGGAAGGTGTTTGAAGCAACTTGGGGCAAAATGCACGAGCCAAATGAGCTATGGAACTCAATTTGCAGAACCTGCCCTGTTTTGCCAAAGGAATGTGATTTCTGGCTATGGGGGTGTTTAGAGGCTCAAGCAATCATGTTTCTAGCTCAAAGGGGTGTGAGAAAGATGTTCAAACTGTTTGCATAAGTTGGTATTGGCTGGTTTTTTAAGTTCTAAGGTTTTGGACAAGTTTCTTGTTTTTGAAGTAAGAATGTGGAAGTTGTTGTTACAGGCCTGTACAGGCTATCTAATATGCTTGCATACTTTCCTCTTGGCCACTCCAACTTGTGGATTTAATTTTCTCTCTGAGATATGGACCAATGCTCAAGGGATTGTGGTTTGACATAAAGCACATTATGGCAAAAATGGAAATGTGCCTTTTTCTACTTAGGGCTTAATCTTGTGTACAATGTCCAAATGACCAAAACAAAAGCTTATACTGATGGATTTGCATTTAATTATGGAGTGTGAAGTGGCTTAGAGGCCTGTAAACTAGTGTAAGGCATGCTGACTTGAAAATGCAACTTGTGTGAACATGAATATGCCATGGATGAAAAGTGAGTTTTTGCCAACTTCAAGCCTTCGATTCTCCTTAATCATAAATGTGTTTGGGGAGTTCTTGAATAATTTGGAAAGCTTGCAACATTCTCTAAAATCCATTTTTGAAATGCAACTTTAGATTCCAAGTGGAACTATGTGAAAAATTGCCAAAAAGATAGGTCAAAATCCTGCCTAAACTAGGGCAAAATTTCACTAAGTAAAAAGTTTTAGGGACCCTTCTTCCAAAACTCATAACTTGAGATACAGGCTTCTTTTGAGAAAACTTTGTGAATAAAAGTTTTAGACTTTGTGGAGGACTACAACTTTCATGTTGGAAGTTTTGTTTGAATCCAAATGCTTCATGGTGAAAATGTTGGACAAAGTTAGGAAAAATTAAGAAAATTTCATAACTTAGAAAAATTCGAAGTTATGAAATTTTTCAACTTTAAACCCTAATTTGCAATTTTGGGTTTCTTGATGAAAAAGTTTCATGTTTTGACATATCTTGATGAAAAATGACCCTTGGCACTTGATTTTGACCAAAAAGTCAAAGTTTGACTTTTCAGTGCACAGTCAAATTTTGATCAGTTGACTGAAAAATTCATTTGTCAATCCAATGCAATTGGGATCTTTTGAACTTTGTGAATATGTCAAGATGATGCCATTGAGTCCTTGATTCCATGGTTGAGCCTAATTTGCCATTGGCTAGGTCAAAAAGTCAGAAATTGCCTTTGTACAGTCAAAACCCTAAAAATGACCATTTTGCCCTTTTGGTGATCTGATCAAATTTCTGGTGGAGTTGTAGTCCAAACTTGATCAAATGGTTCATATGAGTTCATAATGTTGATGTGGGTCAAAATTTATGAGGTTTGACTGTAAATTGGCCACAGTTGACTTTTCCCCAATACAGTTGATTTCTAGGTCAACTGTCCAATTGACTTGGCAAAAATTTGATTCAAGGCTTGAAACTTGGTAGAGGTAATCTTGTGGGTCCAATATGAAGTATGAAAGTCATCTGGGGAATTGTAGATCAAAAATCCTTGTGCAAACTCAAACCCAAATTTAGGTCATCAGTACAAGGAGATGTCTTGAGCAAAGCAAACCCTAGCTTGGTTTTGAGTTCAAAGAGCCTCATGATGAGAAATGTTGATGAAACGAGAGGGAAAATTTTGGGGTACAACAGGTACCCTTTTGGATTTTTTTACATTTTCCACACATTCTGACTTATTTTGGACAGGCGCTTGGGCCTAACAATCTTGGGCTTTTATTTTTTTTCTTACTGCTGACCCCCCTTGCTGGCTATTAACACCCTGGCCTATTTCATTTTCTTTTTTTATTTATTTGTTTTCTTAAATATTTTATTTAATACTAAAAAATCAGAAAAAATATAAAAACATTAGATTTATATTTTAATATAGTTTATTTATTTTTTACACAAAAAATATTTTATTTAATCATACTTTACTTATTTTACTAATTGGTTTTGTAAATTTAATTAAAAACTAGGATTTTAGTTATTTTCTTTTACACAATTAAAATATATTATTTTATAACCAAAAAAAGACCAAAAATATTTTATAATACTATAAATTATTTTTAAGACAAAAGTACCAAAAATATTCTTCTTATAAACTTAATTTCTTTTTTAATCAATTAATAGATTAGGGTTTTATTTGAATTCTTTTCCTAGTAAATTTAGGTTTTACTTTTAATTAATTATTTTTCCTTTAGTTAATTAGGTTAAAACAAAAACCCTTTTCCTAAAAAATCCAAACAAAATATCCATTTTCTTCACATTTACATGATTGTATATTTATTCATTTTGTACATTATTTATCCAAATTCAATATGGTTGTAATAGATAATTAGGCTTTATTTTCTTGCAATCCCCATTTGTAATTTGTACACCCCTCCCACAAGTATTGTAATAGCGTAGTAATTTAAAATTCCGCAATTTATCACTTTATATATACATATGCTAATAATTAGGGTTTGTATGGAAAGACTAAAACCAATCAATTAGAAAACCCTAATCAAAGACAAAATCAAGCATGAAAAAACAATACACTTGCACACAAGCACCCTTAGGGTAAAACCCATTTGGTTGCCTGACTAAATGGCCATATTACACATGTGAGGTATCTTAGCAAAAACAAGCAAAATACAAGATCGTAGTCCCTCGATGACGCTATCTATGTTGCCTTTCAAATGATCTTAGTCCCTAAAAGAGAATGCTAAGATACCTTGCAACATTGCTAATCATGGTTATACGATGACCCACGCTCGTCCTGTTTACATCCAAAGATAGGGTTACTTACCAAATCAATGATAAGATAACAATGTCAAAGAAAAAAGGAAATTAACATGAAATACTTTTGAGTAGGTAGAATGCTAATTACTTGCTCCATTTCAAAACAAAACATCCTTGCTATTTTCAAAACAAATACCTACACTTTCAAAACATCTTACAAACTTGAAAAAAATTTCAAAATATCAACATCTTTGTATACATTCTTACGAACGAGAATCATTACAAAGTTTGCCTAAACAATGGCCTCTTTACAAAATACTTTCAAAAACCACACAAAGCACAATTTCAAACAAAAGCAAGTTATCTAGCAAGTAACTAAGAGCCCATGGAAAACCATGGATGAAAAGGGTGCTAATACCTTCCCTTTTCATAATCTACCCCGCGAACTCAAGAAATAAATCTCAAAGGTCTTTCCTGTGCTTTTTCACCTTTCCTTTTGGATAAAAGAAAAGTCGGTGGCGAATCTTACTAACCGCAACACTTGCGAACAAATGCAAAACACCCAAGTCAGTTCTCCCACCGTATCACACTTGGGTAAAGTCGAAAGGTGGTGGAACATAAACTACCTATCCAGCCGAGTAAAAGGCCAGTAAAGCACCATCCTAAGAGGTTCTCCCTTGAGATTACTTTGAAGATCAAGTAGGAGATTGAAAGGCTGCTAAAAAGTAAGTTCATTAGAACTGTAAGGCACATCAAATGGTTAGCAAATATTATTCATGTTATTAAGAAAAATGGTTATCTAGAACATCTTCGACGATCCTTTGAAATAATGAGGAAACATGGATTGAAAATGAATCCACTAAAGTGTGCTTTCTGTGTACATGCAAGAGATTTTTTAGGTTTTGTTGTACAAAAAAGGCATCGAGATCAACCAAAGCAAAACAAAGGCAATTTTGGGTCTCAAGCCTCCTTCGATAAAGAAACAATTGCAGTCTTTGTTGGGGAAATCAACTTCTTGAGAAGATTTATCTCAAATCTAAGTGGCAAAACGAAGGTTTTTTCTCCATTACTAAAGATCAAGAAGGAAAGTGAATTTCATTGGGGAAAGGAACAACAAGAGGCCTTCAACGCAATAAAAGAATACATGACAATGCCCCATGTGTTATTGCCTCCTAGTCGAAATAAGAACATGAGATTACACATAGCTGCATTTGATTTAACGATAGGGAGCATGTTAGCTCAAGAGGATGATAATGGAGTCGAAAGACCCATCTATCACCTTAGTCGAGTGTTGATAGATGCAAAGAATAGGTATAACATGATAGAAAAGTTATGCCTATGTTTATGCTTCTCATGTGTTAAGCTTTAGAAATATATTAAACCAGTGAATGTTTATGTTTCGTCCCATTGTGATGTCATTAAACATATGTTGTCCAAACCAATTTTGCATAGTTGAATTTGCAAATGAGCACTAGCCTTAACTGAGTTTTCATTATTTTACATGCCTTTGAAGGCCATGAAAGGCCAGATTATGGCAGACTTTATAGTCGATCATGAAATAATAGAACCGTCAATGAATCTAGTAGACACCGACCCTTGGAAATTACATTTCAATGGGTCAAGCCATAAAAATGGAATTGTTGTCGGAATTTTGATTATATCTCCAAAAGGAGTATCGACAAAATTCAAATGTAGGGTAGATGGAAAATTCTCCAACAATGAAGGAAAGTATTAAATATTGATCACTAGGCTTAAATTGTTGAAAGACTTAGGTGCCAAAAAGGTCGAGATCAAAGGAGATTCAGAATTAGTGATCAAGCAAATCACTTGAGAATACAAATGCATCAAAGAACATTTATTTTTGTATTTTGTAGTGGTTAATAAATTGTTAGAATATTTTGAAGTTGTGAGCATTACACGTGTGCCCAGGTTGGAAAATCAAGTGGCCAATGATTTGGCACAAATTGCGTCAGGGTACAAAGTATCAATGGACAAGCTAAAAAGTTTCGTCGAAGTGAGAGAGAAGGTAGTTTCGACACCGTCCTCCACATTACCAATATCAAAAACTAGGGGGGGGGGGGCAGATGATACGTTTGAAAATTTTGATAATTTCGAAAATTTTGCTATTGACAATTTATCAGACACGGATTGGCGAAAGCCAATTGTGATTTATTTGGAAGCTTGAGTTGGAAATATGGATATGAAAGTAAAATATAGGGCTTTGAGTTACGTGTGCATGGGCAATGAATTGTTCAAAAAGACTTATGAATGGTTATTGATCAAGTGTTTGGGAGATACTGAAGCATATTTAGTGATAGTCAAGGTCCATAGTAGAGCTTGTGGGCCCACCAAGCCGACCACAAAATGAAATGGCTGCTATTTTGACAGGGTGTTTATTGGCCAAGCATGTTGAAAGACTCTATTGAATTTGCTAAGGGCTGTCATGAATGCCAAAAGCATGCATGTGTTCATTATGTACCTACAAGCAAATTGCGCATGATCATTAAGCCATGGTCGTTTCGAGAATGGGCGTTGGACGTCATAGGAGAAATTTGACCAGCCTCGTCGAAACAACAAAAGTTTATCCTGGTAGGGTTAGACTACTTCACTAAAATGATAGAAGCAATAACATTGATGAATGTCACCAGGAAGCAGTGATTGATTTTATTCAAAAGCATATCATTTATAGATTTGGGATTCCAGAGATAATCACTACAGACCAAGGATCAGTTTTTATTGGGCGTAAAATGCAAGATTTTGCATCAGAAATAGGCTTCAAGTTGGTAACGTCCATGCCTTATTACGCTCAAGCCAATGGTCAGGTTGAAGCTACCAACAAAGTAATAATTGGGTTAATTAAGAAACATGTCTCTAAGAAACCCAAGAATTGGCACAAGACGTTAGATCAATTCTTATGGGCTTGTCAAACGTCTCCCAAGGAAGCGACTGGGTCGACACCTTTTCGACTGGAAGTTGGACACAACATAGTTTTACCAGTCGAGATACACTTGCAATCAGTACGGGTGCAACACCAATACGAACTTTCAATAGAACAATATTGGAATATGATGCTAGACGAAATAATGGATTTAGATGAAGAAATATTAGTTGCATTGGATGTACTGATTCGAAAGAAAGAGCGACTTGCAAGGGCTTATAATAAAAAGGCCAAGATTAAAACATTTGCAGTCAACGGTTACGTCTGGAAAATTATTCTTCCTATGGATCAAAAAGATAGAACTTTGGGGAAGTGGTCACCAAATTGGGAGGGACCATTCCAAATACTACAAACATTTACCAATAATGCATATGATATCGGAGAGTTAGGCTTCGATCAAAGAGTCTTGAAATTAAACGGTGAATATTTGAAAAATATAAACCTATGCTTCAAGAGATTCGAATTACTGCAAAATAAAGAATGTTGAATATCATAGGACAAAATGGACAAGTGCCAAGATGGATATTACATTTCCCAGTGGGATTACATATACAAAATAAAGCCCGGTCGAAAACATGGGCAACAATAGAACTACAAAGGAAACCGAGATCTGAGGTTTTCTAAGAAGGCCCTTTCGTAGGTAATGTTCTAGTCAAGGCGAATCCTTTTAGCTGAAAGATGATTAATCTTGCTCCTAAGCTGAAGGGATTTATATCCCTGATTTATTCCCTCGAGAGTAAATTGTTGAACTTCGTCAGGTAAATGTCCTTCAGATGAATCCAACAAAGCTTTTAGATGCTCAGCATCGACAATTTTTTGGTGGAGATCTTCGATTTGGTTTCGATAATCCAGGATTTCTTGGTCAAGAGAAGAATGCTGCTCTAGACGGTCCTTCCTTTTAGCTTCGAGGTCGTTAGCCCTTGCACACAAATTTCACTCAAGTCCCATTCCACTCTCATCTCGTTTGCTTTGGTCTTAAGCTGAAGGTTAGTGTAACGGTGGAATGAGAGATCTTTTAAAAGTTGGGAAAAGAAAGCTTCAAAATCGATTAAGTAATGAGCTAAGGAATCAAGAAGAGGATGTTGGGAAATATTGTCGATAAGTTTGAAGATTGCAGCTCACATGTGTTATAACTGGTTTTAAAATAAGAGTCATCACCATTAATTTTTATCCTAGGGAAGGAAATATAAAGGATAACCCTAATTTGATAAAAAAATTTAAGTTGTTGACTCATTTTTAGATGAAGGGAAGGTGTTAGGCACCCATCATCTACCTTATTCACAAGGACACTAGGGTTTAGAATTGCAATTTTTAGGAAATAGGATTTTAATTTTTATTAGCGGAACTCGCCACGATTTTAAGTCGTATGCCTACATATCCTCTTATGAAGAATCATAATCCCAATTCGTAGTTTGTAGTTGTTTGGTTAGTTTTTTTATGGATTATTGAAATATATTGAATTCTCCTTGAAACAAGTCTGGGTGTGTGAATAGCAGAATTTATAGACCAAGTTCGCAGTTGATAAAAGAAATTTCCATAATCCCTTTTGAAAATATAAGTTTGAATTATGTTAGTAAGAAAAAGTTAATTTTTGATTGGTTAGATATTTTCGAATATATTATGCAATATGAGAAAATATAATTTAATGCATGAGAAAAATATTTAATGTAATTAAAGAAAGGTTAGTGTTTTTTATAAAGATTAATGAATAATTACTTAAAATTATGTTAGATATTTTAAATAAGAATGCAATAATTATTTATTAATGATTTTAAAAACAAAAATATATTTAATGCAAATGTTAAAAAAGTATGGTAATTAAATAAATTAAACAAAATAAGAAAAAATAGCATTAAGAAAAATTAATAAATAAAATTAATTAATTCAAGCGCGGGGGTGTAAATATTAGAATTGGGGGTGTATTGGAAAGATATTTAGGCCCAAAAGAAAATCTGAGCCCAAATAGCAGGGGGTGTGTCCTTTAGTTAGGAAGTGAATCTGGGAGGTGGTGACCTGAAGCGGCGGTGATCCCCACCTTAAACTTAAATCACAACAAAGATCAACATTTAGAAACCTTAAGCTAAGTTTTGAGATTACCTTCAATATATTTTTCGTTCGCTTGATCTCTTCTTTGATCGCTCTTTTCTTCTTTCTGTTTGTAGGTACGAGAGATGGAGACGATGATAATGATAGAGGCGCAACAGATGAAGATTGAAGGGCTTGAAGGCGACGCAGACACAAATCTAGGGTTTTGGAATTCGAAACCCATATCTCAGATTCTTCTTCTTCTTCTTCTTCTTTTGTTCTTCCGTTCTCTTTGTCACAATTTTTTTCTCCTCCTCTTCGATTTTCTATTGAATAGCCTACAGATTGTTGGTGTTGTTGAAAAATAGTCGTGTATGGACTTTATTTTGTATAGTGATATGAATTTGTGAGGTAAGTTAGTTTTGTTTCTTTACCGTGAAATCAAAATGGGGAGAGAGATAGCAAATGTGTGTAATGAAATTGTGTCAAAAAATAGCCTCTTCCTTAATGTGTAGAAATTAGCTCTATTTATACTAGAAAATTAGGTTAATTAAAATAAGAAATAAATTAAATTAATCAAATAATTGAATAAAACAATTAAAGCCCCCAAATTATTTCTAGATTTCAAATATTTTTATTTAATTATATTGGATGTTTCCTAAGTTAATTTGCTTGTTCACAAAGTTAATGCTAAAAATATCAAATCAAAATTAAAACTTTCTTTATTTAGATTTTTTACTATAAAATGCATAAAACTATTGTTTAAATGAAGATAAAAAAATCTTAAAAAATGATAAACAAAAAATAGAAAATTAAATTAATAATGCAATATTTTGTGACTTTTTTAATTAAATATAAATAAAAATTAAATTAAAGTTAGTAACAATAAAAAGAAGAAAAAAAATATCCAAAGTGCACCGATTGTGCTATGTTGCTTACTTGAAATAAAAACCCAATTGAAAGTATATGAAGACGAGCAAGCATTTGTTATTTTTAAAAAATACAAATAAATTATTATGTATATTTTTAAATAAGCAAAATAATTTAAAAACGAATATTTATAAAAACCAAAGAATGTTAGTGTAAACGAACCAATAGAATTTTAAAACCTAATTTTGAAAATAATTTTGATGTAGCACCGAGGTGGGTAAATTTGGAGTATGACAACATGAAGGCTTCCTCCTCGACGACAACTAAAAACTCACTTTCAAACAAATAAGACCTTAGCTCATGAAGCACATGAATTACTTCAGCATCTAGTTCAACGGTTGGCAGAGATGTCGAGCCAAGATTTGGGGAAGAAATTGGGGAGTGTCGGAGAAGGTGAATCTTCCTAAATGCCGCCATTAGATCTTTCTTTTTTAATATTCCATTCTCATTTTGTGTGGTAAAGTCGAGAGGCAGAGCATCATTCAAAATGTGGTAGGTAGGTTTGTTGAAAGTCAGATGACAGGACTTTGTAGTATTGACATCAACATGGACGTTTCTAGTTGGATTCAACTCGATGTCACCTGCACAAGGTAGCCCCTGGGGAAGAATTCCAAGTTAGCATAAGAAACAATACTGGAATTTGAAAATAAAAGAGGAAAGAAATACCTCTAAGTTTGTCGAACAACATTGTGTGTTTATGGGATTGAGCTTACAAAGAAGGAAGGTGTTGTTTCCCTCACTTTTTCAGAAGGCGGAGTTTGATTCAATTCAACCCGTGAAGGATTCTCTTGACTTAGAGAAATCAATGGTGCAAGAGGTTATTGAGTATTCAGGGCATTAAAAGCGTCGATAAGACTTTGAAGGAAGTTAGGTATGGAAAAGTATTTCTCTTGGTATTGGGGCCACCACTGGTCGAAAAACTTTGAAGTAAAGAAGGAGTATTCAAAGTTGAACACTGGAAGTTTAAGAGTTTGAGTGGCCTAATGGAATCTAAGGTAAGCCTTATGTTCCTAAGCAGTGATTCGTCTACCCACCTAGACAATATCGGTGCGGCAGTAGAACAAGGACGAAGGCAACATTTGTCTGAGTCCCAACTATCGAGATACCAAGTTTGGTTGGTAACCTATGAAACCATACCCTGTCAAGCCGATAATGATTCGATAGGAAAACACTATGGGTGTTAAAAAGACCCTCCATACGGTATTTATACGAGCAACATTTGGAGAGGTATTTGGGAAAGGTTCTCGAAACCAGTCTAGGCTGAATCGGTGTTCCACAAAAGGGGCCATGGCTGAGACGAATGTCTTTATTTCGACAAACATATTGATATACTTCATGAATATATATGTGGAAGGGATTGGTCAAAGATATCCTCAGACCTTCGAAGGCTCTAACTTTGTCAAGATGCAAAGTTATTTTGGAAACAGGATAACCCAACTGAAATTCGAATGTGACATTTAGCCAGTGTTGCAGAAGCCAAAATGGTACTAAAAGAGTGCAATTTCACCTTGACCAATGGGAACAATACAACTGTATTTGTATTTCCTATTCTACCCTCCAACAGATCTCTTCTTTTTAGCTATAAAATAAGTACTTGTAAGAATTTGAAATCAGCGAATCAGTTCAACAAAACTACACAAAACCGCTGCACAAAAACTTTGTAGATAAATCTTTTGTATAGTTTTGTAAATAAGCAAGGAGTTGTTGCTCATATCTTGATATCAACACTTTTATGTTAATGTACTTAAACATTGTGTAATCTACTTATGTAGAAGCATCTCTGTATACACATCTTTGTAATCAACTATTGTTGATAGGTTCCTTGACAGACTCTGTGTAATATGGATTCTTAAGAAGACTTTGGCTATGGTCATAGTGGTTTTTAATAATGATCAGCAAACTTATTAGGGGTTTCAATAGGGTTGATAAGACTTATTATGGTTATTTGTGATCTGGTTGATTATAGTGGATTAAGTCCTTGTGTATAAGGCAGATCAGCTTTCGGGATGGACTGGACTAACTTAGTCAACAATGAACCAGGATAAAAATAATTGCGTTCATATATTTTTATTCAGTTGTTATCTTTGATTTTTAAGTTGCAAAAAGATTACATTTGGTGCAACCCAATTCAAACCTCCCATTTCTTATGTTTCTCGCACCTTCGTTAAGTCCTCTAACCAAAAATCCAAATTGGCAAATACTTATCTATCTATCATCTTTTGTTGAGTAGTAACACAATTTTGTTCAGGTAAATTTTATTTTCAAAAATAAAATAAAATGTGATTTATTGCATTTACTTTTATCATCATTTCTATTTATATTTCTAAAAAAGAGAAAATAAAAAAACAGTTTTAATTAACAAGTTCTATATTGTGTTTATGCTATTAATGCATTTTAATTGGCATTGTTTGGTTGTTGTGTATGTATGTGATTGTTGAAGTTTCACCGTCAAATTGCATTACATCCTGTGATATGGTAGCAGAACCGACTGTTTATATTGGTTTTGTGTTTGTGTTTGCAAATGTTGCGGTAAGCAAGAGTCGCCACTGACTTTTCTTTTATCCAAATTAAAGAAAGGGTGAAACGAACAGAAAGACCTTTTCGAGAATTTTCTGAGTAAGAGGGGTAGATTATGGAAAAGGAAGGTGTTATCACCCTTTCCATCCGTAGTTTTCTAAGGGCTCTTATATGCTTAGCTCATTTTTTAAATACCTTGTGCTTTGTATTTTTGAAAAGTATTTGAAAATGCCTTAGTACGGTGATTCTCTTTATGATAACTCTTGTATCAGTCCTCAAAAGTGTTGATAAAGCGTTTTTTAAAAGAGTTTTTGAAATGTCTTGTGTAAGTGTGAAAATTTGTTTTGAGAAAGTGTTGTACCCAAAAATTTGCCCTCTAACTTATTAGAATTTCCTCACAAGATCTCTTTGACTCAAGACTGGATAAGGGTTTGACCAGCTCAAGACACCTCCTCATGCACTGATGACCAAAATTAGGGTTTGAGTTTGCACAAGTATTTTTGGACTATCAATGCTTCATATGACTTTCAAGGATCATTATGGACCCCCGAGATTACTCATGTCAAGTTTTAAGCCTTGAATCACATTTTTTATCAGTCAATTGGACAGTTGACCTAAAAATCAACTGTATTGGGGAAAAAGTCAACCATGGTCAATTTACAGTCAAACCTCATAATTTTTGATCCACATCAACATTTTAAATCCATATGTATCATTTGATCAAGTTTGGACCAAAATTCCTCAAGAAATTTGATCAAATCATCAAAAGGACAAAATGGTCAAAATTAGGGTTTTGACTGAGAAAGGGGCAATTTCTGATTTTGGACCTAGCAAATGGTAAATTGGTTTAAAGCATAATCTAAAGAGTTCAATTTCACCATATTTACCTAATTACATGGTTCAAAACATTGCAAATCCATTGGATTGACAGATGAATTTTCCAATCAACTGATCAAAAGTAAATTGTATACTGAAAAGTCAAACTTTGACTTTTTGGTGAAAATCAAATGCCAAGGATCACAATTCATCAAAACATGTCAAAATGTGATACTTTTTCATCAAGAAACCAAGGATTTAAGATTTGGATTTGAAAAGTTGAAAAATTTTAACTTAGAAATTTTTCTAAGTATAGAAAATTTCTTATTTTTTCTCAACTTTGGGCCAAATTTTAACGATGATGCAAGATGATTCAAAGGAAACTTCCAACATGAAAGTTGTAGATCTCCATGAAATCTACAACTTTTATTCACACAATTTCTCCTAAAAATTCTTGGATCTCAAGATATAATTATGTGAATACATGCTCATGAACCAAAATAACTTAGTAATTTGCCCTAATTAGGCAGATTTTTGACCTAACTTCATGACAATTTTTCACATAGTTCCAAAGGGAATTTCCAAAAGCATTTCAAAGATGGGTTAAAGATAACATTTCAATATTTCCAAAATATCCAAGAACTCCTTGAGATCATTCTTGAGTAGGGAGAATCGAAGAGATGAAGTTGGCAATTTCTCACTTCGATTTCAAGCCATTTCATTATGAACCAAAATTCAAATTCAAGCCTAGGCTACATATTCTTTGCTTTGAAGGCCTAAAACTTGTTTCTCACTCCATAATTAAATGTTTACACAGATGATAGAGCTTTAATCCAAGCATTATATCCTTTGTCCAAGCTACAATTCCATTTATGGCACAAAGTTGCCATTTCCATTTTGATAAAGCACAACTTTTGCAATTGTCAACTCCTTGAGCTTTGCACCTGTTCTTTCTGCACACACAAACCCTATTAACTAAAATCAATGTGTCTAAAACCTCTACAACCTCAGATCAGGCTTGTACAAACACTTAGGGACTTGTCTCCTCACTTTGCTTCAAAAGCAAGTTATAGAGCCAAAAGGCTATAACTCAAAAACCTGGCGTGGAATTGATCCAAAACCTTTCTATACTTATACACAAATGTATTGCAACTGAGGATAAGAATGCAAAAGCTCATAAACTCTCTCAAACACTCTATCATTGAAAATCTTCCATAACTTGCAGTTTTGCACCTTACATAGAAATATCAAAAACCACTTGTGTGTTTTGAGTTTTAACCACTTAAACACTTAATATACATCATATCTAAGTGTTCCAGACCCATGTTCCCTCACTGTAACTCCTCCTTCTCCATCTGCCATTTTTACATTTCAAGCTTGCAGGTTGACTTGAGTAGGGAGATTCAGAGACTTTCAGGACAAAGTAAGGGTTGGAATACACTCAGGGAGGTCCAAGCAAGCTAAACAGATCCTCGGGCCTTCTCAAAACTTGCTCAAACTCCATTCACGATCTCAACTGAAAGAGGTAAAAACTCAAACTTCTATCTCTTCATACAAGCATCCTTTGGTCTTGATTTGTGAGAACAAAATGTAGATGTCCTTGTACTAAAGCCAACCATGTTCATAGATTTCATTTATATTCATTGTATATAGAGAATTTTGGATTTGAAATTTCTGTAAAAATTAGGTTTCAAATTAGGGAGAGTAAAATTAGCTTTGATTTTTGACTTTTAGTTTATATGAATTATATGGTTGAAATCGTGGGAAGAAATATTATCACTTTCATGTTTGGACTTTCCATTTTCATGGAGAAATGAGAGAGATATAGGTGGTCCGCTCATGGCTCAAGGTTGAAGATGAAGTTGCCTTCAGGGGCGTTTTTTAATATATATTTATGCTTTTGTTTATATGAACGGATGTACAGCCACCCCGTGGTAAGGCAGCACGCAAAAATGCTATAGGTCACGGGTTCAAGCCTTAACGCTGCCTTTTGCAATTTTTCTCACATTTTTTCCATTTTTTTGGTTTCTTTCAACGTGGGCTTTCTGATTGTTGGGCTTTGTCATTTTTTCTAACCTCTCCCCCCTGTTTGCTTACAGCACCCCTGGCCCATATATTTTTTATCATTCATTTTATTTTCATTTCTATTTTATTAAATATATTTTTCTTAATATTAAAAATCATAAAAACTATAAAAATAATGGATTCATATTTTAGCTTATTTTATTTTACTTTTCCTCACAAAAAATATTTTATTTAGTTATATATTACCTATTTTTTTTATAATAAACTTGTAAATTAAATTATAACTAGTTTGATATATATATATATATATATATATATATATATATATATATATATATATATATATATATATATATATATATATATATATATATATATATATATATATATATATATATATATATATATATATATATATATATATATATATATATATATATATATATATATATATATATATATATATATATATATATATATATATATATATATATATATATATATATATATATATATATATATATATATATATATATATATATATATATATATATATATATATATATATATATATATATATATATATATATATATATATATATATATATATATATATATATATATATATATATATATATATATATATATATTTATACATTTATTAAACATATTATTTTAATATAAAAAGACCAAAAATATTTCATGATGCCATATTTTATTTTCAAGATAAAAATATAAAAATACTTACCTTTTCTTAAAGAAATTTATTTCCTTTTGATAAAATAGAACTAGGGTTTAATCAAAATCTTTTCTAAAAAATAATTTTCTTTCCTAATTAATTTGAGTTTAATCTTGATTTATTTATTAGGTTTAGGTTAAAAAAATTTCCACATAAAAAACCAAACAAAATCTTTTTTGCATTCATACATCTTTGCATATTTAATTTATCTTGTATATTATTTCTTCCAATATTTGGACATATTCAATTTGATTGTAATAACTTAATTAGGTTTATATTATTGCAAATCCCCATTCATAAATTGTATTCCCCCCTCCCGCAAATGTTGTAATAGCGTAGGACATTTAAACTTCGCAATTTATTACTTTTATATAACATGCTAGTAATTAGGGTTTGTATGGCAAGATAAAATCAACCAAATAGAAAACCCTAATCCAAGACAAAATCAAGCATGAAAATGACACACTTGCATACAAGCACCCCTAGGGTTACTCCACTTGGTTGCCTTATACAAAAAATGGTCATATTATGCATGTAAAGTATCTTAGCAAAAACAAGCAAATACAAGATCATAGTCCCTCGATGACGCTATTCAAAGTTGCCTTACAAAAATGATCTTAGTCTCTCAAAATGCTAAGATACCTTACAAACATTGCTAATCATGGCTATACGATGACCCACGCCCGTCCCGTTTACATCCAAAGATAGGGTTGCTTACCAAATCAATGGTAAGACAACAATATCAAAGGAAAAGAAAATGAACAAGAAAGACATTTGAGTGGGTAGATTACTTTTAGTTACTTGCTCCACTTCAAACAAATATCCTTGCTATTTTCAAAAACAAACACAAACATTTCCAAACATCTTACAACATTGAAAACATTTTCAAAAAAAGACAAACATCTTTGTATACATTCTTACGAACGAGAATCATTACAAAGATTGCCTAAACAATGACCTCTTTTACAAAATACTTTCAAAACAACGCAAAGCACATTTTCAAACAAAAGCAAGTGATCTAGCAAGTAACTAAGAGCCTATGGAAAACCATGGATGAAAAGGGTGCTAACACCTTCCTTTTTCATAATCTACCCCCCGAACTCAAGAAACAATCTCAAAGGTCTTTCATGTGCTTTTTCACCTTTCCTTTTAGATAAAAGAAAAGTCGGTGGCGACTCTTGCTAACCGTGACATTTGAGATAAAACGCAAAACAATCAAGTCAGTTCTCCCACCGTATCACAGCAAGCATCTAAGAACTATCTACTTATACTCGAAAGGTTTGTTCTTTTCCTCCTATCCTTTAGACAAGACTAGCCTACTATTAGTGAGTAGGTATCCATAGTCGTTTGGATGTATGAGGGACATTTGAAGGACGTACAATCATAAAGGAAACATATATAGACACTTTAGAAATTTTGTTTAAGGGACTAGATCATTTACCGAAAGGCAACACTGTAGGGTCATCAAGGGACTATGATGTTTTGATTTAAGGGTCTTTGCTAAAGCGTCCCTATTCTCGAGGCACATGACTATTTTATTTTCCGAAGGCAACCAAAGTGGGAGTAACCTAGAGGTGTACATGTGCAAGTGATTCAACTCAGTTCATTTATCTTTGTTATTAAGTTTTCTAGCGCTTTGTTTTCAGTCTTTCCATACAAGCCTAGTTATTAACAGTTAATATTTTGCAGAAATTTAGAGTGCCGAAATCGTAAATCCTACGCTATTACAATGCTTCGGGGAGGGGGTATTTACATGTTCAAAAAATGGGGGAAAATAAAGAAAGCAGTAAAGTAACGTCCTAGTTAATTCTATTACAATCCATGGACAGTTACAATAACATGAAAAGTGCGAAAATAAATGTGCGCGAATTAAAAATAATGTCTAAGAATCCTAAGAAAAATAAAATATGTTGGTTTTTTTTATTTATGAAAGAAAACAAAGCCTAAGTCTACTTAATATTAATTTAAAGAAAAGGTTAAAATAATTAATTAATTAATTTAATTAACTTAATTAGAAAAAATACTAACCTAATGTGTTTTGTGATTTTATTTGATTTTTGATTTAAAAGAAGTGAGTAAAAATAAAAATAAAAATAAATGCAAGAAGAAGAATCCTTCGATCAAATAAAAATAATGGCCTTCGATCCTAATGAAGGACGACCTTCGATCCTGTGAAGACATGTAGTCTTCGATCCATGTGAAGGATAGCCTTCGATCCTGTGAAGGATGGCCTTCGATCATGTGAATATATGCAGCCTTCGATCCAGCAAAGAATGTTGTTGGAGACGTCTGATGAATTGCCTGTGGAGGAAGGCACTGAAATCTACAAGAAAAGTGTAAACAAAACAAAAGCATGGTCTAGGTGTGAACCCGGATCTTTTTCCTAATTCTACCTCCCCCTAATTCAACTCCTTTGAGTTCGAATCTGGGTTTGTTTGCCTTAAGATCCATGGTTTCTTGAGATTCGATGAAGAGCATAGATCGTGCCCTCTATCTTTGTATGTTCCATGTGAATGTTGTGCTATATGATACCCTAGGCATAAATAAAACACTGGAAAACATTAATACATCATGAAAACATGAATATGAATTTGAAAGTTTACCAAGGATGAGATGCTTCAATTTGATGTGGACTGGATTCGAGTAGACTCTAGGGAGTCTCAGGATCACAAATATAGTATTTGTTTGGAATGAGGGTGCCTGAAAAACTGGTTAGAATTTTTATATGTTTTCTGAGGCAACGTGTGCGTATTATTTTGATAGGAAAGTTGCGTGTGTATGAGGCAGTATGTAGGCGTAGGTCTGTGTGCATATATAAGTAGTCTCTGTCATTTGGCTTGTGTTAGTATCTTGTATTTATAGGAGTGGGATGAGACAAGAATATAGGGAAAGAAACATGTCCTTAAAGACTATCCATTAAACATGGCTTTGAAAATAAAATCAGACCAATTTAAAGATTGTCATTTAGAGAATTTTCATGCCATTTTGGAATTGGGAATGAACCTGGACAGGTGATAATTGGCGCCTTGTACGAATTCAAATTGCTCAGAATTTTCTTCACCGGAGTGTCTTCGATCAGCCCCCAAGCGTCATTTTCTTCGATTGCCTTTCCTTCAATTCAAACCAATCGAAGCATCAACTCTTCCTTTTTGACTAGTTGAATGTTGCTTCAGCTCTTTATCAATCGAAGGCTTTATAAAAGCCTCCTCACCTTCCTTCGAATTGCCCCATGCCTCAGTATTGTGGCCTTCGATTGAGCCACTATTTGCCTTAGTAGCTTGATCTAAAACTCTTCAACTAACCTAATCGAAAGCTCTTTTCTGGCCAGTTGAAACTTCTTTTGTCATGAATGTGATTGTGCAGGAAGCTTGGGCCTAGCAGTATGCAAGACTTTGTCCAGCAAGCAAAAATTGTTTCCAACCATTGTATGTCTTTCGAATGGACCAAATACATGTCCTTCGAAGGCATCACTTGTATGTCCTTCGAATAGGCCTTACTAGGTGTTGAAAGGTGGAAAAATGTGTGTTAAGGATTTTAGATGTGGAATCGAAGCAAACCATTTCAGAGGGAGCCATGGCCCAGTCAAAACTAGCACAAAGGAAGCCAATGCCTTATGGATGCTAGCATGAGGGAGGCCAAAGCAAGCATAAAAGGGGCCATTTCCTAGTGGATTGAAGGAAAATCTGAAGAAGTCTTGACCTTGTATGCTAAAGGCACGCACAGGGAAAGTCATTTCCTTATCAATCGAATCAGGCATGAAACAGCCAATGCTCAGTCGAAGTCTTGTGAACCAAGTTTTTATCGAAGGATTTTGGACACCCGATCGAAGCTCCTTGTCCAGATACCAATCGAAGGACAACCTGCTCAGATGCCAATCGAAGACACCTTGTCCCAATGCCAATCAAAGACACCTTGGTTCAATATCAATCAAAGATACCTTGTTTAAATGCCAATCGAAGATACCTTGTTTAAATGTCAATCGAAGATACCTTGTTTTTCTTCAAAATTCTTATTTTCTTTAAGCAAGTGTTTGTAATCACCCATGTAAGAGAAAATCTTGGAAAACATGAGAGGGCAAATTTTGGGGTACAACAGCTGCCCCTGTTCAATCTTCTTAAAACTGAGGATTTAGATTGGCTTGTCTGTCTTTCGTGATCTGAAGGTGGAAGATGATTGAACACTAGAGTGCCCAGAAATTTGCACTCGCATGAAGTAACACTGATTGTTGATGATGTTGGGAATGGGCTTACAGATGCCATTTGGAGAAGATGACAGAGAGTCATCAGAGATGGGCTTAAAGATGCCATATAAAGTAAATACGGATTTCATAAATGGTCCCTTTGTGGGGAATTCTTGCTCCCGCTGTCTGAGGAGGACTCTGTTGGGGATTGTAAGTTTCTGTTGTTCTCCCGCTTGAGGGAAACTCTGTTGGGAATAGAGTCTAGGAACATCAGTTGTCCAAGGCTCTACTGAGGAGTTATCTCTGGACTGGAGAGATGAAAGTTTGTTATTTTATGGTTGAAATCCAGGCTTCACAGTAACTTGCAGGGGATAATGGAATTAACCATTACCTGAAAATGTATTAGAAAGAGCCTGTGTAGAGCTGTTTTGGGATGAGTCTATGTTAGTCTGCATTCGGAGATATATGAGAAGGAGCCTGTGTGGGGCTGCTTCAGGATGAGTTTGTGTTAGACTGCATATGGAGATCATGAGAAGAAACCCATGTAAGATTGCTTTAGGATGTGTCCGTGTTAGACTACATATGGAGATCATGAGAAGAAACCCATGTAAGATTACTTCATCTGGTCGTGTAGATAGTTTTCTTGTCTGGTTTCAGGTATTAATCTACAAATCAGTTGTTCACAGATAGTTGTCCTGGCTGGTTTCAGGTGTTAATCTAGAACTTGAAAATTGTCGGCCATTGAGATAGTCGTCCTGGATGGTTTCAGGTATTCATCTCTGACCTGAGAAAGAAATATAGTTTTCCTGGTTTGTTACAGGTATTAATCTTCAATCTCCTCATGTAGATAGTTTTCATGGCTTGTTACAGGTATTAATCTACAGTCAGTCGTCCACAGATAGTTGTCTTGGCTTGTTACAGGTATTAATCTGGAACTTATTTTTTTGTCAGTCGTTGAGATAATTGTCCTATCTGGTTTCAGGTATTAATCTCTGACCCGAGAAAGAAAGATAGTTTTCCTGGCTTGTTACAGGTATTAATATTTAATCTCCTCATGTAGATAGTTTTCCTGGATTGTTACAAGTATTAATCTACAGTCGGTCATCCGCAAATAGTTGTCCTGGCTTGTTACAGGTATTAATCTAGGACTTGGCAACATTGGTCACATAGATAGTTCCCTCGTCTGGTTTTGGGCATTAATCTGTGGCCTGCTGTAGTTATGGGTAAACCCGTCTTGGTTCGAGAGTTCATAGCATTTGGTCGTGTAGATAGTTTCCCCGTCTGGTTTTGGGCATTAATCTTTCACCTGTTGTATAAGTTGATAGTGTTTATCTATCTGCAAACTTAACCTGGAAAGGTAAAGTCAGTTTCATGCAATGCCATGATGTATGAATTGCATGATGCTCTCAAAATAAATGAGATTGTGATATATGCATTTGTGCTGCATATGCTATGATGTTTGTAAAATGATGTATGAATGCAATATATAAACGTTTCGGTTGTTCTATTGTTGTATTGTTGAATTAGGGAAAATAAATCCCTGATTGCAGCTGGCGATGAAGAATGTAGGTCTTCAGATTTTGTTCGAAGTTGAATGCTAGGAGATGAACTTCCGTTGTTAGAGAAATAAACTCTGTTAGGAAAGAAAACTCCGTGAACTACGTGTGGATTTTGTATAAATCCTGTTGGGGAATCCTCAGAAGCTTGACGACTTCACTGGGGATTTTTTTTTGTTGGAGCAGTAATTTGGAGATTTCGCTCTGCCGGGGATATGAGAACCTGACACCATTAAGTTGCATGCCGAGAATATGGAAGTGACTTTATAGTAGGATGCCCCTGCCTCTGTACCTGCTGGAGAAGGTATCTACTGGAGAAAATATCTACGGGGATTATGTGGGTGTCCTTTAGATATTGTCCCGTTTCTTAAAGCCATTAGTAATTGTCTTTCTGTTTTTATGCGTATATTTGTAAGCAGTAATCACATTCAAATGCATATGTTCAAAAATAATCACTGGACGTTTTGAAAACAAAACAGAAAAATAAAAAACAAATAGTTTTGCACTTTCGAAGAGATAGCTTTGTATTAACTTGAATAAGTGTTTTTGTATAAGGAGACATATATCCTAGTAAGAGAATGTCGTCGTAAGAATGAAACTAATACAAAAATAGTATACAAAGAAAAATAGATATGTGAAATAATCCCATTGGGTTCCCGTTCTGCTATTGCATTTATGTCTTTGAGCGTCTCATCTCTTTTGCTGCTTGTCCGAAGCTGATTGGATCGATTAGTACCATTTGAGCTTGATAGTTGATAATAATTATTAGCTTTAAGGTGATCCAACGAGACATAGTTATATGCTTTAAATCCTTAACTTTTGCCTGGACCTCCCTTCCGGGTTTTCAGTCCACTGGGATACCATTTTTTCCCAAGTCGCCTTTATAGGTTTTCGACTTGCCGGGTGTACAGATCTTTTTATGTATATCCCTAATTTTTGCCGGAACCCTTTTGGTTCTTCAGAACCGACTGTTAATACTGGTTTTGCGTTTGCATTTTCAAATGTGCGGTAAGCAAGAGTCACCACCATCTTTTATTTTATCCAACAAAGGAAAGGTACAAATTTTTCTAGATTTTTCTGAGTAAAGGGGTAGATTATAGAAAGGGAAGGTATTAGCACCCTTTCTATCAGTGGTTTTCCACGGGCTCTTAAGCACTTTGCTCATTTTGAAATTTCTTTGTGCGTGTGTTTTGGAAAAAAAATTGTTTTACTTCGTGATAACTCTTGTTTCTGTCCTCAAGAGCATGACGAAGTTGTTTTTGAAAACTGTTTTTAAAGTGTTTGTGTGAAAAGATTTTGAGATTTTTGAGCAAGTACCTAGGAACTATCTACCTACTCGGAAAAAAAGTTGTTCATTTTTTCTCCTTTCCTTTAGACAGCGCTATCATACTATTAAGGAGTAGGTAGCCCCGTCGTTGGAGTTTAAGGGACAATCGAAAGGGGCGTTTTTACGGTCACAAAAGCATTGGTTAGGAAACTTTAGTAATTACCCTAAAGTCCTAAAGATATTTCTGAGGCAACATTCGAATGGGTCATTTTGATCTTTTTTGGACTGGAGGGTGACCACTAAAGCTCCCTATACTTCATGACCGTTTTCTGAAGGCAACCGAAGTGGTGATACCCTAGGGGTGCGTATGTGCGAGTGTATTTGATTTCAGATATATTAGTCTTTGTGTTTAGTTTTCTAGCGATTGGTTTTATCTTATTCATGCAATCCTATTAGCCATACATCTAACAGTTAATATATGTACTGTTGTACCCTAAAATTCTCCCTCCCATTTTACTCAACATATGCTCATTAAGATACTCAACTTGCTCAAAGATGTCCAAGAGTTGACCAGACAAACTCTCTCCTAAAGCAATGAACCTCCAACTAGGGTTTCCATTTTCATCAAGATGATTGAGTCCCAAGGGCCTCATATTCTCTCCATAGTCCTAAGATGTTCTCAAGACCATTCATGCCAAGTTTTATGCCTTGTACAAGAAGTTTGCTCAGTGAATTGCTCAAGTGTTGGAAAATCAACTATACTAGGTCAAAAGTCAAATGTGGCCCACATACAATCAAACTTCGAGATTTTTGGTCAACATCAACATTTTGAAGTGATATCCATCATTTGATCAAGGGTTGGCCATGATTCCCCAAGGAATGCTCCTAATTCATCAAAACTCAAAAATTGCTAAATTAGGGTTTCTCAGGAAAAGTCAACCAACCTTTGACCAAGTATAAATTTCTCATACTTTATTAGAAATTTCCCATCCAAGGCTCTTTTTGAAGGGAATTCAATTCCTTACAACTCATCTTCAGTTATCAAGTTCAAGAAATTCACTCATGGAAAGATATGAACTCAGACATTATAGGTCATTCCAAAAAGTCAACAAAAACACCTTTTGGGTCAAAGCTCCTTACATGAACATGGAAGATCCACTTAAGATGAAACCAAAGAGGTTGCTTAGGGGACATCCTAAGCTTTCTAAAAAGTCCAAGAACACCCTCTTAGGGTCAAAATGAAGATAGATATGCATTGTCAAAGTTGGCCATTTTTGGAAATTTGCACAAAGTCAACAATGCCCAAAATTGCATTTTTTTTCCACATGAGCCTATCTTTTCAAGTTTGAAACTCATTCCTAACATGGCCCATGACTTTTAAACTCAGTTACACGCCCTCTTTGTATTTTATTTAATTTATTTTGAATTAAATCATTTGGATTCAATTTTAATTAAAATAAAATGCAAAAAAGGAATTAAAGGAGTGTGGGCTTGATATTCAAGTTTCTTAAAGCCAAGACAACTCACGCAAGGCAGGGTGAGAACAAGAAAATCGTGCAAGGCCTTGGAAAAGGAAAGGATATTCAAAAATGGAAATTTTGGAAACATTTTGAAAGACCATAATGCCTTGAGATTATGCCCATTTTTGTTACCCTAATCTTGCCTCATACAAATACACAATCATTCAGAAGCATAAGGAGGCACAACCAGCCAAAAGAACGCTAGAAAAAAGTTTCAAAATTGTTCAAGAAAGGTGCAAATCTAAAACACACGATGCAGCCT
Organism: Vicia faba; assembly: GCA_948472305.1. NCBI lineage: Eukaryota > Viridiplantae > Streptophyta > Magnoliopsida > Fabales > Fabaceae > Vicia > Vicia faba. The sequence continues at coordinate 4,270,391 of OX451738.1, read as the reverse complement.
CCTTCAGTCTAAGCCAAGAATTCTATCATCATTCTGAGGATCCCATTATCTCATCTCATCCACCCTTGAAGGCCAAAGTACCCTGAATCGCCCTAGCCCGATCTTCTCACGTTGGTAAAATTCTTGATCTCAAAACTCGCTTAACTCTTGATATAAATCCTTTTGGCTGCATATTCATAATGCTATTGTTATTTGTGAATTATCTAACGTGTTACATGCAAGGAACAAGGCCAGAACTGTAAATCACCATTGCTAGAGTTTAGAGAAGTGCAAGCTTCATTTTTAAGGATGCATGTCATTTTAGGTTAAACTAACCCCATGGTTGAACTCGCAGCCTATGATTTAGGGGGGTAGGCCAAATTTCTGGATCGAAATCGTGCTATTTTGTAGGTTGGATTTTTGGGATAGCCGGAGACGATGGTGGTCAACCACCGTGAGGGGTGGTTTGACCCTCCCTGTGCAGATGTGGCGGGATAGCAGCTTGTGATTCGTTCCTTTAAATTACAGGGGCCCACAATGCATGCGTGTTAGGTTGACTCAGCATTAGACCTTGCTTTCATATTATATTGATTTTTGTTATTTATATAAACAAATTAACAAACAACGTAGAGGGTTAAGGGTGAATGGTTTGAAGCAAACGTCCTGGGTTCGATCCCAGGCGCGTTGCTTTTGCATTTTTCTAATTATTTGGTTGCAGATCTAGTGCGCCTCACTATCCAATGTCCACCATGCGTCTCCAAATTCAACCACAACAACTCATCATATCCATATCCAACACCCAGCATGCGCAAGCTCATGATAGACCCTCAGAAGATGATCCCACTAGATCAGGCGCAACAACTGGGCCACCAGCTTTGGGCCTAACACAATTTCAGTTGCACCCCCTGAGCAACTTTCATCACCAGGCCCAATTTAATTCTTTTTAATTTCTTGTTTTTTTTAAATTATTTGAGTTAATTATTTTTTTTCTACAAAACAAAAATCTTTTTTAATTAATCATAAAATCAGTAAATCACAAAAAATATAGAATTAAGTTTTTATTTATTTAAATTAATTTTGTTGAAAATAAATTAGACTAATTAGATTCATTTGATTGCTTTTTAACTAAAATTAATTAGACAAATTAGGTTTAATTTGTAATTAAATTATTTTATCAATAAAAAATACAAAAATATTTTTTAATTAATCAGATTTTTTAGGCTTCTAATTTATCCTCGTATTTAAGTCGTCGCGCGCGCCTTTACGTTCTTTTAATTGAAATTATTGTAATTGCTTCAAGTTTGTAATAGTTAATTAGGTTTACTCTGTCGCATTTACTATTTTCCCCGGTTTTTGATCATGTAATCCCCCTCCCCAAGGCCTTGTAATAGCTAGGGTTTTAATTTCTCGCACTTTACTTTCTGTAACTACCTAGATGTATGAATAATATGATTGAATGGCAAGACAAATAAATTTAAAATGGTAGAAAACCCTAATTGTGAAAAGATAAAATTAACTGAAATCAAATACTTGCACACGCTCACTTCTAGGGTTTTCTCCACTTCAGTTGCCTTCGGTAAAACGGTCACGAAGCATAGGGAATTTTAGTGGTTTCCCTCCAGTCCAAAAGATAAAAAATGACCCATTCGAATGTCGCCTCAGAAACATCTTTAGGACTTTAGGGTAATTACTAAGGTTTCCTAATCACTGCTTTAGTGATCGTAATTGTCCCTTTCTTCCCTTTCAATTGTCCCTTAAATTCCAATGACGGAGCTACCTACTCCTTAATAGTAGGATAGCGATGTCTAAAGGAAACGAAAATGAACAAACTTTTTTTCGAGTAGGTAGAAAACTCTTAAGTACTTGCTCAAAACAAAAACTTTCCACACAAACACTTTTCAAAAAATAGTTTTCAAAACAACTTCGTCACGCTCTTGAGGATCGATACAAGGGTTATCACGAAGTAAACAAAACTTTTTGAAACAAGCACACAGAAGCAATTTAAAAATGAGAAAGTACCTAAGAGCCCGTGGAAAACCACGGATAGAAAGGATGCTAACACCTTCCCTTTTTATAATCTATCCCCCGTACTCAGAAATATCTCGAAAAAAGGTTTTTTCTGTTCTTTTTCCTTTTCCTTTGTTGGATGAAATAAAAGTCGATGGAGACTCTTGCTTACCGCAATAATTGCAAACAAAAAATGCAAACCAGTAAAACAGTCGGTTCTACCACCGTGTCACAGAACTGGCGACTCTGCTGGGGAAGAACTTTATAAAGTGGGGTTTACCTTAGGATTTAGGTCATTTTTAAATTCCTTCCCTGTTTTCTTTGCTTGCTTTATCTTTAAGGGCTTTTGCTTGGGTATTGTTAAAGATCCTACACCCGGATTTGGGGCACTTTTTAGGTAAACAGCAATAGATCGTGGAGATTGTACGACATATACCGATATGGTTTAAGCGATGGCTGTGTTGGTGTGACACTTTGGTTGGTACCGGTATCCTTCGTGTGGAAACAAGGAGAATATGGGGCCACCGTGTGGTGTCGTGAAGCACTAACGGACCTTAGAACCTTAGTTGAACAAACTTGGCCATTAGAAAGTAGTGAGATAATCGGCTTCGGTATAAAGCTGAGGATTGGTTGATACTCGATGCTACATTCATTGATGTCAGACTTTCGGGATATTTCGGCCGCAAGAAAAGATTACTTGAGCTGAAACAATGCTCGATAAAGGATGATCAGTGATATTGAGAATCTTTAGAACCCGGTTACTTTTCTAAGATAGGTTTGAAACCAACTAAACTTCAAGAGGGTACTTACCTTTAACTTCATGCAAGCCTTTGAACCTAAGGTCTATTGTGTGTTTTGCTTGTGTGTGATTTATTCTGTTTGAACATAACATCATGCATCATAACATAGCATCCATTCTTATTACACTAATCATTTCAAGGACCAAGGGAATTTATCTTTGTTCTGTTTTGTAGGTCATGGCTTCCGCTCGTAGAAACACTATTCGAATCATCTTTGTGAGAATACCTCCCCAAATCAAGGAGCCAGTATCAAGGGTTCCTGAAACTTCTGCGTTCACTAAGAGACACGGTCGACTTCTCAACCTGGTTACTTCAAACTTTGATGAAAAGATAATGGGTGTACTCTTTCAGTTCTTTGATCCCAAGCACCACTACTTCACCTTCCCAGACTATCAGTTGGTTCCTACTATTGTACCCCAAAATTTGCCCTCGCATTTTTCCTCAAGAAATCACAGCTTCAGGCGTTTCCTGATTTTTCAAACTGGATCGAGAATCGGTCAAACAGACTTCTCTCGTCAGTCAGATAAAAATTAGGATGTTCATTGATTTTCATGGCTTTAGAACAGTTCTTACAGTTGCTTAGGGTTTTGGTTGATTTTGGCTCAACTTTGATCAGGCGAACGTTTCTTTGGCATTTGATCAGGAATTAGGGTTTTTTATGCGCGGTTCCTCAGAAAGGTTTAACTCTACAGTGTTTTTCAAATTATGCTGAGATGTGGATTGAAACATTTGGATTGAATTCGCATTGTGTGACTAAATCAGTGAAAGGATGCATTGGGATTGAATTTGCAGTGTTTGGTTAGAATCAGTAAAGGGAAAATACGTCTGGGCAGTTGTTGTGATTGACTGTGCTTTGCTTTGGATTTGTGAAGCACCAGATTTATTAGTTGATCGATGCTGAAACATTGTTTATTTAATTGTTTATTATTCTGAGTTTAGATAATTGGAATTTATTTCCATTTATTATAATTTTAGAATTATAAATAATAAAATAAATAATTGAAAAGGATAAAAAGAATTAATTGGATAAAAAGAATTTTTATTTCATCTTTAAATATTTGTTACAAATTATTATGTAAATACAAGTATTCATTTACACGGTATTTATAATAATAATAGTTACAATAATTAAATTTAAAATAAGACTATCCTAATTCTTTCTAATTCTTCAATTCTTCATTCTTCATCTGTTGCTAAATCCTCTCCATTCAATTTTTATCTGCAAAAGAAAAGAAGAAAAGTTAGAAGTAGATAAATAATTAAAAGCAGACAATTAAAGTTTTGGGTTCATCATTAAAAGCAAATGGCCGGGATCAGTTAACCCTCTCTGCAAATCACGGGATTTCTCTCGGTTCACAAAGAAGGGTGAAAATGTTTGCAAATTAAAAATGAATGTACAAGTTAAAAATTGCACAATTCAAAAATTGTCAAAACTGCATTGTTCAAGGACAGCATATGCAAATAACAAAGTCCAAGCTACAAACTGAATGGCCTAAAGCATGTTTAAATTTCAAAACTCAGTTCCAATGTCAAAGCTGTCCAAAGGATGTCAAAATACAAAAGTATCATCAATACTGTCAAGAAGCACAAAGTATGGAAAGAAGAAGACAAAGTATGCAGAGTTAGACTACTATTGCAAGCAAATTCAGTTTCATCATTTCCAGGCCAATTTGCTTTTTCAGAATTAACATATGTTAAGCAATATAATATGCTTAAGTATTGGAGAGAGAGAAAAAGAGAGGAGAAGTGTAGGCTTACTGGTTTTTGGCTTTAGGCATAAAAAAAATATAAACACAGAAACTGCAATAAAACAGTGAAGCAGAAGGCAGCAGTATGAAGGAATTAGCATGCAAACAAAACTGTCAAATAAAAGGTAACAGGATTATTTTTCCACATTAAGACCTTGCAAACCTGCCCATTAGCTTGACCAAAAGAAAAGATATCAAATCTGGAAGTACTCAAAAATCATAGGCGCCAAAACAAAAGAGCCAAAACATATATGAAAAGCAACACAGTCCAAGAAAAAAAGAGATCACAAACCAAAGCGAAACTGAGAACCTAAGCTGCCTGAAGCCTAAAACCAGTTCACTAAAAGAACCTGCATAAACCAGTAAAAACTCTCAACCTTTTCAAAAACCTGAAGCCTTTCAAAGCATAAGCCTTTTAGCCTCATCAACCTAGCATAACCTTAAACCAACAGCCATCACCAACAAACCATCAACCTAGCATAACCTTGAACCAACAGCCATCACCAACAAACCATCAACCTGTCAAAACCAGAAAGCCAAAGCCATAACCGAAACCAACAAACCATCGACCTGTCAAAACCATTACGCACGAACCATAGCCTCACGCTAAGCACCAACCTTTCAAGCCTAAACCAGTTTCCACACACAGGGTCAAACATCACAAAAACCCTCAGAATTTCTTCATCATTGGGCTAGCATTCACGAATCATAAGGCAACTCAAGGCAACAAAGACAAAGAGAAAAAAATCAAGCATACAAAGGCCACCATAGGCAAGAAGCAAACAGAAGCACACAAGGCAACTCATAAGGCAACATAAGCATACGAAGCAAAGAAGCAGCAAGAGGAAGAGGATAAAGATTTGTTCTCAGAATTTCATCACCAAACAAAAAGAAGTAAAACACAAATACCAGAGTACTATGGCATCAAGCAAAGAAAGCTAGCTCAAACGCTCATCACCATCATCACCTCGCCGTCAAGCCGCCTGAAGCACCTCCGACCCATCCCTCTTCCGTCTCTAGAAGTCGCCATCTCCAAAAGGTATAAAAAAACTCTTTCGTTTCTTTAAAGTACCTCACAAGAAATCAGTAATCATAAGGAATCAGGACATGCAAATGAATCAATAAAAGCTTGAAACCCTAAGTAAAAAAAAAAGAGAAAGGAACGGAAATCGTCACCTTACAATGTCGATTCGTTGGACCAAGGAAGGAAGAAAGGATGAATGGTGATGCTTGGTGGCCATAAACGGTTCGCGCTGATCAGAGCTTGACTTGGCGAAGGAGACGAACGAAGAAGATGAAGAGGGAACAAGGAGAGTGAACGGCGCTGTAAAGCTTAAGCCATGTCCCAAATGAAACACAAGTCATCAAACCCTAAAAAACTTTGTTTCAAATAATTTGGGCCTAACCCGTTTCATTCCTAAAGCCAGCGTATACCCCCCCCCATCCTGCTTCTGAACACTCTTGGTTTGGGCCCTAAGAAAATCAAAGGCCCATTCAAATCAACTTAACCCTTTTTTTTAGAATATAAAACATATTTTATTTTCTTCTTGTTAATAAATTAACATAACTTTTTTTATATCAAAATTTTCTTTTTTATAACATATTTATAGTTTTGAACACAATATATATTTTCTCAATTTTTTGTATAAATATATGTATTAATACTAATTACTAATATATAAGAAATAAAACTTAAAATATTCTTATTTTGTACATTAATACCTTAATACATAAAATACATAAAAATACATTGTTTAAAACATTTTTTTTATTATTTTATTAAAACTCAATTTGATTTATACATAAATTCCCTTTAAGTTAATACAATTCCTTAGAAATAATTTGTACATAATCAATTAAAATACATTTTTTAATATACATAATATAATTAAAACTTAAAACATTTTCCTTTCTTTTAATTAAAATACTTGTTTTTGTACATATCAAACAAAGATATAAAAATACAAATTTAAATCAAAAGCGAACAACAATACTTGATAAATAAACGATATTTAATTTTCTTATTAAATTCACATTTCGCAACTTGTAAACAATTCTCATACATGTACACTTACACAATACATTTTACATTTGATGCATTATACATTTGCTATACTTTGCTATACCTCGATTATATTTGATCGCGATTCGATTTGGTTGTAATTATTTAAGTCCCATCCCCATTTGTGAATTTATACCCCCACTCCCGGATACCATTTGTAATAGCGTAGACTTTAAAATTCCCGCAATTTACCGCCTTTGAATTATACCATGGTTAGACCTAGGGTTTGTATGTACATAAAATCGAACGCTAGATAACCTAATACAAAGACAAATGCATGAAATCAATACACAATCACACTTGCACCCCCTAGGGTAATCCCACATGTTGCCTTCCAAAATGGGCCATGCTTGCACGTCGAGTTTCTTTGGCAAAACAATCAAATGATCATAAGTCCCTCGATGACGCTTTCGAAAGTCGCCTATCAAAATGATCAAGTCCCTTTAAGAAAATTGCCAAAGACACTTGGCATCATTGCATTCATGGTCCATACGATGACCCGCGCCCGTCCCGTTAAAATTCCTAAACGCAAGATTGTCCACCAAATTCAATGGTGGAACAAAATTGTTAAAAGGGGTTGAAAGCATAGAGAAAACCTTTGAGTACAATAGGGGTGGAAAAAACTCTTAGTTACTTGAGATCAACTTGCAAAAAACACTTGCCTTATTTTCAAAAACCACACTTCACAAACACTTTCAAAACAAACTCTCGAAAACATTTGAAACATCTTTTCGAAAAGATACACACTTTTGTAAAACACTCAAACACGAGTCAATTACATTTGTTGCCTAAAGACAAGGCATCTCTTCAAAAACATTTTCAAAACACACACATACACCATAATTTCAAGCAATCAAGGCAAGTGATCTAAAAACCAAGTAACTAAGAGCCCATGGATAACCATGGATGAAAAGGGTGCTAATACCTTCCCTTTTCATAATTTACCCCCCGAACCCACGAAATATCTCAAAAGGTTTTTGCTGTGCTTTTTAACCTTTCCTTTAGGATAAAACAAAAAGTCGGTGGCGACTCTTGCTCAACCGAACAAGTGCGAATACAAACGCAAAACTTAATTCAGTTCTCCCACCGTATCACAGAACTGGCGACTCTGCTGGGGAAACTTAAAAAAAAGTGGGTATACCTTAGGGTTTAGATCACCTTTGTTTTCAATTGGTTGCTTTGTTTGCTTTTACATTTGTGGGTTTTGCATTGGAGTTTCATAGATCCTAACGCGGATCTGGGAAATACCCTTTTAGGTAGCATAATCTGTGAGGGACCTGTTCGGCGTAGACCGACATGGGTGAAGCAGTGGCTACGTTGGTGTGGCGCCTTAGTTTGTACCAATATCCCTTGTGTTGCAACGAGGAGAATATGGGTCTTCTAAGGAGTCATCAAACACCAACCGACCTTAGAACCCTAAATTGACCAAACTTGGCCATAGAACAGTAGCAGTATGCTACACTCATTGAGGCTAAACTCTCGCGATGGTTCTGGCCGCAAGAAAAGATTGCGATGCTGGAGTTATGACCGATTGAGGGTAGTCAAGGATTTGAGATCCTCTAGAACCCGGTTACTTTTGATAGGACAGGTTTTAACCAACGAAACTAAAAGAGGGTAATGCCTAAACTACATGCTGGCCTAAAACCTAAGGGTTGTCTTGTGTGACTTGTGTGCCTTATCATTGTGAATAATGGTGGTGTGTTTCATCATAGCATCATACCATCATACCATTGCATGCATCCTGTATAAAGACTGACCCATTTCAAAGACAAGAGGGTTTCATCTTTGCGCTGTTTTGTAGGACATCATGATGCCCGTGCGTAGGAATATTATCCGGCTCAACTTTGTTCAACCACCAACTTTGCTCAAGGAATTGGTTGGTAGGATTCCAAACACTACTTCCTTCATCAAAAGGCATGGTTCTCTCCTCGGTTTGATCACTTTAAAGTGGGACCAACAACTGATAAGTGTCCTGACCCAGTTTTATGATCCCCTGTATCATTGCTTCACCTTTCAAGACTTCCAGCTGGTCCCTACCCTAGAAGAATTCTCTGACTTGCTTGGTATCACTGTTTTGAAGCAAACCCCATTCACTGGTTGGGAGAAAACTCTTAGGCCTGAAGAGATTGCTGCAGTTCTGCCCTTGACCAAAGAGGAGGTAATGGCTAACTGGGAAACTAGAAGTGGAGTTAAGGGCTTTTTGGTTAAGTTTCTGGTTGGCAAAGCTAATGATTTCTGGAATGACATAGACTTCAAGGCGTACGAAGACATTCTGGCTCTTTTGATCTATGGTCTAGTGTTGTTTCCAAATCCTGACACCTTTATCAGTATCTATGCCATAAGGATCTTCATGTCTCGGAATCCTGTACCCACTCTTTTGGGTGATATCCTACAACAACTCTATGCTCGTACTGCCCGAAAACGGGGAACTCCATGGTGTTGTGCTCATTTGCTAGTGAGGTGGTTTATTTCGCACCTTCCTAAGTTCGTGCTGAAGAATGAAGAAGGAAAGGGTTGGGCTCATAGGTTAATATCTCTCACTGATAATGACATCACTTGGACTCTCAGAGGTTTGGATGAGGTAGCTGTTATTGATCGTTGCGGAGAATACCCTAATGTTCCCTTGATCGGCACTCAGGGAGGAATTTCTTATAATCCATGTTTAGCTCTCCGTCAATTTGGAAGAGCTAGAAGAGCAGGGCCTCATGAGATGTTGGTTCCTCACTTCCATTTTGAATTCCAGGTAGACAGTGACGAACTACGCTGTTGATTCATTAAGGCTTGGGGAAGAATTCACAAATCTGACCCACATGAGTTGGGACCGAAGACTTCTCTACCAATGGAACCCTATTGCAGATGGGTCCACATCCGTGCTCAGAAGTTAGGTATGCCGTATGAAGCTGTCAGACCTGTCATTCTTGAATCTCCTGATGAAGATGGGGTTCCTCCAACTGTCCTTCCTCCTCAAATGCCCGTTGATGATGATACACTGAAGAGATCTTGGGCGCAGCTAAAGGAAGAACGGGATTTTTATCGGGAAAAGTTCAACGAACATGAACGGAAGATCCAGAAGCTGACTAAGCAATTGGAGGAAGAGCGGACCCTGAATGACTATATCCGCACTGAGAAGAGGAGGCCATGGGAGCACTGATGGGTTTTGGATGTTTCTTTTTACAGCTTTTATTTCCTTTTCAGTATTTTCATTCCTGTAATGCCTAAGGGCAAGTTGTTGAACAATTTAAAATTTGAACCTAATGAAGTGTGTTTCCCTTTTGTCTACAAAGTTGAATCTCATTTGTCTTTGAAAACATAAATCATACGCATCTCATTGCATCATGTGCACAACAGGTACCCTTCTTCTACAGGTTGCTTAATCTTCTTCGCTGTTTATTTCAGCACTCAAGCATCATGTCTTCCGAGCCTACCACCGAGCAAGCTATCAAGGCCCTCCAGGCCAAGAACGCCCAGTTTCAAGAGATGGTCTTGAGCCTAGCCCAAGGCCAACAAGAGTTGAAGGCTCTGCTCCTGAAGAAGAAGAAGAAGAAGAAGAAGAGGACTGCGTTGTTCAACACTGGACGCAGGTTTGGGAATACACTCCATAACGAGGCTGATCCAACTACTTCCTCTGCAGAGAAGGACAGTCCCCAAGGGGGAAGGGCTCCTAGTCCTGCAGTCTCCGACAATGAGACGGATTACAATGATGAACAGTACCCTCCTGCTGCTGACAGATACAAAGAACTAGAGGACCGTTTAAGTGCCATGGAGATTCAAAAGGTGTCGGGGTTGGATTTCGGAGATTTAGGTTTATCTTCTGGGGTGGTGATCCCACACAAGTTCAAGGCACCTGCCTTTGCAAGGTACGACGGGGCTTCCTGTCCCAAGCTGCATCTCCGATCATATGTGAGGAAGATCCAACCTTACACTGCGGACAAGAACCTTTGGATCCATTTCTTTCAAGATAGCCTTTCGGGGTCTCAACTCGAATGGTTCTATCAGTTAGACGGAGCCAGTATCCGAAGCTGGGAGGACTTGGCTGCTGCGTTTTATAGACAATATCAATGCAATTCTGACCTCGCTCCCACACGTACCCAACTTCAGGGTATGTCGCTGGGAACGGACGAAGGATTCAAAGAATATGCGCAAAAGTGGAGAGACTTGGCTGGCAGGGTGCAGCCTCCTTTGACTGACCGTGAACTTGTTTACATGTTTCTAGGGACCCTGTCTGGTCCATTCTTCAATCATCTGATTGGTAATTCCTCCGCTGGGTTTACAGATTTGATCTTGACCGGTGAAAGGATAGAAGATGGCATCAAGTCAGGAAAGATACATAAAGGCGCCTCCGCGAGTACTGAGAAGAAGCCTTTCAAGAAGGAAGCTAGTGCAATTTATGGTCCTAGAAGACAAGTTAAGCCGGAACGCCGCCAAGCCGTCAATGCCTTGGTCATTTCAAAGCCTGTTGCTGCTCCTCAGCAGTACAATCAACAAAGGGGTGAGAGGCCCAAAAGGCAGTACACTCGACTGAGCATGACCTTGTCACAAATCATGCCGCAACTGCTATCGACCAACTTTGTGACTATCAGAGAGGCTCCGAAGGTCGTGAATACTGTATCTCCTAAGTATAATCCAAATGCCCGCTGTGCTTATCACTCTGATAGCCCGGGGCATTCTACTGATGATTGCTGGGCCCTGAGAAATAAGGTTCAAGACCTTATCAATGCCAAGGAAATACAGTTTGAGGTGTCTGAGAGGCCTAACGTTGTGACTGCTCCTATGCCCCAGCATGGAGTAAATGCTGTTGATGAAGACTTGTATGCTGTTTCGATGGATGATGTTGCTACCCCTCTATTGACTGTTAAGAGGAACCTGTTGCTAGCCGGTTTATTTCCGGGTTGTAGCAAGGGTTGCCTCCTGTGTGCTGTTACCCCTACCGGTTGTCCGCTGCTGAAGTCAGGTATCCAAAGCCTGATGGATAGCAAAGAAATTCTGTTCAAGAAGACCGCTGTTCCTTTTGTTCCCGCTGAAGAAGTATTTGTTGTCACAATTTTCAACAATCCTACCAAGGCTCCCCCGAGGAAGCCATTCAAACTTATGTCTGTTGCACCTATAACCATTACTGTTCCGGGGCCAATCCCCTACAAGTCTGATAAGGCTGTCCCATGGCACTACGGGACAGATGTGTATGTGCTTGGAGTGAAGCAGGAGTTCAACACCGGTACCAGTATCAGTAACATCACTGGTCCCGCCAAAGTTACTCGCAGTGGCAGGCTCTTCTCGCCTGACATTACACCACCAGTTATCCGAAAACCTCTTATCATCACACCCGCAAGTGTGCATGTTTCCCTTCCAAATCAAGTTCCTGTGTCTACTCCTGCCGCCGAGTCCTCTGATGCTCGGGGCAAAGGAGTCGTTACCGATGAGCCTGCCCGGATGGAGGCACCAAAGACTGTGAACGTTGAAGCCTCCCAGCAAGAGATGGAGGAAATTCTTAAGATAATCAAGAAAAGTGACTTTAACGTAGTTGAAAAGCTGAGGCATACCCCCTCCAAGATCTCCATGCTGTCATTGCTGCTATGCTCAGAGGCCCATGCCAAGGCCCTGATTTCATTTCTGAAGACAGCCCATGTGCCGCAAGAGACATCTGCAGATCAATTCACTGACTGTGTGGCCAATTTGACAGCTGACAATGGTTTGGGTTTCTCGGATGCTGATCTTACCACCAAGGGAAAGAACCACAATGATGCCCTGCATGTCTCCATAGAATGCAGGGGCACTACTCTCGCACACGTATTGGTGGAAACCGGTTCTTCTCTGAATGTATTGCCCAAAAAGGCCTTAGACCGGTTGGATTGTGAGGGCCTGGAATTGAAGCCTAATAACATCATTGTTAGAGCCTTCGACGGTTCTAAGAGGATGGTGCATGGTGAGGTAGACATTCCTGTTCGTGTGGGTTCCCAAGTCTTTGACTCAACGTTCTATGTGATGGATATTCGTCCATCTTATTCCTGTTTGCTGGGACGACCTTGGATTCACAAAGCGGGGGCTGTGACCTCCACTCTACACCAGAAGCTCAAATACCCTGTCAGAGGGAAGATTGTTACTGTGCAGGGGGAGGAAGAATACATGGTTAGTCATCTGAATTCCTTCCGGTATATTGAGATGGACGGGGAGTTTATTGAAACTCCCTTTCAACATTTTGAAGAGGTACCTCCAACATTGGCGTCAGCTGAGGCAGTGATTGAAGAAGACTTTTCTTTGAAGATGGCTTCCTTGAAAGATGCCCGGGCTGTAATTGAGAAAGGTGAGTGCGCAAACTGGGGATGGCTTCCTGACTTCACTCCAAAGACTGACAAGTTTGGGCTAGGCTTCACTGCAGAGGCTCAGAGGACTGTTCGCAAAGCAAGGATCGGAAAACCTCTGGTATTCATCACCAACCCAGGAGTGAATGCTATTGAGGACGACGTAGAGGAAGCGGAATTTGATAGCTGGATCTACCCGACGACCGACAATGGACCAAGCAACTGGACGGCAAAAGATTTTACACCTATTACTTTTGTCACTCAGTAATGAACTCTTTTGTTTTCAATTTGTAACAAACAATATGTTGAAACTTTTATAGCGCGGTGTCCTACCCGGGGCACCGTGGCTCCATTTATGAGGGCTTTTTGTATGACATTTCATATATCATTAATCAAAACGTTGGACGTTTGTTGCATTTCAAATCTTGTGCTCTTTTTCTTTCTTTATCATATATTACGAAACAGCTATATTTACACACACTCACTTATACAGGTTCCAATCCACTCTGGATCTCACTGGTAACGACTCTGCTACTGTCAGTTATGACTTCGAAAATCCGATCAACTAAGCCGAAGACGAAGGTGAAGATGATTGCGAAGTGCCTGGTGAACTTGCAAGACTGTTACTCCAGGAAAAGAGGGCCATTCAGCCGCATGAAGAACCGGTGGAAACAGTAAATCTGGGTACTGAGACAGATAGAAAGGAAGTCAAGATTGGTGCCAATCTGGAGCTCAGTGTGAAACAACGACTGATTCAGATGTTGCATGACTACATGGAAATCTTTGCTTGGTCTTACAAAGACATGCCTGGTTTGGATGCCGACATCGTGGTTCACCACCTACCTACCAAGGAAGATTGCCCTCCGGTAAAACAGAAGGTCCGCCGCATGCGTCCGGAGATGTCTGAGAAAATCAAAGTTGAGGTTATGAAACAATTTGATGCCGGTTTTCTTGTAGTGACTTCTTACCCTCAGTGGGTTGCCAATGTGGTGCCGGTGCCGAAGAAGGATGGTAAAGTCCGAATGTGTGTTGATTACAGGGATCTGAACAGGGCCAGCCCCAAAGATGACTTCCCCCTACCTCACATTGACGTTCTTGTTGACAATACGGCTCAGCACAAGGTGTTCTCTTTCATGGATGGTTTTTCAGGTTATAATCAGATCAAGATGGCTCCTGAAGACATGGAGAAGACCACTTTCGTTACTCAGTGGGGCACCTTCTGTTACAAAGTCATGCCTTTTGGGTTGAAAAATGCTGGGGCAACCTACCAACGTGCCATGGTCGCTTTATTTCATGACATGATCCATCATGAGATTGAAGTGTATGTCGATGATATGATTGCAAGGTCTCAAACTGAGGAGGAACACCTTGACCATCTATGTAAACTGTTTGACCGTCTGAAGTTGTACAAGCTGAGGTTGAACCCAAACAAGTGCACCTTTGGGGTGAGGTCTGGAAAATTGCTAGGCTTCATTGTAAGTGACATGGGTATTCAAGTGGACCCTGCCAAGGTTAAAGCCATTCAAGAAATTCCGACTCCCAAGACAGAGAAAGAAGTCAGAGGCTTTCTAGGATGTCTGAATTACATCGCCCGATTCATCTCGCACCTAACTGCTACTTGTGAACCAATCTTCAAGCTGCTGAAGAAAGATCAGGTAGTACGTTGGAACGATGAATGTAAGGCTGCTTTTGAAAAGATAAAAGAGTATCTCCAAGAACCACCCATCCTCATGCCACCAGTGGAAGGGAGGCCTCTAATACTATACTTGACAGTGCTTGACAACTCAATGGGGTGTGTGCTGGGGCAGCATGACGAGTCTGGCCGAAAAGAGCACGCTATTTATTACCTGAGCAAAAAGTTTACCGACTGTGAGACTCGGTACTCACTGCTCGAGAAAACTTGCTGCGCTCTGGTATGGGCTGCTCGCCGGCTGAGACAGTATATGTTGACTCACACTACTCTGTTGATTTCAAAAATGGATCCAATCAAGTACATATTCGAAAAGCCTGCTATGTCCGGAAGAATAGCAAGATGGCAAATGATCTTGACGGAATATGACATCCAGTACACAACTCAAAAAGCGATCAAAGGAAGTGTATTGGTAGACCATCTGGCACACCAACCTGTGGACGATTACCAGTCGTTGAACTTTGAATTTCCGGACGAAGATATCATGGTAGTAACTGATTGTGAAGTACCTGGACCGGATGAAGGACCTGAGGAAGGATCCCGATGGTCTATGCACTTTGACGGAGCCTCAAACGCTTTGGGTAATGGTATCGGCACTGTGATCATATCCCCTAAAGGAACTCATACTCCACTCACTGCCCGATTATGTTTTAACTGCACCAACAACATGGCGGAGTATGAGGCATGTATCATGGGTCTTCAAGCTGCAATCGACTTAAGGATCAAGTTTCTGAGTGTATTCGGAGATTCCGCTCTCGTGATCAATCAGGTCAAAGGAGAGTGGGATACGAAACACCTAAATCTTATTCCTTACAAGGAGTATGTGCTGATATTTCTTCCCCACTTCGAAGAGATAACTTTTGTACACTTCCCAAGAGAAGAGAATTAGTTGGCAGACGCGCTGGCTACAATGTCTTCTATGTTCAAAGTCAAGTGGGACAACGAAGCGCCCCGGATCATTATCTGGAAATTGGATGAACCTGCATATTGTTGTGATCTTGAGGCCGAAGAGGTAACAGAGAAACCCTGGTATCATGAAGTAAAGAGGTACTTGGAAGCTCAAGAATACCCCGAAGGTGCATCTGTTAATGACAAGAAATTCTTGAGAAGGTTTGCGGCAAAGTTCTTTCTCAGTAATGGCGTTCTCTACAAGTGAAACCATGATTCAACTTTACTGCGTTGTGTGGACAAGACTGAAGTAGAAAAGATCATGGAAGAACTACATGAAGGTACATTTGGAACACATTCCAGTGGACATACCATGGCAAAAAAAATCCTTCGGGAAGGGTATTTCTGGTCCACAATGGAAGCCGACTGTTATCAGCATTCTCGAACTTGTCATAAATGCCAGATCTATGCGGATAAGGTGCACATTCCTCCGGTACCTCTGAACGTATTGACAGCACCTTGGCCTTTTGCAATGTGGGGCATCGATATGATCGGCGAGATCCGACCTACGGCATCCAATGGGCATCGTTTCATCTTGGTAGCAATTGATTACTTCACAAAGTGGGTTGAAGCAGCTTCCTACGCCACTGTAACCAAGAGCATCGTGGCACGATTCATTCGACACAATCTGATATGTCGATACGGTGTACCTGAAAGGATCATTACGGATAATGGTACCAACCTTAACAACAAAATGATCACTGAGCTCTGCGAGCAATTCAAGATACAGCACCACAACTCTTCACCTTACCGACCGAAGATGAATGGGGCTGTAGAAGCAGCAAATAAGAATATCAAGAAGATTGTGCAGAAGATGACAGTGACCTATAAAGATTGGCACGAGATGTTACCGTTTGCTCTTCATGGGTACCGTACCTCAGCAAGAACGTCAACCGGGGCAACTCCCTTCTCCTTGGTCTATGGCATGGAGGCAGTCTTGCCGATTGAAGTCTAGATACCTTCTCTCCGGATAATGAAGGATGCAGGCTTGAGCGAAGATGACTGGATCCAGACTCGACTTGATCAATTAAACCTGATTGACGAAAAGAGACTCACTGCCATCTGTCATGGTCAAACGTATCAAAAACGGATGATCAGGGCATTTAACAAGAAAGTCCGACCACAAGAGTATCAAGTTGGGGACCTGGTAATCAAGCGCATCATTCTTCCTCAAAGTGATCCCAGGGGCAAATGGACCCCTACGTACGAAGGGCCATTTGTGGTTAAACATGTGTTCTCAGGAGGAGCCATGATTCTAACCACCATGGATGGTGACGACCTTCCTCACCCCGCTAATGCAGACATAGTAAAAAGATACTACGCATGAACTAAGGACCCGCTAGGTTGACACACCTAGGCAAAAATAAGGGCTTCCCGGCGAACCAAAAGGGTTCGGGCAAAAATAAGAGATGAAATAAAAAAAAATCTGTACACCCGGCAAGTCGAAAACCTGAAAAGGTGGCTTGGGCAAAAATGGGTATCCCGGTGGACTGAAAACCCGAAAGGGCAGTCCAGGCAAGAGTTAGGGATGAAGCGTAATACTATGTCTCATTAGATCACTTGCATCCAGAATTCGGCATCAACTATCAGGGCTCAGACTTTGGCATTGATCAATCAGCTTCACCTTCAACTAAGCGGCAAAATGATGAGACGCTTGAAGACATAAAGGCGATAGCAGAGTCGTTACCCAGTGGGATTAGTTTTTCACATAGCTGTTTTGTTTCCTTTTCAAAATTGTATAAACTCTATGTTGTTCGGCGGCGTTCTCTTACTAGGACGTCAGCCTCCTGTACATAAACGCCTATTTACAGGCAAATTTCAAAATCAATACAAGTTCGATTTTTTCAGACAAATTATCCATTGCTTTTCCTTTTTTTTGTTTTGTTTTGCAAAGAACGTCCAATGTTCATTTTTTATATATGCATTTGACGTTAAATTGCTAACTCATAAATATTTGCATACGAGACAAAGGGTTAATGACAGGTGACATAAGAAACATGGGGCAATTTTGAAGTGACCAAGCAGTCTAGTTGCTTTGTCCGCCAAGGTACCAAGGTAGGTTCAACTGAAGAACATGACCAAGCTACCTCAACGAACCCCAGCGGAGTTCATCAATTTCTCCGACATAATTTATCAGCAGAATCCCCAGCGGAGCTCTCATCAAAGCCTCAGCGAACTATCTCTTCCCACGGAGTACTTCCCCTCAGAGTGATCTCCCCAACAAGTGTATGCCCAGACGGAGTCATCTTCTCCTATCGGTTTATCTTGCAACCATCATCCCCAGCGGAAATGAAGAACTCTACTCTTCAAACAGCAGCCCAGGATCTAACAAGCTCCCGGCACACGTCAAGGATTTATTTTCCTAGACGAAAATACATTCATAAGCATCACATTATCATACACCATGACGCATGCATATACGCATCATAAACACACAATCTCATTTATTCTTGAGAACATCATGACATCATGCATTTCATACATCATGACATTACACACAACTGATGTTTTGCCTTTTCAGAAAGAAAAAAAAGATCAATCCAAAAGATGATTACTATCAAATATCGCGAATCCATATTCGATTCATGTATCTAGCCAGGGCACATCTGTGAGTGATCGATTGTAGATTCGATACTTATATCTAGCCAGGGCATATCTACATAAAGAGTATGAAGGTCAACCCCTGTAACAAGCCAGGAAATTATCTTTCATCCTCAGGTCAGAGGTTTACCCCTGTATCCAGCCAGGAAAGCCATCTCCATCAACCTTTTACAATTTCAGATTCGATACCTGTATCCAGCCAGGGCACCTCTGAAGACAACAATTCCAGATTCGATTCCTGTATCCAGCCAGGGCACATCTGAAGACAACAATTCCAGATTCGATTCCTGTATCCAGCCAGGGCACATCTGAAGACAACAATTCTAGATTCGATTCCTGTATCCAGCCAGGGCACATCTGAAGACAACAATTCCAGATTCAATTCCTGTATCCAGCCAGGGCATATCTGTTGATGACTAATTCCAGATTCGATTCCTGTATCCAGCCAGGGCACATCTGAAGACAACAATTCCAGATTCGTTTCCTGTATCCAGCCAGGGCATATCTGTTGACGACTAATTCCATATTCAATTCTTGTATCCAGCCAGGGCATATCTGTTGAAGACTATCACAATTCCAGATTTGATACCTGTATCCAGCCAGGGCATATCTGCGAACATTTGATTGTAGATTCGATACCTGTATCCAGCCAGGGTATGTCTGCATGAAAAGACTGAAGATCAACCCCTGTAACAGGCCAGGAAATTATCTTTCTTTCTCAAGTACGCAAGTTCTCGCTAAAGAATCTCTTATGCGATCGACACATAATTCCAAATGGCATCTATAAGCCCATTCCCGACAAGGTTCTAGCACACTTCCAAATGGCATCTATAAGCCCATCCTCCTACCAGCAGTCACTAGATGGCATCTTTAAGCCCATCGTCAAATGGCATCTATAAGCCCATTCCTGCCATCACATTGCTGATACTCCAGCATGTGAGTGCAAATTTTCGGGCACCCTAGTGTCCAATCTCCTTTTACCGTCGAGTCGCGAAAGTAAAACCTGCCAATCTAACTCTTCAGGTCCAAGAAGATTGAACAGGGGCAACTGTTGTACCCCAAAATTTGCCCTCGCATTTTTCCTCAAGAAATCACAGCTTCAGGCGTTTCCTGATTTTTCAAACTGGATCGAGAATTGGTCAAACAGACTTCTCTCGTCAGTCAGACAAAAATTAGGATGTTCATTGATTTTCATGGCTTTAGAACAGTTCTTACAGTTGCTTAGGGTTTTGGTTGATTTTGGCTCAACTTTGATCAGGCGAACGTTTCTTTGGCATTTGATCAAGAATTAGGGTTTTTTATGCGCGGTTCCTCAGAAAGGTTTAACTCTACAGTGTTTTTCAAGTTATGCTGAGATGTGGATTGAAACATTTGGATTGAATTCGCATTGTGTGACTAAATCAGTGAAAGGATGCATTGGGATTGAATTTGCAGTGTTTGGTTAGAATCAGTAAAGGGAAAATACGTTTGGGCAGTTGTTGTGATTGATTGTGCTTTGCTTTGGATTTGTGAAGCACCAGATTTATTAGTTGATCGATGCTGAAACATTGTTTATTTAATTGTTTATTATTCTGAGTTTAGATAATTGGAATTTATTTCCATTTATTATAATTTTAGAATTATAAATAATAAAATAAATAATTGAAAAGGATAAAAAGAATTAATTGGATAAAAAGAATTTTTATTTCATCTTTAAATATTTGTTACAAATTATTATGTAAATACAAGTATTCATTTACACGGTATTTATAATAATAATAGTTACAATAATTAAATTTAAAATAAGACTATCCTAATTCTTTCTAATTCTTCAATTCTTCATTCTTCATCTGTTGCTAAATCCTCTCCATTCAATTTTTATCTGCAAAAGAAAAGAAGAAAAGTTAGAAGTAGATAAATAATTAAAAGCAGACAATTAAAGTTTTGGGTTCATCATTAAAAGCAAATGGCCGGGATCAGTTAACCCTCTCTGCAAATCACGGGATTTCTCTCGGTTCACAAAGAAGGGTGAAAATGTTTGCAAATTAAAAATGAATGTACAAGTTAAAAATTGCACAATTCAAAAATTGTCAAAACTGCATTGTTCAAGGACAGCATATGCAAATAACAAAGTCCAAGCTACAAACTGAATGGCCTAAAGCATGTTTAAATTTCAAAACTCAGTTCCAATGTCAAAGCTGTCCAAAGGATGTCAAAATACAAAAGTATCATCAATACTGTCAAGAAGCACAAAGTATGGAAAGAAGAAGACAAAGTATGCAGAGTTAGACTACTATTGCAAGCAAATTCAGTTTCATCATTTCCAGGCCAATTTGCTTTTTCAGAATTAACATATGTTAAGCAATATAATATGCTTAAGTATTGGAGAGAGAGAAAAAGAGAGGAGAAGTGTAGGCTTACTGGTTTTTGGCTTTAGGCATAAAAAAAATATAAACACAGAAACTGCAATAAAACAGTGAAGCAGAAGGCAGCAGTATGAAGGAATTAGCATGCAAACAAAACTGTCAAATAAAAGGTAACAGGATTATTTTTCCACATTAAGACCTTGCAAACCTGCCCATTAGCTTGACCAAAAGAAAAGATATCAAATCTGGAAGTACTCAAAAATCATAGGCGCCAAAACAAAAGAGCCAAAACATATATGAAAAGCAACACAGTCCAAGAAAAAAAGAGATCACAAACCAAAGCGAAACTGAGAACCTAAGCTGCCTGAAGCCTAAAACCAGTTCACTAAAAGAACCTGCATAAACCAGTAAAAACTCTAAACCTTTTCAAAAACCTGAAGCCTTTCAAAGCATAAGCCTTTTAGCCTCATCAACCTAGCATAACCTTAAACCAACAGCCATCACCAACAAACCATCAACCTAGCATAACCTTGAACCAACAGCCATCACCAACAAACCATCAACCTGTCAAAACCAGAAAGCCAAAGCCATAACCGAAACCAACAAACCATCGACCTGTCAAAACCATTACGCACGAACCATAGCCTCACGCTAAGCACCAACCTTTCAAGCCTAAACCAGTTTCCACACACAGGGTCAAACATCACAAAAACCCTCAGAATTTCTTCATCATTGGGCTAGCATTCACGAATTATAAGGCAACTCAAGGCAACAAAGACAAAGAGAAAAAAATAAAGCATACAAAGGCCACCATAGGCAAGAAGCAAACAGAAGCACACAAGGCAACTCATAAGGCAACATAAGCATACGAAGCAAAGAAGCAGCAAGAGGAAGAGGATAAAGATTTGTTCTCAGAATTTCATCACCAAACAAAAATAAGTAAAACACAAATACCAGAGTACCAAGGCATCAAGCGAAGAAAGCTAGCTCAAACGCTCATCACCATCATCACCTCGCTGTCAAGCCGCCTGAAGCACCTCCGACCCATCCCTCTTCCGTCTCTAGAAGTCGCCATCTCCAAAAGGTATAAAAAACTCTTTTGTTTCTTTAAAGTACCTCACAAGAAATCAATAATCATAAGGAATCAGGACATGCAAATGAATCAATAAAAGCTTGAAACCCTAAGTAAAAAAAAAGAGAAAGGAACGAAAATCGTCACCTTACAATGTCGATTTGTTGGACCAAGGAAGGAAGAAAGGATGAATGGTGATGCTTGGTGGCCATAAACGGTTCGCGCTGATCAGAGCTTGACTTGGCGAAGGAGACGAATGAAGAAGATGAAGAGGGAACAAGGAGAGTGAACGGCGTTGTAAAGCTTAAGCCATGTCCTAAATGAAACACAAGTCATCAAACCCTAAAAAACTTTGTTTCAAATAATTTGGGCCTAACCCGTTTCATTCCTAAAGCCAGCGTATACCCCCCCATCCTGCTTCTGAACACTCTTGGTTTGGGCCCTAAGAAAATCAAAGGCCCATTCAAATCAACTTAACCCTTTTTTTTAGAATATAAAGCAGATTTTATTTTCTTCTTTTTAATAAATTAACATAACTTTTTTTATATCAAATTTTTCTTTTTTATAACATATTTATAGTTTTGAACACAATATATATTTTCTCAATTTTTTGTATAAATATATGTATTAATACTAATTACTAATATATAAGAAATAAAACTTAAAATATTCTTATTTTGTACATTAATACCTTAATACATAAAATACATAAAAATACATTGTTTAAAACATTTTTTTATTATTTTATTAAAACTCATTTTGATTTATACATAAATTCCCTTTAAGTTAATACAATTCCTTAGAAATAATTTGTACATAATCAATTAAAATACATTTTTTAATATACATAATATAATTAAAACTTAAAACATTTTCCTTTCTTTTAATTAAAATACTTGTTTTTGTACATATCAAACAAAGATATAAAAATACAAATTTAAATCAAAAGCGGACAAAAATACTTGATAAATAAACGATATTTAATTTTCTTATTAAATTCACATTTCGCAACTTGTAAACAATTCTCATACATGTACACTTACACAATACATTTTACATTTGATGCATTATACATTTGCTATACTTTGCTATACCTCGATTATATTTGATCGCGATTCGATTTGGTTGTAATTATTTAAGTCCCATCCCCATTTGTGAATTTGTACCCCCACTCCCGGATACCACTTGTAATAGCGTAGACTTTAAAATTCCCGCAATTTACCGCCTTTGAATTATACCATGGTTAGACCTAGGGTTTGTATGTACATAAAATCGAATGCTAGATAACCTAATACAAAGACAAATGCATGAAATCAATACACAATCACACTTGCACCCCCTAGGGTAATCCCACATGTTGCCTTCCAAAATGGGCCATGCTTGCACGTCGAGTTTCTTTGGCAAAACAATCAAATGATCATAAGTCCCTCGATGACGCTTTCGAAAGTCGCCTATCAAAATGATCAAGTCCCTTTAAGCAAATTGCCAAAGACACTTGGCACCATTGCATTCATGGTCCATACGATGACCCGCACCCGTCCCGTTAAAATTCCTAAACGCAAGATTGTCCACCAAATTCAATGGTGGAACAAAATTGTTAAAAGGTGTTGAAAGCATAGAGAAAACCTTTGAGTACAATAGGGGTGGACAAAACTCTTAGTTACTTGAGATCAACTTGCAAAAAACACTTGCCTTCTTTTCAAAAACCACACTTCACAAACACTTTCAAAACAAACTCTCGAAAACATTTGAAACATCTTTTCGAAAAGATACACACTTTTGTAAAACACTCAAACACGAGTCAATTACATTGGTTGCCTAAAGACAAGGCATCTCTTCAAAAACATTTTCAAAACACACACATACACCACAATTTCAAGCAATCAAGGCAAGTGATCTAAAAACCAAGTAACTAAGAGCCCATGGATAACCATGGATGAAAAGGGTGCTAATACCTTCCCTTTTCATAATCTACCCCCCGAACCCACGAAATATCTCAAAAGGTTTTTGCTGTGCTTTTTAACCTTTCCTTTAGGATAAAACAAAAAGTCGGTGGCGACTCTTGCTCAACCGAACAAGTGCGAATACAAACGCAAAACTCAAGTCAGTTCTCCCACCGTATCACACCTACCATGGAAGAGTTCTCTCAATTATTGGGTATACCCATTCTTGAATAGTTGCCTTTCATAGGTTTAGAAGAGGTTCCTAAGTTAGAAGTCATTGCCTCAGCCTTGCATCTGAAACGGGATGATGTGGTATCCAATTGGGAAATAAGAAGCGGAGTCAAGGGTTTTCTAGCCAAGTTCCTATTAGATAAGGCCCAACTATTTTGGGATGATATGGACTTTCAGGCTTTTGAGGAGGTCTTGGCCCTTCTAATCTATGGGTTAGTACTATTCCCTAATCTAGACATACTCATAGATGTGAATGGTATCAAGATCTTCCTCTCTTGCAACCCTGTTCCTACCTTGCTCGGAGATATCTTGCACACTCTTCATACTCGTACCATGAAGAGAAGAGGGGTTCTTATGTGCTACATGCCATTGCTGTCGAGGTGGTTTATTTCTCACCTCCCTAAGTCCGTACTGAAGAATGAAGAAGGTTTGGGTTGGTCACAAAGGATAATGTCACTCGCTCACACGGATATTCTCTGGTATTCCCGAGCTATGGGAGATACTGCTATTATTGACCGCTGCAGGAAGTACCCTAATGCCCATTACTTGGAAATAGAGGAGGCATAAATTACAATCCTTGTTTGGCTCTGTGACAATTTGGTTATGCTCTAAGGGATGGTCCTCATGAGTTACTTATCGAGGGCATTGGATTTAACTATGAGGATGATGTTAAAGGGTATTGCCAGAGGTTCATACGAGCTTGGAGCATGGTAAATAGATCTGACGCCAAGGCTTTGGGGCCGAAGGCTTCCATTCCTATGGAACCTTATCTCCAATGGGTATGAGCTTGCGCCTAGAAACTTATGATGCCCTACATGGCCGTTTTACCAGTGATTGTGGAACCCACTACTGAAGAGGGTATTCCTTACACGGTTCTCCATCCTAATATGCCCACTTATCTTGAAGAACTACAGAGGTCTTGGATTCAGTTGAAGAAAGAGCGAGATACTTATAGGGATCAGTTATATGCCCAGGAGAGGAAGGTTTTAGAGCTCACAAAGAAGTTTCGTGAGGAAAGAAGACTTAATGTCTATCTCGGCACGAAGAGGAAGCATCCATGGGAAATTTGATTTTTTTCTAGTTTTATGTGCTACATGCCATTGCTGTCGAGGTGGTTTATTTCTCACCTCCCTAAGTCCGTACTGAAGAATGAAGAAGGTTTGGGTTGGTCACAAAGGATAATGTCACTCGCTCACACGGATATTCTCTGGTATTCCCGAGCTATGGGAGATACTGCTATTATTGACCGCTGCAGGAAGTACCCTAATGTCCCATTACTTGGAAATAGAGGAGGCATAAATTACAATCCTTGTTTGGCTCTGTGACAATTTGGTTATGCTCTAAGGGATGGTCCTCATGAGTTACTTATCGAGGGCATTGGATTTAACTATGAGGATGATGTTAAAGGGTATTGCCAGAGGTTCATACGAGCTTGGAGCATGGTAAATAGATCTGACGCCAAGGCTTTGGGGCCGAAGGCTTCCATTCCTATGGAACCTTATCTCCAATGGGTATGAGCTTGTGCCTAGAAACTTATGATGCCCTACATGGCCGTTTTACCAGTGATTGTGGAACCCACTACTGAAGAGGGTATTCCTTACACGGTTCTCCATCCTAATATGCCCACTTATCTTGAAGAACTACAGAGGTCTTGGATTCAGTTGAAGAAAGAGCGAGATACTTATAGGGATCAGTTATATGCCCTGGAGAGGAAGGTTTTAGAGCTCACAAAGAAGTTTCGTGAGGAAAGAAGACTTAATGTCTATCTCGGCACGAAGAGGAAGCATCCATGGGAAATTTGATTTTTTTCTAGTTTTTTAGAATTGTTTTTAATTGTAACGCCTAAAAGGAAATTAAACCCTAAATTCTGCTAATAAAATCTTTGTTTCATTTTGGTTCGCAAATTTAAATTTCCCAAAGTCCTTGAAATCATTGCATACGCATCCCATCCATAAACACTGCATATACAGGTACCATTAAAGGTTTCTCATCTTCTTTGCTGTTTATTCCAACAGAAATGTCTTCTGAATAAAGCATGAAAGATCCTCAAGCATAAAATGCCCAATTTCAGCAGATGTTCATAACTCTGGCGAAAGGGCAGGAGGATCTGAAAGCCCTCATCCTGAAGGAGAAGAAGAAAAAGAAGAAGGTCTCTAGTATTCTGAATATGGCCAGAAGATTCAGGGGGCCATTAAAGCAACCAGTTGATCTAACCTCCTCATCCAAGGAAGGGGAGAATCAAGAAAGGAAGACAAGGGAAAATGACCCTAGTCCTAAAGTTTCTGACAATGATACGAACTACAATGAAAAGCAGTATCCTCCCACCGAGGATAAATACAAGCAATTGGAAGATCGTTTAAGTGCTATGGAAGTCCAGAGGATACCTGGGTTGGATTTCGAAGAACTGGGATTGGTGTCAGGAGTGCTCATCCCGCAAAAATTTAAGGCTCCAATTTTTGCAAAGTATGATGGGGTGTCTTTCCCTAAGCTCCATCTCCGTTCTTATGTAAGGAAAATCCAGCCCCACACCGCTGATAGAAACTTGTGGGTTCACTTCTTTCAAGACAGCCTGTTAGGGACTCAACTTGAATGGTTCTACAAATTGGAGAGAACCAATGTCCGAAACTGGGAGGACTTGGTCGCTGCTTTTTATAAGCACTATCAATACAACGCCGACCTTGCCCCCACTCATAATCAACTCCAGAGTATGTCCATGGGTGCAGGTGAAGGCTTTAAGGACTATGCGCAGAAGTGGAGAGACTTGGCTGGAAGAGTCCAACCCCCTTTATCTGACAGGGAGTTAGTTGGTATGTTTCTTGGGACGCTGTCTGGTCCTTTCTTTAATCATTTGATTGGTAGCTCATCATCTGGTTTCATCGAGCTGATATTAACAGAAGAAAGGGTAGAAGCTGGGATTCGAAGCGGTAAGATACAGAAAGACGCCTCTTCGAGTTCGGTAAAGAAGCCTTTCACTGGTAAGAAGGAAGCCAATTCCATCTATAGCCCGAGAGGCCAAAGAAAAGTTGAACACCGTCCGACGGTAAGTGTTGTAATGATACCTAGGCCTGCGGCTGCTCCACAATGCCACAATCAACAAAGGGCAGAAAGAACACAAAGGCAGTTTACCCGGATTAACATGACATTAACATAGTTTCTACCCCATCTACTGAGATCCAACTTGGAAACCTTGAAAGATGCTCCCAAGAATCCAAATACTACATCTCCTCGGTACAATCCAAATGCTCGGTGTGCCTACCATTCTTAGAGTCCTGGCCATGATACAAATGATTTATGGGCTCTGAGAAATAAGGTATAAGACCTGATTGAAGCCAAAGAGATTGAGTTCGATGCTCCGGAGAAGCCCAATATCATAACTGCTCCCATGCCTAAGCACAATCGTGGAGTTAATGTTATTGATACCGATCTATTTGTGACCTCGGTTATTGAATTTTCTACCCCTCTTATGACTATTAAGAAGAATTTGTTGTTGGCCGGTTTATTTTCGGCTTATGGTGAAGGTTGCCACGTGTGTTCATCTCTGCCTTTTGGTTGCCATTTGCTGAAAACAGGTGTCCAACGCCTGATGGATAGCAGAGAAATTTTGTTCGAGAAAACTTTGATTCTAACTGTTCCATGTGAAGATATTGCAATTATAACCATTTCCGCCAATCCTTCCAAGGTCTCATCGAGAAGACCTGTTAGGATTACATCTTCTCCAAGAGTCGCTCCATTAATAATCACCCTTCCTGGTCCTGTCTTGTGATATAGTGGGAGAACTGACTAGAAGGTTTTACATTTGATCGCAAATGTTGCGGTTAGTAAGAGTCGCCACCGACTTTTCTTTTATCCAAAAGGAAAGGTGAAAAAGCACAGGAAAGACCTTTGAGATTATTTCTTGAGTTCGGGGGGTAGATTATGAAAAGGGAAGGTATTAGCACACTTTTCATCCATGGTTTTCCATGGGCTCTTAGTTACTTGCTAGATCACTTGCTTTTGTTTGAAATTATGCTTTGTGTGGTTTTTTGAAAGTATTTTGTAAAGAGGCCATTGTTTAGGCAATCTTTGTAATGATTCTCGTTCGTACGAATGTATACAAAGATGTTGATCTTTTGAAATTTTTTTCAAGTTTGTAAGATGTTTTGAAAGTGTAGGTGTTTGTTTTGAAAATAGCAAGGATATTTTGTTTTGAAATTGAGCAAGTAATTAGGAGCATTCTACCTACTCAAAATTCTTTCTTGTTCATTTTCTTTCCCTTTGACATTTTTATATTACCATTGATTTGGTAAGTGACCCTATCTTTGAATGTAAACAGGACGGGCGTGGGTCATTGTAACGCTCATAATTTAATTAATTATTTAATTAAAATATTTATGGAATATTTGTGAAGATGTGTTATAATTAATTGGATTTATTTTATCAAGTGGAGAAATAATATTAGAATTATAATATTATTGGATGTGGGCTTGTTTTTGAAGGAATGAAAGTAATAAGGGGGGTGTAATAGTTTTGAGCCCAATAAGGAATAAAGAATAATAGGTTATTCTATTGCTTTTAGAAGGAATAGAAAGAAAGAAGCAGTAGAAGAATAAGGATTGAGAAGGAGAACGTGAGGCTGCTGGAAAAAGTGGAACAACGACAGAACAAGAATTCAACCGGAAAATTATAGAGAGACCTTCAATCCAAGGTAAGGGTGGGGTTCTGACTTTATAATTGGGTTCATGATGATTGATATGTGGGGTTAGAGATGATAGATGTTTTGTTCTTGAATTGGATGTATATGATGATGTATGATGAAGATTTGATGAATTTTAGATGAATAATGATGTCCCAGTGTTATTTAATTGATGTAGTATTATAGGATAATTGTAGGTGATGATTTATCATGATTATATTAAGTTTGTAGGGTTGACAACATGAATTCCATAGTGAAATGCAGAGAAAATCGCAGAATTATGCAAGAAGGATCAGGATGTGTCGACCTCAAACTTGATGCGTCTATACATGAGGGCCTAGAGACTCAGTATGAGTCGACACGAAGAGGCTTGCGTCGATACATGAAGGTTGAAAGACTCAGGATGAGTCGATCTGTGGGATGCATGTGTCGATACATGTTGTATGCAAGACTCAGGATGATTCGATCCATGAGAGGATGCATCGACTGATGTTGTGCAGTTAGAGCAGTACGCGTCGATCCAAGGGGTTTTGTGTTGACCCATAATGCCTGATTTTTGGAAGATTCAGTTTTAAAGTGCTGTAACTTGAGTTTTAGGATGCCGTTTGAGATGTCGTTCAAAGCGTTGAATAGCTAACGTGATGAACATTATTCTAGAGGATTAAAATGAATAATAGGAAGTGTAATCCTAGTAGCCAATTTAGGATTTAGAATTAATTCCCATGTTGATCGTTGCGTTGGTTTTGAACAGAATGATGCAAATCAGATGCCTAGAGGTTGATGTTAGAATTATAACAGTAGGATTAGTGACAGTAACGATGTAAGAATTACATAATAGCAGTATAAATTACTGTGGTATTAATGTACAGCTGAGTTGTTAGTGAGAAGTTGTTAATGATGTTGTGTTGATGATTTATAATAAATAAATTATGTTTGATGAATTATTATTATGATATGAGATGTTGATGAAGAGACGTTGAGATGCTTT
This sequence comes from Vicia faba, assembly GCA_948472305.1. Lineage (NCBI taxonomy): Eukaryota > Viridiplantae > Streptophyta > Magnoliopsida > Fabales > Fabaceae > Vicia > Vicia faba. The sequence continues at coordinate 4,241,009 of OX451738.1, read as the reverse complement.
TGAGATGTTGTTAATTTGAGATGCTGTTGATTGAGATGTTGTTAAATTGGGTGTTATTATTACATTCATGATTGTGTCTCATACATTGCATTTTTTGAGATGGAGCTTATGCTCGTTGAGATGACCTGTATTGGTGAATTTTGAGATGAAGGCTATGCCTTGTTGATGCCTCTATTAATTGGCAAATTTTTGAGATGGGAGTTCTGCTCCAATGGTACCACATGCATTTGCATAGTATTGAGTCGCATTTTATGATTGCATGAAGAAGCGTATAATGATGTTGTGAATGTGTATTATTGTTGTGATTATTGTTGATTATGAGATGAGAAGTGGTGATGTGTATTGATCTAATTTAATATACTAATTATTATGAGCTTTACTATATTGTTAGATATCTCGTCCCTTCTGTTTGAATGTTGCCCTTATGTTGGTAACGTGCAGGTAATCGAGAGTGAAGGTTGTATACCTTCAGTAGTTCGAGTTGATGTCATTGCTCTGATATATAACACTCGGGGGATGAACGCTTGCTATTTTTTATTGTTGATTATTATTAAATTATGTTGTTTTGAAGTTGCTGTATTGATGATAAAATTATTATTGAGAATTCCGCTGCGTAGATGTTGAGTTATTTAATTAAAGATGTTATGATGGTTCATCCGATGTTTTGAAAGTGTTATATATCCACGATGAATGCAATGAGTTTTATAGAAGAATTTGTGACGCCCTGGTTCGTTTGCATGATTGAATTTTATAACTCTGATTTATTTTATATAATTGCTTGGGGTAGAATTAGGGTGTTACAAAGTTGGTATCAGAGCAAAAGGTTGGTCTGACCTTGTCGTCGAGTCGTAGTTGTCTAACAGTCGAGTATTGTTATTTGAGTTCTCATCGTTTTTTATGTTGTAGTGAGAAGTTGAGATGGTTGTGAGGAATGATGCTGCACTTGCTGCTGCTTTAGAAGCAATGGCTCATGAGATGGAGAATCAGCCGAATATTGACGGGAATGTTGGATCTCGTAGCTTGGTGACTTTCCAGAGCGAGAATCCACATACGTTCAAGGGAAATTATGATCCTGACGAAGCATTGGAGTGGTTGAAAGAGATTGAGAGAATCTTTCGTGTGATGGACTGCACTCCAGCGCAGAAGGTTCGGTATGGGACTCATATGCTAGCAGTCGAGGCTGACGACTGGCGGCTAGAGACTTGTCAGAAGTTGGAAGTTGCAGGTGATAATGCCACTTGGGCTGTGTTCCGTAGGGAGTTTCTGAGGAAGTACTTTCCTGAAGATGTCCGTGGTAAGAAGGAAATTGAGTGTCTTGAGCTGAAGCAAGGAAGTATGTATGTTGTTGAGTATGCCGCCAAGTTTGCTGAGTTGGCTAAGTTTTATTCGCATTACGCTGAGGAAAATGCTGAGTTTTTAAAGTGTATCAAATTTGAGAATGGGCTGCGCCCGAAGATTAAGAAGGCGGTTAGATACCAGAAAATCCGTGTCTTTGCTGATTTGGTTGATAGTTGCAGGATTTATAAAGAGGATAATAATGCTCATTACAAGATTATCAGTGAGAAGAGGGGTAACCACCAACAGAATCGTGGTAAGCCTTATGATGCCCCAGCTGGTAAAGGTAAACAGAAAGTTTCTCAGAGTCAGAGGACTAGTGGGGGAGATGCTCCTGCTGGTGTGGTTTGTTTTAAGTGTGGGAAACCTGGACACAAGAGTAATGTGTGCACTACTGAAGTGAAGAGTTGTTTCCGTTGTGGCAAGAACGGACATGTTGTATCTGAGTGTGAACACAAGGATGTGATTTGTTTCAATTGTAGAGAAGAAGGGCACATTGGTAGCCAGTGTCCGAAACCGAAGAGAGCTCAGTCAAGTGGTAAAGTGTTTACTTTAGTGGAGGATTAGACAGCTGTTGAGGACATACTTTTCAGAGGTACATGTTTCATTAATAGTACTCCTTTAATTACTATTATTGATACTGGTGCTACGCATTGTTTTATTGTTGCTGATTGTGTTGAAAGATTAGGTCTTATGTTGTCTTCTTTGAATGGAGAAATGGTCGTTGATACTCCAGCCAAGGGGTCGATGACTACTTCTTTTGTGTGTTTGAAGTGTCCCTTGTCGATCTTCAACAGAGACTTTGTTGTTGATTTGGTTTGTTTATCGTTAAGAGGTTTGGATGTGATTCTAAGTATGAACTGGTTAGAGCATAAATGTGTTCATATTAACTGTTATGACAAGTCGGTGGAGTTTTCTACTCCTGAAGAAGAGGAATATGGTATGTTGTCTGCTAGACAGTTGAGGAAGTTGATGCAAGAGGAAGTACAAATGTTTTCGTTGATGGCATCACTATCTGTAGAGACTCAATCTATAATTGAGGAATTGCAGGTGGTGTATGAATTTCCTGAAGTTTTCCCTGATGAGATCCCTGATGTACTGCCAGAGAGGGAAGTGTAATTTGCAATTGATCTTGTACCTGGTACCAGACCTGTGTCTATGGCACCATACAGGATGTTTGCATCTGAATTGTTAGAGTTAAAGAAGCAATTGGAAGAGTTAATTGAGAATAAGTTTGTAAGACCAAGTGTATCGCCGTGGGGTGCTCCAATGTTGTTAGTGACGATTAAGAACAAGTATCCGCTTCCAAGAATAGATGACTTGATGGATCAATTGGTGGATGCTCGTGTGTTTGGTTGTATTGATCTGAGGTCGGGTTACCATTAGATTAAAGTGAAGGATGAAGATATTCAGAAGACGGCTTTCAGAATGCGTTATAGACATTACGAGTATTCGGTGATGCCTTACGGTGTTACTAATGCACCGGGAGCATTCATGGAATATATGAATCGTATCTTTCATACTTATTTGGATTGGTTCATAGTGGTGTTCATTGATGATATTTTGATTTACTCTAAGTCAGAAGAAGAGCACACTGAACACTTAAGAGTAGTATTTCAAGTTTTGAAAGAGAAGAAGTTGTATGCAAAGCTGTCCAAGTGTGAGTTTTGGTTAAAGGAGGTTAGTTTTCTTGGTCATGTGATTTCAGGTAGTGGCATTGCTGTAGATCCATCAAAGGTTGATGTTTTGTTGCAATGGGAAACTCCAAAGTCAGCTATTGAGATTAGAAGCTTTTTGGGATTAGCTGGTTATTATAGAAGGTTTATCGAAGGTTTTTCTAAGTTAGCACTTCCGTTGACTAAGTTGAATTGTAAAGGTAAAGCTTTTGTATGGGATGTTCAGTGCGAAGAAAGTTTTACATAATTGAAGAAGAGGTTGACGTCGGCTCCGATTTTGATGTTGCCTAATCCAGGAGAGCCTTTTGTGGTGTATTGTGATGCTTCTAAGATGGGTTTAGGAGGTGTGCTTATGCAGAATGGTAAGTAGTTGCTTATGCGTCAAGGCAGTTGAGGACTCATGAGAAGAACTATCCTACGCATGATTTAGAGCTTGCTGTAGTTGTTTTTGTGTTGAAGATTTGGAGGCATTATCTTTATGGTTCTCGATTTGAAGTGTTTAGTGACCATAAGAGCTTAAAGTATTTATTCGATCAGAAAGAGCTGAATATGAGGCAACGAAGATGGTTGGAATTGTTAAAGGATTATGATTTCGGTTTGAATTATCATCCAAGAAAAGCAAATGTGGTAGCTGATGCATTGAGTTGAAAGACTTTACATATGTCAGCAATGATGATTAAAGAGTTGGAATTGATTGAGCAGTTCAGAGATATGAGCTTAGTTTGCGAGGTTACTCCACGAAGTGTTATGTTGGGTATGTTGAAGAATAATAATGAATTTCTAGATAGTATCAGAGAAGCTCGGGAGTTGGATGTGAAACTGGTAGATTCGATGGTTAGAATCGATCAGTCTGAGAATAATGATTTTAAGCTAGATGTGCAAGGTGTGTTGAGGTTTCATAACCGGATTTGTATTCCTAATGATGCTGGGATGAAGAAAGTGATACTTGAAGAGAGTCATAGAAGTAAGTTGAGTATTCATCCAGGAGCTACTAAGATGTATCAAGATTTGAAAGGTTTATTTTGGTGGCCTGGGATGAAGAGTGACGTGGCTCGATTTGTGTATGCATGTTTGACTTGTCAGAAGTCGAAAGTTAAACACCAGAAGCCTGCAGGATTGATGCAACTGTTGGAAGTTCCAGAATGGAAATATGATAGCATTTCAATGGACTTTGTGATAGGGTTGCCTAATACTTTAAGAGGACATGATTCGATTTGGGTGATTGTTGATAGGCATACGAAATCAGCTCATTTTATTCCTATTAACATCAGTTTTCCAGTGTCGAAGTTGGCTGAGATTTATATTAGTGTGATGGTGAAGTTGCATGGTGTTCCTTTGTGCATTGTGTCAGATAGATATCCAAGATTTACTTTTGATTTTTGGAAGAGTTTGCAAGAAGCGTTGGGTTCTAAGTTGAGATTGAGTTCAGCGTATCATCCTCAGACAGATGGTCAGACTGAACGGACGATTCAATCGTTGGAAGACTTGTTGAGGGCATGTGTTCTCGAGCAGAGAGGTTCGTGGGATACTTATCTTTCATCGATAGAGTTCACATATAATAACAGTTACCATTCTAGTATTGGGATGGCACCTTTTGAAGCGTTGTATGGTCGAAGATGTAGGACTCCTTTATGTTGGCATGAATCTGGTGAGAGTGTAGTACTTGGACCTGAACTTGTTCGTGAGACTACTGAGAAGGTGAAGTTGATTCGAGAAAAGATGAAAGCTTCCCAAAGTAGATAGAAGAGTTATCATGACAAGCGAAGGAAGGATTTAGAATTTCAAGCTGGTGATCATGTGTTTTTGAGAGTTACACATATGACTGGTGTTGGGCGAGCATTGAAGTCTAAGAAGCTCACTTCTCGTTTTATTGGACCGTATCAGATTTTAGAGAGAGTGGGGAATGTTGCTTATAGAGTGGCTTTACCGCCTAATCTTTCGAATTTGCATGATGTGTTTCATGTGTCGCAACTTCGGAAGTATATTTCAGATCCATCTCATGTGATTCATATGGATGATGTGCAAGTACGGGATAATATTACGGTGGAGACGATGCTTGTACGGATCGTGGATCGTGAAATAAATACTCTGAGGGGTAAAGAGATTACCTTGGTTAAAGTGAATTGGCTAGGAGCTGCTGGTGAAAGCATGACTTGGGAGTTGGAGAGCAAGATGCGAGACTCCTATCCTGAATTGTTTGATTGAGGTAAATTTTCAAGGACGAAAATATTCTAAGTGAGGGAGAGTTGTAACGCCCGTAATTTAATTAATTATTTAATTAAATTATTTTTGGAATATTTTTGAAGATGTGTTATGATTAATTGGATTTATTTTATTAAGTGGAGAAATAATATTAGAATTATAATATTATTGGATGTGGGCTTGTTTTTGAAGGAATGAAAGTAATAAGGGGGGATGTATTAGTTTTGAGCCCAATAAGGAATAAATAATAATGGGTTATTATATTGTTGTTAGAAGAAGTAGAAGAATAAGGAGAAGGAGAACGTGAGGCTGCTGGAAAAAGTGGAACAACGGCAGAACGAGAATTCAACCGGAAAATTATAGAGCGACCTTCAATCCAAGGTAAGGGTGGGGTTCTGACTTTATAATTGGGTTCATGATGATTGATATGTGGGGTTAGAGATGATTGTTGTTTTGTTCTTGAATTGGATGTATATGATGATGTATGATGAAGATTTGAGGAATTTTAGATGAATAATGATGTCCCAATGTTGTTTAATCGATGTAGTATTATAGGATAATTTTAGGTTATGATTTATCATGATTATATTAAGTTTGTAGGGTTGAAAACATGAATCCCATAGTGAAATGCAGAGAAATCCGCAGAATTATGCAGGAAGGATCAGGATGTGTAGACCTCAAACTTGATGCGTCGATACATGAGGGCCTAGAGACTCAGTATGAGTCGACACAAAGAGGCTTGCATCGATACATGAAGGTTGAAAGACTCGGGATGAGTCGATCTGTGGGATGCATGTGTCGATACATGTTATGTGCAAGACTCAGGATGAGTCGATCCATGAGAGGATGCGTCGACTCATGTTGTGCAGTTAGAGCAGTACGCGTCGATCCAAGGGGTTTTGTGTTGACCCATAATGCCTGATTTTTGGAAGATTCAGTTTTAAAGTGTTGTAACTTGAGTTTTAGGATGCCGTTTGAGATGTCGTTCGAAGCGTTGAATAGCTAACATGATGAACATTATTCTATAGGATTAAAATGAATAATAGGAAGTGTAATCCTAGTAGCCAATTTAGTATTTATAATTAATTCCTATGTTGATCATTGCATTGGTTTTGAACATAATGATGCAAATGAGATGCCTAGAGGCTGGTGTTAGAATTATAACAGTAGGATTAGTGACAGTAATGATGTAAGAATTACAGAATAGCAGTATAAATTACTGTGGTATTAATGTACAACTGAGTTGTTAGTGAGAAGTTGTTAATGATGTTGTATTGATGATTTATAATAAATAAATGATGTTTGATGAATTATTATGATGATATGAGATGTTGATGAAGAGACGTTGAGATGCTTTTGAGATGTTGTTAATTTGAGATGTTGTTAATTGAGATGTTATTAACTTGGGTGTTGTTATTACATTCATGATTGTGTCGCATACATTGCATTTTTTGAGATGGAGCTTATGCTCGTTGAGATGGCCTGTATTGGCGAATTTTGAGATGAAGGCCATGCCTTGTTGATGCCTCTATAATTGGCAAATTTTTGAGATGGGAGTTCTGCTCCAATGGTACCACATGCATTTGCATAGTATTGAGTCGCATTATATGATTGCATGAAGAAGCGTATAATGATGTTGTGAATGTGTATTATTGTTGTGATTATTGTTGATTATGAGATGAGAAGTGGTGATGTGTATTGATCTAATTTAATATACTAATTATCATGCGCTTTATTATATTGTTAGATATCTCACCCCTTCTGTTTGAATGTTGCCCTTATGTTGGTAACGTGCAGGTAATCAAGAGTGAAAGTTGTATATTCAGTAGTTCGAGTCGGTGTCATTACTCTGATATGTAACACTCGGGGGGATGAATGCTTGCTGTTTTTGATTGTTGATTATTATTAAATCGTGTTGTTTTAAAGTTGTTGTATTGATGATAAAATTGTTATTGAGAATTCCGCTGCGTAGATGTTAAGTTATTTAATTAAAGATGTTATGATGGTTCATCCGATGTTTTGAAAGTGTTATATATCCACGATGAATGCAATGAGTTTTATAGAAGAATTTGTGATGCCCTGGTTCATTTGCATGATTGAATTTTATAACTCTGATTTATTTTATATAATTGTTTGGGGTAGAATTGGGGTGTTACAGTCATCGTATAACCATGATTAGAAATGTTGCAAGGTATCTTAGCATTCTTTTTTAGGGACTAATATTATTTGAAAGGCAACTTAGATAGCGTCATCGAGGGACTATGATCTTGTATTTTGCTTGTTTTTGTTAAGATACCTCGAATGCGTAATATGGCCATTTTGTAAAGGCAACCAAGTGGATTTACCCTAGGGGTGTTTGTGTGCAAGTGTATTGTTTTCATGCTTGATTTTGTCTTGAATTAGAGTTTTCTAAGCATTTGTTTTAGTCTTTCCATACAAACCCTAATTACTAGCATTTGTATATAAAAGCGATAAATTGTGGAATTTAAAGTTACTACGCTATTATAATACTTGTGGGAGGGGGTGTACAAATTGTAAATGGGGATTACAAGAAAATAAACCTAATTAATCTATTACAACCATATTGAATTGGTATAAATGTACAAGAAATTAAATGGATATAATGTACAAAATGAATAAATATGCAATAATGTAAATGTGAAAAAATGGATATTTTTGTTTGAATTTTTTTAGGAAAAGGGAATTTGTTTTGACCTAATTAATTAAAAGAAAATAATTAATTAAAATAATAAAAGTAAACCTAATTTAATAAGAAAAGATTTTAAATAAAACCCTAAGTCTATTAATTGATTAAAAGGAAATTAAGTTTAAGAAAAGTATTTTTGTATTTTTGTCTTGAAAATAATTTATAGTATTATAAAATATTTTTGGCCTTTTTTATATTAAAATAATATATTTTAGTTGGTGTAAAAGAAAATAAATAATAACCTAGTTTTAATTAAATTTACAAGAATAATTAGTAAAATAAATAAAGTGTGGTTAAATAAAATATTTTTTATGAGAAAAATAAATAAACTAAGTTAAAATATAAATCTACTATTTTTTGTATTTTTTATGATTTTTTAGTATTAGAAAAATAATTAAGAAAACAAATAAAAAGAAAATAAGAAAATAAAAATAAAATTGGGTCAGGGGTGCTGATAGCCTGCAAGGGGTTAGAAAGCAAAAACAAAAACAACAAAGCCCAATGAGGCTCAATGCATGTCCAAGAAACAAAGTCAGAAAGCAAAAAATGTGGGGAAAAAATCAAAAGGGTACCACTGGTGCTCGAACCCAGGTCCCTTTGGTTACAGGCGCGCGCTTCTACCACTGGGGTGGCTATACATCCGTTTATATAAATCAAACAATGAATACATAAGGAAAACATGTTCCTGAGGCCAACTTCATCTTCAACCTCATGCCCATCCAGAAGCTCTGTAACTTGTTCAAATCTCAACAAAAATGAAAACTGTAAACATGAAACTTGTAGCAAATTTCCTCACGGTTTCAGAAATGTAAAGCATTAAAACTATAGATCAAAGACAAACATGAATTTCATTGGCCCTAATCTGAACCCTTAAAATCTCAGAAAATTCAAACTTAAAATTCTCTAAGCTCAAGCAAAATTAATGGAATCTATGGACATGGTTAGCTTTAGGGCAGGGATATCTACATGTTTCATTCACAAATAAATCATTGATGATGCATGTATGAAAAGTTTCAAAGTTAGAAAACTTACCTTGCAAGAGGGTATCGGGTTTGAAGTTTGAGCAGCTTTCAAGGAGTTCCAATGGTTGGGTTAGCTTCCTCAAGTTCCCAGGAAGCTAATGGGATACTTAGCTTGAGCTGAAAGTACCTGAGGAGTTCTGGAGAAGTCCAAGTGCAAAGCTCTATTTTTGAAAATAGAGGATGGTGTTAGTGGTATTATAGTTCTGTAACAGGGTGTGGGATCAGTTCTAAATGATGTTTAGAAGCTTTAGGAACCAAAAGGCTTGAAAACGCACGAGGGAGTTATGAGTTTCAAGTTTTTGGTCAGTTTATGTGAAAATGGAGGTATGAGATGTGATTCTGAGCTCTTGATGTTTTTAGGGATCAAGAATTCATGTGTTTTGTGGCAAATGGTTTGTATATCTATAAGCAAAAGGATTGGAGTGGTTTGGACAATCAGAAGTACAAGTCACAAGCTATTTGCTATGTTACTTGATTTTCAAGAAAAGAGGGAAACCAAGTTTCAAGGGGAGGTACAAGCATGGGCTGAGTGATTGTAAGTGTCTAACAAGTTTCTTATGAGTTATAGGACTTGTATGATCAGAAGAGAACAAGTGCAAGGCTCAAGAACAAGTTTTGTGCAAAAAAGCACTTTATCAAAATGGCAATGTACACTTTCTTCCAAAAATGGATATAAAGCATGGCCTTGAATTGAATGCTTTAAATGAGACCTCTAACAGCTGTGCAAGCCATTAATTATGGAGTTCCTAACAAGTTTGAGGCCTGCAAAGTATAGTTTATGCCGCACAACTTTGAATTTGAATTTTGTTCATCACAAAATGCCTTGTAATTTAAGTGATAAAACCCTAACTTCATATCTTCGATTCTCCCTACTCAAGAATGATCTCAATGAGTTATTGTACATTTTGGAACTCTTGAAATGTGCTCTAAAACCCATATTTGAATTGAGTTTTAATATTTCTCTTGGAACTATATGAAAATGTGCCATGAAGTTGGGTCAAAATCCTGACCAAATTAGGGAAAATTTCACTAAGTGTTTTGTTTAATGACCACATGTTCTTAAAATTATAGCTTGAGATCCAAGCACTTTTGGAAGAAGTTGTGTGAATAAAAGTTTTATATTTCACGGAGATCTACAACTTTCATTTTGGAAGTTTCTTTTGAATCAGCTTGCATCATGGTGAAAATTTTGCTCAAAGTTGTGAAAAAATAAGAAATTTCCAACACTTAGAAAAATTTCTAAGTTTAGAAATTTTGACTTTTCAAAATGAAATCTTGAATTTTTTATTTCTTGATGAATAAGTTTCATATTTTGACATGTTTTGATTAATTATGATCTTTTACATTTGAGTTTGACCAAAAAGTCAAAGTTTGAGTTTTCAGTATACAATTGACTTTTGATCAGTTGACTGAAAATTCATTTGTCAATCCATTGGACTTGAGCAATGTTTTGAGCCATGTCATTAGGTCAAAATGATGCAATTTGAATCTTGAGATCATTCCTTAAACCAATTTATCATTTTCTAGGTCAAAAATAAGAAATTACCCTTTCCTAGTCAAAACCCTAATTTTGACCATTTTGCCCTTTTGAAGATTTGATCAAATTTCTTGAGGAATTGTGGTCCAATTTTGATCAAATGATACATATGAGTTTATAATGTTGATGTGGATAAAAAATTATGAAGTTTGACTATAAATTGGCCATAGTTGACTTTTTCCCCAATACAGCTGATTTTTAGGTCAACTACTCAATTGACTGAGCAAAAATGTGATCCAAAGCTTGAAACTTGACATGAGTAATCTTGGGGGTCCATAATGATAGATGAAAGTCATAAGTGGCATTGGAAGTTAAATTACCCTTGTGAAATATCAAACCCTAATTTTGGTCATCAGTGCTTAAGGAGGTGTCTTGAGCTGATCAAACCCTAGTGCAGTCTTGAGCCCAAGGAGATCTTGTGAGAAAATTCTTGATAAGTGAGAGGGCAAATTTTGGGGTACAACAGCTTCCCTTGTTCAATCTTCTAAAGCCTAAAGAGTTAGATTGGCGAGTTTTGCCATTCGTGACTCGAAGGTAGAAGATGATTGGACACTAGATTGCCCGGAAATTTGCACTCGGTGATGTGATGATTAATGGCATAGGGAATGGGCTTCAAGATGCCATTTGGAGGGATGATGGAAAGTTGTTGGAGATGGGCTTGTAGATGCCATCCAGAACTGATTGCTGAACCATATGTGTAAGCTGAAACTGAATGAGTATTAGAATGGCGTCCGTGTCTGGAGCGTTTCTGAACTGTATCTCAGAGTTGAATGACTGTCAGAATGGCGTCCGTGTCTGGAGCGTATCTGAACTGTATCTGAAATAGATTCTGAAGGAGTATCAGAATGGCATATGTGGCTGGAGCGTATCTGAAATGTATCTGAAAGAGATTCTGAATGAGTATCAAAATGGCATCTGTGGCTGGAGCGTGTCTGAACTGTATCTGAGAAGGAAATCTGAATGAGTATCAGGATGGAATCCGTGTCTGGAGTGTATCTAAACTTTATCTAAGAAGGAAATATGAATGAGTATCAGGATGGCATTCGTGTCTTGAGCGTATCTGAACTGTATCTGAGATCTTTGAACATTGTTAATGGTAGCTGTTGATTAACCTTATCCTGAAAAGGGTAAAATGTTAGCTAATATGCAATGTCATGTTGTATGAAATGCAAGGTATAATTAATTCGTGTTATCGATGTTTATGATATATATGGATGCGATGTATGCGTATGTGAGCTAATTTGCTACACTGCTTGTTGGATTGGGGAAAATAAATCCCTGACTGCTGCTGAGGATTTGGAGTGTAAATCTTCATGTTGTAAAGTTGAAGTGTTAACAAGTTTCCTCTTAGAGATATAACCTTTGTTGTAAGGGAAAAGTTGTGTACTGCCTGTAAAATCCTGTTGGGGAATCCTGAGAATTTTGGTGACTTCTACCGGGGAGTGGTAAATGGAAGTTTTATTCCGCTGGGGATTAAACTGCACATTGCGGGGGGTTTTATGGAAATAAACTAGAGATATCTCTCTATTTCTTAAAGCCATTAGTGATTATCTTTATATTTTGTTCATTTGTAGACAGTAATTATGTTCAAATGCATATGTTCAAAAATAAATCATTGGACGTTTTTGTAAACAAAACATAGGAGTAAAGGAAAACAAATAGTTTTGCACTTTCAAAGGGATATCTTTGTATTGACTTTGAGTAAGTATTTTTGTACAGTGAGACAAACATCCTAGTAAGAGATTTTCGTCGTAAAAAAATGAAAATTTGATACAAAGAAAAGATAGCTATGTGAAATAATCCCATGGGGTTCCCATTCTACTATAGCCTTCGTGTCTCTGAGCATCTTGTCTATTTGTTGCCTTGTCCGAAGCTGATTGAATTGATCAGAACCGTCGAGTTTGAAGGTTGTCCTTAAGGTGATCCAACAGGACATAGTCATAAAATTTAATTCCCTAACTTTTGCATGGACCGCCCTTTCGGGTTTTCAATCCACCGGGATACCCTTTTTTTTCCCAAGCCGCCCTTTCGGGTTTTCAACTTGCCGGGTGTACAGATTTTTTTTGTTTTATCCCTAATTTTTGCCTGAACCTTTTTGGTTCTCCGGGATGCCCTTGTTTTGCCTAGGTGTGTCAACATAGCGGGTCTCTTAGGCGTAGTATCTTTTGACTATGTCTGTGTTCGCAGGGTGCGGAAGGTCATCGCCATCCATGGTGGTCAAGATCATTGCTCCATAAGAGAATATGCTTTTGATTACAAATGGTCCTTCATAGGTAGGAGTCCATTTGCCCCTGGGATCACCTTGCGGCAGTATGATACGTTTGATCACCAAATTCCCGACTTAATATACTTGGCGTATGACCTTTTTGTTGAAAGCATTGATCATCCATTTTGATACATTTGACCATGACAGACAGCGGTAAGCCTTTTCTCATCAATCAAGTTTAGTTGATCAAGTCGAGTCTGGATCCAATCTTCTTCATTCAGCCATGCATCCTTCATGATTCTCAGAGAGGGGATCTGAACCTCAATAGGCAAGACAGCCTCCATGCCGTATACCAGAGAGTAGGGTGTTGTCTCGGTTGATGTGCGTGCTATGGTACGATACCCATGGAGAGCGAATGGTAGCATCTCATGCCAGTCTTTGTACGTGACTGTCATTTTCTGTATGATCTTTTTGATGTTCTTATTTACGGCTTCAACAACACCATTCATCTTTGGCCGGTAAGGGGAAGAATTATGATGCTGAATCTTGAACTGCTCGCACAGGGCGGTGATCATAGTATTGTTTAAATTTGTACCATTGTCTGTGATGATCCTCTCCGGGATACCATACCGACATATGAGATTATGTTTAATGAAACGGGCTACAACATTCTTGGTAACGGAAGCGAAAGAGGCTGCCTCAACCCACTTTGTAAAATAGTCAATGGCCACTAAGATGAAGCGGTGTCCATTAGAGGTTGTTGGTTTGATTTCCCCAATCATATTGATACCCTCCATAGTAAAGGGCCAAGGAGCCATTAAGAAATTCGAGGAACTGGAGGTACGTGCACCTTGTCAGCATAGATCTGACACTTGTGGAAGGTTCGAGAGTATTGATAGCAATCTGCTTCCATGGTAGACCGGTAAAATCCTGCCCGTAAGATCTTCTTTGACATCGTATGCCCACTAGAATGGGTGCCAAAAGTGCTTTCATGTAACTCAGCCATGATTTTTTCCGCTTCAACCTTGTCTACGCACCGAAGTAACATAGAGTCATGGTTGCGTTTGTAGAGAATGCCATTACTAAGAAAGAATTTAGCAGAGAATCTCCTTAAGAACTTCTTATCATTGACTAAAGCTCCTTCCGGGTATTCTTGATCCTCGAGATACCTCTTGACTTCGTGAAACCAAGGCTGGTCCACTACCTCTTGAATATTAATCTCGTGACAGTGAGTTGGTTTGTCCATTCGTTTAATGGTGACCTGGGGAGCCTAGTTATCCCATTTAATTTTAAACATAGATGACATTGTGGCTAGTGAGTCTGCTAGCTGATTTTCTTCTCGCGGGAAATGCTCGAAGGTAATCTTCTCAAAATATAAGACGCTTTAAAGTCTGGAGCACGACCAGATAGCGGCAAGAGACACTGTGAAACCTGGAGCACGACCAGATAACAGTATGAGGTACTGCGAAGCCTGGAATTCAACCAGATAGCAGTTTACTCGGCCAATTACTATTGAAACCTGGAAATGATCAGATGTTGGTATGCCTTAAATTCAAGTTGAAACCCGGATGCGACCAGATAACCACTTAATTCCTTCTGAAGCCTAGAGCACGACCAGATAACAATTTTTGAGATTGCAAAGCCTGGAGCACAACCAGATAGCAAGTTTAATCTCATCTCCCTAGTAAGTCACTGTAAAACCTGGAGCACAACCAGATAGCAGCCAGTCTTATTATCCTTAACAAATCACTGTAAGGCCTGGAGCACGACCAGATAGCAGTTCATTTTCATCTCCTCGACTAAGAGATGATTCCCCAGTAGACTAACGGACAACTAAAGTTCCTAAAATTCCATTTCTCCCAAGACAGAGACCAACATTCCTCAGCAGATTCCTCTTCAACGACGGGAACAGGAATTCTCATCAAAGGAATATCTCGGGAAATCAACATCCTCTAGATGGCATGTTTAAGCCCATCTCCGACGATTCTCCGTCATATCTTCCGGATGGCATCTTTAAGCCCATCTCCGGTGACCTTCCGTCATCTCCTCCAAGTGGCATCTGTAAGCCCATTCCTGATACTACCTACACAGTCCAGCACCATCTCAGATGAGTGTAAATTTTTGGGCACTCTAGTGTTCAATCATCTTCCACCTCCAGATTACGAAAGGTAGACAAGCCAATCTACATCCTCAGGTTTAAGAAGATTGAACAGGGGAAATTGTTGTACCCCAAAATTTTCCCTCTCATTTCACTCAAGACATGCCTCTAGAGGTCCTCAATTGCTCAAGGATGACTAAGGATTGACCAGACAAATCCTCCTCCTAAGGCAATGTACCTCAAACTAGGGTTTCCATTTCATCAGGGTGTGGGAACTCCAAAGGTCCCAAATGCCTTCCATGGTCCCAATATGTTCTCAATATCATCCATGTCAAGTTTCATGCCTTGCACAAGAAGTTTGCTCAGTCAATTGCCCAGATGCTTGAAAATCAACAGTACTAGGTCAAAAGTCAATTGTGGCCCACATACAGTCAAACTTCAAGATTTTTGGTCAACATCAACATTTTGAAGATATATCCATCATTTGATCAAGGTTTGATCATGATTCCTCAAGGAATGCCCCCAAATTCATCAAAACCCAAAAGTTGCTAAATTAGGATTTCATAGGAAAAGTCAACCAAACTTTGACCAGGCATAACTTCTTCATACTTTATCACAAATTTTCCATCCAAGGCTCATTTTGAAGAGGATGCAATCCCTACAACTCATCTTCAACCCGCAAGTTCAAAATATGCACTCATCAAAAGATATAAATTTCTACATTATAGGTCTTTTGAAAAGTCAACAAAAACACCTTTTAGTAAAGCTTCTTACATGAACATGGAAGACCCAATTAAGATGAAACCAAAAGGGTTGTTTAGGAGACATCCTAAGCTCTCTAAAAAGTCCAAGAACACCTCTTTAGGGTTAAAATTGGAGGAGATATGTCTTGTCAAAGTTGACCATTTTTGCAAAATTGCCAAAAGTCAAATGTGCTCAAAAGTGCATTTTTGTCAAATGGGTCTAGCTTTTCATGATTGAATCTTATGGGTGATATACTCCACGACCCAAATCAGCATCCACACATTATTTGCTTCATTATTTATTCTATTTTTATTTTTTATTTTTTAAAATTCAAATTAAATCAAATAAATGGCAAAAATACAAAAGATTAAGTTTGATTTGTTTTTTTTTTTGTAGGAATCAAATCTATTCAAGTTGGATTAATCAGACCAAATAAAATCAAAGCAAATTGAATCAAAATTGGCATGATTTAGAGGCATTTAGAAAAATATCATACAAGGAGAAAAATAAAATCAAATCTCCATGATTTTCAAAGATACAATTTGTTTTTGTTAACCTAATTTGTCCTAGTACATATACAGAACACAACCAATGCAAAAAATCAAGGGTTGAAGGTCGTGAAAGCTAGCAAGAAAACTCAAAATTTTGGAAAAAAGGTGTGGATCTGTTTCTACTCTAGAGGATAATTCAAAGTATTACAAGGCTGCCAATCGCTTCCAGGACATCTCCATAACACTCTCCAATCATTTGCAAGCTTCCACAAGCCCAAAAACACGACATACGACTCTCACAATTTGGCTTATCCCTTGAATCTGAGTTTGATTATTCATGCATAATTAACCACTTTTAAGCATAGCATTGTATTTGTATCATCATTTTGAATGTTTTGGTTTAATTAATTTTGCGTTTTGATGCATGTATTTACAACTGCCATTGTTAGGGTTTACCTTGTCGTTTTAGGGTTTTTCTATACAGGTTGAATTGGCCCAAGAAAAGGGTACCATGATACTCGTGAGGTCAAGACAAATTGATCTATGTACTCACAATTGATTTATCATGCTTACTGTGAATTTTTGAAATTTACAGGGTCATATTTACAGAAGTTTGTCCATAGGTAAAGGTATCACACCTAAAACGACGGACAGGGGAAGAAGAAGCTAACGTGGCTGACCACCATTGACTTGTTTGAATCACGCGCGCTTTTTATTTTTTCCATTTTATCCACTTTGTTTTATATAATATATATTTTTATTATTATATTGACAAATAAAACATGTAGCCCAGATGGCAAGGCGTGCGTGGTATTGAGTGGGAGAACGTGGGTTCGATCCCAGGTCCCAACATTTTGTTATTTTCTCAATATTTAACTGCAGATTCTATGCTCCATACTGCCAAGCGCTCACCATGCAGCCACACAATCCAGCCAATGGATCATCTCCATCAACAATCCAACGTCCCATGCAACAAGGTCCATGGTACACTCTCTACCTTGGCCAGCACTGGATCCATCGCGTTGACTGGGCTCAGCATAATGGGCCTAAACAAATTCAATCGTTTCACCCCATGGATTGCTTAAAACACAGGCCCAATTCTTTTTCTTTTCTCTTTAATTCTTTTTTTATTATTTACTAATTATTTCCTTTTACAAAAAATAACACCAAAAATTTTTTTTTATTTAATCAAAAAACCACAAAAACATCAAAAATCATTGTTTTTTCATAAAAATATTTTATTTCCATAATTAATTAGTTTAATTTAATTTAGGGTAACTTAATTCCTTTTTTTCATTATTTAAATTAATTAGAAATTAGGGTTAATTTGTACATAGTTTAATCTTTTTTTTCTCAAAAAACTAACCTAAACATTTTTTAATTAGATCTTTTAGGTTTTGCTAATTATTCTCGCATTTAATTCGCCGCGCGCATTTTTTAATTTCCTTTTTATTATTATTGTAACTGCTCCGAGTTTGTAATAGTAATTAGGGTTTCAATTCCGCATCTTTATTTTCGGTCAAAATGATTATGTATCTGCAAAAGCTCTGTAATAGCTAGGACTTTAACTTTCTCACTTTAATTTCCGCAAACTATAAACTGCTTAGATGTATGTTAATAGGATTGTATGGAAAGATAAACTGAAAATTAATACGGTAGAAAACCCTAAATGTGCAAAGATAAATTAACTGAAAATTACACTCGCACATGCTCACTCCTAGGGTTTACTCCACTCCAGTTTCCTTCGGTAAACGCTCATGAAGTATAGGGTTTGTTAGTGGTTTTCCTCTGGCCCCGATAGATCTAAAATGATCCATTCGGATGTTGCCTCAGAAAAAGATCTTTAAGGCTTTAGGATGATTACTAACATTTCCTAACATTGCTTTTGTGATCGTATTTTTCCCTTCGAATGTCCCTAAAAAAACTCCAACGACAATGCTACTTATTTCTCAATAATGGGATAGCATTGTCCAAAAGGAAAACGAACAGACCTTTTTCGAGTAGGTAGATTAGTTCCTAGGTACTTGCTCAAACAAACAAAAACTTTTTCACACCAACACTTTTCAAACAAAGTTTTCAAAAAAAACTTCGTAACACTCTTGAGGACAGAAACAAGGGTTAATACGAAGTAAAACAAAAATTTCAAAACAAGCACACACAAGCAGTTTTTAAAATGAGCAAGTACCTAAGAGCTCATGGAAAACCACGGATAGAAAGGGTGCTAACACCTTCCCTTTCTATAGTCTACCCCCCTTACTCAGAAACATCTCGAAAAAGGTTTTTTTGTTCTTTTTCCTTTTCCTGATTGGATAAAATAAAAGTCGGTGGCGACTCTTGCTTACCGCGACATTTTGCAAACAAAAAACGCAAACCAGTATTAACAGTCGGTTCTGCCACCGTATCACAGAACTGGAGACTCTGATGGGGAATAAAATATAAAGTGGGGTAAACCTTAGGATTTAGGTCATATTTAATTGCTTTATCTTGATTGTCTTGCTTGCTTTATATTTATGGGAATTGTTTGGGTTATTTGATCCTACACCCGGATCGGGAAATACCTTTTAGGTAAGTAGAAATAAATTGTGAGGGAGTTGTACTGGGGTATACCGACACGGTTGAAGTAGTAGCTACATTGATGTGGCACTTTGTTTGGTACACATAACCCTTGAGTCAATCAGGGAGATGTACAGGGCCTCTGCGTGGTGTCATAAAGCATCAAATGACCTTAGAACCTTTAATTGTACAACTTGGCCAGTAGGACGTAGCGAGATGGCTGGATTTATTGTATTCCCAAGGTCGACAGATACTCGATTCTACACTCATTAAGGTTGGACTTCTGAGTTTTGTTTGATTACGAGTCAATCGTTGATTGAACAAGGCTTGGGGGAAAGATCAGTGATATTGAGATCCCTTTAGAACCCGGTTACATATTTATAGGATAGGTTGAACCAATCCAGCTTCAAGAGGGTATGACCTTAAAACTCAAGCAGGCCTTAAACCTAAGGACTTGGTGTGATTTGTCTGTGTTTTCTATACCTGTGATTTATCATGACATCATAAACATCATACCATAGCATATCATACTAACTGTTTCAAGGGTTTCTAGGGCTCATCTTTGCTCTATTTTGTAGGATATGGCATCCGCCCGCAGGAACACTATTCAGATTAACCTAGTGAAAGTATCTCCCCAATTAAGGGACTTGGAAGTAAGAATTCCTGAAAGCTCTCCTTTCACTGAAAAGCATGGTCGGTTACTCAACTTGGTCACTACAAAACCTGACGAAGAAATGTTGAAAGTGTTGTTTCAGTTCTTCGATCCTCTGCATCTCTGTTTCACATTCCCAGATTACCAGCTAGTGCCTACTATGGAGGAATTTTCTTAGTTATTAGGGATACCCATTCTTGATCAACTACCTTTCAGCAGTACGGAAAGACATCCCAAACCTGAAGAAATTGCAAAAGCTCTATCCTTACAACGGTCCGACATAGTGACAAATTGGGAAACCAGAGGGAGTGTTCAAGGAATTCCGGTTAAATTTTTGTTCGAGAAGGCTTACTATTTTTGGGATACCCTGGATCTACAACCCTTTGAAGAGGTTTTGACACTCCTTATCTACGGGATGGTATTGTTCCCTAATGTGGATTAACTTGTAGATGTGAGCATAATCCAGGTTTTTCTGTCTCGGAATCCGGTACCTATATTACTCGGGGATATTCTACACTCTCTGCTTGCTCGCACTCTAAAAAGAAGGGGGAGCCTCCAGTGTTGCACTCCTCTATTGGCTAGGTGGTTTATTTCGCACCTACCCATATCTACTTTGAAGAATGAACAGGGTAAAAGATGGTCTCATTGACTGATGTCCCTTACGCATTCAGACATTCATTGGTGTTCACGATTCTCAGAAGATGTTACTATCATCGATCGCTGTGGTGAATTCCCTAATGTACCTCTCTTAGGCATTAGGGTAGGAATCACTTATAACCCTTGCTTAGCATTACGACAGTCTGGTTATGCAAGAAGGGATGGTCCTCATGATACACTTATTCAAGGAATCTCCTTCAACTATGAGAATGATGTTCAGGGTTACCGCAAAAGGTTCATACAAGCTTGGAGTATGGTACATAGGGTTGACAACAAGACACTTGGGCATAAGAATTCCATACTTCTCGAGCCTTATCTCAGATGGGCACGAGCCCGCGCTCAAACTCTTATGATGTCTTATCCCGCTATCTGACCTATGATTATGGAACCAGTTGCCGAGGGAGACACTACTCATCTTGTTCTTCATCCAGACATGCCAACTGATCACGAAGAGTTACAAAAGTCCTGGGTTCAGCTTAAAGAGGAGCGGGATACGTTTGAAGCCCAATTCTACGCCAGCGAGAAAAAGGTCTTGGAACTCACTAGGCTACTTCATGAAGAGAGGAATATTAACGCCTACATCGCGCCAAAGAGGATGCGCTTATGGGAAACCTAGTCTTCTTTTTGTTTTATTTTGCTTAATTGTACTCTCAAAATACATTCTTTGT
This sequence comes from Vicia faba, assembly GCA_948472305.1. NCBI lineage: Eukaryota > Viridiplantae > Streptophyta > Magnoliopsida > Fabales > Fabaceae > Vicia > Vicia faba. Next base: position 4,220,461 of record OX451738.1, on the reverse strand, counting down.
AACAATTCAAGTTTACTAATACAATTTGCGTTTGTTCCTTTTTGTTTAAGAAAATTTGAGCCTTTAAGAACCCTTGAAAACATTGCATACATATCATATATATCATTGCATAACAGGATTCATAACAGGTTTCTCATCTCCTCCACTGTTTATTTCAGCAATGGCTCTTGAACAAACTATGAAAGATCTTCAGACTCAGAAAACGCAGTTCCAGCAAATGATTGTGGCTCTAGCCAAAGGACAGGAAGAGCTGAAGGCTCTGATTGTTAAGAAGAACACTAAGAAGACCAAGAGGACAGTCGGTGTGGCACATATGAGCAGAAGGTTCAGAGGGCCACCAAGACGGGTTGTTGATTTAGCTTCTTCATCTAAAGAGGGAGAGAGTCAAGAGGGTGAAGCCAGAGAAGAGGACCCTAGTCCTAAAGAGTATGACAATGAAACTGATTATAATAAGGAGTAGTACCCTCCGGCTGATGAAAAGTATTAGCAGTTAGAAGAGCGTCTGAGTGCTATGGAAATCCAGAAGGTTCCTGGGCTGGATTTTGAAGAGTTGGGTCTGGTCTTCGGGGTTGACATCCCCCCAAAATTCAAGGCACCGGTATTTGCTAAGTATGATGGGGTCTCTTGTCCTAAAATGCATCTTTGTTCCTATGTGAGGAAGATACAGCCTCATACTGCTGACAAAGACTTATGGGTTCACTTCTTCTAAGACAATCTGTCTGGAACACAACTGGATTGGTTCTATCAACTGGAAAGAGCCAATTTTCTAAATGGGAAGACCTTGCTGCTGCATTTTATAAGCAATATCACTATAATACAGACCTTGCTCCCACCTCTACACAACTCCAAAATCTGTCTATGGGTTCGAACAAGGGTTTCAAGGATTATGCTCAGAAGTGGAGAGATTTGGCTGGAAGAGTTCAACCTCCCTTGGCTGACAGGGAGCTCGTGGATATGTTTCTGGGAACTTTGACTGGGCCATTCTTCAACCATCTGATTGGAGTTCATCGGCGGGTTTTATGGAACTGGTCTTAATAGGAGAAAGAGTGGAAGCTGGAATCCGAAGTGGAAAAATTCAGAAGGATGCCTCTTCTAGTGCTGCAAGGAAGCCATTTGAAGGTAAAAAGGAAGTCAATGCCGTCTATAACCAAAAGAATCAAAATCAAACCGAGCGTCGTCCGACGGTAGGGGCTGTTATGATTCCCAAACCTGCACCCGCTCATAAAAGAAACAATCAGCCAAGAGTAGAAAGACTAGCTAGACAGTTCACTCAGATCAACATGACGCTGTCTCAGGTTTTACCTCATTTGCTGAAGTCCAATCTGGTTACTCTAAGGGAAGCTCTGAAGAATCTGAACACCACCTCTCCCTACTATAAATCGAATGCTCGTTGTGCTTACCATTCGAAAAGTCCAGGACATGATACCAATGTCTGCTGGGATTTGAAGAATAAAGCACATGATCTGATTGATGCTAAGGAGATTGAATTTGATCCCCCGAAGACTCCCAACGTTATCACTACTCCTATGCCGAAACATGGTCGGGGTGTTAATGTCGTTGAAGAAGGTGTGTTTGTGACCTCTGTGGAAGAATTGGTGACCCCACTCATGACTATCAAGGGGAATTTGTTGAAGGCCGGTTTATTTCCGGGTTGTGGTGAAGGTTGCCACTTTTGTTCATTTCTACCGACTGGTTGCCCTTTGTTGAAGGCAGATGTTCAGCACCTGATGGATGACAAAGAGATTCTGTTTCAGAAGACCCCTGTTCCAACTGTTTCTTGTAAAGACATTGTTATCATAACCATTTCCGCCAATCCTCCCAGGGCCTCCGCTAAGAGACCTGTCAAGATTGCATCAGTTCCGAAGGTGACTCCATTGATCATAACCATGCTTGGACCAATCACATACTCCTCAGACAAAGTTGTTCCTTGGAACTATGGGGCCGACGTCTATTACCACGGTGTAAAGCAGGACATGCTAGCCATTAAAGACAAGATTGCTGAAAATGATGATTCCGAAATCGTCAATATTGTCGGAACTAGTAAAATAACAAGAAGTGGAAGAGTGTTCTCCCCTGAAATTTCTCCCTCGAAGACTGTTATCGGACCTGTGATCATTCCTGTTGTGGTTCCACCCAAGACTACTACTGCAATTCCAGTAATCACTCCTATTGACCCTCCCATCACCGAGTCAGCCGAGACTCGAGGCAAAGACACATTGATTGAGCGTGTCCTGATAAAGGCTAATTCAGTAACCATACCAAAAGCTTCCAAAAAAGAAATGGAAGAAATTTTGAAGATAATAAAGAAGAGCGACTACAACGTGGTCGAGCAGTTGGGGCAGACTCCATCCAAAATTTCTATGTTGGCTTTGATGTTGTGTTCTGAGTCCCATGCGAAGGATTTGGTTAAGTTTCTGAAGACGGCTCACGTGCCACAAGAGACATTTGCTGATCAGTTTGAAGATTGTGTTGCTAGTCTGACTGCCGATAATGGTTTGGGTTTTTCCAATGCATATCTGACACCAAAGGGGAGGAAGCATAATGATGCTCTTCATGTTTCCGTTGAATGCAGGGGCACGACTCTGGCCCATGTTTTGGTAGATACTAGCTCCTCGTTGAATGTGCTACCTAAAAAAGCTCTGGACAGATTGGAATGCGAAGGCTTGACCTTGAAGCCTAGAAATATAGTAGTGAGAGCTTTTGATGGTTCGAAGAGGATGGTGCACGGGGAATTGGATGTCCCTATCAAAGTTGGTTCCTAGACCTTTGGCTCCACTTTCTATGTAATGAATATCAAACCATCATATTCTTGCTTGTTGGGACGCCCTTGGATACATGGGGTTGGGGCTGCTACTTCTACCCTCCACCAAATGTTGAAGTACCCCGTAAGAGGAAAGATTGTCATTGTGCATGGTGAAGAGGAGTATATGATCAGTCACTTGAAATCCTTCAGGTACGTGGAAATGGATGGCGAGTTCATCGAGCCTCCTTTCCAAAACTTTGAAGAGGTACCTCAGATTATGGCTATAGCAGAAACTACCGACAGTCCTCCAAAGGTCACTAAATCTCCCTCGAAGATGGCTTCTCTCAAGGATGCATGAGCAGTGGTTGAAGCAGGTGCTCAAAGGGTTGTTCATCGTGCTCGTGCTGGAGGACCTCCCCTACGCATCAATAATCCTAGGGTCAATGTGCTTGAAGACAGTGATGGTGATTCCGACATTGACAGCTGGATCTTCCCGACTACCAACGGCGGACTCAGTAACTGGACTACCAAGGACTTTGTACCGATTACTTTTGTTCAGGAGTAATTGTCTTTCTGATTTTTCAGATATGTAATTTAAAAACAATATAAACTCTATAGCCATGTGTCTTACCCGGGGCACAATGGTTCTATTTGTGAGGGTTATCATGTTTCATTTTCATATGACATCAATAAAGCATTGGATGTTTGCATACAAATTTTGCGCTCTCTGTCTTTCTTTTCTTTTATTCTATCTATAAGGCTATGCTCTTACACACACTCATGTATCCAAATGAAGATCCATATGCACTCTGGATCCCATTGATAACAGTTCTGCTACTGCTCATTATGACTTTGAAAATTCGATCAACCAAGCCGAGGACGAAGGTGAGGAAGATTGTGAGGTACCTGGAGAACTTGTTAGACAATTACATGAGGAAGAAAAGGCCATACAGCCTCATGAAGAGCCGTTTGAGACGGTGAACTTGGGTATAGAGGAAGACAGAAAAGAGGTTAAGATAGGTGAAAATTTGGAGCTTAGTGTCAAACAGCGGTTGGTACAGATGTTGCATGAGTATGTTGAAATCTTCGCCTGGTCATATGAAGACATGCCGGGACTAGACACGGATATAGTGGTTCATCGTCTGCCGACTAAGAAAGACTGCCCTCCGGTAAAGAAAAAGGTTTGTCGTATGCGCCCTGAGATGTCAAAGAAGATTAAAGCAGAGGTTATAAAGCAGTTCAACACAGGGTTCTTAGTTGTTACCTCCTATCCGCAGTGGGTTGCTAATGTGGTTCCAGTATCTAAGAAAGATGGTAAAATACGAATGTGTGTGGATTACAGAGACCTGAACAGGGAAAGCCTCAAGGATGACTTCCCGCTTCCCCACATCGATGGTCTGGTTGACAACACCGTACAACACAAAGTTTTTTCCTTCATGGACGGTTTCTCTGGCTACAATCAGATCAAGATGGCACCTGAAGACATGGAGAAGACAATCTTTGTTACACAATGGGGCACTTTCTGCTACAAGGTGATGTCGTTTGGGTTGAAGAATGTTGGGGCAACTTATCAGCGAGCTATGGTAGCTCTGTTCTATGACATGATTCACCATGATATAGAGGTTTACGTTGATGACATGATAGCCATGTCTCAAATTGAGGAAGAACATCTTAATCATCTGCAAAAGCTGTTTGATAGGTTGAAGACGTACAAGCTGAGGTTAAATCCGAACAAGTGCACCTTCGGGGTGAGGTCCAGAAAGCTGCTGGAGTTCATCGTTAGTGACAAAGGTATTCAGGTAGACCCTGCAAAGGTGAAGGCCATACAAGAGATGTCGGCTCCCCGCACTGAGAAGGAAGTTAGAGGTTTCTTGGGACGCCTGAATTACATTGCCAGGTTCATTTCACATCTGACTGTTACTTGTGAGCCAATCTTCAAGCTTCTGAAGAAAGATCAAGTGGTAAAGTGGAATGACGAATGCCAGGTCTCCTTTGACAGAGTCAAGCAATACCTCCAAGAACCTTCTATTATGATGCCTCCGACTGAAGGAAGACCTTTGATAATGTACTTAACAGTGCTAGATGTTTCAATGGGGTGTGTGTTGGGGAAGCATGACGAGTCTGGTCGAAAAGAGCACACAATATACTACCTTAGCAAAAAGTTTACCCACTGTGAAACACGATACTCACTTCTCGAGAAAACTTGATGCGCTTTGGCATGGGTTGCTCGCCTACTAAGACAATATATGTTGACCCACACTACTTTGTTGATATCTAAGATGGATCCAATCAAGTACATTTTCAAGAAGCTCGCTCTCTCCGGAAGAATAGTAAGATGGAAAATGATCTTGGCTGAGTACGACATCCAATACACAACCCAAAAAGCAATCAAGGGAAGTGTGTTAGCTGATCATTTGGCACATCAAGCCTTGGTTGACTACCAGTCCATGAATTTTGAGTTCCCGAATTAGAACATCATGTTAGTAACCGACTGTAAAGAGCCTGGACCGGATGAAGGACCTGAGGAAGGATCCTGATGGTCTATGTTTTTTGATGGAGCCTAAAATGCACTGGTAACGGCATTGGCGCTGTAATCATAACTCCCAAGGGCTGTCATACTCCATTCACTGCCCGATTATGTTTCAACTGTACCAACAACATGGCAGAGTATGAAGCGTGTATCATGGGTCTTAGAGCTGCTATTGACCTAAGGATCAAGTTCTTGAGCGTATTCGGGGATTCCGCTTTGGTGATAAGTCAGATCAAAGGCGAGTGGGATACGAAACACCCGAACCTTATCCCTTACAGAGAACATGTACTGACACTGCTGCCGCATTTTGGAGAGATCACCTTTGAACATTTCCCATGAGAAGAGAATCGGCTAGCGGGCGCGCTAGCTACTATGTCGTCAATGTTCAAGGTCGGGTGGGACAATGAAGCTCCCCGAATCACTATTGAGAGGTTGGATGAACCGGCATACTGTTGTGAGTGATACTGAGGAGGTAGCCGACAAACCTTGGTTTCATGAGGTGAAAAGGTATCTCGAGGCTCAAGAATACCCTGAAGGGGCATCTGTCAATGACAAGAAATTTCTGAGAAGGTTTCCTACAAAGTTCTTCCTCAGCAATGGAATCCTCTATAAGCGCAATCATGGCTCTACCTTACTGCGGTGTGTAGACAAGAGCGAAGCAGAGAGGATCATGGCAGACCTACACGAAGGTACCTTTGGCACTCATTCCAATGGACATACCATGGCGAAGAAGATCCTACGGGCAGGATACTACTGGTCCACTATGGAAGTCGACTGTTATCATCATTCTCGAACCTGTCATAAGTGCCAAATCTATGCTGATAAGGTGTGTGTACCTCCAGTTCCCTTGAACATCTTGATAGCTCCCTGGCCCTTTTCAATGTGGGGCATTGACATGATCGGTGAGATCAAACCTACCGCGTCCAACGGGCATCGCTTTATCCTAGTGGCCATTGATTACTTCACGAAGTGAGTTGAGGCTGCCTCCTTTGCTACAGTTACCAAGAATGTGGTGGCATGGTTCATCAAGCATAATTTGGTTTATCGTTATGGTATCCCTGAGAGAATCATCATGGATAATGGTACTAATCTCAACAACTCGATGATCACTGAACTCTGTAAATAGTTCAAGATTCAACATCACAATTTTTCTCCTTACCGGCCGAAGATGAATGGGGATGTCGAAGCTGCTAATAAGAATATTAAGAAGATTATACAGAAGATGACGGTGACATATAAAGACTGGAACAAGATGTTACCATTTGCTCTTCATGGGTACCGTACCTCAGCGCGTACGTCAACAGGGGAAACACCCTATTCTTTGGTATATGGCATGGAGGTTGTCCTACCTATTGAGGTCCAGATCCCTTCTCTAAGGATTATGAAGGATGCGGGTTTGAGCGAAGACGATTGGATCCAGACCCGACTTGATCAACTGAATCTAATCGACGAGAAAAGACTTACTGTTGTTTGCCATGGTCAAATGTATCAGAAACGGATGATCAAGGCCTTCAACAAGAAAGTCAGACAACAAGTGTATCAAGTAGGGGATCTGGTAATCAAGCGCATCATATTGCCGCAAGGTGATCCCAGGGGAAAATGGACTCCCACCTATGAAGGACCATTTGTAATTAAGAACATATTTTCGGGTGGAGCCATGATTCTGACCACCATGGATGGTGACGACCTTCCACACCCTGTTAATGTGGACATAGTGAAAAAATACTACGTATAATAAAGACCCGCTAGGTTGACATACCTAGACAAAAATAAGGGCATCCCGGCGAACCAAAATGGTTCGGGCAAAAATTAGGGATAAAAATGGGGAAAAAATTGTACACCCGGCAAGTCGAAAACCCGAAAGGGCGGCTTGGGCAAAAAAGGGTATCTCGGTGGTATGAAAACCCGAAAGGGCGGTCTAGGGAAAAATTAGGGATTAAAGCGTATCACTATATCCCATTGGATCACCTTGCGATCAGACCTCAGTAATCAGATATCAAGCTCAAACGGTACCGATCAATCCAGTTAGCTTCGGACAAACAGCAAAATGATGAGATGCTCGAAGACATAGGGGCAATAGTAGAATTGAAACCCAATGGGATCACTACACATTGTTGTTTTCTTTTTGTACACAATTTCTGTAATAATTTCCATTTTTACGGCGGCGTTCTCTTACTAGAGCGTCATCTTCCTTGTAAAAAACGCCTGTTATAGGCAAATTTCAAATCAATACAAAGCAAATTTTGAGTATAAAACTTTGTGTTTGCTTTTTCCGTTTTCTATTTTGTTTTGTAAAAAAAACATCCAATGTTTTATTCTTGACATATGCATTTGAATATGATTACTGTTCACAAATATCTGCATATAAAACAGAAATACAGTTACTAAGAACTCAAAGAAACTGGTACAGAACCTAAATACCGACAGTTACCCCGTCCATCACGATACAAGGGGAAGAGACAGTTGGAAGCGAAGTCACTTTCACATACAAGCCAGTGATACCTATATTCCCCACAGAGCCGAGACAACCAAGGTCCGACCTCCATATCCCCAAGGAGGAATTCCTTCCCCAGCAGGTTCATTCATAATGCTGATATCTGTATTCCCCAGCCGAATTTTATAACCATGAGCAATTTATAAAGCCATCTCCCGAGCAGAGTTTATTTATCTGACAGCGGAAGCTCAATCTCCAACAGATCTCTTCTCTCCAACAATGGAAGTTCTTCCCCAGCTAAGTTTATTTCTCCAAATCAGCAGATCTTCCAATAGAGTATCTCTCTTCCCCACAGAGTCATTCCCCCGCAGGATTATTCTCAGACAGAGTCTCCTCCAGCAGAATGTTCTCAAGTTGAATGGATGTAAATCCCCAGCTAATCATCTTCGGTCACTATCCCCAGTGGAAACAAAGAGCTCAACTCCTTATACTCTCCAGCAGCAGTCCATGATTTATTTTCCCCAGCTAGAGAATATCACAATAGTATTGCATATCCATACATCATGGCATGTGCATACATATTATACAGCACAATCTCATTTATTTTGAGAACATCATTACTCAATACATTTCATACATCATAACATTACATACGACTAACTCTTTACCTTTCATGGAAAGATGCAATCAAGTTCTCACAAGTTCTCTCTGGTTCAGTCATACCGACACCAAGGTTTCTATTCCAGTTGAAGATGTTCCAACACTTTTCAAGATTTTCTCTGGTTCAGTCAAACCGACACTAAGGTTTTTATTCTAGTTAAAGATGTTCTAAGACTTTCGTCTGGGTCATCCGAATCACCGCTAAGATTCCCCTGATTTCTATGCCAGTCAAAGTTAATCCAAGACCTCTCTCGGGTTTATACAAATCGATACTAAGATTTCTCTCCCAGTTGAAGACAACTCGAGACCTTTCCCTGGTTCAGTCAAATCGATACTAAGATTTCTATTCTAGTTAAAAAAGCTATGAAGCCCAGAAAATGACTGGATAACAGCTTAATTTCCCCAAATTACTGAATCCTAGAGCACGACCAGATAACGGTATAAAACACTGTGAAGTATGGAGCACGACCAGATAGCGGCAAGAGACACTGTGAAACCTGGAGCACGACCAGATAACAGTATGAGGTACTGCGAAGCTTGGAATTCGAACAGATAGCAGTTTACTTGGCCAATTACTATTGAAGCCTGGAAACGAGCGGATGTTAGTATGCCTTAAATTCAAGTTGATACTCGGATGCGACCGGATAACCACTTAATTCCTTCTGAAACCTGGAGCACGACCAGATAACAGTTTTTGAGATTGCAAAGCCTGGAGCATGACCAGATAGAAAGTTTAATCTTATCTCCCCAGTAAGTCACTGTAAAACCTGGAGCACGACCAGATAGCAGTCAGTCTTATTATCCACAGCAAATCACTGTAAGGCCTGGAGCACGACCAGATAGCAGTTCATTTTCATCTCCTCGACTAAGAGATGATTCCCCAGTAGAGTAACGGACAACTGAAGTTCCTAAAACTCCATTTCTCCCAAGACAGAGACCAACATTCCTCAGTAGATTCCTCCTCAACGACAGGAACAAGAATTCTCATCAAAGGAATATCTCGGGAAATTAACATCCTCTAGATGGCATGTTTAAGCCCATCTCCGACGATTCTCCGTCATATCTTTCGGATGGAATCTTTAAGCCCATCTCCGGTGACCTTCCATCATCTTCTCCAAATGGAATATGTAAGCCCATACCCGATACTACCTACACAGTCCAGCACCATCTCAAACGAGTGCAAATTTCTGGGCACTCTAGTGTTCAATCATCTTCCACCTTAAGATTACGAAGATTGAACAGGAGTAGCTATTGTACCCCAAAATTTACCCTCTCATTTCACTCAAGACATGCCTCTAGAGGTCCTCAATTGCCCAAGGATGACTGAGGATTGACCAGACAAATCCTCCTCCTAAGGCAACAAGCTTCAAACCAGGGTTTCACTCCTCATCAAGATGGTTGAAGTCCAAGGGTCCCAAATGCTTTCCATGGTCCTAATATTTTCTCAATATCATCCATGTCAAGTTTCATGCCTTGCACAAGAAGTTTGCTCAGTCAATTACCCAGATGCCTGAAAATCAACTATACTAGGTCAAAAGTCAACTGTGGCCCACATACTGTCAAACTTTAAGATTTTTGGTCAACATCAACATTTTTAAGAGGTATCCATCATTTGATCAAGGGTTGATCATGATTCCTCAAGGAATTACTCCAAATTCATTAAAATCCAAAAGTTGCTAAATTAGAGTTTCTTAGGAAAAGTCAACCAAACTTTGACCAAGCATAACTTCTTCATACTTTATCAGAAATTTTCCATCCAAGGCTCATTTTGAAGAGGATGAAACTCCCTATAATTCATCTTCATCCCACAAGTTAAAAATATGCACTCATCAAAAGATATGAATTTATATATTATAAGTCCTTTTGAAAAGTCAACAAAAACACCTTTTGGGTCAAAGCTTCTTACATGAACATGGAATACCCAATTGATATGAAACAAAAAGGGTTGTTTATGGGACACCCTAAGATTTAGAAAAAGTCCAAGAACACCTCTCTAGGGTTAAAATTGGAGGAGATATGCCTTGTCAAAGTTGACCATTTTTGTAAAATTCCCAAAAGTCAAATGTGCTCAAAAGTGCATTTTTTTTGTCAAATGGGCCTAGCTTTTCATGATTGAATCTTATTGGGGACATGGTCCACGACCCAACTCAGCATCCACACTTTATTCGCTTTATTATTTATTTTCTTTTGATTTTTTATTATTTAAAAATACAAATTAAATCAAATAAATTGCAAAAACTACAAAAGATTGATTTTGATCTAATTTTTTTTGTAGGAATCAAATCAAATCAACCTAGCATGACCAAATAAAATCGTGCAAGGGTGGAATGGCTCAAATTGGCATGATTTTGATGCATTTAGAAAGATATGATGCAAGGGGAAAAAATAAATCAAATCTTGATGATCTTCAAAGATTCAAATTGTTTTTGTTACCCTAATTCATTCTAGCATATATATTGAGCAAGAACAAGCCAAAAACACAAGGATTTGCAGTCGTAAAATGCCATACCAAAACTCAAAAAATTGGACAAAAGTGTTGGATCATTTTTGGACCTAGAAGGCAATTCAAGCCATTCCAACACTCCCAATCGTTTCCTGAAGCCTCTCTGAAGCTAACACGATCATTTCACGCATCCTCACGCCCAGAATCGACCCCTAGACTTCATACGGTTTGCTTTCTTTTTCAAAATCGATTACAACAATTCTTGCATCATTAGCATATTTTAATGATATACTTGTGATTATTGATGTATTTGCAACATGCCTGGATTGCTTAATTGAAGTTTTGAGGCTTGTATGTGTGTTTGCCATTGTTAGGGTTTTCGTGGCCGTTTTAGGTTTTTTCTCTACAGGTTAAATTAGGCCAAGAAAAGGATGCCATGGTGTTTGTGGAATCAAGATAAGTTGAACCATTGTCTTTAATTTCATTTATCATGCATATTTCTTGATGTTTGAAGTGTACAGGCTATGGCTATAGACGTTTGTCTGTAGGTAAAAGGTGATACCTAAGACGACGGTCTCAATGAAGGAGACGATGACTTGGCATCATGGTACTGATCCATTCAAATGTTGGCGCGTATTTTTCATTTTATCCATGTTATTTCATATATTATTATTTGTTTTTATTATACTAACAAACAAAGCAGATAGCCCAGATGGCAAGACGTGTATTGATTTGAGTGGGAGGACCTGGGTTCGATCCCAGTTCTCACCAAATTTTATTTTCTCACTTTGTTTCTATAGATTATGTGCATTGCCTTTTCAAGCGCCTCCCATGCACTGTCACCATCTTGCCATTGGATTCATTGCTAGCCAGATCAAACGCCTCAACCAAGGAAGAACTATGGTGCACTCCCAGGCTAGCATAACAGGGAATCACACGCATGGAATGGGCTGAGCTTCATGGGCCTAAGCAATTCAGCATCATACCCCCTCATTCAGCTTCTAAAAGGCCCATTCTATCTTTTTTATTTTAATTCTTTTAATTAAAAAATCATTACTTTTTTCATTTAATCAAAAAATCATAAAAAACATCCAAAATCATTTTTCATAAAAAAATATTTTGTTTCTTTAATTAATTAATTAGTTTAATTAAATTAAGGCAATTTAATTCTTTCTTTTGTCATAATTTAAAATAATTAGACTTAGGGTTTAATTTTGTATATAATCTGATTTTTTCTCAAAAAACTAACCTAAAGATTTTTTTAATTAGATCTTTTAGGTTTTTCCAAATATTCTCGCATTTAATTCGTCGTGCGCATTTTTTAATTTCCTTTTTATTATTATTATAGCTGCTCCGAGTTTGTAATAGTAATTAGGGTTTCAATTTCGCATCTTTATTTTCTGTCAAAATAATTATGTATCTGCAAAAGCTCTGTAATAGCTAGGACTTTAACTTTCTCGCTTTAATTTCCGCAAACTATAAACTGCTTATATGTATGTTAAAAGGATTGTATGGAAAGACAAACTGAAAATTAATACGGTAGAAAACCCTAAACGTGCAAAGATATATTAACTGAAAATTACACTCGCACATGCTCACTCCTAGGGTTTACTCCACTTCGGTTGCCTTTGGTAAACGGTCATAAAGTATAGGGTTTGTTAGTGGATGTCCTCTAACCTCGAAAGATCTAAAATGACCCATTCAGATGTTGCCTCGGAAAAAGATCTTTAAGGCTTTAGGATGATTACTAACATTTTCTAACATTGCTTTTGTGATTGCATTTGTCCCTTCGAATGTCCCTAAAAAACTCCAACGATGATGCTACCTATTTCTCAATAATGGGATAGCATTGTCCAAAAGGAAAACGAACAGACCTTTTTCGAGTAGGTAGATTAGTTCCTAGGTACTTGCTCAAACAAACAAAAACTTTTTCACACCAACACTTTTCAAACAAGGTTTTCAAAAACAACTCCGTAACACTCTTGAGGACAGAAATAAGGGTTAATACGAAGTAAAACAGAACTTTTCAAAACAAGCACACACAAGAAATTTTCAAAATGAGCAAGTACCTAAGAGCCCATGGAAAACCATGGATAGAAAGGGTGCTAACACCTTCCCTTTCTATAATCTACCCCCGTACTCAGAAACATCTCGAAAAAGGTTTTTTCTGTTCTTTTTCTTTTTCTTGATTGGATAAAATAAAAGTCGGTGACGACTCTTGCTTACCGCGATATTTGCGAATAAAAAATGCAAACCAGTATTAACAGTCGGTTCTGCCACTGTATCACACAATGGCTATGCATTGGGGGAACTATATAAACCCTCATACTTATGAGGGTCAGGTATCCAATACTCAAACCTTAAAACCTAATATTTTGTTTTTATCTCTTTGCACCTATTCTTACTTGATCGTCGGAGTTCCTTGCAGGTACAACAAACCAGACGTGTCGTCTGTGGGAAACCATCTTCCCTGTCTTTTTTCCTGTAAACCAAAGACCAAAGATACCTTTAGTTCTTCAACCATGGCTGACCATGATGATCATCACCTCTCTGGAAAGATTGTACTCTCTCCGGTCCATAAGACCGACAGAATCCAGGAGCATCCTCACCTCGAGGATGACTTCAACGTCAAAGACGGATAGACTGCGCCCCTAGATTTGATCAACACCTAGCATAAAGACCTTTAATTCTCAGACGAGCAACGTCCTAAGAACCCTATCGAGGAACTGTCGGAGATTCTGCAACCAGTTCCCATTCCTCACAATGACGAACCGACCATGGCAGCATTGCTCGCTGCCCTCAACCATATCAATGCCCTTATCCTGAAGCAGAGCAAGATGATAGGGGCCTGGGAGAAGAAGCAATCAAAATTTCCTCCTCAAAGACATCGACGATACGACTCCCTCGGCCTATCCCCACCTAGGTGTGGTCATCCAACCATAATGGAGAAGCATGAAGTTTCTTTCCTCAAGAAACGTGACCACACACCTCCCAAGAAAGATCAAGGCTCTCCATCTTCCAAGAAGACAAAGAGCGACCGCCAACTTGTCCGCGATCAATCACTGTCGCCCAAGCCCAGGAAGCAGTGAAGAAGCCCATTTACCTGATGGGACAATGATGCCCGACAGGAAAAGAACCACCATTCCCCGCCTCCATCTCCCAGAGGAAGCAACGATGACGAGCCCCACAACCCGTTATCAAGAGAGATTACAGAGACCCAGGTTCCATTCAGCTTGGAGAAGTCACCCCCGTTGGGAATATTAACTCCCTGCTCTACTACCGAGGACTCAAGGGCGCCATCAAGTGTAGGCTATTCCCGACCACCCTAAGAAAAGGTTCCATGTCTTGGTACAAAAGTCTTCCATATGAATTTATCACCTCCTGGAAGTAGTTGGGGAAAATGTTCTCGAGGCATTTCACAGCGTCTCGTTGACACCCTAAGTCGGAAGCATCACTAGAACCAATCATCCAAGGCAAGGATGAGTCTCTTCGAGCTTATATGAAACGCTTTAACAAGGAAGCCTTGCAGGTCTCGACGACCGACGAAATGAAAAAATTTCTTCTCAATCGCGATCTCTGCCCCCGCAGTGACTTCGCCAAAGCTGTTGGCATCGAGACTTCAGCCACGCTCGAGTCTCTCCTAATTAAAGCCCAAGTGTACATTCAGTACGAGGAGAAGGAGGCAGAGAACAACACAAGGGACTCCATGAACATGGATAATGCCAAGGTCTTGAAGAATAATGAGCACTCGACATCCCGTCGAGGGGGAGAGCAGAAACAGGAGGAGAAGTCCCGAGACTCCAAAGACTATCGGGGTCCAGATGGTCATTCTCGCGACTACACCCCCCTCAATGCCTCTCGTGAGTGTATTCTGACAAAATGCCCTAATTCTGAATTCAAGCAAGTCGGAGTATGCTTTCTTTGCCAAACACCGTCTAAGCCTGGGATAGACAAAAGCAAATATTACAAGTTCCACAAGAGTCACGGGCACAACACTGACAACTGCATCCACCTTAAAGATGTAATTGAGATACTCGTTAGAGACGAGCATCTCAAGCAATACAAGAAAAAGGAGAACGCCTGCGAAGAGACTCAATAGGCCAAGAATGTTAAAGAAGGGAAGGAGTCCCCCGAAACCAATATCATCCCGCTCGTTATGAGCATCACAAGACCGGAGGATTTCTATTTTCCTGACATGGAAGAGGTCCCATTGTACTTCTCTTTGCATAGTCCTTGGGAATATTTTTCGGTGGAAATGGTTATCTTCGGCAGGGATTCAACAAACACACGATGGGTTCAGTGAAGAGAAGGTTCGACCAGCTGATAAAGGCCAACTCTGACATGGATACCGCCCTTAACAAATTCAAGGGAGGTTCCCATCCCCTCACATTCTACCGGGAAGAGCTTTCGGGTAGGGCCCTTAACTCAAGTATCTCACTCCTTGTACAGGAACGCATGGTAAACTTTGACGTCTGATGCATCTTGGTGGACTAGGGAAGCTCAGTGGACATAATATACACCCAACTATTAAGCACTCTACAGCTGAATGAGACTCATCTAACCCCATACATAGGCTCATATCTCTAGGGATTCAATGGATCCGCCACCAAATCATGGGGATACGTCGAGCTAATTGTTACCTTCGAGAGGGGTGTAACGGCCCGGGCCATCAGGACCCAATTTCTGGTAGGGGACTTCCTCTCACTCTACTGATGCATCTTCGGAAGACCCACTTTAGTCGAGCTGATTGTGGTGCCCTCCTCCGTACATCTAAAGATGAAGTACTACACCACTGAAGGCTTGGTCGCCACACTCCACGGGGATGTCCAAGCCGCAAGAAGGTGTTTCAAAGCATCGACAAGGGGCATGAGTTCCATTAACATGCAACCCCAAATGGCCAATGGATCTGCTCTACCCTCCAGCTCTGAGGAACCCATACCACTGCCACGGGTCAACCCCATCGACCTAGATAGCTTCTTCTCGAAAGAAGACCTTACAAAGCGGAAGAGAAGGGGGAAAGAGCCCATGATCGATGGAGAGAGCTCATTCCCAACAGCAAATAGCGAGGAGCCCTCACATCCCATGCGACCAATCCTAGACGGGGATTTCAAGATCGCCCCCTCGGGAGCGACCCCTCTAGAGGAGTGAAGATTGGGGTCAACCTCCCTGACCTGGCGAAGAGAGAACTAGAAGCATGCATGAAGGAGAATGATGATCTGTTTGCTTGGAGTGCAGTTGAAATGCCTAGACTGGATCCAGAAATAGCTTGTCATCATCTGAAAGTAGACCCTGCCCTTAAGGCGGTTTCTCAGTCTAGGCGAAAGCAGTCTCCAGAAAAACGGAGGCTGTCGAGCAGGCTGTAAAAGACATCTTAAAGGAAAATTTTATTTCTGAAGCTCAGTACACAACCTGGCTCTCAAATGTAGTCCTCGTCAAAAACTAATGAAAAGTGGCATATGTATATTGATTATACCGATCCCAACCGGGCTTGCCCGAAGGATGCTTATCCCCTCCCTAACATCGACAAATTGGTCAATAATTATGCAGGTTTTAAATTACTGTCTTTCATGGAAACGTACTCTAGATATAACCAGATCCCCATGGCAAAAGCGGACAAAAAATATACAACCTTCATGAATGAATCGGGCAACTATTTCTATAACGTAACACCCTTCGGCCTAAAAAATTTGGGCGCTACCTATGAATGCATGATGAACAAATTTTTCCGAGGAGAAATTGAAGACATGCTCTAAGTATATATGGATGACATGATCGTAAAATACTGAGGGGGCATCGTCCAAGCCCCCTGCCTCAGAAAAGTTTTCGAACAAGCAAGGAATGCAGAATGCAGTTCAACCCAGAAAAATGCACCTTCAGCGTACAAGAAGGCAAATTCTTCGGCTTCTACCTAACAGAACGAGGAATCAAAGCCAACCCCGACAAATGTCGGGCGTTTTCTGAGTTTCTAACACTCAACTCGAAGAAATCCATTCAAATCCTAAACGACATGCTTACCTCACTTTCTTGTACTGCTGGATGACCCAGTGTACAACTACCTCACAAAAAAAGAGTTACTAATCGATCGAAAGAATCCAGCATAGTCATATAAAGAGCCTGCTCCTACATTCTGGTCGAAGGCACACCGTACAAGAGAGGATTTTCCATCTCTCTCCTCAAATGTGTTGATCAGCATAAAGCATCCCATGTCTTACGCGAAATCCACGAAGGAATCAACGACCAACACTTGGACGGGAGATCCCTTGCTAGAAAAGCATTACGAGCAGGATACTACTGGCACACCATGCAACACGGCGCTAAAGAGCACGTGAAGAAGTGCGAAAAATGCCAACTCCATGGAGACATACACCTAGCGCCTCCGAGCAAGCTCAAAACCCTCTCTTCTCCCTGGCCCTTTGCTTGGTGGGGCTTGGACCTCCTCGGACCATGTGTGGTAAGAACAAACCAGAACAAATATCTGATAGTGGTTGTCGACTACTTCACTAAGTGGATAGAAGCAGAAGCACTGTCCAGAATAACCATACAAAACATTCTCCATTTCTACAAAAGAAACATCCTTGCTCGGTTTGGCATTCCACAAGTTATTGTCACCTACAATGACACACAATTTACAGATAAAAACTTCCAGGAATTCGTTGCCATGTTGGACGCCACCCAACACTTCGCCTCCGTCAAAACATCCACAAACAAACGGGAAAGATGAGTCCATGATCACGGTGATCCTACGAGGCCTCAGTCAAAGGCTGGACTAAACCATGAAAAGATGGGTCGAGGAGTTTCACAGCAGGCTCTGGGCCTATCGGATGAAGACTCACTCATTAACCGGGTTGACCCCATTGCATTTAGAATATGGGACTGAGGCTATCAACCCCGTCAAAATCAGAGAAACCTCCAGACAAACCGAAGCTCCTCTTGAAGAGGAGATGAAGAAAGTCACTTTGAGGGAAGAGCTCGACCTTGTCATGGAAATCCAAACGGGAGCGGCCTTACGAGAAGCCTCTCTCAAACAAAAAATCACCATAAGATATGACGCCAAAGTCATACGGCGTGAATTCGAAGTCGGCAGACTAGTTCTAAAGATAAATCACAAATAATCTCGTGAAGGCAAGCTCGCCGCAAACTGGGAAGGCCCTTACCGCTTTCATGTGAAATGGGGAACATAGCCTACTACCTGGAAACCCTACAGGGGAACAACTTCCTCGACCTTGGATCACCGAAAAACAAAGGCAATACTACAGTTAAGACACTGAACAATCGGCGTGCCTCGTCGACACGAAGAAAATCTTTGCCCGAACACACGTGCATGCGTAGGTACAAGCATGGCACTTGAAATTAAACGGAGAGGCAAGTTCCCAATCTTTTGACGAGCAAATTTTTAGCCCAATGTGGATAACTCAAATGAGCTCCACCGTCGTCATACCACGATGGCAGAACACCCAGCTCACGATGGGAAGTTCACGCTGCTGAGCATGGGCCCTCAAAACGAGCCCTGGGTTCTGGCCCATGCCCGGTAACATCCCTGACCATTTGACTAGTCTCCCCATACTGACAAACTCAAAACTAATGAGAAAACCCCCACAAACTCTTAATCAGTATAAAAGCGTCTCAAGCAGACAGACATACAAACATGTTATTAAAACATGCAACAAATCATGCACAAACAAAGTTGAAAAATGCTTAAACAATGCATAATAAAAAAACAACCACCACAGTTGAAAAATTCTAAAGATGACCACAAGGGACGCAATTGTACGTAAGATTACATAACAGAGGCCCAAGGCCCCCAAACAAACAAAATGAACATGTGGCCACAAGGACCACGATTGTTTAAAAATTACATAAATGGGAAAAGCCCCAGGAAAACAAATTACAACAATATGGCACGCATGCCGGAACAAAAAGAGAAACAATAAACTGATCAAACATCGGGCTGAAGTCCTTCCTGGAACAGGGTCCACACGACAAGGCTCCCTAACCAAACCATCCTCGTATGTCCGAAGGAACTTAGGGATGACTATCTTACCATCTAACACATATTAATGAAGACCCATTTCGACCGTTTTGAACTCGACGTCAAGATTCAGAACCTGGAGTTGCACCACCGCATTACCAAAACTCCCCGCAGCATTCGGCAAGCCATCATCCACGACCAGTTGGAAATGGGCAACCAAGTCGGTACGAGTATTCAGACCTTTGACCTCTTCCGGCTCATCCTCAGAAGGAGTTGATTCGGCCCTCACGGACGCCACCAACTCCTCGAGAGATTTCTTCTTGAGCAGAAGGGTATCACGCTCCTCGACCACTTTCGCCAAGCTCTCAATAGTCGTATTTCGGGAAGCCTCCCCACTGGTGCACTCCTTCTCAGAAGTCACCAGCTTGGCCTGCAATTTCATCATCTCAACCTCCTGAGAAGTACCTTCCTCAGTATATGTAACAGCCATCTCCAAAACCCTCATGACGGAACCAACATCTTGAGCCAACGTCACCCTCTTGCTCGGAGGATCCAACTCCTCAAGCAAAAGCGAATCAGCTCGAGGAAGTTGCAGAGTGGTTCCCTCAAAGAAATTTTTGTTATGCCAACAAGAAGGAAGATCAGACCTCCCCTTTTCCTTTTATCCCGTCAAATCAACCATACCCTCGAGGAATTTACTTTTGAACCTCGAAGACACCTGCTGGGAGAGAGAGCTCTAACTGCTAAACCAGTTGACGATGTGCCCGAACCCGATTGTGGAGCCACCCCCGCATCACCGAGCGAGGGTCCGACAGACTTTTTTGCCTTCTTCTCCTTCATGATAGCTGCTTTAGCCATGCACTTGGCATCGGGATTCATTCTTTCTGCAAGAAAGAATAAATAAGAGTTAGCAAACAAGGATAAAGAATCGAGCATACGAATCGGGTTGAAATAAACAATAAACTACCTAAACACGCCATGGGATCCTCGCTTTCGAGGAGCTCCTTGACATTTATAAGACCAGATATGTAAAGAAAATTTACATCCCCGTCATTCAATGGTCTACACCCTTTACCCATACGCTGGACTAGGGGGATCCTTGCAACAAAGTTCGAGAGACGGTTAAGACTAGCTTGGTCCTCGGCACCCAGATGGCCCTTCTTCCATATATAATGGTCGGTCCCATCATCATAATGTTTCCTCGACCCATGAAAGCGAAACTTTAGCACCAGCTTCGCCATCGGATTCCCCTCCTCGTTCAGATGACGTTTCCCGGTCTCGTCGACCAGCTAAATGCTCCTGAAAATGTTCAGCAGCGCCTTCCCCGACACAGGACGGACCATCATATATCTCCTCTTAAAATCTCGAACAGACTTGAGGTAAGCTTTGAACAGCTTCCCGTTTTCCTGCTTGAGGGAAACCCATGCGAACTAAGCACCATGAGCGCCCCGTTGGAGGTGGAAGCAGTAGAAGAACAGAGGAACAAGGCGAAGATGTCGTAGAATGACCACCTGAAGGTCACTAAAAGGAAGTCTGAAACCCATATCCTGAAATAGAAACTCGTACATAAGGATATGATCTAATTCAAACTTCGAACATATTTGGTGGTTTAGATTGGGTATATATACCGACCACTGCTCCTCAGCACCCTCTATCTCCATCTCTGGAGTCACCAAGGCGAACACTTCATCCGGGTGTTCACAGAAATAGGAGACATGCTTCAAAGGTTTAGGCGCAACCCAAGCAAAGGGATCGACTCGGATTACCGGTGCATCTTGCCCCTCCTCGACCAACTCTGGCTTGATCGGATTAGGTTCAGGCATCCCCGAAGTTCTCTCCTCTATCGATGAGTGTTCAGAAAGAATTGGTGACGAATCACTAGGTTCGACAACCAACTCATCATCAGTACCATTAGCCATTATACCTGAAAAGCAGAGGGCAAAATTGAATTCGACATTGAATCAAATCCACCCTTCCACCTCTAATCAAGTGAAAGGGTGCAAAGGAACAAGGACCATGTCCCCAACCAGAGTCCTCACTTGACCGTAAAAAGAAAAATAGACTCTCTCGTGGGGCACATCTCTAACAAGCAAGAAGACAAAAATCTTGTGAGCAGTTATCTCCCCAACACCTCTAGGTCGAAGCCACTCATGAAGAACCCATCATTATTTATAAAAATCATAAAACTGAAGCCCATAAACGGCCCCATGCCACCATTCTCAGACGAAAAAACCACCACTAAACACCAACACTCCATCGGGGACTCTCACGCTAAACTACTCTAAACCCTAAACCACGTGAATTTCTAGGAAAAGAAGCACAAAATCCAGACTATAACAGAAGAAAATTCTACTTTAACATAGGAAAATCAAGAAACTTACCAAGTTATCAATGATTATCGGTGGTGTTGTACCCCAAAATTTGCCCTCTCATGTTTTCAAAGGCCTTCCCTTACATGGTTGGTCACAAACCCTTGCCTAAGGAAAAAGAAAATTTTTTAGTGGTGCTTTAAGTACCTTTCGATTGGAATTCTGAAAGACCCTTCGATTGGTATTCTGAAGGAGCCTTTCGATTGGCATGGATAATTCCCTTTGATTGGCATTATGGCCAATCCTTTCGATTGACATTCCAAAAATGCTTCAATTGGCATTATGGACAAGCATTTTGATTGGCATTATGTCAAGGCCTTCGATTGGAATTCTGAAAGACCTTTTCGTTTGGCACCCTGGGCCAAGCCTTTCAATTGGCATGCCAAGGGATCCTTCGATTTAGCATTGTGTTAAGGCAGCTTCGACAGGCATGTTAACTATGTCCTTCGATTAGCATGAACAAGATCTTTCGATTGGCGTAGCAAAGGACTCTTCGATTGATATTTCAATAAATACCCTTCGATTGATATTTGGACAAGGGCCATTTGAAGAACTCCTTCCAGGCCATTCGAAAGAGGCCATCAAGAGGGCACTCAAAAAACATGTCCAGGTACACTGAACATGAGAAAATGGCATGTTTTCCTTGCAAATATGGCAAGAATTCAATTGATTGTGGATTCAATTCCTGAGTTAAAGGCCAGATTCTTGCCTTTTCTGTTCCTAACTCCACAAGAGCTGATTCGACCAGAGTGATTCTTTTCAAATCAAGCAGTCGAAGCAGAAGGAGTCTCAATCGAAGGGGTTGTGACATCGAAGATGGATTAATTCGAAGTGGAGCTTAGAGCTATCGAAGAGAGTAGATTAGAAGGGAAGTGGATCTACAAAGGGCAAGTCAGCTTTCGATTTTCATCATGTTGGAGGCCCAAACAGCTCATAACAGGCTGGCAGTAACGCATGAAAGCAGATTGGCACGTGATTGAATCAAAAATAGAAAGTCTTTATGAAGAAATCAAATCAAATTCGTGTAAAGGCATGGTGTGGACAAAAAGATTGAATTAGGCTATTTTTGGAATGATATTCAAAGTGAATCAAATCAAATCTCTTCATCATAATGGGCCAAGATTTGATACACAAATATTGACCTAAATTCCTTTGTCTATATAAACCTCATGCTCACAAAGAAAAAAGGACGGGGAAAAGACACACAAAACTCTGCAGAAACGGAAAAAATACCACGAAGACGGCCACACATACCTTGCCTCGCAAAAGCACCAGCCTGCCCCACGAAAGTCTAAACTCCATTACAGGCACCTTCCGTCCAAATCCAGCGCCTCCAGTGGTATAATGTTCAATCTCACTTAATCTTAAAATTACTCATAATTGCATATTCATAGTTTTTTGTTATTGCTTGTGAGCGATTTAACAAAGCGTGTATAAGCTGCAATGTTCATACGTTTGAACCCCCCATGGATAAAGTTTCTTTCAAAGCAGGTTACATTTGAAATAAATGATCTTGGCTGTGACAAATCGAAACCAACCCAGATCTGGGTTCAGGAATTGATTTCGAATGAGACGTTTCTCTATGTTGTTTAGTTCCAAATTGACTAATTTGCAGGGCCAAAAGCAGGAGTCATGCCTTTTGAATGAGCAAGCAGCTCAGGGGTGAAAGGGAATTCGCTCAATCGAAGGGACTAGGATCCAATATCACAGGCCTTATATTTTCAATTTCTAACAAACTTCCTTGCAGGTCCAACATCCCAGGTCTCCCAAAACTTTGTTATGTTTTTCCTTCAGGTATTCATGCGCAGCATCCCAACCGTGGACCACCATACGTCCTCAGATCTCAATGTGCCAAGTGGCTTCAAGCTAGATCCAAAGGCCAGAACCATTGATCCACCATGGATTCAAGTCAATGCAAGCATAGGCAATCTGGAGGGTCAACAAGGGCCAGCATTCTGGGCCTGGAAATATTAATGATCATACAACCTCTTCAGGCCCACACCCCCCTTTGGTTTATTCTTTTTTCCATGTTTCTTTTATTTAATTTGTTTTATTATTTTTTCTTAATTAACCAACCAATAATTTTTCTCATAAAATCAGAAAACACAAAAAATAATATTTATTAATTTCACTATTTTATTTTTGTAAATAAACCATTAATTAATTTATTTAACTTAAATTAGGTTTAATGATAATATATTTTGCAATAAATTAAAATTGATTTAGAATTAGGTTTTAATATTTTTACCTTTCTAATTTTATTTCCTTAATTAAAATAAAACTCAAAAAATATTTTCTTTTAATTAATTAATTAATTATTAGTTAGACTTAATTCTTAAATCAAAAATAACAAAAATATGCTTTATTCAATAAAAGGGTCAAAACCCTAAAGGACAATCCGATTCAATTTTCTCGCGCGTATTATTGTTGATCCATATATTGTAATTGCTTCGAGGATGTAATAGTTTTAACTTAGGACTTTTTATTTACCGCTTTTATTTACTTCTTCCCATTTAATTTTAAGGGTTTGTTTTTGGCGATGTAAATACCCGACGCCTTGTAATAGCTTAGTTTTATTTTCCACGATTTATTTTCCGCAACCATTAACTGTTAGATGTTTGAATAATAGGCTATGCATGACAAGACTAACCTTTAATTTAAAATCAACCGTAGCTCACCATAACATGTACAAAGATAATATAACTGAAAAACAATACACTCGCACATGCCACTCTTAGGGTACGCCTCACTTGGTTGCCTCGAACGTGGTCATTGAGTATAGGGAGTCTTAGAGGTCGCCCTCTTGTCCAAAGATCATAGTTGACTCGAAACGGTTGCCTCGGATAAAAATGATCTAAGACATTAGGGTTACCGCTAAGGCATCCTAACATTGCTTTAGTGACCACACGTCCCTTAATCGAATTGACCCGAAAACTCCAACGGCGATGCTACCTACTCCTCAATAGTGGGATAGCATTGTCTAAAGGACATTTGCACAGTTTAATTCCTTTTTGAGTAGGTAGATGTTCTTAAGTACTTGCTCCTTTTAAAACAAAATAAAACTTTTCGCACTTACACTCTCTTTCAAACAAAAACTCTTTTCAAACCCACAAACACAAAAAAAGCAAACTTTTGAAAACACAGTGAGCTTACCTAAGAGCCCGTGGATAACTACGGATAGAAAGGGTGCTAACACCTTCCCTTTCTATAATCTACCTCCCGAACCCGAGAAACATCTCAAAAAGGAATTTTTCTGTGCTTTTGTCCTTTCCTTGTTGGATAAAATAAAAGACGGTGGCGACTGTTGTACCCCAAAATTTGCCCTCCCATATTCTTCAAGAAATTGCCAAGTCATGCTTCAAAGTTCCCCAAGGGTTGCACAGTGCAAAGGTCTCCTGAACAGTCAAAACTAGGGTTTGTGTTCTGATCAAGAAAATGAAGTTTCCAAAGGTCCAATCAAGTCTCATATGCCTACAAATATGGTCAAGTATCCTCATATCAAGTTTCAAGACATTCAGCACAAAATTGCACAGTCAAAAACCCTAATTGCACTACAGTCAACTGTAGGGGCAAAATGGTCATTTGGCAGTCAAAAGTTCAAATTTTTGGTCAACATATCATTTTGAAGCCACAAACATCATTTGATCAATGCTTGATCATGATTCTCAAAATTTGGCTCAGAAATCATCAAGATGCAAAAGTTTCCTTATTTGGACAGTTGAAAAAGTCAACTGAAATTGACCAGGGCATAACTTTCACATGGATTATCAGAAAAATTCCATCCAAAGCTCATTTTGAAGAGAAAGACATTTCCTACAACTCATCTTCATACTTCAAGTCCAATAAATGCTCTCACAAAAAGTTATCAATTTCAACATTATAGGTCATTTTCAAAAGTCAACAAAAAGGGACTTTAAGTCAAAGGCCATAACTTGAGATTGGTAAATCAAAATGACATGGGACCAAAGACATTGGTTAGAGGACTCAAAGACCTTTCCAAAATATCCAAGAACATGAGCAAATCTTAAAAATTGAGCAAGTTATGCCTTGTAGAAGTTGGGAAATTTTTGGATATTTTGAAAAGTCAACATTGATTCAAATGACCTAAAATTGCTAATGGGCCCATTTTTCTTCCACAAATCATCATCCATGGCATGTGCACGACCACTTGGCCCAAAGGGAAGTATTTTCTCATTTTTTATTTATTTATTTGAATTTTTATTTATAATAATTCATTTAAATCAAATTAAATATATGAAAAATATGTAACCTAGGTTTTATAATCTCTTTGTGCACAAAATCCACTCAATAATTCGTGTGAAATCAAATAAGGAAAGATTTGGAGTAAATTGATCATAATTGATACAAGAACACATGGAAAAGATTGAAAAAGATCCTTAAAAATCAAATTTCCAAAAACCATGAATGCATTGGATTTGTTCTACTTTTCTTGACCTAATTGATTCATACATAAGCCAGGAACACAACCCTAATGATCACATACACGCAGCTGCTGAGAAAACTGAAGAACAAACTTGAAATTTCTTCTAAAAAACTCAATACTGAAAACTCACTTCCAGGGCGATTCAAGACATAATTTTTGTTCCATTGGCTTGCTGAAGGTCCATTGAACGTGTCCCAATCATAAACGCTCATCAAAACCTCAAGAATCGTTGTACCGAAGCTAACCTTTCTCACTTTTTTTTCATTATCGTGTTTTGCATTCTATGCACTTTCATGACGTTTTGTTCATATGTTCGTGATCAGTGAAGTATTTGCAAGCTAACCATATGCTTTAATTATATTTTTATGCTGTGTACACGATTATGCCATGATTACTTTCTAGGGTTTACAGGATTTGAAATTGGGGGTTTTTGAATGAGGAAAAATTAGAACCCCTGAGTACCACCATTGGCATGAGCATGTCTGGACGAAGAAGAAGCCCCTATCGCGCCTAATTTATGGACCCCCTAGACCTAATCGTTATTTTTCCAAAACCGGCCTAGGAGAACGCGTGCAAAACCGTTGCCTAACATATTTGTTTTTTTCAGGAAAATAATACAACGAAGAAGATGAATTCGTGGCGTGCATTGGTTGGCCCTTTTGAAATTCGCGCGCAAAGACCCACTAACGCTTTTATTTCTTTTATATTATTTGTTTGTTATTATATATTAACATGTACAGATTAGCTCAGCTGGCAAGCGTTGTTGTTGTTAATCCTCATGACCTGGGTTCGAGCCCCAGGTCTTCAATATCCCAATATTATTTTTCAATAAAAGTTCACATGCGCTTCAAGACTGAGGACGTACCATGCACTCCCAAATCCAGCATGCCACGCGTACGTTTGGAGCAATCTAAGGGTGCAGATTGGAGGAACACCATGAGGTTGAGTCAACGCACATGCACGTGTCTGGCCAAAGTCAAGCAGGCCAAGGTTATTGGGCCAGAATTTCCATAATTTCACCTCCTATTTGGGGACTACAACCCCCCTAGGTTTGCATAATTTTTGCTTTCTTTATTTTTTAATTTTATTTTAATTTTAATTATTACTTATTTAATTAATTTATTATTTTCACAAAATACAATAAAAATCAGAAAAAAGGAAAACACAATAAATATTTTTGTTTTAATATTTTCCATAATTAAATTTGCATGTAATTAAATTTAGTTTTAAATTAGGTTAATTTTAATTCTTTTAATAAAAATCTAAAAAATGTAGAATTAGGTTTAATTAATAATTTGTCTTTTTTTTTTCTTTCATAATAATTAAAATAATTAAGTATTTACTTTTATAATTAAACTTGCATAAAAATAACTTAGGGTTAATTTAGGTCAAAAACTTCAATTTTTCTTAATAAATTAAAAATAATTAGGATTAGGGTTTGCATATTATTTTAATTTTAATTAACTCTCTCTTTTCATTTAAATCCTAAAATACTAAAAAATACCAAAAACAAGTCCTTTCTTTAATTAATTAATTAATTTCATCATGTAGCTTAATTTTGCAAAAGGGTCCAACGCCCTCGTTCCGATTTAATTCTTAATTCGCATACTTCTTTTATTTCGCTTAAATATTTGTGAATCTCTCCCAAGGCCTTGTAACGTTCTAATTCCTCGCACTTTTAATTCTTTATTTTTCTGTCAAATCGGGTCCTGGAAATTTTGGCGATGTGGACCCGCGCCTTTTGTAATAGTTTAGAATTTTATCTTTCTCGCAATTTTTAACTGTTAACAAATGCATGCAAGAATGAATGGACAAAAATAAAAACAAACGCTAGATCACCAATAACATGACAAGATAAAATATCTGAATCTGACACACAAATCACACACCACCCCTAGGGTACGCCTCACTGTTGCCTTGCCCTTCGAAAGGTGATCGTCGAGTAGAGGATGTCTTAGTAAGTCCTCATGATCCGGGAACCTGGCATGAGGGTAGCTTCTAAGGTGTCTTCCCATTGCTCTGGTGATCACCATGTCCCGAACCTCGAATTGACCCGAACACCTCCAACGGTGGTGCTACCTACCTCTCAATGGTGGGATGGAACTACTTTAAAGGACATCTACACAGACGAATTCCTTAGGGTAGGTAGACGACTCTAGATACTTGCTCTAATTTCAAAACAAATCAAAAATACTTTTCACACCGACACCTTTTCAAAAGCTTTCGAAAGCAAATTTTCAAACACTCTTGAGGACCGATACAAGAGTCGAACTGGAATTTTCAAAGAAACTTTTTAAAACCCACAGTTGAAAAGCAAACAAACATTTTTGAAAACACATAAGAGCAAGTATCTAAGAGCCCATGGATAACCATGGATAGAAAGGGTGCTAACACCTTCCCTTTCTATAACCTACCTCCCGAACCGAGAGCAATCTCTATAAGGAATTTTTCTGTGCTTTTGTCCTTTCCATTTGGAGAAAATAAAAGACGGTGGCGACTCTTGCTTCCGCGACATTTCGCGAACCAGCGTTAAACAGTCAGTTCCAGATCAACCGATCACAGAACTGGCGACTCTGCTGGGGACTCAAACTTAAAGTGAGGTGTACCTTAGGGCTAGTTCATAACTGTGTTTTCAATTGTATTGATTTGCTTGCTTTACTATTGTGGGTTGCATCGGAGTTACATAGATCCTAACCCGGATCTGGGGATACCTTGTTTAGGTAGCGTAAGCTGTGAGGGACCTGTCCGGCGTAGACCGACACAGGTGAAGCAGTGGCTACGTTGGTGTGGCACCTTGGTCTGTACCGATATCCCTTGTGTCGCAACGAGGAGAATATGGGTCTTCTAAGGAGTCATTAAGCACCAACAACCTTAGAACCTTAATTGACACAACTTGGCCTTTAGAATTGTAGCAGTATGCTACGCCCATTGAGGCTAAACTCTCGTGATGGTTCTGGCTGCAAGAAAAGATTGCGATGCTGGAGTTATGACCGATTGAGGGCAGTCAATGATATTGGGATCCTCTAAGAACCCGGTTACTTTGATAGGACAGGTCTTAACCAACAAACTGAAAAAGGGTAATACCTAGACCCCATGCTGGCCTAAACTCTAAGGGCTCTCTTGTGTGACTTGTGTGCCTTCCAACTTGACTATTTGCATGCTTGTTATCTAACACTTGAGTTTCTTGCAGGTTTTGTTTACAGTCCTTCATTGGGACTCATAACAGGGTTACTTACATTACCCCATGCATACCATAACATCATGCCATTGCATACATCCTAACCCATTTCAAGGATCTCAAGGGCTTGTGATGCAGGTCACGATGAATCAACTATCCCAGCAAGGGGCAAAGGGGATTTATTTTCCTCTAGCCAAGGTTGTCAGGGGCTATGACCCACTGGATATGGTGAGCCTTTGACCCTGGAAGAAGGACTCTCAACAACATGAAGTACCTTCAATCAAGTTACCAGTTATCAACTCTAACAAGTTTCTCTGTTTATCCCGCGAGGTCCTTGAAATCATTGCATGCATATCATACATATCATTGCATAACAGGTACCCTTTCTCTGCAGGCTACTTACCTTCTTCGCTGTTTATTTCAGCAGTCTCGTCATGAATCCTGAATCCTCAACCGAGCACACTATCAAGGCCCTCCAGGCTCAGAACGCCTAATTCCAAGGGCTGATCATGAATTTGACCCAGGGGCAACAAGATCTGAAGGCTCTGCTCTTGAAGAAGGAAAAGAAGAAGAAGAGGACTGTTTTGTTCAGCCCTAGACGCAGATCTGGGAACACCCTGCAGGATCAAGATGAGAGGACAACTCCATCTGTGGGGAAAGGCAGTCATCAAGAGGAAAGGGTTCCCAGTCCAGTGGTCTCCGACAACGAGACAGATTTCAACGACGAGCAGTACCCTCCGGCTGAGGATAAGTACAAATAGTTGGAAGACCGGTTAAGTGCTATAGAGATACAAAAGGTGCCTGGCCTGGACTTCAAGGATCTAGGTCTGTCTTTTGGGGTAGTGATCCCGCACAAATTCAAGGCACCTGCCTTTGCTAAATACGACGGGGCATCCTGTCCTAAATTGCATCTCAGGGCTTACACAAGGAGGATCCAGCCCTATATAGCTGACAAAAACTTATGGATCCATTTCTTCCAAGAGAGTCTTTCAGGGACTCAGCTCGAGTGGTTCTATCAATTGAATGGAGCCAACATCCGTACCTGGGAGGACTTAGCCACTGCATTTTACAAGCAATACCAGTATAATGCCGACCTTGCTCCTACACGTACCCAACTCCAGGGTATGTCGCTGGGGTCAAGTGAAGGTTTCAAGGAATACGCGCAGAGATGGAGAGACCTTGCTGGAAGGGTGCAGCCTCCGTCAACTGACCGGGAACTCGTTGATATGTTCTTGGGGACCCTATCCGGGCCATTCTTCAACCATCTCATTGGTAATTCATCTACAGGATTTACCGACCTCATCCTGACTGGAGAAAGAATTGAAGCTGGTATCAAGAGTGGGAAAATTCAAGAGGCCACACCTTCTGATACTCACAAAAAGCCTTACACGGGAAGGAAAGAATCTAATGCTGCATACAGCCAAAAGAGTCGTCGTGACCAACATGCAGGGGCAGTCATGATCTCTGGTTCTGCACCACGCCGCCAACCACAAAGGGGAAACCAGCGAAAGCCGGACGAGCCTAAAAGACAATTCACCAATATTAACATGCCATGGTCACAAGCATTGCAGCACATGTTGAAAATGAACCTGATTGCGGTAATCAACCCTCCTGCAAATCCCAATACCTCCTCTCCAAGCTACAACCCAGAAGCAAGGTGTGCTTATCATTATGATAGCCCGGGGCACGATACTGAGGATTGTTGGGCGCTGAAATACAAGATCCAGAATATGATCGATGCTAAAGAGATTGAATTTGAACCTGCTGAGACCCCCAACGTGATCACTGCTCCCTTGCCAAAACATGGCTAGGATTGAGGGATTTTTGTTCATTTGAATTCAAGTTGTATCTTTCTTTTCTTATTCAAACAAACAATTATTATGTTAAACTCTTTTATTTCATGAATGCATTACACATGTCTGTCCTGAATTAATTATGTCTACTATACTTAAAACTGCTTTCATATTTTTGTGATGATCAACTCTTGACTGAAAATTCTAAACCTCTTGAGGGAGGATGACGAAAACGATACCATGATCTACAGTATGCTTTTGAACAGACCCCGCTGATGAGGTACAGGCATTGTTTCAATCCCTAAACACTGGAGTTATAAGGATGATAATCCCTCGTCAACCCATCTGAGCCAAAGAAGTAGGAGTTTTTCTTTTCAAAATTTAAAACCCTTAATCATAACCTGGGGCAGGGTAGTTCTCTCAGTTGATCCAAGTGCATAACGAATGGCATCAAAAAGTCCTTACAAAACAAAAGACAGTGATGGTTCCCTATAATCGTCAAGAAAGGCAGTCATTATCTTTCAAAATAAGAACCCGATAAGTCAAAACCTACGAAGGGGACTTACGAAACTGGGGCATCCCGCTGACTGTAATTCCAAAAAAGGAAACAGCTCAGGCAAAAAATAGGGATAACAAAATCAAAAAAAGAAAGAGGTCCAACAAACCCTCAACAAAAACAAAAAAAAATGACTGCCTGTTCGGAATAAATCATCAATATCTGAACCATCATTGGAATATCAGGACAAAAACTCGAACAAGGTCTAACGCACGATCAACTGAGTTTAGGTTTGGAGGACATCACGAAGAATGGGTGGGTACAAATAATTTGAGCCTTTATCCTTTGTTTCTTAAACCGTGAACCAGGCCATGATATAACCCTTAAAAGTCCTAGCTGAAGCATGGGTTAGTTCGAAAGCATACTGTTACGAAGGTATCCCGACTCCTGAAGGTTTGCTGTAAAATCTTGAGTTGACACCGCACTGTATTATAAAAAATACATTTTCAAAATTCAAAGACAGACATGGGCTTTTGCATCCTTAAAATAACCTTGTTTGCATATAACTATTTGTTTGAACAGCAGGGAAATTCGCATGATGAACACCTTGTGAACAGAAGTACCTCCAATCAAGGGGCACAGTAGGAGCCTTGCCCATTATCTGGGGCATGACAAAATACTTCCAACAGGGGCAACTCCCTACATTCTGAGAGCGTGGACATAGTCGAAAAAATACTGCGCATCATCAAAGACCCGCTAGGTTGACATGCCTAGGCAAAAATAAGGGCTTCCCGGCGAACCAAAAGGGTTCGGGCAAAATGAAGGGATGAAATGAAAAATCTGTACACCCGGCAAGTCGAAAACCTGAAAAAGGCGGCTTGGGCAAAAATGGGTATCCCGGTGGACTGAAAACCCGAGAGGGAGGCCCAGGCAAAAGTTAGGGATCGAAGCGTACGACTATGTCCCGGCATCTCGTCACTTGTCTACCCGAAGATTTGTCAATCACCCACACAGGTATCCTCTTCCCTCATCTCCGAAGCAGGGGCAATAATGAGTTATCCAGGCGATCCAATTGCTCTGTCAACCAAAGTACAAAAGAAAGATCAACATAAGGATGATTACCATCTACCTTTACAAATTCCAGATCGTGGGTTAACATCCAAAACCAAACAGGACAATCATCCACTTAATCAAAATCATGCAACCCTACACCGGTTCCTTCTCAATTTTCAGAAGAAGTTTTACACGAACTTATCCACAAGTAACCTCACCCCGGTTCACCAAGAAGTTTTACACGAACTTATCCTACAGTAACCTCACCCCGGTTCACCAAGAAGTTTTACACGAACTTATCCACAAGTAACCTCACCCCGGTTCACCAAGAAGTTTTACACGAACTTACCCTGCAGTAACCTAACCCCGGTTCCCCCAGAAGTCTTACATGGACCTATCTCAAGATGACCTTACCTCGGTTCGTCAAGAAGTTTTACACGAACTTATCCCGCGGCAACCTAACCCCGGTTCCCCCCAGAGGTCTTACATGGATTTAGCTCAAGATAACCTCACCCCGGTTCATCAAGAAGTTTTACACGAACTTATCCCGCGGCAACCTAACCCCGGTTCCCCCCAGAGGTCTTACATGGATTTAGCTCAAGATAACCTCACCCCGGTTCATCAAGAAGTTTTACATGAACTTACCTCATCAAGCAACCCTACACCGGTTCCCTCCCTTCAAGATGCAGTTTTACATAGACTCGTCACCCAGAAACCCTACACAGGTTCTCCCTTTCCAAAAACGAAGTTTTTACACGAACTCATCATCAAAGTAACCCTACACAGGTTCTTCCTCCATTTCAGATGCGGTTTTACATGAGCTCATCAGCAGGCAACCCTACATAGGTTCCCTCTTTCAACTTACAAATTACAGTTCAAAATCTCCCCAGGAGATTCCAATCTAGTCCCCCAGGAAAGTTGGAATCCACATATCCCCAAGCAGTAAGCTTATCCCCAGTAGATTCTGGAAGCTTATCCCTCGCAGAGCACGAACGCGTCGCCCGGCTTTATTTAAAGAGTTATTTCCTTAACAGGATATAACTGGGTTATCCTCAGCCAAAAGCCACGGAAAGATCGTCGTCGACAAAGTCTCTTTATCCCCAGCAAAGTCTATCAACACTTCCAGTACAACAAGGATATCCCCAGCGAGTTATTATCAACATTCAACAAAGTATCTCTCTCCCCACAAAGTATCTCTCTCCCCACAGAGTATCGCTCCCCAGCATGGTCGCTAGAGTATTGTTCTCCCCGCAGAACCTTCCATTTGCCAAGTTTATTCCTCAACGGAGTCATCTTCTCCTACCGGTATTCTTGCAGTTATCATCCCCAGCGGAAGCAAAATCAATACTTCGATATCAGCCCAGGAGTGACTTCCCGGCACCCGTCAAGGATTTACTTTCCTAGACGAAAACATACATACATAAACATCACATACATCATTATAGCATGCATAGACGCATCATATCATACAAATCTCATTTATGGTGAGAACATCATTGCTTGATCCATATCATGCATTGCATATGACTGACTTTTACCTTTCAGGAAAGATTCAGTTAAATTCTCAATCATATTTCAAGACCTAGACCGGTTCAGTTAATCAGCTCCAAAGATTTATTATCCAGTCCAAGGCCTTCTCTAGTCCAGCCAAATCGACTCCCAACAGATTTTTCTGATGAAGACTCAGTAGAAGTTATCAGATTATGTTGGTTCTCTCTCCGACGGTGCATGAGATTTCCATTTTGGGTTTTTCTTTGAGATTACATTTTCCTATTGGTTCTCTCTCCGACGGTGCATGAGATTTCCATTTTAGGTTTTTCTTTGAGATTATATTTTCCTATTGGTTCTCTCTCCGACGGTGCATGAGATTTCCATTTTAGGTTTTTCTTTGAGATTCCTTTCATATGGTTCCCTCTCTGACGGTGAATGAGGTGATAATTCCTTTTCCTATGGTTCCCTCTCCGATAGTGAGTGAGGTGATAATTCCTTTTCCTATGGTTCCCTCTCCGACGGTGAGTGAGGTGATAATTCCTTTTCCTATGGTTCCCTCTCCGACGGTGAGTGAGGTGATAATTCCTTTTCAGATGGTTCCCTCTCCGACGGTGAGTGAGGTGATAATTCCTTTTCAGATGGTTCCCTCTCCGACGGTGAGTGAGGTGATAATTCCTTTTCAGATGGTTCCCTCTCCGACGGTGAGTGAGGTGATAATTCCTTTTCAGATGGTTCCCTCTCCGACGGTGAGTGAGGTGATAATTCCTTTTCAGATGGTTCCCTCTCCGACGGTGAGTGAGGTGATAATTCCTTTTCAGATGGTTCTCTCCCCGATGGTGCGTGAGATGTAATTCCCTTTCAGATTATAATTCCCTATGGTTCCCTCTCCGACGGTGAGTGAGGCGATAATTCCCTTTCAGATTATAATTGCCTATGGTTCTCTTCCCGATCCTGCGAAGATGGTAATTCCCACCAAGATTGTCTCAGCGAGCGTTGTTGAAGTTAAAGTCACCCAAGGTTCTCTTACCATTCATGCTAAGGTAGCAACCATCCCTGGTTCATTCATCATCTTTTGAAGCTCCAGACCCAACTCCTGTAACCAGTCAGGACATATCTATGCCAAGCATCTGAAATCAACTCCTGCAACGTGTCAGGTACTCATGTTTCTTTTGCAGGTATGCAGGTTCTCGCTAAGGAATCTCTTACGCGATCAACATCCAGATGGCATCTATAATCCCTTCATCTTATTCATCAACCTCTAAATGGCATCTATAAGCCCATTCCCACCACACTGCTACTATGTGAGCGCAAATTTCTGGGCACTCTAGTGTTCAATCATCTTCTACCCTCGGATTACGAAAGGCACATCAGCCAATCTGCATCCTCAGGTCTAAGAAGATTGAACAGGGGCAACTGTTGTACCCCAAAATTTGCCCTCCCATATTCTTCAAGAAATTGCCAAGTCATGCTTCAAAGTTCCCCAAGGGTTGCACAATGCAAAGGTCTCCTGAACAGTCAAAACTAGGGTTTGTGTTCTGATCAAGAAAATGAAGTTTCCAAAGGTCCAATCAAGTCTCATATGCCTACAAATATGGTCAAGTATCCTCATATCAAGTTTCAAGACATTCAGCACAAAATTGCACAGTCAAAAACCCTAATTGCACTACAGTCAACTGTAGGGGCAAAATGGTCATTTGGCAGTCAAAAGTTCAAATTTTTGGTCAACATATCATTTTGAAGCCACAAACATCATTTGATCAATGCTTGATCATGATTCTCAAAATTTGGCTCAGAAATCATCAAGATGCAAAAGTTTCCTTATTAGGACAGCTGAAAAAGTCAACTGAAATTGACCAGGGCATAACTTTCACATGGATTATCATAAAAATTCCATCCAAAGCTCATTTTGAAGAGAAAGACATTTCCTACAACTCATCTTCATACTTCAAGTCCAAGAAATGCTCTCACAAAAAGTTATCAATTTCAACATTATAGGTCATTTTCAAAAGTCAACAAAAAGGGACTTTAAGTCAAAGGACATAACTTGAGATTGGTAAATCAAAATGACATGGGACCAAAGACATTGGTTAGAGGACTCAAAGACCTTTCCAAAATATCCAAGAACATGAGCAAATCTTAAAAATTGAGCAAGTTATGCCTTGTAGAAGTTGGGAAAGTTTTGGATATTTTGAAAAGTCAACATTGATTCAAATGACCTAAAATTGCTAATGGGCCCATTTTTCTTCCACAAATCATCATCCATGGCATGTGCACGACCACTTGGCCCAAAGGGAAGTATTTTCTCATTTTTTATTTATTTATTTGAATTTTTATTTATAATAATTCATTTAAATCAAATTAAATATATGAAAAATATGTAACCTAGGTTTTATAATCTCTTTGTGCACAAAATCCACTCAATAATTCGTGTGAAATCAAATAAGGAAAGATTTGGAGTAAATTGATCATAATTGATACAAGAACACATGGAAAAGATTGAAAAAGATCCTTAAAAATCAAATTTCCAAAAACCATGAATGCATTGGATTTGTTCTACTTTTCTTGACCTAATTGATTCATACATAAGCCAGGAACACAACCCTAATGATCACACACACGCAGCTGCTGAGAAAACTGAAGAACAAACTTGAAATTTCTTCTAAAAAACTCAATACTGAAAACTCACTTCCAGGGCGATTCAAGACATAATTTTTGTTCCATTGGCTTGCTGAAGGTCCATTGAACGTGTCCCAATCATAAACGCTCATCAAAACCTCAAGAATCGTTGTACCGAAGCTAACCTTTCTCACTTTTTTTTCATTATCGTGTTTTGCATTCTATGCACTTTCATGACGTTTTGTTCATATGTTCGTGATCAGTGAAGTATTTGCAAGCTAACCATATGCTTTAATTATATTTTTATGCTGTGTACACGATTATGCCATGATTACTTTCTAGGGTTTACAGGATTTGAAATTGGGGGTTTTTGAATGAGGAAAAATTAGAA
The DNA here is from genome assembly GCA_948472305.1 of Vicia faba. NCBI lineage: Eukaryota > Viridiplantae > Streptophyta > Magnoliopsida > Fabales > Fabaceae > Vicia > Vicia faba. The sequence goes on along the minus strand of OX451738.1, from coordinate 4,183,851 downwards.
CCCCTGAGTACCACCATTGGCATGAGCACGTCTGGACGAAGAAGAAGCCCCTATCGCGCCTAATTTATGGACCCCCTAGACCTAATCGTTATTTTTCCAAAACCGGCCTAGGAGAACGCGTGCAAAACCGTTGCCTAACATATTTGTTTTTTTCAGGAAAATAATACAACGAAGAAGATGAATTCGTGGCGTGCATTGGTTGGCCCTTTTGAAATTCGCGCGCAAAGACCCACTAACGCTTTTATTTCTTTTATATTATTTGTTTGTTATTATATATTAACATGTACAGATTAGCTCAGCTGGCAAGCGTTGTTGTTGTTAATCCTCATGACCTGGGTTCGAGCCCCAGGTCTTCAATATCCCAATATTATTTTTCAATAAAAGTTCACATGCGCTTCAAGACTGAGGACGTACCATGCACTCCCAAATCCAGCATGCCACGCGTACGTTTGGAGCAATCCAAGGGTGCAGATTGGAGGAACACCATGAGGTTGAGTCAACGCACATGCACGTGTCTGGCCAAAGTCAAGCAGGCCAAGGTTATTGGGCCAGAATTTCCATAATTTCACCTCCTATTTGGGGACTACAACCCCCCTAGGTTTGCATAATTTTTGCTTTCTTTATTTTTTAATTTTATTTTTATTTTAATTATTACTTATTTAATTAATTTATTATTTTCACAAAATACAATAAAAATCAGAAAAAAGGAAAACACAATAAATATTTTTGTTTTAATATTTTCCATAATTAAATTTGCATGTAATTAAATTTAGTTTTAAATTAGGTTAATTTTAATTCTTTTAATAAAAATCTAAAAAATGTAGAATTAGGTTTAATTAATAATTTGTCTTTTTTTTTTCTTTCATAATAATTAAAATAATTAAGTATTTACTTTTATAATTAAACTTGCATAAAAATAACTTAGGGTTAATTTAGGTCAAAAACTTCAATTTTTCTTAATAAATTAAAAATAATTAGGATTAGGGTTTGCATATTATTTTAATTTTAATTAACTCTCTCTTTTCATTTAAATCCTAAAATACTAAAAAATACCAAAAACAAGTCCTTTCTTTAATTAATTAATTAATTTCATCATGTAGCTTAATTTTGCAAAAGGGTCCAATGCCCTCGTTCCGATTTAATTCTTAATTCGCATACTTCTTTTATTTCGCTTAAATATTTGTGTATCTCTCCCAAGGCCTTGTAACGTTCTAATTCCTCGCACTTTTAATTCTTTATTTTTCTGTCAAATCGGGTCCTGGAAATTTTGGCGATGTGGACCCGCGCCTTTTGTAATAGTTTAGAATTTTATCTTTCTCGCAATTTTTAACTGTTAACAAATGCATGCAAGAATGAATGGACAAAAATAAAAACAAACGCTAGATCACCAATAACATGACAAGATAAAATATCTGAATCTGACACACAAATCACACACCACCCCTAGGGTACGCCTCACTGTTGCCTTGCCCTTCGAAAGGTGATCGTCGAGTAGAGGATGTCTTAGTAAGTCCTCATGATCCGGGAACCTGGCATGAGGGTAGCTTCTAAGGTGTCTTCCTATTGCTCTGGTGATCACCATGTCCCGAACCTCGAATTGACCCGAACACCTCCAACGGTGGTGCTACCTACCTCTCAATGGTGGGATGGCACTACTTTAAAGGACATCTACACAGACGAATTCCTTAGGGTAGGTAGACGACTCTAGATACTTGCTCTAATTTCAAAACAAATCAAAAATACTTTTCACACCGACACCTTTTCAAAAGCTTTCGAAAGCAAATTTTTAAACACTCTTGAGGACCGATACAAGAGTCGAACTGGAATTTTCAAAGAAACTTTTTAAAACCCACAGTTGAAAAGCAAACAAACATTTTTGAAAACACATAAGAGCAAGTATCTAAGAGCGCATGGATAACCATGGATAGAAAGGGTGCTAACACCTTCCCTTTCTATAACCTACCTCCCGAACCGAGAGCAATCTCTATAAGGAATTTTTCTGTGCTTTTGTCCTTTCCATTTGGAGAAAATAAAAGACGGTGGCGACTCTTGCTTCCGCGACATTTCGCGAACCAGCGTTAAACAGTCAGTTCCAGATCCACCGATCACAGCGACTCTTGCTTACCGCGACATTTTGCAAAAACAAACGCAAACGCGAACCGGCATTCCAAAACAGCCAGTTCTCATTCCCACCGATCACAGAACTGGCGACTCTGTTGGGGAAATTATATAAGTGAGGTGTACCTTAGGATTAGATCACTATGTTTTCAATTGTATGCTTTTGTATGCTTTAATTTTGTGGGCTTGTATCGAAGTTCTATAGATCCTAACCCGGATCTGGGGATACCCTTTAGGTAAGTAGCAATAAATTGTGAGGGATCTGTCCAGCGTAGATCGACACGGATGAAGCAGTAGTTATGTTGTTGTGGCACCTTATTCTGTACCGATATCCCTTGTGTTGGAACAAAGAGAATATGGGTCTTCTAAGGAGTCATTAAGCATCAACTGACCTTAGAACCTTAAATTGACCAACTTGGCCATAGTACAGTAGCAGTATGCTACACTCATTGAGACTAAACTCTCGCGATGATTCCGGTTGCAAGAAAAGGTTGCTAAACTGGAATTATGACTGATTGAGGGTAGTCAGTGATATTGAGATCCTCTAGAACCCGGTTACTATTTTTAGGACAGGTTTAAACCAACTAAACTGAAAGAGGGTAATGCCTAAACTCCATGCCAGCCTAAACTTAAGGCTATATGTGTGACTTGTGTGCCTTCAAACTTGAACTACTTGCACATTCTTGTCATCTGACAACATGATTTCCTTGCAGGTTTTGTTTACAGTCCTTATCCAATAATTTGGATTTATCGCAGGGTTTACTTACAACATCTCACACTTTTGCTTAAACGCATAGCATACACATCATAACATCATGCCTTAACATTTCCTTAACCATTTTAAGGATCTCAAGGGTCTGTGATGTAGGTTATGGTAAATCAGATGTCCAGCAAGGGGCAAAGGGGATTTATTTTCCTCTAGCCAATGCCATCTAGAGATTAAAACACGATAACTTGAGTCAGGGGCTATGACCCACTCGATATGGTGAGCTTGACTCTTGAAGAAGGACTCTCAGCAACATGAAGTTCCTTCAATCAAGCTACCAGATTCAGATTCTAACAGTTTCTTGTTTACCCCGCGAGATCCTTGAAAACATTGCATACATATATCATACATATCATTGCATAACAGGTCTGCCAGTGCAGGTCTCTTATCTTCTTCACTGTTTATTTCATTAATCATCATGTCTACTGAACCTTCAACCGAGCAAGCTATCAAGGCCCTCTAGGCCCAGAATGCCCAATTTCAAGAGTTGTTCATGAATCTAGCTAAGGGTCAGCAGGACCTGAAGACTTTGATTCTGAAGGAGAAAAAGAAGAAGAAAAAGAGGACCATCATGTTTAACACTGGACGCAGGTTTGGAAATGGGCTGCAGAATGAAATTGATCTGACCACCTCATCTGGAGGGAAAGATAGTCCACAAGAGAGGAGGGCCCCTAGCCCTATGGTCTCTGACAACGAGACGGACTATGATGAAGAACAGTATCCTCCTGCTGAGGATAAGTACAAACATTTGGAAGATCATTTGAGCGCTATGGAGATACAGAAGGTGCCCGGTCTGGACTTAGGAGATCTAGGTCTATCCTCTGGGGTGGTGATTCCCCATAAATTCAAGGCACCTGCCTTTGCCAAGTATGACGGAGCTTCCTGTCCAAAGCTGCACCTCCGGTCATATGTAAGAAAGATCCAGCCTTACACTACTGATAAGAACTTGTGGATCCATTTCTTTCAAGACAGTCTCTCAGGGACTCAGCTTGAGTGGTTCTATCAGCTGGATGGAGACAGTATTTGTAGCTGGGAAGATTTGGCTACTGCATTCTATAGGCAGTATCAGTACAACTCCGACCTCGCTCCTACGCGTACCCAACTCCAGGGTATGTCAATAGGAACAGGTGAAGGATTTAAAGAGTATGCTAAAAAATGGAGGGACCTTGCCGGTAGGGTGCAACCCCCTTTAACTAACAGGGAGCTGATTGACATCTTCATGGGAACATTGACAGGGCCTTTCTTCAAACACTTGATCGAAAGCACTTCAGCCGGGTTCACCGAGCTAATACTAACCGACGAAAGGGTCGAAGCTGGCATAAAAAGTGGGAAGATTCAAGAAGATACACCTTTTGATGCTCAGAAAAAGCCCTACAATGGGAAGAAAGAGTCCAATGTTGTGTATGGTCAAAAGAGTCGTCATGACCAACACGTAGGAGAAATCTTGATCTCTAATCCTACGCCTGCTTAACCAAGACAGGGGCATCAGCGTAAGGAGGTCATGCCTAAAAGACAATTCACTAAGATCAACATGTCACTGGGTCAAGCGCTACAACACATGTTGAAGGCAGAGCTGATTACGTTAAAGGCTCCTCTCTGGAACCCAAATACTTCCGCTCCTACCTATCATCCCAATGAAAGGTGTGCATACCACTCTGACAGTCCGGGACATGACACAAACAACTGTTGGGCTCTGAAGAACAAGGTCCAAGACATGATTGATGCCAAGGAGATCAAGTTTGACCCTCCGGAGACTCCAAACATAATCACTGCTCCTATGACGAATCATTGAAAGCTTTTGTTCATTTGAATTTTCAAGTTGTAATCTCTTTGTTATTCAAACAATTATCTATTAATGCCAAACTTTATTTCATTAATGCATTGCATATGTTTGTCTTGATTTGATCCAATCATTTTCATTACATTTAAACTATGCTTTTTACTCACTTTATGACATTCAACTCTTGCTAAAAGTTACAAGCCTTTAGAGGGAGGATGACGAAACAATGCAATAATCTCATCCAGTATGCTTTTGGATAGACCTTGCTGACGATGTACAGGCGTTTCTTTCAAATCCTAAACACTGGAGTTATAAGAAAGATAGTCCCTAGTCAACCCCTTCGAGCCAAAGAAGTAGGATTTTTCTGTTTTAAACACAAATTGAAACCTTTGATTAAACCTGGGGCAGGGTAGTCTTTCAGTTAATTCAAAAAAAAAATGCACATTGAAGTCGCAAAACTCTCAGTTCATAATACAACGAACGACATCAAGAGCATTCCTCTGGAATCAAAAGACAGTGGTGGTTCCTTATCTCATAGGCAGTCAATCACTCAAAAGAGAAAAGCCCACTGAGCCAAAATCTATAAAGGAGGCTTAAGAAAGCTGGGGCATCCCGCTGACTGTAATCTCGAAAATAGGAACAGTCAGGCAAAAATTAGGGATAATAAATCAAAAGAACGAGGTCGCTACAAATCCTCAACAACATGAAAAATGTTGCAAAAATGACTGCCTTCCAACAAATTCAGCTTGTGTGAACCGTCACCAAAAATGTCGTTCCAGACTCATTAGGAGTTCAAATGCATAATTAACTGAGTTTAGGATTGAAGAACATCACGAAGAGCGGGTGGGTACAAATATACTTTGAGCCTTTATCCTTTGCTTCTTAAACCGTGAACCAAGCCACGTTACAACCCTTCAAAAGTCTTAATTGAAGCATGGGTTAGTTCGAAAGCATACTGTTACAAAAGGTATCCTGACTCCTGTAAGGCTTTGCTCTAAATCCTGAGTTTGAATTTTCTTAGCAAAATTTCTTTACTCGCTAAAACGCATTTTCAAAAAACTTCAAGACAAACATAAACTTTGCATTACTTGAATATCATTGTTTGCATATGGCTATTTGTTTAACAGCAGAGAAATTCACACAATGAACATCCAGTGAACAAAAGCTCTCTCAGTGAACAAAATCAATTCAAGAAGGATGACACTTCCATTGACGAATCTCCTATCAACAGGGGGACTTGACATGTCACTATCCAGCACACCTGGGGCAGTCCAGTCAAGATTTCAAGAAATCTCTGAAGAAGTGCAAAGTAACCAGGGGCGAGTCTCCATCTCCGTCACTTGAGGCATTGAACATCAATCTCAATGAAGGGTTACGTACAATTAAACATTTTCTGGCAATGTCACAAACACTTGCTACTAGGGGAAATGACAAATCTCCCCAAAATCCTTCTCATAGGATGACTCCCAGCAAGGGTTTAATATCTGAAAACCTTTCCCCAGCTGAATCAATCTCAAGAATCCTCGAGGACTTCCCCCAACGAAGATGTCACCTCTCTAGCGGACTGACGACAGGGTTTATTTCCCCAACAACATCAGGATTCCCCAGCTTGAGTTTGCCTCTCCGACTACTACAAATAAAAGGACCACAACTCCTATTCCCCAATAGACTACTCTACAATCCCCAGCAAGTTACTGCGAAACCTGGACCCGACCAGATATCAGTTCAACTTCGACTCCCCAGTAGAGCAACAGACGACTAAGACTCCTAAACTCTTTTCCCAAGCAGAAATAAACATACTCCCCACAAAGTTTTCAATATCCCCCAGTGGAGTGCTCCTCAAACAACAAAGCAGGGATCCCCGGTGGAAACATTTTGAGCAAAGTCCAAGACAAAATTACACTTCAACAACATTCATAACATATGCATACAAAAATACATATGACACAAATCTCATTTTATTTTGAGAACATCATTACACAATGCATACATCATGACATTGCATACAACTAACTTTTTACCTTTTCAGGAAAGATCAATCAACAGGAAAAGATCATCATCTTCTGAGATTCCTTCTAGAGACAGTTCAGATGTGATCCAGATATGGCGGACATTCTGATACTTATTCCAGATCCCTTCTAGAGACAGTTCAGATGCGATCCAGATATGGCTGACATTCTGATACTTATTCCAGATTCCTTCTAGAGACAGTTCAGATGCGATCCAGATATGGTTGACATTCTTATACTTATTCCAGATCCCTTCTAGAGACAATTCAGATGCGATCCAGATATGGCTGACATTCTGATACTTACTCCAGATTCCTTCTAGAGACAGTTCAGATGCGATCCAGATATGGCTGACATTCTGATACTTATTCCAGACTCCTTCTAGAGATAGTTCAGATGCGATCCAGATATGGCTGACATTCTGATACTTATTCCAGATTCCTTCTAGAGACAATTCAGATGCGATCCAGATATGGCTGACATTCTGATACTTATTCCAGATTCCTTCTAGAGACAGTTCAGATGCGATCCAGATATGGCTGACATTCTGATACTTATTCCAGATTCCTTCTAGAGACAATTCAGATGCGATCCAGATATGGCTGACATTCTGATACTTATTCCAGATTCTTCTAGAGACAGTTCAGATGCGATCCAAATATGGCTTACATTCTGATACTTATTCCAGATTCCTTCTAGAGACAGTTCAGATGCGATCCAGATACGGCTGACATTCTGATACTTATTCTAGATTCCTTCTAGAGACAGTTCAGATGCGATCCAGATATGGCTGACATTCTGATACTTATTCCAGATCCCTTCTAGAGACAGTTCAGATGCGATCCAGATATGGATGACATTCTGATACTTATTCCATATTCCTTCTAGAGACGGTTCAGATGCGATCCAGATATGGCTGACATTCTGATACTTATTCCAGATTCCTTCTAGAGACAGTTCAGATGCGATCCAGATATGGATGACATTATGATACTTATTCCAGATTCCTTCTAGAGAGAGTTCAGATGCGATCCAGATATGGCTGACATTCTGATACTTATTCCAGACTCCTTCTAGAGACAGTTCAGATGCGATCCAGATATGGCTGACATTTTGATACTTATTCCAGATTCCTTCTAAAGACAGTTCAGATGCGATCCAGATATGGCTAGCATTCTGATACTTATTCTAGATCCCTTCTAGAGACAGTTCAGATGCGATCCAGATATGGCTGACATTCTGATACTTATTCCAAATTCCTTCTAGAGACAGTTCAGATGCGATCCAGATATGGCTGACATTCTGATACTTATTCCAGATCCCTTCTATAGACAGTACAGATGCGATCCAGATATGGCTGACATTCTGATACTTATTCCAGATTCATTCAAAATACAGTCCATATACGATCCAGATTCGGATGTCATTCTGTCACTCATTCAAAATACAGTCCAGATACGATCCAGATTTAGATGTCATTCTGTCACTCATTCAAAATACAGTCCAGATACGATCCAGATTTAGATGTCATTCTGTCACTCATTCAAATTACAGTCCAGATACGATCCAGATTCGGATGTCATTCTGTCACTCATTCAAATACATTTAAGATACGCTCCAGATGCAGACGCAATTCTGACAATCATCCAGATTCAACTCTCAGATCTGGTTCATATACGCTCCAGACACGGACGCCATTCTTTTGCTCATACAAACTCAGTCCCCCGATACAGTTCAATGGCATTCTAGACACGAATACCATTTTGATACTCATTCTTTTGGCCTACAGCATTGCGGGTCAACAAACATTCTTGGATGGCATCTTTAAGCCCACCTCCAGCAAGACTCTACCGTCTCCAAATGGCATCTTTAAGCCCATTCCCGACATCACAATGCTGATACTACACCATGTGAGTGTAAATTTCTGGGCACTCTAGTATTTAATTATCTTCCACCTTCAGATTGCGAAAGGCTCGAAAGCCAATCTATATCCTCAGGTTTAAGAAAATTGAACAGGGGCAACTGTTGTATCCCAAAATTTGCCCTCTCATGTTTTCAAAGGTATTCCCTTACATGGTTGGTCGCAAACCCTTTCCTAAGGAAAAAGAAAATTTTTGAGTGGTGCTTTAAGTACCTTTCCATTGGAATTCTGAAAGACCCTTCGATTGGTATTCTGAAGGAGCCTTTCGATTGGCATGGATAATTCCCTTTGATTGGCATTATGGCCAATCCTTTCGATTGACATTCCAAAAATGCTTCAATTGGCATTATGGACAAGCATTTCGATTGGCATTATGTCAAGGCCTTCGATTGGAATTCTGAAAGACCTTTTTGTTTGGCATCCTGGGCCAAGCCTTTCAATTGGCATGCCAAGGGATCCTTCGATTTAGCATTGTGTCAAGGCTACTTCGACAGGCATGTTAACTATGTCCTTCGATTAGCATGAACAAGATCTTTCGATTGGCGTAGCAAAGGACTCTTCGATTGATATTTCAATAAATACCCTTCGATTGATATTTGGACAAGGGCCATTTGAAGAACTCCTTCCAGGCCATTCGAAAGAGGCCATCAAGAGGGCACTCAAAAAACATGTCCAGGTACACTGAACATGAGAAAATGGCATGTTTTCCTTGCAAATATGGAAAGAATTCAATTGATTGTGGATTCAATTCCTGAGTTAAAGGCCAGATTCTTACCTTTTTTGTTCCTAACTCCACAAGAGCTGATTCGACCAGAGTGATTCTTTTCAAATCAAGCAGTCGAAGCAGAAGGAGTCTCAATCGAAGGGGCTGTGACATCGAAGATGGATTAATTCGAAGTGGAGCTTAGAGCTATCGAAGAGAGTAGATTAGAAGGGAAATGGATCTACAAAAGGCAAGTCAGCTTTCAATTTTCATCATGTTGGAGGTCCAAACAGCTCATAACAGGCTGGCAGTAACGCATGAAAGCAGATTGGCACGTGATTGAATCAAAAATAGAAAGTCTTTATGAAGAAATCAAATCAAATTCGTGTAAAGGCATGGTGTGGACAAAAAGATTGAATTAGGCTATTTTTGGAATGATATTCAAAGTGAATCAAATCAAATCTCTTCATCATAATGGGCCAAGATTTGATACACAAATATTGACCTAAATTCCTTTGTCTATATAAACCTCATGCTCACAAAGAAGAAAGGACGGGAAAAAGACACTCAAAACTCTGCAGAAACAGAAAAAACACCACGAAGACGGCCACACATACCTTGCCTCGCAAAAGCACCAGCCTGCCCCACGAAAGTCTAAACTCCATTGCAGGCACCTTCCGTCCAAATCCAGGCACCTCCAGTGGTATAATGTTAAATCTCACTTAATCTTAAAATTATTCATAATTGCATATTCATAGTTTTTTGTTATTGCTTGTGAGCGATTTAGCAAAGCGTGTATAAGCTGCAGTGTTCATACGTTTGAACCCCCCATGGATAAAGTTTATTTCAAAGCAGGTTACATTTGAAATCCATGATCTTGGCTGTGACAAATCGAAACCAACCCAGATCTGGGTTCAGGAATTGATTTCGAATGAGACGTTTCTCTATGTTGTTTAGTTCCGAATTGACTAATTTGTAGGGCCAAAAGTAGGAGTCGTGCCTTTTGTGAGCAAGCAGCTCAGGGGTGAAAGGGAATTCGCTCAATCGAAGGGACTAGGATCCAATATCACAGGCCTTATATTTTCAATTTCTAACAAACTTCCTTGCAGGTCCAACATCCCAGATCCCCCAAAACTTTGTTATGTTTTTCCTTCAGGTATTCAGGCGCAACATCCCAAGCGTGGACCACCATACGTCCTCAGATCTCAATGTGCCAAGTGGCTTCAAGCTAGATCCAAAGGCCAGAACCATTGATCCACCATGGATTCAAGTCAATGCAAGCATAGGCAATCTGGAGGGTCAACAAGGGCCAGCATTCTGGGCCTGGAAATATTAATGATCATACAACCTCTTCAGGCCCACACCCCCCTTTGGTTTATTCTTTTTTCCATGTTTCTTTTATTTAATTTGTTTTATTATTTTTTCTTAATTAACCAACCAATAATTTTTCTCATAAAATCAGAAAACACAAAAAATAATATTTATTAATTTCACTATTTTATTTTTGTAAATAAACCATTAATTAATTTATTTAGCTTAAATTAGGTTTAATGATAATATATTTTGCAATAAATTAAAATTGATTTAGAATTAGGTTTTAATATTTTTACCTTTCTAATTTTATTTCCTTAATTAAAATAAAACTCAAAAAATATTTTCTTTTAATTAATTAATTAATTATTAGTTAGACTTAATTCTTAAATCAAAAATAACAAAAATATGCTTTATTCAATAAAAGGGTCAAAACCCTAAAGGACAATCCGATTCAATTTTCTTGCGCGTATTATTGTTGATCCATATATTGTAATTGCTTCGAGGATGTAATAGTTTTAACTTAGGACTTTTTATTTACCGCTTTTATTTACTTCTTCGCATTTAATTTTAAGGGCTTGTTTTTGGCGATGTAAATACCCGACGCCTTGTAATAGCTAAGTTTTATTTTCCACGATTTATTTTCCGCAACCATTAACTGTTAGATGTTTGAATAATAGGCTATGCATGACAAGATTAACCTTTAATTTAAAATCAACCGTAGCTCACCATAACATGTACAAAGATAATATAACTGAAAAACAATACACTCGCACATGCCACTCTTAGGGTACGCCTCACTTGGTTGCCTCGAACGTGGTCATTGAGTATAGGGAGTCTTAGAGGTCTCCCTCTTGTCCAAAGATCATAGTTGCCTCGAAACGGTTGCCTCGGATAAAAATGATCTAAGACATTAGGGTTACCGCTAAGGCATCCTAACATTGCTTTAGTGACCACACGTCCCTTAATCGAATTGACCCAAAAAATCCAACGACGATGCTACCTACTCCTCAATAGTGGGATAGCATTGTCTAAAGGACATTTGCACAGTTTAATTCCTTTTTGAGTAGGTAGATGTTCTTAAGTACTTGCTCCTTTTAAAACAAAACAAAACTTTTCGCACTTACACTCTCTTTCAAACAAAAACTCTTTTCAAACCCACAAACACAAAGAAAAGAAAACTTTTGAAAACACAGTGAGCAAGTACCTAAGAGCCCGTGGATAACCACGGATAGAAAGGGTGCTAACACCTTCCCTTTCTATAATCTACCTCCCGAACCCGAGAAACATCTCAAAAAGGAATTTTTCTGTGCTTTTGTGCTTTCCTTGTTGGATAAAATAAAAGATGGTGGCGACTCTTGCTTACCGCGACATTTTGCAAAAACAAATGCATACGCGAACCAGCATTCCAAAACAGTCAGTTCTCATTCCCACCGATCACAGGTGGGATAAGTGGAAGTCTCGACACTAAATGACAGAACGAGAGAAAAGCTTCAAAGAACAACTGCGTTGAGCAGAAATAAGCAGCGAAAAGCAAGAAAAGAGCAAGCGAAAAGTGAAAATGAGGCTCCTTCTCCGCCTTTTATAGAGTAGCTTGCTGTCACATGAGTGAGCACGCGCCTAGGGAACTCTAAAAGATGTCATCATTATGGCCTAGTTTCTAGACTAGCCATCATCACTCCTTTATGAAAGCACATGGCTCGATGCGAGCGTGGCACGCAAACTAACCAAATTACAATCAATTGTTCCTCTCCCCACGATATGAACACCCTGAGCAATTTTCAGATTCCTCATACGAAATTGCCCCTAAAAACATGATAACTCCTCAGAGTCGTTCAACTGTTCCTCTCCCCGCGAGGTGAACACGCCTAGCATCACCTGTACTCCTCATACGAAATAGGCTGAGGAGCACCCTCGTTTCGCGAGCATATCTAAAAGTCATTGCTCCTCTACCCATAAGCAACGAATTGGGGGGCTCATGTTCTAGACTGGCCCAATAACTAGAATTGGCCTAATCCGCTCTTGCCTCCAGAATATCCTAACAAGTGTTGGCCCACTAACTATGGTCGTCGAACGAGCACGTATAATCGACTAGCTCCTAGAATGTCAAGACCAACACAGTACAAATCACGCTCCCATCCTCCTCAACGACCATCCCCAGATCTGCTCGCTACACGTCGAGAACACAGCCAGACCAGTGCACACAACGCGTCTTCACATCATCTCATCGGTGCCCGCCAACAGCTAGTTATGAGCACGTTTACCCATTTTGACGAGGTCTTGGAATTTACCTATTTTTGTGGAACCTGATATCTAGGCCCAAAAATAGGAAGCAATAACTACGCATCAAGGGCACTATATAAACCCTCACACTTGTGAGGGCCAGGTATCCAATATTCAAACATTAAATCCTAATATTACATTTGTATTTCTTTTCACTCATTCTTACTTGATCGTCGGAGTGCCTTGCAGGTACAACCCCCTTTCTCCTCAACTTTCTAGCAAACTAGACGTCATCCTTCGTCCCATTTATAGTTTCTGATTATCCGGTAAGATCAGTACCCAATTCTCATTGGGTTCTTGGGAGTAAGTGAAAGAATTATTGCTTTTGGGAAACCATTGAAAAGTTCCTTTAGGAACTAGAAAGCACCTAAATTTTCATTTTAAATAGTATGGCCTTTCTTGCAACAATAGTGATAAAACAACTTATGATGATGTTTACTTTTTCTATTTGAATCTATCTTAACCAAATTATAATTTTTGTGACGCTTTTCAACCTTTGGAGAATTAATAACAAAAATATCGTGAGGTTGTGATACTTTTTGCACTTGGGCTTCAGGAGTACTCACTTCTTGTTGCCAAATTTGACAAGTTTTACAATCGAACCGAATAGGTTCCTCATCGTCATTTTCATAATTTTGACCATCTACAATAGATCGCTTTAATGTTTCAAATTTATTATTGGTTTCTTCAACCTTTTCTTCCAAGCATGTAAAAACTTTTCCATTGGGAGTAATTTTATTAGAAGCATATAATGTTTCTTTTTGTAGATTATCAAAAATAATTTTTAACTCCATAAAAGACAACTTATCAACATTAGCATATTTAGAATTACTTACATTCTTTTTCTTGCTTTAACGTTTATTTTCCATGAAACAGTAGTTTGCCTCTCATCGATATCACTTGAGACATTAATATCACTATCCCGAGCAATATAGGCTTTTCTGGAATTCCTAGAGTTGTTTATTTTTCCCTTTCATTTCTTATTGGCAAGAGATAGACATTCCGGTCTATAACGACCCGGCTTTCCGCATTCATATCATATACCTTTTCCCATATCATTTTTGTTGTATTCGTCTTTAGCGGATTGTTGAAGCGTAAAGGGGCAAGCAAAAAGTAAAGTATTATTTTTACCGAGTGATATATAGATTATATTGTATCGTGTCCACAGAGATTGGTGTTACCAAGTTGTCGTCCGATAATTTCTCGCTAATGAGTTTTGGGTTTAATGGGTTGAAAGGAATTGTAAAAGGTATCAACAAAAAATAAACGTATAAAAAGGAAAGACAAAGTTATCCGGTTCGAATGTACTCTACTCATCACAAACTTAAACATATCGACCAGTTATACTCAACCTACAATACTCGTCAATATCACCATGTATCACTCACAATCTAAGTCATTTCTAACCCAAATGGAGAGGTCGACTGTATCACCTCTATAGCGATCTCTCAACCACCTTAACGATACATAAGTCAATTATGCTAATCGCATCGATAATCTCTCGAAACAACACAACTAACACATAGGCATTAATCATAGACACCCAAGTGAATTTCAGCTATAAATCTATCTCTAGAATCCAGAAACTAACAGATAATCATCCTAGATAAGAATCCAAGCAGTATATCCACTTCCAATTATCCATAAGCAAAGCCCTAGTGTTGTTTTCTAAGCTAATCTATCAAAAATAAGGTTGATGGAATTTGGGAACAAAAACACCCAAAAAACCATAACCTAAAAATGAACTAAATATGTTTTTATAAAACTTAACTCAGCAGGTTGCACTAAGCGGGTTGATCCCGCTAAGCAGCCTGCCACTTAAAATACACGTGAAACTGCTTTAACCCTGCTAAGCAGCACCCCTGCTAAGCAGGCTGATCCCGCTAAGCGGCCTCATCAGCACAGTTTCTGCCAAATTCGTCAAAACACTCGTAGCGTGCTACAACTTCTTCTTAGTGCGCTTGCCTGAACATAACTTCCCAAAATGGCATTTTATTCTGAAAACGTGCATCCGGAGCCGTGCCTTCGACACCTTATTCCTCGGTGCTCCAAATGTGTAACAAATACCTACAAAAGACATTAAAACTATCAAACATTACACTATGTACATAAAAATGCAATTATTCGCGAAGTAAAGGTATTTACACAAAAGTCGGGTTTATTCAATGATTATTAACAATAAAGAACCAATAAGTGCAACAAAAAGTATATACAAAAATAGCTTCAATTCTCATTCAGTATAATAAAGAATCCTAAGTACAAAAATTATACTAAACATTCTAAAACAAAACAAGCTCATTCAGTAATCACACCTAGTAAAATTTCATCAGTTGATGAAGAACACACAAAAGTGAAGGACAAAAAACACTCATCCATAATCTTGCAAACAAAATACTCAATTATGCATTAATCCAAAAACTTATATTTAAAATACAAAGGCAATAATCACAAGGGCTTTTCAAGGTTGTAATGTGGCTTGGTTAACAAACAAGGGATAATTCCTAAAGCTAATCGAAACAAAAAAATTGCCTAAACCTAAGGGAGTGATTAGTTCACAAAAGTTAAAACACAAAATTTCTATTAACTTTATTCATAATCCCAAATTTGTCACACCAATCACAATACTTATTAACACAACATTATTCCATACTCTTTTTGTTTTTCTTTTTCACAACTTTTCTCTTTTTTCTTTCTTTTTCTTTTCTTTCTTTTTCATTTTTTTTTCTTTTTCTCTTTCTTTCTCAACCTCATAGTAATACACACAAGAGAAAGCAAACAATTCTCTCCCCAACTTGAATTCAACCAACATTAAAGTGAATACTCTCTACTTTCTAAGGCAAGGTAAAAATTCAACTAAAAATCTTAGTTGAGGGTTCAAGAAAACTAAGAATCAACATCCATTCAAAAAGGAAAACTAAACACTCATAGACAAGCTTTAAGTTCAAAAGCAACATGGACATAGATAAAAAGGCTCAAAAGAGTTTATTAAAAGTTCACACACTCACAAGGTGAATTGACTATTTGGCTATGTAGTTGCGCTCAAAATCAAACAAAATGTCTTGATCATTTTCATGCTTTCATACAATCAATACAAACAAAAGATTAACATGGTAATTGTACAACATATATGAACAGTTTAAACAAGAATTGTGGCTTCCAACATATATGAACAATGGAAAGCTTTCTGACATTTGGGGTAAAAAGAGAACTAAAGTCATTCAAATCATGAGTAAGTAATACAAAAAGAATGAATGACATGGTAATTGTACAAATGAAAAGTTTCCTAAACATGTTATGTTATAGAAAGCGATAAACAAGTACCTGGTGTGTATCAACTTAAAAAACTATCATTAACATACATCCGCAAGTTGAATCAATCAAAATCGAAAAATCACCTAGAAATTCTTCAAGTTACCGGACCAAAATTTGACAACAAACAACAAATGAAAATTATTAGAAAAATACAACTAATGTTATTTACTACAACAAAACCTTGGTGAAAGTGGGAAAAAGGAGGGCCAAGTGAAATTAAAAATAATTTACTGGCGCAACACGGGAGAGCATGCTAAGCGGGCTCTACCGCACTAAGCCTGCTACACTAGATACAGAAAAAGGGCAGCAACAGCTAGTGCAACACATCAGTCTCCACAATCACCCTACACACTCAATTTACAACAATTACAATATTTACAACATTAATAAAGTTCCTCAAGCTAAACACGACAAGCTTGTGGAAAAATACAAATTGACATAACAAAACAAATAGGTGAAAGTGAATAAACAAGTTGAAAAGTTAAGATTTGAGAGTTTTAAAACATGTCCAATTTCAACTTGTTAAAACAACATTCACACATTACCTAAACTAGTACAATGAAAAACAACAACACAACTAAAAACAATATAAACATGCTTGTTTTACGTCATAAACTCAGCGTCTCTTATTTACACACCAACACGTTACTTAGAATGATCCAAATACTTTCACCCTCGCCTTTAATCTCATCTCCTCGAGCTCTAACCAAAACTACACATCTAACCACACTTTTGGCAAACGTGAAAAGAAACAACAATATGCAAGTATAGGAAACATGTAACTATTTACAAGTTTGGTAAACATATACAGGTAGATGTACAATTAAACATAAACAAGTTCATTTACAAATTCTATATAACATATACATTAATTAGAAAACTCAAAAACAAAGAAACTATCGCAATGCAAATAAACACCAATCCCTGGTAACGACGCCATTTTGCTGAAGCGGTAAAGCGGCAAGCAAAAAGTAAAGTATTATTTTTACCGGTTGATATATAGGTTATATCGAATCGTGTCCATAGAGATTGGTGTTACTGAGTTGCAGTTCGATAATTTCTCGCTAATGAGTTTGGGATTTAATGGGTTGAAAGGAAATGTAAAAGGTATCAATAGAAAATAAACGTATAAAAAGGAAAGACAAACTTATCCGGCTCAAATTTTCTCTACTTATCACAAACTTAAACATATCGACCAGTTATACTCAACCTACAATACTCGTCAATGTCACCACATATCACTCACAACCTAAGTCCTTTCTAAACCAAATTAAGAGGTCAACTATATCACCTTGATAGAGATCTCTTAACCACCTCAACAACACATACGTCAAATATGCTAATCGCGTCGACGATATCTCAGAGCGACACAACCAACAGAGGCATTAATCACAGACACCCAAGTGAATTTTAGCTCTAAACCTATCTCTAGAATACAGAAACTAACATATAATCATCCTAGATAAGAATCCAAGTAGTATATGTCTATGAGAACCCAAATCCCTAACGCGGAGTAAAAATCCAGGACAATAATCGATAAAGATTTGTAAATTAAGTTTTATACAATGCCTTGGGCAACAAATATACATGAGTTCAAAGTAAAAATACATACAAAACCCAACAAAAGAGAAATACATAGAGAAGAGAAGAGATAAACCATAAATCTTCCGGTTTATCAACGTCGGTCGATGAGAAATCTACCTCCAATCATCCATAATCAAAACCCTAGTGTTCTTTTCTAAGTTAATCTATCAAAAATAAGGTTGATGGAATTTGGGAAGAAAAATACCCCAAATACCATAACCTAAAAATGAACTAAATTTGTTTTTATAAAACTCAACTCAATAGACCGCGCTAAGCGGGCTGATCCCGCTAAGCGTCCGTCCACTTAAAATACACGTGAAACCGCCTTAATCCCGCTAAGCAGCCTCATCAGCACAACTTCTGCCAAATTTGTCAAAACACTCATAGCGCGCTACAACTTTCGCTAGCGCGCCATCCTGGACATAACTTCCCAAAAATGGGTTTTTATTCTGGAGTCGTGCCTTCAACACCTTATTCCTTGGTGCTCCAAATGTGTGACAAATACCTACAAAAGACATTAAAACTATCAAATGTTATACTATGTATATAAAAACGCAATTATTCGCGAAGTAAACGTATTTACACAAAAGTAGGGTTTATTCAATGATTATTAACAACAAAGAACCAATAAGTGCAACAAAAAGTATATACAAAATAGCTACAATTTGCACTTATCAAACTCTCCCTGACTTGAACTTGTTTGTCCTCAAACAAGGCAAAATAACAAAAAGAACCAAAAGTAATCAACCAAAGAATTATGAATCAAAAAGTTTGAAAAACGAAACCAAATGTATGATTCAAACAAAAACGCACACGCAAGGTGAATACTTACTATAATTCTCCAACTACAACATGTAAACGAAACAAATCCTAAGTACAAAAATCATACTAAACATTCTAAAATAAAACAAGCTCAATCATGAATCACACCTAGTAAAAATTCATCGGTAGATGAAGAACACATAAAAGTGAAGCACAAAAAACACTCATCCACAATCTTGCAAACAAAACACTCAATTATGCATTCATCCAAAAAGTTATATTGAAAATACAAAGGCAAGAATCACAATGGCTTTTCAAGGTTGTAATATAACTTGGTTAACAAACAAGGGATAATTCCTAAAGCTAATCGAAACAAAAACTTGCCTAAACCTAAGGGAGTGATCAGTTCACAAAAGTTCAAACACAAAATTTCCATCAACTTTCTTCATAATCCCAAATTTGTCATACCAATCGCAATACGTATTAACATAACATTATTCCATACTCTTTTTGTTTTTGTTTTTCACAACTTTTCTCTTTTTTCTTTCTTTTTCTTTTCTTTATTTTTCACTTTTTTATTTTTTCCCTTTATTTTTATCTTTCTTTCTCAACCTCGTAATAATACACATAAGAGAAAGCAAACAATTCTCTCCCCAACTTGAATTCAACCAACATTAAAGTGAATACTCCCTACTTTTATGGCAAGGTAAAAGTTCAACTAAAAATCATAGTTGAGGGTTCAAGAAAACTAAGAATCAACATTCATTCAAAAAGGAAAATTAAACACTCATAAACAAGCATTACGTTCAAAAATAACATAGATATAGACAAAAAAGCTCAAAAGGGTTTAGCAAAAGTTCACACACTCATAAGGTGAATTGAATATTTGGCTAGGTAGTTGTGCTCAAAATGAAACAAAATGCCTTGATTATTTTCATGATTTCATACAATCAATACAAACAATAGATTAAACATAATAAAATATAGTTAAAACAAGAATTATGGCCTCCAGCACATATGAACAATGGAAAGCTTCCTCATAATTGGGGTAAAAAAAGAACTAAAGTGATTCAAGTCATGAGCAAGTAATGCAAAACGAATGAATGACATGGTAAATAAACAAATGAGAAGTTTCCTAAACATGTTATGTTATAGAAAGAGATAAATGATTACCTGACATGTACCAACTTTAAAAAATGTCATTAACATACATCCTCAAGTTGAATCAATCAAAATCGAAAAATCACCTTGAAATTCTTCAAGTTACCGGACCAAAATTTAACGACAAACAACAAATGAAAATTATTAGAAAATAATACTAATGTTATTTAATATTTCAAATCCTTGGTGAAATTGAGAAAAAGGAGGGTCAAGTGAAATTAAAAAGAATTCACTGGCACAACACGGAAGAGCATGCTAAGGGGGCTCTACCACGCTAAGCACGCTACACCAGATGCAGAAACAGGGAAGCAGCAACTGGTGCAACACAATAGCCTCCACAATCACCCTACATACTCAATTTACAACAATTACAATATTTACAACATTAACGAACTTTCTCAAGCCAAACACGACAAGCTTGTGGAAAAACATAAATTGACATAACAAAACAAACGGGTGAAAGTGAATAAACAAGTTGAAAAGTGAAGATTTGAGAGTTTTAAAGCATGTCCAATTTCAACTTGTTAAATCAACATTCACATATTACCTAGACTAGTACAATGAAAAACAACAAAACGACTAAAAACAATAAAAACATGCTTGTTTTACGTCATAAGCTTGACGCCTATTATTTTCAAATTAACACGTTGCTTCGAATGAGCAAAATTCTTTCACCCCCATCTTTGCTCTCATCTCCTCGAGATCTAACCGAAACTATACATCTAACCACACTTTTGGTAAACGTGAAAAGAAACAAAAATATACAAGTATAGAAAACATGTAACTACTTACAAGTTAGGTAAACATATACAGATAGATGTACAATTTAAACATAAACAAATTCATTTACAAATTCTTTACAACATATACATTAATTACAAAACTAAATAAAAAACTATCGAAATGGAAAACAATAAAAACCAATCCCCAACAACGACCCCATTTTGCTTAAGCGGTAAAGCCGAAAGAAAAATGTAAAGTACTATTTTTACCGGGTGATATATAGGTTAGATCGTATCTTGTCCACAGAGATTGGTGTTACCGAGTTTCCGTTCGATAATTTCTCGCTAATGAGTTTGGGTTTAATGGGTTGAAAGGAAATGTAAAAGGTATCAACATAAAATAAACGTATAAAAAGGAAAGACAAACTTATTCGGCTCGAATATACTCCACTCATCACAAACTTAAACCTGTCGACCAGTTATACTCAACCTACAATACTCGTCAATGTTACCACGTGTCACTCACAACATAATTCATTTCTAACCCAAATTGAAAGGTCGGATGTATCACCTCAGTAACAATCTCTCAACCACCTCAACAACACAGAAGTCAACCGTGCTAATCGTGTCGACAATCTCTCAAGGCGACACAACCAACACATAGGTATTAATCACAGACACTCAAGTGAATGTCAGTCCTAAATCTATCTCTAAAATCCAAAAACTAACAGATAATCATCCTAGATAAGAATCCAAGCAATATATGTCTATAATAATCCAAATCCCTAACATAGAGTAAAAATCCAGGATAATAATCGACAAAGATTTATAAAGCAAGTTTTATACAACGCCATGGGCGACAAATATACATGAGTTCAAAGTAAAAATACATACAAAACCCAACAAAAGAGACATACATAGAGAGGAGAAGAGATAAACCACAAATCTTCCGGTTTGTCAGCGCCATTCGATGAGAAATCCACCTCCAATCATCCATAAGCAAAGCCCTAGTGTTATTTTCTAAGCTAAGCAGGCTGATCCCACTAAGCGGCCTGCCACTTAAAATACACGTGAAACCGCCTTAACCCCACTAAGCGGCACCCCCACTAAGCGGGCTGATCTCGCTAAGCGTCCTCATCAATACATCTTCTCCGAAATCTGTCAAACACTCTTATCACGCTACAACTTCTGCTTAGTGCGCCTGCCTGGACAAAACTTCCCAAAAATAGACTTTTATTCTGAAAATGCGCATCTGGAGCCATGTCTTCGACACCTTATTCCTTGGTGCTCCAAATTTGTAACAAATACCTACAAAATACATTAAAACTATCAAACGTTACACTATGTACATAAAAACATAATTATTCATGAATTAATTATATTTACTCAAAAGTCGGGTTTATCCAATGATTATTAACAACAAAGTGTTGATAAGTGCAACAAAAAGTATATATAAAAATAGCTACTATTTTCAATTATCAAGGATGTGGATTGTCATCTAAATTTCACAAGATTATTGTCGAAGTGTTTGACACCATTCTTTCAAATGTATTGATTCTATCTCCTTACAAATAATCCCATTTGTTCATCATCCAAATCTTCTTCATCACAAGAATCATTATCATTAGTGTGATCATCCTTTGAGGACTTTGAAATTGAAGCCTTAAGAGCTTTTGACTTAAATACTTCCTCCTTATTGGTTTGTTTATCCTTTTTCTAATTTTTCTTAGGATTTTTTCATGTTTTTCCAAGCAATTGAGTTCTTGCTCGTGTTCTTCTAACTTTCCCAACAAAGCGGTGAGATCAAGTGTTACAAGATTATTGGCTTCCTTGATTGTGGTGACCTTTGGTTGCCAGTTCCTAGTAAGACATCTCAAAACCTTGTTAGTAGAAATAGCATTGGAAATAGGATTTGAAATTCTGGTATATCAAATCAAAGATTTCATATAGGATGTCGAGACATCTGTTCTGACTAAAACTACATGGAAAGGTATAAACATATAAAGCAATACTGAAAATTAAAACAACGCACAAAATTGTTAAACAAGTTCGGTGACAACAACACCTACTTTGGAGGCATACCAAGCCATGACTAGATTGTATCAATTCAAAGATAAATTCCCTCGTGTACAACTTATCACTTAATCACTACCCTGTGCAACTTCTACCTAGGTCCTCCCTAGATATGAGAAATCCCATCTCACCTCCAATTACCACAATGATGTCTAACAGTCCCAGTCCCAGTTACTGTATCGACGACCTTTCACCTAAATGAAGATCGCACTTCAAATACAAAAACAACACCTTAATCAAGACACCCCTTGATTTAGAACAACATACTTGATCTTAATTAAAACCTATGATCAAGAACAATACTTAGAGTTACTTATAAGCTTACTCCAAGAACAATACTCACTCTTGCTTCACATCTTCGAGGAGAATAATAACAGAGATAACAACTCTGTAACACAGACCAACTCTCCTAGAGAGTGGCACACAGACTCAGCCCTAATGATTACATCTTTTCTAATTTTTGGCTGGTACTTCTTCTAGGTCATAATGCTTCTATTTATAACCTTTTTCCCAACTGGATTTGGGCCTCAAAAACACAGCAGAGAGGCTGCACAAAGTCTGTAAAAATATTCTTCAAGAAAATAGGTCTTCAATTATAACTTTCCTAAAACGTCTCCCTATTTAAAAAGTTTGAATATCTTGAAAAACCAACATAATATCTTTGATTAATCAATCTTGGGCACCACATAGGATTACTAAATATTCCCCGAATATTCAGTAATTAAATCTCAACAACTGGATCTAAAGTGTCAGTTGTAGCAGACCCGATGTCATATACTCCTGGTTAGGACATCCCATTCGACATGTTCAAACAACAAGTTGAAACAAATTCAAAAATGAAAAATTATAACAGTCCAGATATCCTGCTCTTCTGGTTAGGATATCACATTCAACAAGTTAAAACTGCAAGTTGAATTATTTTCCAAACTGCAAAACTGTAACCTACCAGATATCCTATACTTCTGGCTAGGACATCACACTCGACATGTTGAATCTGCAAGTTGAAACATCTTGTTCCACATGTTGCTTCAAAGTTAGTTTTACCCAAATTTATGCTAATCATAATTTTAGAGAAATAACAGGATTACCTACCAAATTTAAATGATTAATGAGATACAAGAACCGCTTTTGCATTTGAGCAATGATTTCACCATGCTTCATGCTAAAGACTTCAAAATCTTGATTAAGTGTATTAGTCCTAGCTTGTTCGATCTCATTAGTCCTCTCATAGGTAACTTGTAGAGCATCCCACATAGCTTTAGCGGTTTGACAGTAGGAAATGTGATAAACTCATCAACACCAACAGTGAATATGATAATATTTTTCGCTTACCAGTCGTGTGACCACTTTTTTATTATCATCCTCATTCCATAAGTTTTCCGACTTAGGTATAACAACACCATCAACCTCATATGTCACCGGTGTTGGACCATTTTGAATGGCTTCCCAAACACCTTTGTCATATGAGTTGACATGAATTTGCATACAAGCTTTCCAATAACTTAAGTTTTCTCCCGTGAAAATTTGGGCTCTTTTATAATCCTCTTTAGGTTCGCACGTCATTTTCTAATAAGTTTTTGAAGTCAGGATTAACTGGGCTCTGGATGCCACTTATTAGACGATGACGCCTTATCTAGAGGGGGAGAGTAGATCACCAAGCCAAAATTCCAGAAAAATTCTGGTTTTAAAAAATTGTTTAATAAAAGAGTGCAAGTGAAAGTTTTTGAAATTGAGTCGTCTATACGAACCAAGTAATTGAAAGTCGGATATGAAAATATTAAAATTCAATACGGAATAACAACAATAAATTGGAATAGATATACTTAAATCAAATAACAACTTATTTAACGTTTATAGCAAGTTATTAGCAATACTATTTCCAATGTTAACAAGCTAAAGAATAAACTGAACAATTTTTCGAACACTTGATGTACAACATAATTTTCAGAATTTTCTTTTGAATTAAACAAGCTAAACAATTTGTCAAACACTTGGTGTGCAATCAAAGTTTCATAATTTTCCTTTGTATTTTGTTGATATGAAAAAGAACTTATAATCAAAAGTGATATAAGCAATCCAACACACAATTCAAAACAAAAGCAGTTTCGGAAAATTCCTACGCGTCGATAGATTACTCAGTGCTATTTGAAAAATTGATATATGAAAATTAAAGCGAGTAAAGCAATAAAAGAAAAGAGACACGAGCATTTGTTTTCACAGTTCCCCATTTCTTCCTCGCGTATGGGTACATCTACGCCTAATTCCAATAGAATTAAGATAATTCTTACTATGCAAAAAGTTTGATACAAGATAAGTGTTCCAAGAGAAACTCTACAAGCCCTAACTTTTGTTGTCGATTCAACCCTTTCTCTTCCTTTGATTGTGAGAAAGACCAAGACACAATAGCTGCAAATTGATTATCTGGATCTCGCTACTCCTTTGCATACTTTATCTCCACAACTTTCGAGCACCACCAATTTCAACTATTGCAACACAAGACTTCACTTTTGATTCGTTGTTCTTGCACTACTTCCTTTGCGTTCTTTATCTCCAAAAGATCCTTTGATTTCTTTATCTCCAAAGGCTTTCACTAGGCTGCAATCTTCTTATGAATGACGTGCACGAAAACTCCAAATCAATCAATGATCTTGGAGGACAAATCCGTAATTTTTCTAGAAGAAGACCCCTGCAAATCTCAACCCAATATTCTCGGCTACACAAGAACCTAATTGGACATTATCGAACTTCGTCTAGATGGCACCCTAACAAAATATTGTTACAATGTTTTGTTAGTGTGTATGCATAGGTTGGAGGTTGAAGGTGAAGAGCAATTGCAGGAAATTTTTATGGTATCATCAAGTTGGAATGATGCATGAAAGATGTATTTATAATTATGGAAATATTAGGGCAAAAGTGGAAAATTCAGAATTTTTAAAAGAAAATAGAAAATTTGTATCTTGAAACAGTATGAGTCGGCATGTAGCTTGGATAAGCCGGCTCATAGTGTTAATTTTAACAACATGAGCCGACCTGAAACGACCTATGAGTCGGTCTGTCTAAAACAAAAGAAAACAGCTTATCCAGGACAGTACATGAGCCGGTCTGAAATGGCCTATGATCCGTCCTGACCAAAACAGAAGAAAACAGTTTATCCAGTATAGTACAGGAGCCGACCTGAAATGGCTTATGAGTCGATCTGTAAATGCATTTTTAGTACAGAAAATGATTTTTTGAGACTCGGTCAATTTTGACTATGTTTCCAATGATTCCTAAGACCTCTAAATGCTTAGGGTGCCACCCAAACTCAGAGATACCTCACAATATACATAAATGCTATATTCTTGTAGTTTTGACATCAAACCAAATACATCTTGATGAAGGTTGCACTTATTGAAAGCTCAAGATTTTGAGGACTGATGATGGTGGAGAATATGTGTTGAAAGATTTCGACACATTATGTGAAAAAGAAGGAATTGTGCATTAGATGGTGCCACCCTACACTCCACTGCAGAATGGAACAACATAAAGAAATAATAGAACTATCATGAACAAGGTGAGAGGTATGTTAAAAGGCAAGCATTTACCTAAAGAATTTAGGGGTGAAAGTGTGTCGACTGCAACATACATTTTGAACAGATGTCCAATAAAGAAGCTAGAAGGAATCAAGCCAGAAGAATGTTGGTCTGATGTCAGGCCTGGCTTAACTCTCCTGGAAGTATTTGGATGTATAGCACATAGACATGTGCTTCATTAGTTGAGAAAAAAACTTGATGACGAGTCAAGTCAAATGATCATAATATTTGATTGGTGGATACAAGTTGTTCGACCCAATGAACAATCAAATAGTGATAAACAAGGATGTGGTCATATATGAGCTTAAGGAAGGAGATTGAACTGAAAATGTAAAGAAGGATTCACTGAGAATCTTATGTGAAGAACCAACAAGTGAAGTCGAAAGAGAAGATCGACAAGAAGAAGTCACGGGTCAAGCAAGCACAACCAGACCTCAAAAAATAAGATGCATGCCTGCAAGATTGCAGGAATGTGTGATTACATCAGATAATAAAGTTGATAATGAAGGTGAGCTGATAGACTATGCTTTCTATGCAGATGTCAAACTAGTCAATATAGCTGAAACATTAAAAGATTCGAATTGGATAAAAGCGATGAATAAGAAATTGAAGTTCATCTAAGTGATATTTATATATATTATATTAATCCCATGTTTTCGTCCTAATTATAACTACCATTTAAATTTTATTATTTTCTTTGATTTTTTTATAGGAGACATATAAGTTAATAAAATCGATATGTTTGATTTAAGGGTGTTCGGGGCCGTTCAAAAAAAAAAAGGGTTCGAGTTGTACAAAAATTCATTTGATTTAAAAATAAAATAATTTGTTATTCAATTGTAAATAACGAATTAAAAAATCAAATCTAATTTATTTTCGTAGGGTTTAGTGTAAATCAATTTTTAGATATTTAAATTATAAAATATATTTTTATTAGTACTATAAAAATACTTTAATAAATAATAGAATTAATGTAACATATAGTTTATAATATATTAAAAATTAAATTTATAAAATGAGAATAATCAATTATAATTAAAATAAATAAAGTTATAAAAATAAATAAATTAAATTAAATTTTAAAATTGCATTAAAAAATTAAATATTAATAAATAATAAATTAATATAATATACTATATTAATAAATAAAAAAAATATATTAAAATATATACTAGGAGTTTGATTTGGTTTAGATTAATTCAAAAAAAATAATTTAAATTTGATATGAATTTAACTGTTTTGACAAAATAAAATTTAAATGCATTAATAATATTCCATTTTTTTTGTAATTTTTATTTTTTAATTAAATTGTCCTTTTTAATTTAATTTGAGTTTATTATTTTTATAAATAAATTAAATTAGAATGAGTATAAATACTCAATCCTAATTACATTCATCTAATCTCCACACCAATAGGTAAATTTAATTTTTATCTTCTATACAAGTTTGTAGTATTAATGAAATATATTAGTACAAAAACCACTAATTACATTCGAAAGTTATGTCATTTAAACTAATTACAACTCTAACGACATATTAATTATTTTTATCATACTTATTTTTTATTTTTTAAATTTTTTTCATGTCATTAATAAAAGGTAATCTTTTAAACATATAATACGTTGTAAATCTCACACTGTTGTTTAAGGAGCATAGTTAATTTTGTAAGAAAAAAGAAATTATGTAATTTTATGAAACTGTTTTTTATTAATATCATTGAAAAATTTTAAAATAACAATAATAATAATAATAATAATAATAATAATAATAATAATAATAATAATAATAATAATAATAATAATAATAATAATAACATTAATAATAATAATTAATAATAATAATAATAATAATAATAATAATAATAATAATAATAATAATAATAATAATAATAATAATAATAATAATAATAATAATAATAATAATAATAATAATAATAATAATAATAATAATAAATAGAGAAAAAAAGTGATTATGATTAATAATGTAACACTTAGAATTTTTTTACTGTTATTAATGTTGTAGGGTAACCTACCCACCTACCTCACAACTCACACCTAACCATCCCTTTCATTTTCTAAAGAGACTAATGTGGCTGTCATTTTCTATGCTTAGAGATTAATAATGTCGCTGTCATTAGAAAAGAAAGGAATAGTTACAAATATGAGTAGATTAAAAATAACAATTATTATTGTAAGTTTAACAAGATAAAGTCGAATAAATAATAATGAGAACTAAAAAAAAAAGCATGCTCAAATGAATAAAGGATCAAATTCAAGGTTGTTTAGTTCTAATAATTGATTAATAATTTCAATTCACGAATCCCACACACTCAAACTCGTCTATAAAAAATGTTATTATTCGTTTAATATATTTTAAGATTTTTATATGTTATTTTAATTTTTTTTTAAATTTAATTCAAGTGCTAAAGCTCTAATTATACTAACATTAAGTGTTTTTTAATGCGATAATTTTTGTGTTTAGATTGTTGAAATATTAAAATTGATTTGATTTGATTTGATTAAATTTAATTTTTTAATATAATTTAAATTGTGTTAGTCTAAGTTTAATTAGGGTTGTATATAAATAGTCATAGTATGTATTTTTATTTTGTATAATTCATTAATTGAATAATAGAATTTTTATCTCCTTTATTATTCTCTCTTTCTCTCTTCACTAATAGTGCTTCACGCACTAACAAATTGGTATTCAGAGCTTTTTGTTATTGTTCTTGATCGAGTTTTCAAGAACTTCACGTTAGAGATCGTGTTTCCAAGACAAGTGAATCAACTGCTGTAAAGATGACTAGTGATAAGGGCATTCTGAATTCTCTTTCAATGTTTGACGGCAAAAATTGGATCCGATGGAAAAAACATATGCAATCTTTGTTTGGCTTCCATGAAATCCTATAAGTGATTACCGACGACGTTCCTGCGCTGACTGCAAATGCAATCGACGAACAGAAAAAGCCCACAATAAAGTCAAGAAGAAAGATTACAAAGTCGTTTATTGCATTCAAACGGCAGTCGACGCTGTTAACTTCGACAAGATTTCTCATGCTGAAACGGCGAATGAGTCATGGGATATTCTGGTGAAGTATTACAAAGGAGGTGATAAAGTCAAGGGTGTCAAGTTACAAACCTTGCATCGACAATATGAGATGTTGTCGATGGAAGATGATGAAAGAGTTACATAATATGTGTCGAAGGTTCATATACCCGTCCATCTCATGAACGGTTGTGGTGAAACCATAACTAATAAGATGATAGCTGAGAAGGTAATGAGTACGTTAACCTCTCACTTTGATCACGTTATCATAACTATTCAAGAATCCAACAAACTTGAAACCCTAAAAATGGAAGATTTGGTTGGTTCGTTAGAGGCGCATGTGATGAAGATTGTCGAAAGAAAAGGAGTTTGGAACTCGATACAGGCACTACAAGCTCAGACATGGAAAAGGAATGGTGGTTCTAACAAGTTCAAAGGCAATGTCGACAAGACTCAAGGAAATAAGTCTTGGTTGAACCCTCACAAGCATCGGGTCAAAGACAGAGCTTCTGAATCCTCGAAAAGAATAGGAGGAAATTATTGAAAGGACAAAGAAGATACAAAAGGTGTGTAGTGCTATAACTGTGAAAAGTTGGGTCATGTAGCCAGTAATTGTTGATACAGAAAAGACAAGGGATCGACAGACAAAGACGAAGGAGTGAACCTTGCACACCAAGATTCATATGATTCTGAAGGTGTATGGTGGTTATGGCTGCAGTTGCAGATAACCATGTCGAATCCAAGATCTGGTTTCTCGACTCAGGCTGCTCGAACCACATGACTGGTCGAAAGGAGTGGTTGGAAAATTTTGATGAGTCGAAGAAGAGCAAGGTAAAACTTGCTGATAATATCTCGTTGCAAGCAGAAGGTACTGGCAACATAGTCTTTCAAATGAGTAATAGAGGGAAAGCTATGATCAAAGATGTGTTCTATGTACCTGGAATAAAGTGTAACTTGTTAAGTGTTGGACAACTAGTCGAAAAAGGTTTCTCAGTTGTCATTAAAGATGGAGTTTTAAAATTGTTCAACACCAAGAACAATTTGGTCTTAAATTCTCCTTTGTCGAAGAACAGGGCGTTTAAGACCATGATCAGTTCGATAAAAATACAATGTCTAAAAACTGTTGTCGACAACAAGGATAGTTAGTTGTGGCATTTGAGGTTTGGACATTTGAATTTTTGATCACTTAATCAGTTGATTACTTAAGATATGGTATATGGTATCCTAAGTTTTGAGATATCCGAAAAACTTTGTGAAGGTTGTTTAGTCGGAACGCAATCTAGAAACTCTTTTATTTTGACTATGCCAATGAGATCATCATGCATAATCGAAGTGGTACATTCAGATATATGTGGTACATTCGAAGAACATACCATTGGTGGAAACATATATTTTGTTTCGTTTGTCGATGATTTTAGTCGAAAGTTATGGATCTATGTGATCAAGAGAAAAGACAGAATATTTTAAATCTTTGAGATTCAAGATGCTTGTCGAAAACTAAAGTGAGAAGAGGATCAAAGTTCTGAGAACAGATGAAGGTGGTGAATACACTTCGGAAGAGGTAACTTCTCTTACACGCCTCAACATAATGGAATTGCAGAAAGAAGAAACAGAATCGTATTGGATATGGCGAGATGCATGTTGAAGCAAAAGAATTTGCCAAAATTTTTATGGGGTGAAGTTGTTTCGACTGCAATTTATATCCTGAACAAGTGTCCTACCAAGATATTAAAGAACAAGGTTCCTGAATAAGTATGGAGTGGAAAACAACCCTCACTGAGTCATTTGAATGTGTTTGGCTCTATGTGTTACAAGCATGTTCCTGATGCGAGAAGAATGAAGTTTGATGACAAGAGTGAACTTATGATTATGGTAGGATATCACAAGACTGGTGCATACATATTATTCAATCTAATTAATGAAAATATTGTGTTAAGTCGGAATATTGTGATTGATGAAAATTTTGCCTGGGATTGGAATTCTAGTAATTTAGTTAACAAGCCATTGATGAGCTTCAATTTTGACGAAGAAACTGATGAAGTCAAAGTCGAAGGAATTGCTGAGAATCTAGTCGAAGTCGAAGGAATTGCTGAGAATCCAGTCGAAGTTGAAGTAGAAGCAGTTGTTGGCATTCCAGAAACAGTTGAAGAGGTTGTGGCTAAAACAAGCCTAAGACCTCAAAGAAATAGAGTTCTTCCAATAAGACTTCATGATTATGAGGTTGTGGGTGATGATGAAGTCACACCATATGGAGAATTAGTTCATGTTACTTTACTTGCAGGTGTTGAGCCAATCAACCATAATGAATCTTTGAAGATTAAACAGTGGAAGTTAGCTATGTTCGAAGAGTTACAGGCAATCAAAAGAAACAATACATGGGAGTTAGTCGAATTGACAACATATACAAAAGCTATCAAAGTGAAGTGGGTGTTCAAGTTGAAACACAATGTTGATGGTTCGATAGCAAGACATAAAGCAATTTTAGTAGCTCGAGGGTTTCTTCAACGAGAAGGACTCAACTAATCTGAAGTATTTGCTCCAGTAGCAAGATTGGAGACTATTCGACTAGTGGTAGCATTGGCATGCAATCAAGGTTGGTCGACATTTCATTTAGATGTGAAATCAACATTTCTGAATGGTCCTTTAGATGAAGATGTAAGAACAAGATTTGGTTCTGTAATATTATCTCTAAGTTTTGATGATAACAAATGAGTATGATTGTATGAACAATTTTGTTATACTAATGTTTGTTATTGTTGAGTACTAAACAAACAGGTTCTACTTTTGATGGATGGTGTGACCAAGACATTAGAAGAGAAATGATTTCGCTTCTATGCTACACAAGTTCTGATTGAATAATAGAAAGACACTCCAGAAGACTCTGAAGTGTAAACTCTGATATTTGTCTGAAGAAACCAATCAAAAGATCTGAAGACAGAAGTTGTTACTTATGTCCAGATGCTAAAGACTCAAGCTTCTAAACACAACGTATTCTAAGGAAACATGTCAGAAGATCTGAAGATATAAGTTGTTACTTACGTCCAGATGATAAAGACACACGTTTCCAAAGACAACATGATTCAAGAAACAAAGTTAGAAGATTTAAAGACAAAGTTTCTACTGAAGTCCAGATGGTGAAAGCTTGTGTTTCTATTTATGAAATTCTAAAAATAAGGGTTCTGAAGACCAAGTGCTGAAGACTATAAAAGACAAAAGGTCTAAAGATTCTAAAGACTTGAAGTTATAAGACCCAAGGTTCAAAGAAAAGGTTCTCATAACCAAGTGCTAAAGACTCTAAAGACGCAGTTCTGAAGACTCTGAAGACTTGAAGTTCTGATGACCTAATGTTATGTTCTCGCTTCTAAACTCATGCTCACAAAAGCCTTTGAAGTGCATAAGGAAAGAATATAATGTTAATATGGTACAAATAGTACATAGTACAATTAACGTTTCATTCCACTACCATGAAAGGACGGACGCGTCACACAATCTTGTCCCCCACGTTATTGTTCAAGCTGCCAATGTTTTTGAAAATTCCAAGAGTATCCCTCAATGGATACATTATGTTAATGGCTATATAAAGGCTTGAAGACTAAGAAAGAAAGTGGAGAACTACTAAATATTTCACGCGCAAACGTTGTTTATTGTTTCACATTCTAAGTCACTGTTCATAAAAATAGTTTACATACTCATCTTTTTAGAAGCAATACTCTTGTAAACAAAACTTGTATTCAAACTGTTGTTTGATATTCCTTAAGGGACCGGGTAGGTCTAAATCCTTAAGAAGTCTAGAGCCTGCGAGTATTAGAATTTGTTAGTCACTTGCGGGTAGCTTGTGCATTATAATAATCAGGTTTATTATTAGTTGATATTCCTTAAGGGACGGGGTAGGTCTGAATCCTTAAGAAGTCTAGGGCTTGCGAGTATAGAGGTTGTTAGTCACTTGCGGGTAGCTTGTGCAAATTGTAATCAGTTTGGTTATAGTGGATTAAGTCCTCGGTTGAGTGAGGCGAAATCACCTTGGCGGGTGGACTAGACTAGCTTGATAATTTTCAAGTGAACTAGTATAAACATACATTGTTCTTTAATTCTTGTTCTTAGTTATTGTTATTATCAAGAGTGAAGGAAAAATAATTTTTAACTTAAAGGGGAATAGTTTTAAAAGAAGAGTTTTGTTTTTAAAACCCAATTCACCCCCCCCCCCCCCCTTTGTTGTATTTTTCACACGTTCAATTGGTATCAGAGTTGCGGTTTTGAGATGATAAAAAGTTTGAATTTTTATCAACACTTACAGTGTCCAATACCGATCTAATGTGTGTGAAAAACCAATGGCTACATCTATTTCCACGGTTGATAATAGGGATAATGATAGAGATCACTATAGTTCAAAACCTCATATGTTTGATGGGGAGAAATTGGACTATTGGAAGGATAAAATAGAAAGTTACTTTCTAGCATATGACTTGGATCTATGGGACTTGTTAGTTGATGGTTACACTCACTCAGTAGATGATAAAGGTCATAAGATTGCAAGAAGTGCAATGACCGAAGCACGGAAGAAAGTATGCAGAAATCACTACAAAGCAAGAACTATTCTTCTAAGTGTTATCTCATATAATGAATATGAGAAAATCAAAGATAGAGAGACTGCAAAGTCTATCTTTGATTCTCTTCAGTTAACACATGAAGGCAACGCACAGGTGAAAGAAACAAAGGCTCTGGCCTTAATTCAAAAATATGAAGCCTTCAAGATGGAAGACGTCGAATCTGTGGAAACAATGTTTTCAAGATTTTATACTCTTGTGGCAGGACTTAAGGTTCTGAACAAAGGTTACTCCACCACAGATCACGTTAAAAAGATTATCAGAAGTCTTCCTGTTAAATGGAGACTGTTGTACCCCAAAATTTGCCCTCCCATATTTCTCAAAACATTTCAAGAAAATTCACAAGTCCAACCCGGCGCGTTATATTCAGGTGTTCTTTCGCCAAGATATCTCTGATAACATATTCTCAATTTCAGGTTCGGCTCAAGAGTCAATTCTTTAAAGAAGGTATCCGAATGTGTGAGTTTTCTTGAAGAAATATAGTGAAAAAGTGTGCTGAAAGTGCAGTTTTTACGCACTAAAAAATTCATAACTTGAAGATCATGACTCGTTTTGAACCCGTTCCGGTGGCCAAAATTCCGTCTTGACATTATCTACGTTTTCATCTCTCACGGCTGGAAGCCAATTTCGATCAGAAGGTCTTCAAAAATGTGGATTTATCAAGTATTTTTATGCAGAAAATTTGTGACAAAAGTTTATTTGCGTCATGTTCAGAAAATCATAACTTGGTCGATTTTCATCGTATCGAGCTGGTTCCAGTGCCAAAATTTCACAAATTGAGTTGGCTACATTTTCACATAAGGTATTGAGTTCAAACGGTATTCAAAAGGCCTTCGTTTTTTGCTCAGAGTGCGTGACACGCTGAAAATCCTGAATGCTGAATATTATTTCATCTGAGCCGAAACTTCGAAAATTCATAACTCGGTCAATTTTTATCGGATTGGACTCATATTTTTACACAAGGTCACTGACTCATAGATCTACAACTTTTCTTCAAAAGTCGAGACCAAATTATGCACCGATCAATACCAGTTTTTTATTGAAGAACGTGTCGGAGTCGACACTAGAGCCCAAAATAAGTTTGTCTGAGCTGAAACTTCAAAAATTCATAACTAATTCACCGTTTATCCGATTGAGTCGATTTTCGGACAGGAGTTAGTTCTCGATATCGGATACATTTTATTTTCACATTTCAACTTCAAAAAATGCACTTAAGTCCCTGCGATTTATCCTGGAAAGTGACGAATTCAAGTGAATATTGGAGGCCCAATTGCACATTCAAAGCCCATTTGCTTTACCCTAATTTCCATTATATAATCACTTTCTTTTCACACAAACCAAGGAGGAGGAAAAAGAGAGAAAAAATCTTGCCACAACACTGTCAGAATATCAAACTCTTTCAAGAACCCTAAAACCTTGAAATCCTTATTACAAATCCCTCTCTCACTACAAACAAGCCATCACAGTTACAAACCAACATCTTATTACTTCTTCAGTAAGGGTAAGGCTGGCTTGATCTCCATGATCCAAAAGGCATAAAAGCATTCATGTCACTACTTTTCCAGTAAGGGTAAGGTTGATTTGATCTCCATGATCAAAAGGGTATAATCATTCATACATGCCATATTGTGCCTAAACATTAAATTTCTTCATATGTTGGTTTTATTTGAATTTTTATGATTTTATTTAATGTGTTCATGAGGTTGCAGATTTAGACAGGATCCCATGCAGGTTCGTTAAGGAACGTTGAGGACAAAAGCCAAATGGCCAAAAGCCAAAAGCCAAATGGCCAAAACAGAATATTTTATACATGACACCAATACGTGGCGAGACAGACATCCTGAGAAGATTAAGGAACGTTGAGGCCAGAACACAAATGGCCAAAAGCAAAAGCCAAAAGCCAAATGGTCAAAGTAGAACAACTTATGCATGAAACTCAATCCAATGGCCAAAGAATGCAGACCACGGTACTCAGGAGTCAATACTTTAAAAAACCTCCCCTTGGGCCAGACACCCCTTTGCTCAATTTTTAATTTTTATTTGTTTTTCCTTTTTATTCTTTTAATTGTTTTTTAATTGTTTTCTTTTAACTCCATAAAATAATTTTCATAATAACTATAAAATACAGAAAAATCAAAAAATGTTTATTTTATTAATATTAATTTTACTATTATTATTTTTGTAAATAAACTTTAAACAATTAATTAGATTAATTTAGGTTTCAAAACTTTAATATTTTTCTTAATAAATTAATTATGTAGAAATTAGGGTTTTTAACTTTTTCATCATAAATAATTTTCTCATCATTATTATTATTATTAACTACTAATTTATTTTGTAAATAAACATGTACATAAATTCTTTAGTAAATTAAGTTAAACTTTAACATTTTTCTCAAATAATTAAAAATAACTTAGAATTAGGGTTTCTTTTAATTTTAATTTTAATTTTCTTATTTCATAAATACAAAAAAAACCTAAAAAACACTTCTTTTATTTCAATAAATAATTAATTAATTTTTAATTTCAATTTAACTTCAAAAGGGTCCAACGCCCTCGTTTTCAATTTTAATTCAATTCACACATTTTATTTATTCCTTCTTTTAAATATTGATGTAATTCTCCCAAAGCCGTGTAAATATTTATCTTTCGCACTTTACTTTATTTCTTTATTTTATGTCAAATCGGGTCCTGGATATAATTTGGCGATGTGGACCCGCGCCTTTGTAATAGCTTAGGAACTTTACATTTCCCGCATTTTTTTTAACTGTTAATAAATGCATGCAAGAATGGATGAATAAAAATAAAAACAAACGCATAGATCACTTTGACATGAACAAGACAAAATAAATGAAAACGACACACGAATCACACACCACCCCTAGGGTACGTCTCACTGTTGCCTTGCCTCGAAAGGTGATCGTCGAGTAGAGGATATCTTAGTAAGTCCTCATGATCCGGGAACCTGGCATGAGGGTAGCTTCTAAGGTATCTTCCTATTGCTCTGGTGATCACCATGTCCCGAACCTCGAATTGACCCGAATACCTCCAACGGTGGTGCTACCTACCTCTCAATGGTGGGATGGCACTACTTTAAAGGACATCTACACAGACGAATTCCTTAGGGTAGGTAGACGAATCTAGATACTTGCTCTAATTTCAAAATAAATCAAAATTACTTTTCACACCAACACATTTTCAAAAAGCTTTCGAAAGCATTTTTTCAAACACTCTTGAGGACCGATACAAGAGTCGAACTGGAATTTTCAAAGAAACTTTTTTTAAAACCCATATTGAAAAGCAAACAAACCATTTTTGAAAACACAAATGAGCAAGTATCTAAGAGCCCATGGATAACCATGGATAGAAAGGGTGCTAACACCTTCCCTTTCTATAATCTACCTCCCGAACCGAGAGCAATCTCTTTAAGGAATTTTTCTGTGCTTTTGTCCTTTCCATCTGGAGAAAATAAAAGACGGTGGCGACTCTTGCTTCCGCGACATTTCGCGAACCAGCGTTAAACAGTCAGTTCCAGATCCACCGATCACAGAGACCAATGGTAACTTCCTTATAATTGGCAAAGGATCTGAATAACACCTCTCTTGAGGAGTTGGTTAGCTCTTTAAGAAGCCATGAAATAGATCTGGAACAAGATGAACCTCGGAAGATGGTAAAATTAGTTGCTCTAAAGTCTACTTCTGGGAAAACCCAGGCTTACCAAGCTAAGGAAGAATCTGAAGAAGGTTCAGATGATGATGAACTCTCCTTAATATCCAGAAGAATAAGTCAAATCTGGAAGCACAGACAAAGCAAGTTCAGAGGTCAATGAAGGACGTATGGAAGAGGTGAATCCACTTCCGGTCATAGAAATGCTTCTGGAAAAGAAGTCACTTGTTTTGAATGCAACGAGCCTGGACATTACAAAAATGATTATCCAAAGCTTAAGAAATACAAAAAGCCTAAAAAGTCTTATAAAGCTAAGAATGGCCTCATTGGAAGATAGGATGATTCAGAATCAGAAGATGAAGATTCTGATGAAGAATAGGAAAACATGGCATTCATGGACAGGACCAGCAGGGGAGAAACAGTATCAGAAGACGAACTGACAATTGATTATGAGTCAGACTCTGATGACGGCAAAGAGGTACTTTCTTCTTTATCTCGTTCTGAACTTGAAATTGGTTTAACATAATTAATGAAAAGGTATCAATCTCTTATAAGTAAACACAAAATCTTGAAAAAGAGTGTTGTGGCTACTTCAGAGAACACGACTAAACATGAGCAAATTATTTCTGTTTTAAATGAAAAATTATTTGCTTTACAAAAATCAAACACTGCTCTAAAAAGTAAAGTGTCTAGATTAGAATAAGAGATTATCTCTAACACATCTGCTATTGATGAAGTAATTAAATATGATAGAGCATTTCAACACTTCCTTTCTAAAAGCATATATAGAAGAAAAATGGCTTCAATGATCTATGATGTTAGCATAAATGGAAGAAGAGGCTTAAGGTATTCAGGACCATCAAAGAAAAATGATGAGACTCTGAATGTCAAACCAAAACCTCTTTCTGAACATTTTGTGCCTGCTGGCACAAATTTGAAATGTCCAAAACAAGGAAGTTTTGATACTTCTATAGCACGAACACAGACACAGAAGAAAATTTTTAAACTAAAGTATCATGCACAAATTTCACATGATTATTCTGTTACACAAAAATCCAAAGGGGTCAGAACCTCTGGAACTTTTAACAAAAGAGGACCCATAAAGTGGGTACCTAAGGATCAGATAATCTACATTGTTGATCTCCTTAATGGTGCCATTGAAACACCAGTCATGGTACCTGGACAGTGGATGCTCACGACACATGATGTGCGAAAGGTATATGTTCCAAGATTTGGAACTTAAGTCTGGAGGCGTCTTTGGTTTCGGAGGCAATCAGAAGGGAAAGATCATCAGATCTAGAACGATTGGTAATGGTAAATTTCCTTCTATTAATAATGTTCTTTTAGTCGAGAGTATGATGCATATATTATTGTTTATTAGTTAACTTAGTGACAATGGTTATGACGTTATCTTTAATCAAATGTCATGTAAAGTTCTTAGTCAGAAGGATGACCCAATTCTGTTCAATGGCAAGAGGAAGGACAATATTTATAAAATAAGATTATCAGATTTGGAAAATCAAAATGTAAAATGTCTTCTGACCATTCAAGAAGAGCAGTGGGTCTGGCATCGATGTTTGGGTCATGTTAGCTTGAGAAAAAAATTCTCAACTAAATAAACTTGGATTAGTCATAGGCTTGCCCATTCTGAAGCATACTTCAGAGGCTCTTTGTGAATCTTGTTAGAAAGGAGAATTTTCCAAAACCTCTTTCAAAGCTAAAAAGATTGTTTCTACTACTAAGCCATTAGAACTTCTTCACATTGACTTATTTGGACCAATGAAAATTACTTCTGTCAATGGTAAGAAATATGGACTTATCATTTTGATGATTACAGCAGGTGGACATAGGTAAAATTCTTGAAACACAAGGATGAGTCATACTCTATATTTGCTTCCTTTTGTTCCCAAGTGAAAAATGAAAAGGGTTGCAGAATAGTTAGAGTTCAAAGTAATCATGGTGAAGAATTTGAAAATAAAAATTTTGAAAAACTTTTTGATTCAAATGGCATAATACATGATTTTTCTTGCCCTAGAACTCCATAAAAATGGGGTTGTAGAAAGGGAAAATAGAACTTTGTAAGAAATGGCTCGCACCATGATCCAAGAAACTCAAATGGCTAAGCATTTCTGGGAAGAAGCAGTAAATACATCATGCTATATTCAAAATAGAATCTCCATAAGACCTATTTTGTGTAAGACTTATTATGAATTATGGAAGAATAGAAAGCCCAACATTTCCTACTTCCATCCATTCGGGTGTATTTGTTATATGTTAAACACTAAAGAGAATCTAGGTAAGTTTGACTCCAAACCACATAAGTGTCTGCTGTAACACCCTGATTTTTTTGGAATTATTTTATTGGAATAAAATAGGTGATGAGATATGCTTATATGTGTTGATGATCTTATGATGCATTTTGATAATTATGTCGGAAAGTTAGAAGTAGTGATAATTGAAGAAGTTAGGGGTGTATGGTTAAAAATATAGAGACATTGGGGATGAATGAAGAATATTAGCAACATTAGTATTATTATTATTACTATTATAATTACTACTATTATTATATGAGATAAATAATATTTTATAATATTAATAATTAATAATTAAAATAAACCCAGTAATAAGAGGTGGGGCAAAGTTGGTATATAGATTTAGGGGTCTAAAGTGTGTAGTTAGAACAATAGAAGTAAAAACACGAGGAATAAAATGTAGAAGTGAGAAGAGAAGAATGGAGAGAAGAACGAAGAGAAGAGAAGAGCATACAAGCTAGGATTAGGAATCTCCGGTAGAGGGCTTAGAATCATAAAACCTAAGGTAAGGATGGGGTTCTGACTCTCTAATAGGTGGTTTGATTGTGGGTAGATGATGATATTGAATGTTAGGTTTTCGGGGTAAATTATTGTGAAATTGATTGTTGTAATTGCTTGTAAATGATGCAATTGGTGTGTTGATTGTGTTGGAAATATGGTATATGATGTGTGTTGACGATTTAAAGTAATTGATGTATTTGATATTTCATGAAAAGTGGTTTTTGGATGAGATTTTATAGCAGAAAAATTCAGGTTTTTGGGTCTGTTCGCGATGGGTAATCGGTTACTG
Organism: Vicia faba; assembly: GCA_948472305.1. NCBI lineage: Eukaryota > Viridiplantae > Streptophyta > Magnoliopsida > Fabales > Fabaceae > Vicia > Vicia faba. Next base: position 4,143,358 of record OX451738.1, on the reverse strand, counting down.
TTGTTTGTGTTTTTGAACATTTGGCTACTGACTTGCAGTAACCAGTTATCGTAACTGGGTAACTGGTTACCGTAATTGGGTAACCGTTTACCGCGAAGAATTTTGGGAAAAAGCATGGTTACTGTCTTACATTAACCAGTTACCATGACTGGGTAACCGGTTACCGCTGTGTTGGACAGAATTTTTGAAAACTTGAAAACTCCATAACTTTTGACTCGGGTGTCCGTTTGATGTGCCGTTTGGACCATTGGAAAGCTAAAAATATTTTATAAAATTTGGTAATAATTTTGATGACAGTATAATAAGGTTTTATTGGAAGTATTCTGATGTGTGCGTATGTTGTAATGCAAAATGTTATGATTAATTGTATCGGTGATGTATCGATGATGTGTGAAGGAATTATAGGTGATATTGCAGTATTACGAAGATGACGTTAGCCTAAAATTGGAGTGATATTGATGATTATGATTATGGTTTCATAATTTTGGTTATAGCATGTCGTATTTCATACATCATTGAAGGCTTATGCCCTGGCCTGTATTGGCAATCGTTGAAGGCTTATACCCTGGTCTGTATTAGCAATCATTGAGGGCTTATACCCTGGCCTGTATTGGCAATCGTTGAGGGCTTATGCCCTAGCCTGTATTGGCAAATGTTGAGGGCTTATGCCCTGGCCTATATGGCAATTTGTTGAGGGCTTATGCCTTGTTGGTACCACATGTATTTTGGATCAAAGTCAATTGCATTGCATTTATTGAATTGTTGAATTGTGGAATTATTGAATTGTGGACTTGTTGAAGTGGTGTGACTAATAAATGTCTAACTTGAAATCTTGCATGATATACCTGTTGTTTACTCATAATTATATTACTTATTATATTGTCATGATATCTCACCCTTACTGTTTGAATGTTGTCTCTACATGGGTAACGTGCAAATAATTAGGAGTAGTGCGAAGTCGCGGAGTCTAGAAGAGGTTGCTCCTTTTAATTTGAATGAGTTTTATTGCTCTGATACATAACACCGGGGAGATAAATGCTCGATTCTTTTATTTTAGTTGATGTCTTCTTTGAGGATTTTGGGAGTGTTATAGACTCTCTTTTAATTGATTAAATTGTTGATTTTACGATGGTTGAAAATTTTAGAAAAATTATGAAATTATTTCCGTTACGTTATTAAAGTTGAAGTTTTAAAGACTATGTTGAAATGTTGTCAGTTCATCTGAAATGTGTGTTATGTATCCGTTTTATCTTAATTGAGAAAATTTGAATATGTTGAATGATGTGACATCCTATTTTGGAGTTTTATTTTACTCTGATTTTTATTAAAATCACCGTTAGGGAAATAGGGTGTTACAATTGGTATTAGAGCAGGTCGATCTGTCCGGCCAGGTTGTTGAGTCAATAGTGTGGTGTGACAGTGGAATATTGTCGATGTTTTTCTATCTAACTGTTGTTTGATGTTGCAAGTTGAAGCAGAGTTATGGATGGAAGAGGAAATGGGGCACTTGCTAATGTGCTGCATGCTTTGGCTCAGGAAATGCAGAATCATCCTAATACTGCAGTGAACAATGTGGCTCGTGCCTTGGAAAATTTCTAGAGGAACCATCCACTTGCGTTCAAGGGAAAGCATGATCCTGAAAGAGTGCATGAATGTCTCAAAGATATTGAAAGAATCTTTCGAGTCACGGATTGTTCGGATGCACAGAAGGTGCGTTTTAGTATGCATATACCGACAAGAGAGGCCGATGACTGGTGGGTTTCCACTCGCCAGAGGCTTGAAGGCACATGTGAGGCTATTACTTGGGTTGTGTTTCAAAGGGAATTTCTGACGAGGTATTACCCAGAGGATGTCTGTGGGAAGAAGGAAATCAAATATCTAGAACTGAAGCAAGGAGAATTATCAGTAACTGAGTATGCTACCAAATTCGTGGAGTTGGCAAACTTTTATCCTCATTATAATGAGGAGACAACTGAATTCTTTAAGTGCATCAATTTTGATAATGGCTTGCATTCTGAGATCAAGAAGGCCATTGGATATCAGAGGATCCGTAAGTTCCCTGAATTGGTGAATAGCTGCAGAATTTATGAAGAGGACAATAAGGCTCACTACAAAATTGTCAATGAAAAGAGGGGCAAGCAACAACAGTATCATGGGAAGCCTTACAATGTTCCAGCTGACAGGGGTAAGCAGAGGGTGGAAGATGGTAAGTGGACTAGTGGGGAAGGTGCCATTACATGTATCGTATATTACAAATGTGGAAGACCTGGTCATCAAAGTAATGCATGTACCAGGGAGGTGAAGAGGTGTTTTCGCTATGGTAAGACCGGGAATGAGGTGGCGGAGTGTCAACACAAAGCAAAAATATGTTTCAACTGTGGCGAGGAAGGACATATTAGCACCCAATGTCAAAAATCGAAGTGAGCTTAAACCGGTGGAAGGGTGTTTTCTTTAGCTGAGACTCAGACATCTGGTAGAGACCACTTGATTAGAGGTATATGTATCATTAATAGTATTCCTTTAATTACTATTATTGATCCTGACGCTACTCATTGTTTTATTGCTGCTGATTGTGCTAAAAATTTAGGTCTTGCCTTGTCTTCTATGAACAGAGAAATTGTTATCGATACTCCAGTCAAGGGGTCAGTGACTACTTCTCTAGTATGCTTGAAGTGTCCTTTGTCCATCTATGACAGAGACTTCCGTGTTGATCTAGTTTGTTTACCGTTGAGTGGTCTGGATGTAAGTTTGGGTATGAACTGGTTAGAATATAACTATGTTCATATTAACTGTTATAACAAGTCGGTATGGTTTTCTACTCCTGAAGAGGAAGAGGGAGATGGTTTCTTATCTACTAGGCAGTTGAAGGAGTTATTGCAGGACGGAGCTCATTTGTTTTCTTGGATGGCGTTTTTACCTATTGAGAGTCAGGCCATAATTGATGAGTTGTAGGTTGTGCATGACTTTCCCGAAGTTTTTCCTGATGACATTACAGACGTGTTGTCCGAAAGCGAAGTGGAATTTTTTATTTATCTTGTACCTGGTACCAAACCTATTTCTATGTCACCATACAAAATGTCAGCATCTGAATTGTCAGAATTGAAGAAGCAATTAGAAGAGTTACTTGAAAAGAAGCTTATGAGACCAAGTGTATCTCCTTGGGGAGCTCCAGTATTACTTGTGAAGACAAAAGATGGAAGTATGAGACTGTGTGTCGATTATCGACAATTGAATAAAGTGACAATAAAAAACAGGTTCCACTTCCGAGAATAGACAACTTGATGGATCAATTGGTGGGTGCATGGGTGTTTAGCAAGATTGACTTGAGATCGGGCTATCACCAGATTCAAGTAAAGGATGAATACATTCAAAATACATCTTTCAGAACTCGGTATGGACATTACGAATATTCGGTGATGCCTTTAAGTGTTACCAATGCGCTGGGAGTGTTTACGGAATATATGAACCGCATCTTTAACACTTATTTGGATCAGTTTGTTGTAGTGTTCATCAATGATATTTTGATTTATTCTAAATCCAGAGAGGAACATGTTGAACATTTGTAGATTGTATTGCAAGTGTTGAAAGAGAAGAAGTTATATGCAAAGTTGTCAAAATGTGAGTTATGGTTGACAGAAGTCAGCTTTCTTGGTCATGTTATTTCAGGTGATGGTATTGCTTTAGATCCGTCTAAGATAGATGCAATGTTGCAATGGGAAGCTCCAAAATCAGTTACGGAGATTAGAAGCTTTTTGGTTTTGGTTGGCTATTATAGGATATTTATTGAAGGTTTTTCTAAATTGGCACTTCCATTAACTCAACTAACTTGTAAAGGTAGAGCATTTGTGTGGGACATCCAATGTGAAGAGAGTTTTGTTGAGATAAAGAAGAGATTGATGACGGCTCCAATCTTGATATTACCTAATCCTGAGGAATCATTTGTGGTATATTGTGATGCTTCTGAATTAGGTTTAGGTGGTTTGCTCATGCAGAATGATAAAGTGGTTGCTTATACGTCGAGACAATTGAGGATTCATGAAAGAAACTATCCTACTCATGATCTGGAATTAGCTACAGTGGTGTTTGTGCTGAAGATTTGGGAGATCATCTCTATGGTTCTAGGTTTGAAGTGTTTAGTGATCATAAAAGCTTGCGATATCTATTTGATCATAAGAAATTAAACATGAGGCAGAGGAGATGGTTGGAGTTATTGAAGGACTACGACTTTAGCTTGAATTATCATCCAGGTAAAGTTAATGTTGTAGCTGACACTTTGAGTCAAAATACTTTTCATATGTCTGCTATGATGGTTAGAGAACTAGAGTTGATCGAACAATTCAGAGACATGAGTTTGGTCTGTGAAGTGACACAACGAAGTGTGATGTTGGGAATGTTGAAGATTAACAATGACTTCTTATATGATATTAAAGAAGCTCAAAAGTTAGATGTGAAGTTGGTAGATTTGATAGTCGGGAGTAACAAATATGAAGATAGTGACTTTAAAATAGATGCCCAAGGTATGTTGAGATTCTGAATTAGAATTTGTATTCCTGATGATGCTGAAATGAGAAAGACGATTCTGGAAGAGAGCCATAGAAGCAGTTTGAGTATTTATCTGGGAGCTACCAAGATGTATCACGACTTAAAGAAGATATTTTGGTGGTCCAGGTTGAAGCGAGACGTGGCACGGTTTGTGTATGTATGTTTGACTTGTCAGAAGTCGAACGTTGAACATGAGAAACCTGTTGGACTATTGGAACCTTTAGACGTTCCAGAGTGGAAATGGGATAATATATCTATGGACTTTGTGATGGGGCTTCCAAGTACTCCAAGAGGGCGCGGTGCGATTTGGGTGATTGTTGATAGATTAACAAAATCATCTCATTTCATTCCGATCGGTATTAATTTTCCTGTACCAAAGTTGGCGAAGATTTATATTCGAGTAATTATGAATTTGTACGGTGTTCTGTCCAGTGTGGTGTCAGATAGGGATCCGAGATTTACTTTTGATTTTTGGAAGAGTTTACAGGATGCATTGTGTTCAAGGCTGAAATTGAGTTCTGCATATCATCCACAGACGGATGGTCAGACGGAGAGGACTATTCAGTCGCTAGAAGATTTGTTGAGAGCTTGTGTTCTAGAGAAAGGAGGTACATGGGATAGTTGCCTTCCATTGATTGAGTTCACCTAAAACAATAGTTTCCATTCTAGTATTGGTATGGAACCTTTTGAGGAGTTCTATGGTCGAAGGTGCAATACACCATTATGTTGGTATGAATTTGGTGAAAATGCAGTACTTGTACCTAAAATCATACGAGAAACTACAGAGAAAATGGAGATGATCCAAGAGAAGATGAAAGCCTCGAAGAGTAGGTGTTGTACCCCAAAATTTGCCCTCTCCTTCTTCAGGAAATCATCTTGGATTCTCAAGGTCCATCTGAAACAAATCCAAGTCCTGAGTTATCTTTTTTGCCCAAGCAGACCATTTACAAGAGCAATATGATCACACAGGCTCTAAAGACAATGCTTTTATCTTGAGAAAAAAATTAAATTCTAAACACTTGAAATGTTTCTTTTTAAAAATAAAAAAAAAAACTTCAGAACTTCTGGACCAATTCCAGATAAAAATGGTCAGAAGTTGCAAGCTTGGCTCAGCGTAGTCAGAAGTTGACTCTTTCAGCAGTTACACAAGCTCAGTCAGAATTTGCTAAAGGAATGCAAAAGAAGCAGGGAAGTCTGAAGGCTCTTTCAGAACATGCTGAAATCAGAAGACGAAAAGGTCAGAAGAGTGGGTGTTACACTGATACAGAATCTCTAAGCCCAGGAGGTCTAGAAGCAAATCCAAGGAACGTATCAAGAAAATCAAGAGAATCCCCAGAACTTACTAAGACAACAGGAAGCTAAGGCCAGAGCATGGTTTACGCTGTTCTTGTTAAAACAGAACTGCTGGTTCAAAGTTTGGTTTCCATTACCAGAATATTGATGTTGATAAGTCTTATCACCATTTAATGCTCATTAATGCTTCCAACCACTCCTGAACATTCATCCAAGAAATCCCTTCACGTGTGGCTTGGAAAACGCCTTTATGCAGACTCTGGCATGGGTCTACACGCCACCGCTCACTTAAGAGGTCACTTCTCTCCAATCCACGCCTGCTGCTGCAGCCTAGGCTGAAGGCTATCTGTTATCACAACTTCCCAGGAATTTCTGTCAAAGAACAATTCAAACTCTGTTGGCGCCTTTAATGTTCAAGGCACCCACAAGAACTTCGCCTATAAATAGAGAGTCATTATCCACTGAAAAAGGGCGCTTGAAGAAACAGAAAAATTGCTAAGAAAGAAACAGAAATCTTTGGCAAGAAAGTGTTGTGAAACTCTGCCAAAATCTCCAGTGCTTCATAACTTTGAAGTTCTTACCTTCAAACTTCATCAAACACCCAGTTTTTCTTTGTGAACCAAAAACCTCTTTTCAAACTTCTGACCCTACATACGCATACACTTTCACCTGCCTTTTTTCCAAAAAAAGGAATCTGTCCAGAACACCACCAGAGCCAAAAGCTAGCTTTCACCCACAAACTTTTCCAACAGCCAGGTAAGCACCTGTTGACCTTCATCACGCTGCTAAGCATCATCAGTTGTGCATACTCAAATAAACATAATGTAAATATCATGTTGTTGCTGTTTATATTCTGAGGATTTTCATACCTCAGAATGTTCTGAGCCAGTGTAGGACTTGCATGTGACCTTGTTGGTTCTGCCCTCTGAAACATTTTGACATTTGCTGGATCTGTTCCAAATATGTTTCCTGTTTTGTGGAATAACAACAAAATTGCAGATGTTCTGATTAGTACAGGGAAAAGCCAAGTGCTGACTTTGACGTTAGCACATCTGAAGCCTGTTTTGCTGTCAATGATATCAGAACCTCTGAGAGTTAGTGCCTTTCCAGCAGAATCAGAACTTCTGGTTTCTCCACTAACAAACTTCTGTCTTGCAGCGCAGGGGGGGTCAGAACTTCTGATTTCCCCACTAACAGGGTTCTGTTTTGCAGGTGCCAGAGTCAGAAGTTCTGACTCATACAGTTTAATCAAGAGGTTGATCATCTGGTAGCGGATCTGAGTCAGAACTTCTGATGACCTCTCAGCAGCGCGCTGGCTCCCTCTCTCTCTCTCTCTCTATATCTTAGTTTTTGCTATTTTCTTTTTTGTCTATTTTTCTCGTTGAACCCCCCATGTACAAATGTGTACCCCCATCCCCTAATTGTTGTAATAGCATAGGATTTTATATTTCCGCTTCTTATTGCTAGTAATTAGGACGTGTATGGCAAGATACAATCAATGAAATAGAAAATCCTAATTCAAAGAAAAAAAACTCTTGTATGCAATAAAACACACTTGCACACTAACACCCCTAGGGTTACCTCCACTTGTTGCCTTTCAAAATTGGGCCATATTGCATGTTAGGTCACTTTGGGCAAAACAAACAATTAAAATGATCATAGTCCCTCGATGACGCTTTCGAAAATTGCCTAAAAATGATCAAGTCCCTTAAAGAAAAATTGCCCAAAGATACTTGGCACCATTGCAATTATAGTCTAAACGATGACCCGCGCCTGTCCCTTTCACATCCTAACACAAGATTGTCCACCAAATACAATGGTGGAACAAAATTGTTAAAAGGGTTAAAACATAGCGATAATCTTTGAGAAAATTAGGGTAGATAGCTCTTGGTTACTTGCCAAATTGCAAAATAAAACACTTGCCATTTTTTTTCTTTTTCAAAACAACACATCACAATACACTTTCAAAACAAACTTTCAAAAAACATTGAAAACTTTTTCAAAAGACGTACACCTTTGTATACATCCCCACATGGATCATTACAAAGGTTGTCACCACATTGGCTTCTTTTCAAAACATTTTCAAACCCACACACACAAAGAACCATTTCAAACAATTGAAAATTAAGGCAAGTTGATCTAAGCAAGTAACTAAGAGCCCATGGATAACCATGGATAGAAAGGGTGCTAATACCTTCCCTTTCTATAATCTACTCCCCGAACCCAAGAAAACATCTCAAAGGTTTTTGCTGTGCTTTTTTAACCTTTCCTTAGGATAAAATAAAAAGTCGGTGGCGACTCTTGCTCAACCGAAACATTTGCGAAAACAAACGCAAAAATATAGTCAGTTCTCCCACCGTATCACAGAACTGGCGACTCTGCTGGGGAATATTTTAAAAGTGGAGTAACCTTAGGGCTTAGATCACCCTTTTGCATGACTAATTGTTTGCTTTGATTGCTTTACACCTTAGTTCTCTTGTTTGGGCTTGAAATCCTACACCTGGATTTGGGGAAACATTCATAGATAGCAATACGTTATGGAAACTGTGCGGGGTATACCGACACGGTTGAAGCAATAGCTATATTAGTGTGACATATTTGTGAGTACCGGTAACCCTTGAGTTCAATCAAGGAGAGTACAGGGCCGCTGAGTGATGTCACTAAGCACTAATGACCTAGAACCTTACTTGACCATCTTGGCCTTTTAGGGGTAGTGAGATGACCGGCTTTGGTGCAGTCCGAAGTTGGTAGATACTCGATACTACACTCATTGAGGGTTGTTTTCTTGGAATATTTTGGTCGCTAGTTAAGTGGCTAAACCAAAACAATGAACAATGAAAACAATCCAGTGATATTGAGCTCCTTAGAACCCGGTTACTATTTATAGGACAGGTTTTTAAGCCAACTACACTCAAGAGGGTACTTACCTATGAAACCCCATGCAAGCCTGAAACTAGGGTTTGGTGTGATTTGCTTGTACATATGTTTTGGCATACATCATGAACATCATAAAGCATCATATGCATTCACTAACCACTTCAAGGGTTTAGATCTTCATCTTTGTTCTTGTTTTGTAGGTCATGGAAATTCCTCGCAGAAAAACCATTCAAGTCAACCTTGTGAGAATCTCTCCTCAACTCAAGGAGCTCACCTCAAGAATTCCGGAAAGCTCATCCTTCAGTGAAAGATATGGTAGACTGCTCAGCTTAGCCAACACCAACATTGAAGAAGACAAGATGAAAGTGCTATTCCAGTTCTTTGACCCTCTTCACCACTGTTTCACTTTCCCTGATTACCAGTTGGTACCCACTTTGGAGGAATTTTCTCAACTCCTGAGAATTCCTATCCTTAATCAACTACCTTTCAACGGTACGGAAAAGGAACCAAAGCCTGAAGATGTTGCTCGAGCATTACATCTACAACCTTCTGACATCAAGGGGCATTGGGAAACTAGGAGCGGTGTCAAAGGCTTCTTAGCAAAATTCTTGTTTGAGAAGGCACAAGAGTGTTGGAATTCATTGGACCTACAAGCCTTTGAAGAGATTGTGGCACTCCTTATCTATGGGTTGGTCTTGTTCCCAAATTCCGATCAATTGGTAGATGTCAACGCCGTCAAAATCTTCTTGTCCAGAAATCCAATACCAACATTGCTTGGGGACATTCTTCACTCATTTTACACACGAACAATGAGAAAGAGGGGTGTTCTCATGTGTTGTACTCCTCTCCTTGCAAGGTGGTTTATTTCGCACCTTCCACAATCTGTCTTGAAGAATGACCAAGGCTCAAGGTGGTCCCAACGGTTGATGACTCTTACTCACTCTGATGTACATTGGTGTTCTCGGTCCAGAGAAAATGTCATCATCGTCGATCATTGCGGAGAGTTTCCTAATGTTCCTTTACTTGGCATTAGAGGAGGCATTGCCTACAACCCTTGTCTAGCTTTGAGACAATTTGGATATGCACGAAGGGATGGCCCTCACAACATGTTGATTCCTGACCTACTTTTTGACTTCAACAACGATGCGCAAGGACTTCGCCAAAGATTCATCAGAGCTTGGGGAAGACCCAACAAGGTTGATAGCAAGACACTGGGGCACAAGAACTCCATCCCTCTTGAACCTTACCTCAAGTGGGTACGGGCCCGAGCCCAGAGTCTAATGATGCCTTATCCTCATGTTCTCCCTATGATTAAAGAGCCCGTCAAGGAAGGAGAGGTTCCCTACACCATCCTACATCCTGACATGCCTACATCGTGGGAGGAGATGCAGAAGAGTTGGATCCAACTCAAGGAGGAACGGAACACTTTTGAAGCCAGCTTCTACGCCAGCGAGAAGAAGGTTTTAGAGCTCACCCGCCGACTCCATGAGCAAGAGGCCCTCAACACCTACATTGCGCCAAAGAGGATGTGCAACGTCTTTTTACCTTGAGAAGTTGTTTTTGTAATATTTGGCCCATGGGGCACTTATGTACTAACAAATCTTTTCTTATTAATATGACGTGCGTTCTTTTTGTCTGCAACAATTGTGAATTTCTAGAACCCTTGAATGCATTTGCATAGATAGCATCTCATGCATCATGTGCATAACATGTACCCTTTTTCTACAGGTTGCTTAATCTTCTTCGCGGTTTATTTTGAACAGTCATCATGAATCCAGACTCATCCAGTGAGCAAGCAATCAAGGCCCTTCAGGCCCAAAGTGCCCAGTTTCAAGAAATGGTCCTGAGCCTGGCCCAAGGTCAGCAAGAGTTAAAGGCTCTACTCCTGAAGAAGAAGAAGAAAAAGAGGACTGCGTTATTCAACACCAGACGCAGGTTTGGGAACACACTCCATAATGAGGCTGATCCAACTACTTCCTTCGCAGAGAAAGATAGTCCCCAAGGGGGAGGAACTCCTAGTCCTGCAGTCTCTGACAACAAGACGGACTACAATGACGAACAATACCCACCTGCTGCTGACAGATACAAGCAATTAGAAGACCGCTTGAGCGCCATGAAGATTCAGAATGTGCCGGGGCTGGATTTCGGAGATTTGGGGTTATCTTCTGGGGTTGTAATCCCACACAAGTTTAAGGCGCCTACCTTTGCCAAATACGACGGGGCTTCCTGTCCAAAGCTGCATCTAAGGTCGTACGTAAGGAAGATCCAACCTTACACGGAAGATAAGAACCTTTGGATTCACTTCTTCTAAGATAGCCTTTCGGGGTCACAGCTTGAGTGGTTCTACCAACTAGATGGAACTAGTATCCGACATTGGGAAGATTTGGCAACCACATTTTATAGACAATATCAATACAATTCTGACCTCGCTCCTACGCGTATCCAACTTCAGGGTATGTCTCTAGGAACGGGCGAAGGGTTCAAAGAATATGCACAAAATGGAGAGATTTGGCTGGCAGGGTGCAGCCTCCATTGACTGATCGTGAGCTGGTTGATATGTTTCTAGGGAACTTGTCTGGTCCATTTTTCAATCTAGGGATGTCAGTTTGGACCTGTTAATGGGGATCCCCGTGGGGAACGCCCCGTTCGGGGCCCCAAAGATGGAGAATTTTCCCCCGTGGGGGCGGGGATGGGGAGAAAAATTCCCCCGAGAGCATTTCGGGGACGGGGACGGGGAATACACCCACCGCCCCGCGGGGACCCCGCCCCGCCTATTATTTTAATATAGTTAATTTAATATATATATATTTTAGATTAGGTTTTTTAGTCATTTCCTTTATGTTTATTTATAAAAATAAATAAATAAATATTCATGTATTTATTAAGAGAGAGAAATGTAAATATTAGACCCTAAAAAAGTTGAAGCGTTTCATTTTCTTCTGCCAGACATTTAGAGTCTCACACGTTAGACTCCTTTTTTTCTTCTCCAGTCAAATCTCCATTCATCTTCCTCTTCCAATTCCATCTTCTCTATTTGGTGTGCTTCCATTATTCACAGCTCTTACAATTTCATCAATAAGGTTTGATTTTCATAAATTTGTTCATGTAATTATTTATAGGAAAAAATAGATTATTTCTCTTTGATTCTCATAAATCTGTTTATATTATTGTTTATAGAAAAAAGTAGATTGTTTCTCCTTGATTCTCATAAACCTGTTCATGTAATTGCTTATAGGAAAAGTTGATTATTTTGATTAAATTTAAATTAAATTGTTTAGAAATTTTAGAGTTATCAAATCATTTGCATATTAAAAAAATATAAAATAATCAAAAAATTACTCATTTTTATCTCCTTTTAAATATTTTTGTGTTCATTTTTTATCTATACTATGCATTTGTAATTAAAATAATGTCGTCAGTTTTTCCTTAAATGTAGGATCTATGGGGATCCCCACGGGGAACGGGGATCCGCGGGGAACGGGGATGGGGATAGAAATTCCCCCGTGACGGAGATCGGGGACGGGGACGGGGAATGAATTTGATGGCGGGGAAAAAGATGGGGAAGTGTCCCCCCGGCCCCGCCCCGCTCCATTGACATCCCTATTTTAATCATCTGGTTGGCAATTCCTCAGCTGGGTTTACAGATTTGATCCTGACAGGAGAAAGGATAGAGGCTGGCATCAGATCAGGAAAGATACAAAAAGCTGCCTCCACAAGTACTGAGAAGAGGCCTTTCAAGAAAGAAGCAAGTGTCGTCTATGGTCCTAGAAGACAAGTCAAGCCAGAGAGCCGCCAAGCCGTCAATGCCTTGGTCATTTCAAAGCCTGTTGCTGCTCCTCAACAGTACAATCAACAAAGAGGTGAAAGGCCCAAGAGGCAGTATACTCGGCTGAGTATGACCTTGTCACAAATCTTACCGCAACTGTTATCAACCAACCTGGTGACCATCAAAGAGGCTCCGAAGGTCGTGAATACTGCATCTCCTAAGTATAACCCAAATGCCCGTTGTGCCTATCATTCTGATAGCCCCGGGTATACTACTGATGATTGCCGGGCTCTGAGAAATAAGGTGCAAGATCTTATCGACGCGAAGGAAATTCAATTTGAGGCGCCTGAGAGGCCAAATGTTGTAACTGCTCCTATGCCCCAGCATAGAGTAAATGCCATTGAGGAAGATTTGTATGCTGTTTCGGTGAATGATGTTGCTACCCCTCTATTGACTGTTAAGAGGAACTTACTACTAGCCGATTTATTTCCGGGTTGTAGCAAGGGTTGCCTCCTGTGTGCTGTTATCCCTACCGGTTGTCCGCTGCTGAAATCAGGCATCCAAAGCCTGATGGATAGCAAAGAAATTCTGTTCAAGAAAACTGCTGTTCCGTTTGTTTCCGCTGAAGAAGTATCTGTCGTCACAATTTTCAACAATCCTACCAAAGCTCCCCCGAGGAAACCAGTCCAAATTATTCCTGTTGCACCCATTATTATTACTGTTCCGGGGCCTCTCCCCTATGAATCTAACAAGGCTGTCCCATGGCACTATGGGGCAGACGTGTATGTGCTTGGAGTGAAGCAGGAGTTCAACACCAGTACCAGTATCAGTAACATCACTGGTCCCGCCAAGATTACTCGCAGTGGCAGGCTCTTCTCGCCTGACATTGCACCGTCAGTTATCCGAAAACCTCTTATCATCACACCCGCAAGTGTGCATGTTCCAAATCAAGTTCCTGTGTCTACTACTGCCGCCGAGTCCCCTGATGCTCGGGGCAAAGAAGTTGCTACCGATTTGCCTGCCAGGACGGAGGCACCAAAAAAGACTGCTGTTGAGGCCTCCCAACAAGAGATGGAGGAAATCCTTAAAATCATTAAAAAGAGTGACTTCAATGTCGTTGAACAGTTGGGGCATACCCCCGCCAAAATCTCTATGCTATCGTTGCTGCTATGCTCAGAGGCCCATGCAAAGGCCCTGATTTCATTTCTGAAAACGGCCCATGTGCCGCAAGAGACCTCTGCAGATCAATTCACTGACTGTGTGGCTAATTTGACAGCTGACAATGGTTTGGGGTTCTCGGATGCTGACCTTACCGCCAAAGGAAAAAATCACATTGATGCCCTGCACGTCTCTATAGAGTACAGGGGCACTACTCTCGCACACGTGTTGGTGGATACCGGTTCTTCCCTGAATGTTTTGCCCAAGAAGGCATTGGATCGCTTGGATTGTGAGGGCCTGGAATTGAAACCTAGTAACATCATTGTTAGAGCCTTCGACGGTTCTAAGAGGATGGTGCACGGTGAGGTAGACATTCCTATTCGTGTGGGTTCCCAAGTCTTCGACTCAACATTCTATGTGATGGATATTCGTCCATCTTATTCCTGCTTGTTAGGTCGACCCTGGATTCACAAGGCTGGGGCAGTAACATCCACTCTACACCAAAAGCTCAAATACCCTGTCAAAGGGAAGATTGTTACTGTGCAGGGTGAGGAGGAATACATGGTTAGTCACTTGAATTCATTCCGGTATATCGAGATGGACGGGGAGTTTATTGAAACCCCCTTTCAGCATTTTGAGGAGGTACCTCCAACGTTGGCGTCAGCTGAAACAGTGGTTGAGGAAGACTTTCCCTTGAAGATGGCTTCCCTGAAAGATGCCCGGGCTATAATCGAGAAAGGCAATTGTGCAAACTGGGGTCAGCTTCCTGACTTCACTCAAAAGACCGACAAGTTTGGGCTGAGTTTTACTGCAGAGGCTCAGAGGGCTGTTCGCAAGGAAAAGATCAGAAAGGCTCCAGTGTTCATAACCAATCCAAGGGTGAATGCTATCGAGGAGGACGTAGAGGAAGCAGAGTTTGACAGTTGGATCTATCCAACCACCAACAACGGACCAAGTAACTAGACGGCAAAGGATTTTACACCTATCACATTTGTCACGCAGTAATTAACTCTTTTGATTTTCAATTTGTAACAAACAATATGTTGAAACTTTTATTGGCTCGGTGTCCTACCCGGGGCATCGTAGCTCCATTTGTGAGGGTTTTTTGTATGACATTTCCATATATCATTAATCAAAGCATTGGACGTTTGTTGCATTTCAAATCTTGTGCTCTTTTTCTTTATGTGTTATATATTGCAAAACAGCTATATTTACACACACTCACTTATACAGGTTTCAATCCACTCTGGATCTCACTGGTAACAGCTCTGCTACTGCCAGTTATGACTTCGAGAATCCGATCAACTTGGCCGAAGACGAAGGTGAAGAGGATTGCGAAGTGCCGGGTGAACTCGCAAGACTGCTACTCTAGGAAGAGAGGGCCATTCAACCGCATGAAGAGCCCGTGGAAACAGTGAACCTGGGTACTGAGACAGATAGGAAAGAAGTCAAGATTGGGGCTAATCTAGAGCTCAGTGTGAAGCAACGATTGATCCAGATGCTACATGATTACATGGAGATCTTTGCTTTGTCCTACGAAGACATGCCCGGCTTGGATGCCGACATTGTGGTCCATAACCTGCCTACCAAGGAAGACTGCCCTCCGGTAAAGCAAAAAGTCCACCGTATGCGTCCAGAGATGTCCGAAAAGATCAAAGCCGAGGTTATGAAGCAATTCGATGCCGGGTTTCTAGAAGTGACTTCTTACCCTCAGTGGGTTGCCAATGTGGTGCCAGTGCTGAAGAAGGACGGTAAGGTCATAATGTGTGTCGATTACAGGGATCTAAACAGGGCCAGCCCCAAAGATGATTTCCCTCTACCTCACATCGACGTTCTTGTTGACAATACTGCTCAACACAAGGTGTTCTCCTTCATGGATGGTTTTTCAGGGTATAATTAGATCAAGATGGCTCCGGAAGATATGGAAAAGACTACCTTTGTGACTCATTGGGGCACCTTCTGCTACAAGGTCATGCCATTCGGGTTGAAAAATGTTGGGGCAACCTACCAACGTGCCATGGTTACTTTATTTCATGATATGATCCATCATGAGATTGAGGTATATGTTGATGACATGATTGCAAGGTCCCAAACTGAGGAGGAACACCTTGACCATCTGCGGAAGCTGTTTGACCGATTGAAGTTATACAAGCTGAGGTTGAATCCCACCAAATGCACCTTTGGGGTGAGGTCCGGAAAATTGCTAGGTTTCATTGTGAGCGATAAAGGTATTCAGGTGGATCCTGCCAAAGTGAAAGCCATACAAGAGATGCCAACTCCCAAGACAGAGAAAGAAGTCAGAGGCTTTCTAGGACGACTGAATTACATTGCCCGATTCATCTCACATCTAACTGCTACCTGTGAGCCAATCTTCAAATTACTGAAGAAAGATCAAGTAGTACGTTGGAACGATGAATGTCAGGCTGCTTTTGAAAAGATAAAGGAGTATCTCCAAGAACCACCCATTCTCATGCCTCCAGTAGAAGGAAGACCTCTGATACTATACTTGACAGTACTTGATAATTCAATGGGGTGTGTGCTGGGGCAGCATGACGAGTCTGGCCGAAAAGAGCACGCTATTTATTACCTGAGCAAAAAGTTTACCGACTGTGAGTCTCGTTACTCACTGCTCGAGAAAACTTGCTGCGCTCTGGTATGGGCTGCTCGCCGGCTGAGACAGTATATGCTGACTCACACTACTTTGTTGATTTCAAAGATGGACCCCATCAAGTACATATTCGAAAAGCCTGCTCTGTCTGGAAGAATAGCAAGATGGCAAATGATCTTGACAGAATATGATATCTAGTACACAACTAAGAAAGCAATCAAGGGAAGTGTATTGGCAGATCATTTGGCACACCAACCTGTGGACGATTACCAATCATTGAACTTTGAATTTCCGGACGAAGATATCATGGTAGTAACAGATTGTGAAGTGCCTGGACCGGATGAAGGACCTGAGGAAGGATCCCGATGGTCTATGCATTTTGACGGAGCCTCCAACGCTTTGGGTAATGGTATCGGCACTGTGATCATATCCCCCAAAGGCACTCATACTCCACTCACCGCCCGGCTGTGTTTCAACTGCACCAACAACATGGCAGAATATGAGGCATGTATCATGGGTCTTCAAGCTGCAATCGACTTAAGGATCAAGTTTCTGAGTGTCTTTGGAGATTCCGCTCTCGTGATCAATCAGATCAAAGGCGAGTGGGATACGAAACACCCAAATCTTATTCCTTACAAGGAGTATGTGTTGACTTTGCTTCCCCACTTTGAAGAGATAACTTTTGAACACTTCCCAAGAGAGGAGAATCAGCTAGCGGACGCACTAGCTACGATGTCTTCAATGTTCAAAGTCAAATGGGACAATGAGGCTCCCCGGATCATTATCTGGAAGTTGGACGAACCTGCATACTGCTGCGATCTTGAGGCCGAAAAGGTGACTGGAAAACCCTGGTATCATGAGGTGAAGAGATACTTGGAAGCTCAGGAATACCCTGAAGGTGCATCTGTCAACGACAAGAAGTTCATGAGAAGGTTTGCAGCAAAATTCTTCCTCAGCAACGGCATTCTCTACAAACGAAATCATGATTCAACTCTACTGTGTTGTGTGGATAAGGCTGAAGCAGAGAAGATCATGATAGAACTACATGAAGGTACATTCGGAACACATTCCAGTGGACACACCATGGCAAAGAAAATCCTTCGGGCAGGATATTTCTGGTCCATAATGGAAGCCGACTGTTACCAACATTCTCGAACTTGTCACAAATGCCAGATCTATGCTGATAAAGTGCATATCCCTCTGGTTCCTCTGAATGTCCTGACGGCACCTTGGCCTTTTGCAATGTGGGGCATCGATATGATCGGTGAGATCTGACCAACGGCATCCAACGGGCATCGCTTCATCTTGGTAGCAATTGATTATTTCACGAAGTGGGTTGAGGCAGCTTCCTACGCCACGGTAACCAAGAGCGTCGTGGCACGTTTCATTCGGCACAACCTAATTTATCGGTACGGCGTCCCGGAAAGGATCATTACGGACAATGGTACCAATCTTAACAACAAGATGATCATTGAGCTCTGCGAGCAATTCAAGATACAGCACCACAACTCTTCTCCTTACTGGCCGAAGATGAATGGGGCTGTAGAAGCAGCCAATAAAAACATCAAGAAAATTGTGCAGAAGATGACAGTGACCTATAAAGATTGGCACGAAATGTTACCGTTTGCTCTTCATGGGTACCGTACCTCAGCAAGGACGTCAACCGGGGCAACACCCTTTTCCTTGGTCTATGGCATGGAGGCAGTCTTGCCGATTGAAGTCCAGATACCCTATCTCCGAATAATGAAGGATGCAGACTTGAGTGAAGATGACTGGATCCATACTCGACTTGATCAATTAAACCTGATTGACGAAAAGAGACTCACTGCTATCTGTCATGGTCAGACGTATCAAAAACGGATGATCAGGGCATTTAACAAGAAAGTCAGACCACAAGAGTATTAAGTTGGGGACCTGGTAATCAAGTGCATCATCCTTCCTCAAAGTGATCCCCGGGGCAAATGGACCCCTACGTACAAAGGGCCATTTGTGGTTAAACATGTGTTCTCAAGAGGAGCCATGATTCTGACCACCATGGATGGTGACGACCTTCCTCACCCCGCCAATGCAGACATAGTAAAAAGATACTACGCATGAATAAAGGACCCGCTAGGTTGACATACCTAGGCAAAAATAAGGGCTTCCCGGCGAACCAAAAGGGTTCGGGCAAAAATAAGGGATAAAATGAAAAAATCTGTACACCCGGCAAGTCGAAAACCTGAAAAGGCGGCTTGGGCAAAAATGGGTATCCCGGTGGACTGAAAACCCGAAAGGGCGGTCCAGGCAAAAGTTAGGGATAAAGCGTAACATTATGTCTCATTGGATCACCTTGTATCCAGAATTCGGCATCAACTATCTGGCTCAGACTTCGGCGTCGATCAATCAGCTTCATCTTCAACTAAGCAGCAAAGTGATGAGACGCTTGAAGACATAAAGGCGATAGCAGAGTTGGGACCCAGTGGGAATATTGTGCACATAACTGTTTTGTTTCCTTTTCAAAATTGTATAAACTCTATGTTATTCGGCGGCGTTCTCTTACTAGGACGTCAGCCTCTTGTACAAAAAAACGCCTCTTTACAGGCAAATTTCAAAATCAATACAGATTCAGTTTTCCAAACAAATTGCCATTGTTTCTCCTTTTTCTGTTTTGTCTTGCGAAGAACGTCCAATGTCCATTTTTGATATATGCATTTGACATTAAATTGCTGATTCATAAATACTTGCATATGAAATAAAAGACTAATTACAGGTGACATCAGAAATAGGGGGCAATGTAAAGTTGTCTGATGCAGTCTGGTTGCTTTGTCTGCCGAAGTATCAAGGTAGGTCCAACTGAAGAATGTGATCAAGTTATCTCAACTCCCCACAAAGTAAGACAAAATAGCAACATTCCCCAGCGGAGTATAGACATTTTCAACAAGCCTCCCCGACAGTCTTGATCTAAGATTGTTCCCCGGCGGAATACCAACACCCCAGTACAGTCCGAAAGTTTCCCCAGGAAATTTGGAACTCTTATCCCCAACAGGTCTTGAAGCTTATCCCCAGTAGATTCTGGAAGCTTATCCCCTGTAGAGTACGGACGTCTCTCCCGAGCTTTATTCAAAGTTATTCCTCACAAGAGCCTATAACTGGGTTATCCGCAGCTAATTACCACGGAAGATCGCCCTCGGCAAAGTTCTTCCTATCCCCAGCGGAGTTCATCAAAGTTCCCCAACATAACTTATCAACGCAATCCCCAGCGGAGTTTATTTATTGTCATCCCCAGAGGAATTTATCTTTGGTATCCCCAGCGGAATCCATCATTGAAATCCTCAGCGGGCCTCTCATTAAAACTTCAGCAAAGTATCTCTTCCACAGAATAATTCCCCTCAGAGCAATCTCTCCAACAAGTTTATTCCCCAACGGAGTCATCTTCTCCTACCGGTGTATTCTCGCAACCATCCTCCCCAGCGGAAGCAAAGAGCTATATTCTTCAACATCAACTCAGGATTTAATTCCACGGCCGATCGTCAAGGATTTATTTTCCTAGACAAAAATACATTCATAAACATTTCGCATTTCATACATCTTGCTTACATACATGATAAAGTGCATACGACACTATCTCATTTTTAACGTCATGACATCATGCATGTCATACATCATGACATTACATACAACTGATGTTTCGCCTTTTCAGGAAAAAGACAACTACCTTCAACTGTCACAATTCCAGATTCGATTCCTGTATCCAGCCAGGGCATATCTGTTGACAACAATTCCAGATTTGATTCCTGTATCTAGCCAGGGCATGTCTGAAGAGTTCGAAGATTCGATTCCTGTATCCAGCCAGGGCATATCTATCAACTGACAACAATTCCAGATTCGATTCCTGTATCTAGCCAGGGCATGTCCGAAGAGTTCGAAGATTCGATTCCTGTATCCAGCCAGGGCATATCTGTTGACAACTATTTCCAGATTCGATTCCTGTATCCAGCCAGGGCATATCTGTTGACAACAATTCCAGATTCGATTCCTGTATCTAGCCAGGGCATGTCTGAAGAGTTCGAAGATTCGATTCCTGTATCCAGCCAGGGCATATCTGTTGACAACTATTTCCAGATTCGATTCCTGTATCCAGCCAGGGCATATCTGTTGACAACTATTTCCAGATTCGATTCCTGTATCCAGCCAGGGCATATCTGTTGACAACTGTGATCGGTGGATCTGGAACTGACTGTTTAACGCTGGTTCGCGAAATGTCGCGGAAGCAAGAGTCGCCACCGTCTTTTATTTTCTCCAAATGGAAAGGACAAAAGCACAGAAAAATTCCTTAAAGAGATTGCTCTCGGTTCGGGAGGTAGATTATAGAAAGGGAAGGTATTAGCACCCTTTCTATCCATGGTTATCCATGGGCTCTTAGATACTTGCTCATTTGTGTTTTCAAAAATGGTTTGTTTGCTTTTCAATTGTGGGTTTTAAAAAAATTTCTTTGAAAATTCCAGTTCGACTCTTGTATCGGTCCTCAAGAGTGTTTGAAAAATTGCTTTCGAAAGCTTTTTGAAAAGGTGTCGGTGTGAAAAGTATTTTTGATTTGTTTTGAAATTTAGAGCAAGTATCTAGAGTCGTCTACCTACCCTAAGGAATTCGTCTGTGTAAATGTCCTTTAAAGTAGTTCCATCCCACCATTGAGAGGTAGGTAGCACCACCGTTGGAGGTGTTCGGGTCAATTCGAGGTTCGGGACATGGTGATCACCGGAGCAATAGGAAGACACCTTAGAAGCTACCCTCATGCCAGGTTCCCGGATCATGAGGACTTACTAAGACATCCTCTACTCGACGATCACCTTTCGAGAGGCAAGGCAACAGTGAGGCGTACCCTAGGGGTGGTGTGTGATTTGTGTGTCAGATTCAGTTATCTTATCTTGTCATGTTATGAGTGAGCTACGCGTTTGTTTTTATTTAAGGCCATTCATTCTTGCATGCATTTATTTAACAGTTAAAAAAGATGCGGAAATTAAAGTTCCTAAACTATTACAAAAGGCGCGGGTCCACATCGCCAAAATTTCCAAAACCCGATTTGACGGAAAGTAAATAAAGAAATAAAATAAAGTGCGAGAAATTAAGTTTACAAGACTTTGGGAGAGTTACATCAATATTTAAAAGAAGGAATAAAAATGCGCGAATTGAATTAAAATTGAAAGCGAGGGCGTTGGACCCTTTTTTAATGAAATTAAATTATTACTAACAAATTAATTAAATTAAAGAAAAAAGAAATTATTTTTGAGGTTTTTTGTATTTATGGTTTTTTATGGGAATTAAATGAAATTAGGAAACTAATTAACCCTAATTCTACAACTTTTATTTGTTAAGAAAAACATGTTAAAATTAAACCTAAAATTAAATTAATTAATTAATGGCAATTTGATTTATGAAAATAAATAATTAATTATTAATGAAAAGAAAAGAAAAAGGATAAAAATTGACTAAAACCCCAATTCTACAAATTTTAAGTTTATTAGAAAAATATTAAGATTTAAACCTAAATTAAAAAACTAAAATCAATTAATGATATTTATTTACAAAAAATAACATTAAATAAAAATACTTATTTTTTGTCTTTTTTCTGATTTTTGTTATTTTTATATTTTTTATGAAAATAATTAAATTAAAGGAATTAACTAAAAAGAAATAATTGAAATAACTAAAATAAAGAAAGGAAAAGAAATACAATACCTTGGGGGGTTCTGTCCCCAATTGAGAGGTATAATGGTAGCAGTTTGACCATGTATTGGTGTCATGCATAAGTTGTTCTACTTTGACCATTTGGCTTTTGGCTTTTGGCCATTTGTGTTTTAGCCTCAACGTTCCTTAATCTTCTCAGGATGTCTGTCTCGCCATGTATTGGTGTCATGCATAAGTTTTTCTACTTTGGCCATTCGGCTTTTGGCTTTTGGCCTTTTGGCTTTTGGCCATTTGGCTTTTGGCCTCAACGTTCCTAAATAAACCTGCATGAGATCCTGTCTAAATCTGCAGTGTTGAATCTCACAAACACATTAAATAAAATCATAAAAATACAAATAAAGTCAATATATGAAGAAATTTAATGTTTAGGCACAATATGACATGTATGAATGATTATACCCTTTTGATCATGGAGATCAAATCAATCTTACCCTTACTGGAAAATCAGTGGCCTGAATGCTTTTATGCCTTACTGGAAAATTAGGATCATGGAGATCAAGCCAGCCTTACCCTTACTGAAGAAGTAGTGAGGTGTTGGTTTGTAACTGTGATGGCTTGTTTGTAGTGAGAGAGGGATTTATAATAAGGATTTCAAGGTTTTAGGGTTCTTGAAAGAGTTTGATATTCTAACAGTGTTGTGGCAAGATTTTTTTTTTTCTCTTCCTCCTCTCTTTGGTTTGTGTGAAAAGAAGGTGATTATATAATGGAAATTAGGGTAAAGAAAATGGGCTTTGAATGTGCAATTGGGCCTCCCATGTTCACTTGAGTTCGTCACTTTCCAGGATAAATCGCAGGGACTTAAGTGCAATTTTTGAAGTTGAAATGTGAAAACAAAATGTAGCCGGCATCGAGAACTAACTCCTGTCCGAAAATCGACTCAATCGGATAAATGGTGAATTAGTTATGAATTTTTGAAGTTTCAGCTCAGACAAACTTATTTTGGGCTCTAGTGTCGACCCTGACACGTTCTTCAATAAAAAACTGGTATTGATCGGTGCATAATTTGGTCTCGACTTTTGAAGCAAAGTTGTAGATCTATGAGTCAGGGACCTTGTGTAAAAATATGAGCCCAATCCGATAAAAATTGACCGAGTTATGAATTTTCGAAGTTTCGGCCCAGATGAAATATTATTCAGCATTCAGGATTTTCAGCGTGTCATGCACTCTGAGCAAAAAACGAAGGCCTTTTGAATACCGTTTGAACTCAATACCTTCTGTGAAAATGTAGCCAACTCAATTTGTGAAATTTTGGCGCCAGAACCAGCTCGATACGATGAAAATTGACCAAGTTATGATTTTCTGAACATGACACAAGTAAACTTCTGTCACAAATTTTCTGTGCGAAAATACTTGATAAATCCACATTTTTGAAGACCTTCTGATCGAAATTGGCTTCCAGCCGTGAGAGATGAAAACGTAGGTAATGTCAAGACGGAATTTTGGCCATCGGAACGGGTTCAAAACGAGCCACGATCTTCAAGTTATGAATTTTTTAGCGCGTAAAAACTGCACTTTCAGCACACTTTTTTCACCATATTTCTTCGAGAAAACTCACACATTCGGATACCTTCTTTAAAGAATTGACTCTTGAGCCGAACCTGAATTTGAGAATATGTTATCAGAGATATCTTGGCGAAAGAACACCTGAATATGATGCGCCGGGTTGGACTTGTGAATTTTTCTTGAAATATTTTGAGAAATATGGGAGGGCAAATTTTGGGGTACAACAGTTGCCCCTGTTCAATCTTCTTAGACCTGAGGATGCAGATTGGCTGGCGTGCCTTTCGTAATCCGAAAGTGGAAGATGATTGAACACTAGAGTGCCCAGAAATTTGCGCTCACATAATAGTAGTGTGATGGTGGGAATGAGCTTATAGATGCCATTTGGAGATTGATGGATAGGATGATGGGCTTATAGATGCCATGCTAAGAGATGATGGAAGGTGGATGGGCTTATAGATGCCATCTGGATGTAGATCGCGTAAGAGATTCCTTAGCGAGAACTTGCGTACCTGCAAAAGAAAAAAGATTACCTGACCTGTTACAGGAGCTGGTTTTCAAATTCTTTGTGTAGATGTGTCCTGACTGGTTATAGGAGCTGGGTCTGGAGCTTCAAACGGTGATGAATGAACCAGGGATGGTTACTACCTCAACAGGAACGGTGAGAGAACCTTGGGTGACTTTAACTTCAACAGCAATCGTTGAGAAAATCTTGGGATGATTACTACTTCCGCAGGATCGGGGAGAGAACCAATAGGTGACTACAACCTCAACAGCAATCATTGAGAGAGTCTTGGATAACTTCAACTTCAACAGCAATCGTTGAGCGAAGCCTGGGATTACCACCTCCGCAGGATCGGGGAGAGAACCATAGGCGACTACAACCTCAATAGCAATCATTGAGAGAATCTGGAATGGAATTATCATCTCCGCAGTATTGGGGAGAGAACCATAGGCGATTACAATCTCAATAGCAATCATTGAGAAAAACCTGGAATGGAATTATCATCTCCGCAGCATTGGGGAGAGAACCATAGGCAATTACAATCTTAATAGCAATCATTGAGAAAAACCTGGAATGGAATTATCATCTCCGCAGCATTGGGGAGAGAACCATAGGCAATTACAATCTCAATAGCAATCATTGAGAAAATCCTGGAATGGAATTATCATCTCCGCAGCATTGGGGAGAGAACCATAGGCGATTGCAATCTCAATAGCAATCATTGAGAAAAACCTGGAATGGAATTATCATCTCCGCAGCATTGGGGAGAGAACCATAGGCAATTACAATCTCAATAGCAATCATTGAGAAAAACCTGGAATGGAATTATCATCTCCGCAGCATTGGGGAGAGAACCATAGGCGATTACAATCTCAATAGCAATCATTGAGAAAAACCTGGAATGGAATTATCATCTCCGCAGCATTGGGGAGAGAACCATAGGCAATTACAATCTCAATAGCAATCATTGAGAAAAACCTGGAATGGAATTATCATCTCCGCAGCATTGGGGAGAGAACCATAGGCGATTACAATCTCAATAGCAATCATTGAGAAAAACCTGGAATGGAATTATCATCTCTGCAGCATTGGGGAGAGAACCATAGGCAATTACAATCTCAATAGCAATCATTGAGAAAATCCTGGAATGGAATTATCATCTCCGCAGCATTGGGGAGAGAACCATAGGCGATTACAATCTCAATAGCAATCATTGAGAAAAACCTTGGATAACTTCTACTGAGTCTTCATCAGAAAAATCTGTTTGGGATCGATTTAACTGGACTAGAGAAGGCCTTGGACTGGATAAGAAACAGAGAATCTTAGGGTCGATTAACTGAACCGGTCTAGGTCTGAGAGTGTCTTCAGCTGGGTCTTTATCAGAAAAATCTATTTGGGGTCGATTTAATTGGACCAGAGAAGGCCTTGGACTGGATAAGAAATCTTTGGAGTCGATTTAACTGAACCGGTCTAGGTCTTGAAATATGATTGAGAATTTAACTGAATCTTTCCTGAAAGGTAAAGGTCAGTCATATGCAATGCATGATATGGACCAAGAAATGATGTTCTCAACATAAATGAGATTTGTAAGATATGATGCGTCTATGCATGCTATAATGATGTATGGAAGTGAGATGTTTATGAATGTATTTTTCATCTAGGAAAGTAAATCCTTGACGGGTGCCGGGAAGTCACTCCTGGGCTGATGTTGGAGAATAGATTTTGCTTCCGCTGGGGATGATAATTGCAAGAATACCGGTAGGAGAAGATGACTCCGTTGGGGAATAAACTTGGCGAATGGAATAACTCTGCAGGGAGGAAAGTACTCTAACGATCTTGCTGGGAAGCAATACTCTGTGGGGAGAGAGATACTTCGTTGAGTTGATGGTAACTTACTGGGGATGCCTTTGTTGTGTTGGAAGTATTGATAGACTTCGCTGGGGATAAGAAGGCTTCGTCGAGGACGTTCTTTCTGTGGCTTTTTTGGCTGAGGATAACCCAGTTATATCTTGGTAAGGAAATAACTCTTTGAATAAAGCCGGGAGACGCGTTCGTGCTTTGCGAGGATAAGCTTCCAGAACCTACTGGGGATAAGCTTACTGCTTGGGAGATGAATTCCAACTTTCCTGGGGAACTAGATTGGACTCTCCTGGGGAAGTCTTGAACGGTATCGGGGAAGTGACTCCATTGTATGTTTGATATACCGCCGGGGAACAATCTTTAGACCAAGACTGCCGGGGATGCTTGTTAAGAATGTCTATGCTGTTGGGGAATGTTGAGATCTGCTGGAGGATACCCAACTTCCTTAAGGTTGATTGTAGCTTTGCTTGGCGAGAGTGTATTGACTTACCGACTCACTCCCTGGGGAATTGAGATGCACTGGTTATGTTCTTCAGCTGATCATACCTGGTATCTTGTGGATATAGCAATTAGATTGTTTGGGCAACTCATTATTGCCCCTGTTTCTGAGGTGGGAGAGGAAGACCTGTGAGGTGCTGATAGTTGTTGATGGACGAACCTTCTTCTGGTAGGCAAGTGACAAGATGACGGGACATAGTCGTACGCTTTTGATCCCTAACTTTTGCCTGGACCGCCCTTTCGGGTTTTCAGTCCACCGGGATACCCATTTTTGCCCAAGCCGCCTTTTCAGGTTTTCGACTTGCCGGGTGTACAGATTTTTTCCATTTCATCCCTTATTTTTCCCGAACCCTTTTGGTTCGCCGGGAAGCCCTAATTTTTTCCTAGGTATGTCAACCTAGCGGGTCTTTGATTATGCGTAGTATTTTTTCGACTATGTCCACGTTCAGGGAATGTGGGGAGTTGCCCCTGTTGGAAGTGTTTTGCCATGCCACCAGAAGGTGTTTGATCAGGCAAGATTCATTGTTGGAATGCCCCAAGCATCTCAGATGGAGAGTTGCCCCTAGCTGTTTGGCATCGTTGAGAGATTCTCTGGATCTTGATTGGACTGCCCCAGATAACGGACTATGATCATGCCATGCCCCTTGATTCGAAGTACTTCTGTTCATTAGGCATTCGTCGTGCGAATTTCTATGCTATTCACACAAAAGGCATATGTAAACAAAGTTATGTTAAAAATGCAAAGCCTATATCTGTCTTGAAGATTTTGAAAATGCATTCTTTTTTTTCTTCATAAAACAAGTGAATGTTTGTAAAACGTGATGTCAACTCCGTGTTTACCGTAAGCCTTAAGGAGTCAGGATACCTTTCGTAACAGTATGCTTTCGAACTAACCCATGCTTCGGCTAGGACTTTTTAAGGGTTATAACATGGCATGGTTCACGGTTTAAGAAAAAAAGGATAAAGGCTCAAATTATTTGTACCCACCCACTCTTCGTGATGTTCTCCAAACCTAAACTCAGTTGATCATACGTTAGACCTTGTTTGAGTCTTTGCTCTGATTTTCCGGTGATGATTCGGATATTGATAACTTATTTTGAATAGGCAGTCATTCCTTTTTTGTTGAGGGTTTGTAAGACCTCTTTCTTTTTTTGACTTTGTTATCCCTATTTTTTGCCTGAACTGTTTCCTTTTTGGAATTACAGTCAGTGGGATGCCCCAACTTTGTAAGTCTCCTTCATGGGTATTTTGACTTATTGGGCTTCTTTCTTTTTTTTATTTTGAGAGATATAATGACTGCCTATCCTTGTGATTGTACGGAATCATCATTGTCTTTCTTTGTTTTGTAAGGACCTCTTTTGGCGCCATTCGTTATGCACTTGGATCAACTGAGAAAACTACCCTGCCCCAGGTTATGATTAAGGGTTTTAAATTTCGAAAAGAAAAACTCCTACTTCTTTGGCTCAGATGGGTTGACGAGGGATTATCATCCTTATAACTCCAGTGTTTAGGGATTGAAACAATGCCTCTACCTCATCAGCGGGGTTTGTTCAAAAGCATACTGTAGATTATGGTATCGTTTTCGTCATCCTCCCTCAAGAGGCTTAGTATTATTATTTAAGAGTTGATCATCAGAAAAAAAATATGAAAATAATTTGCATTTAGTGAATACGAATATATTGTTTCAGAACAGACATATGCGATGCATTAATGAAATAACAACGTTTGATATGAATGGAATGCTTGAACAATCAAAAGAAAATTACAACTTGAAAGATTCTAATGAACAAAAATTTCTCAATCCTAGCCATGTTTTGACAAGGGAGCAATGATCACATTGCGAGTCTCGGCGGGCTCGAACTAGATCTCTTTAGCATCGATCATATTCTGAATCTTGTACTTCAATGCCCAACAGTCCTCAGTATCGTGCCCCGGGCTACCAGAATGGTAAGCGCACCTTGCTTCTGGGTTGTAGTTTGGAGAGGTAGTCTTTGGATTTGCAGGAGGGTTGATCACCGCAATCAGGTTCATCCTTAACATGTGCTGCAAAGCTCGTGACCATGACATGTTGATGTAGGTGAATTGTCTCTTAGGCTCGTCCGACCTGTTCTGATCAACCCGCTGTTCTTGGCGCGGTCGTTGTTGGACCTGAGAAGTAGTAGCAACTCGAAGAGGTCTATTCATTGGACCCGACCTTTGCCTTCTTGGAAGCTGTTCTATGACCTGGTCCCTGATTTGGGCTGGTTGTTTCATGCCTTGAGGAAGTTGGCTGATCATGGCTCTCAACTCTCCTTGCTCCTGAGCTAAACCTTGAATGAGGGCCCTTTGCCCCAGCATCTGGGTTTTCAATGTGTCTACCTCAGCTTGTAGACGTTTCAGCTGTTCGTCCTTGTCATCTTCAGGACTCTTTCTGATCAGATTCCCCATGAGGAGTGTCCTCAACTCTTCCTGCCCCTTGGATAGACCTAGGAAGATTTCCCTGAACTGAGTCTCTTGAGCGTGAAGGTCCTGGTTATCTTGTTGTGAAGCCATTGCTGAAATAAACAGCGGAGAAGGTAAGTGACCTATAACAAGGGTACCTGTAATGCAATGATATGTATGATATGCATGCAATGTTTTCAAGGACCTTGCGGGATAAACAAGAAAATTTATTAGAATTTGGGTCCGGTAGCTTGATTGAAGGAACTGCGTATTATTGAGAGTCCTTCTTCAAGGGTCAAAGACTCACCATATCCAGTGGGTCATAGCCCCTGACAATCTTGGCTCGGGGAACCTTCTTCAAGTGTCAAAGCTCACCATATCAAGTGGGTCATAGCCCCTGACAACTTCGTCTAGAGGAAAATAAATCCTCTTTGCCCCTTGCTGGATAATTGGTTCATCCTGACCTGCATCACAAGCCCTTGAGATCCTTGAAATGGGTTAGGATGTATGCAATGGTATGATGTTATGGTATGCATGGGGTAATGTGAGTAAACCCTGTTATGAGTCCCCATTAAGGACTATAAACAAAACCTGCAAGAAACTCAGTATACTCTGTTATGAGTCCCAATTAAGGACTATAAACGAAACCTGCAAGAAACTTAGTAAGCCCTGTCATGGGTCCCAATTAAGGACTAAAACAAAACCTGCAAATAGTTCATGTGTCAGATAAAGCATGCAAGTAGTCAAGTACGAAGGCACACAAGTCACACAAGAGAAAGCCCTTAGAGTTTAAGGCCAGCATGGGGTCGGGGTATTACCCTCTTGAAGTTGGTGGGCTCAACCTGTCCTATTAGAAGTAACCGGGTTCTAAGGGTCCCAATATCACTGGATTGCTTTCATTGTTCATCGTTTCGATTTAGCCACTGAACTGGCGACCGAAATATTCCAGGAAAGCAACCCTCAATTGAGTGTAGTATCGAGTATCAACCAACCTCGGACTGCACCAAAGTCAGTTATCTCACTACCCTAAAGAGGCCAAGATAGTTCAATTAAGGTTCCTAAGGTCTGTTGATGCTTCATGACACCACGCGGAGGCCCCGTACTCTCCTTGACTGAACTCAAGGGTTACCGGTACACACCAAAGTGCCACATCAATGTAGCAGACTGCTTCAACCATGTCGGTATACCCCGCACAGTTTCCTCACAGCCTTGTTGCTACTTTCTAAGAAGGTATCCCCAGATCCAGGTTAGGATCTATAGAACTCCCAAGACAGTCCCATAATAATAAAGCAAGCAAAGAAAGCAATTGAAAACACAGTTATGAACTAACCCTAAGGTACACCTCACTTTAAGTTAAGTCCCCAGCAGAGTCGCCAGTTCTGTGATCGGTGGATCTGGAACTGACTGTTTAACGCTGGTTCGCGAAATGTCGCGGAAGCAAGAGTCGCCACCGTCTTTTATTTTCTTCAAATGGAAAGGACAAAAGCACAGAAAAATTCCTTAAAGAGATTGCTCTCGGTTCAGGAGGTAGATTATAGAAAGGGAAGGTATTAGCACCCTTTCTATCCATGGTTATCCATGGGCTCTTAGATACTTGCTCATTTGTGTTTTCAAAAATGGTTTGTTTGCTTTTCAATTGTGGGTTTTAAAAAAATTTCTTTGAAAATTCCAGTTCTACTCTTGTATCGGTCCTCAAGAGTGTTTGAAAAATTGCTTTCGAAAGCTTTTTGAAAAGGTGTCGGTGTGAAAAGTATTTTTGATTTGTTTTGAAATTTAGAGCAAGTATCTAGAGTCGTCTACCTACCCTAAGGAATTCGTCTGTGTAAATGTCCTTTAAAGTAGTGCCATCCCACCATTGAGAGGTAGGTAGCACCACCGTTGGAGGTGTTCGGGTCAATTCGAGGTTCGGGACATGGTGATCACCGGAGCAATAGGAAAACACCTTAGAAGCTACCCTCATGCCAGGTTCCCGGATCATGAGGACTTACTAAGACATCCTCTACTCGACGATCACCTTTCGAGAGGCAAGGCAACAGTGAGGCGTACCCTAGGGGTGGTGTGTGATTTGTGTGTCAGATTCAGTTATCTTATCTTGTCATGTTATGAGTGAGCTACGCGTTTGTTTTTATTTAAGGCCATTCATTCTTGCATGCATTTATTTAACAGTTAAAAAAGATGCGGAAATTAAAGTTCCTAAACTATTACAAAAGGCGCGGGTCCACATCGCCAAAATTTCCAGAACCCGATTTGACAGAAAGTAAATAAAGAAATAAAATAAAGTGCGAGAAATTAAGTTTACAAGGCTTTGGGAGAGTTACATCAATATTTAAAAGAAGGAATAAAAATGCGCGAATTGAATTAAAATTGAAAGCGAGGGCGTTGGACCCTTTTTTAATGAAATTAAATTATTACTAACAAATTAATTAAATTAAAGAAAAAAGAAATTATTTTTGATGTTTTTTGTATTTATGGTTTTTTATGGGAATTAAATGAAATTAGGAAACTAATTAACCCTAATTCTACAACTTTTATTTGTTAAGAAAAACATGTTAAAATTAAACCTAAAATTAAATTAATTAATTAATGGCAATTTGATTTATGAAAATAAATAATTAATTATTAATGAAAAGAAAAGAAAAAGGATAAAAATTGACTAAAACCCCAATTCTACAAATTTTAAGTTTATTAGAAAAATATTAAGATTTAAACCTAAATTAAAAAACTAAAATCAATTAATGATATTTATTTACAAAAACTAACATTAAATAAAAATACTTATTTTTTGTCTTTTTTCTGATTTTTGTTATTTTTATATTTTTTATGAAAATAATTAAATTAAAGGAATTAACTAAAAAGAAATAATTGAAATAACTAAAATAAAGAAAGGAAAAGAAATACAATACCTTGGGGGGTTCTGTCCCCAATTGAGAGGTATAATGGTAGCAGTTTGGCCATGTATTGGTGTCATGCATAAGTTGTTCTACTTTGGCCATTTGGCTTTTGGCTTTTGGCCATTTGTGTTTTGGCCTCAACGTTCCTTAATCTTCTCAGGATGTCTGTCTCGCCATGTATTGGTGTCATGCATAAGTTTTTCTACTTTGGCCATTCGGCTTTTGGCTTTTGGCCTTTTGGCTTTTGGCCATTTGGCTTTTGGCCTCAACGTTCCTAAATAAACCTGCATGAGATTCTGTCTAAATCTGCAGTGTTGAATCTCACAAACACATTAAATAAAATCATAAAAATACAAATAAAGTCAATATATGAAGAAATTTAATGTTTAGGCACAATATGACATGTATGAATGATTATACCCTTTTGATCATGGAGATCAAATCAATCTTACCCTTACTGGAAAATCAGTGGCCTGAATGCTTTTATGCCTTACTGGAAAATTAGGATCATGGAGATCAAGCCAGCCTTACCCTTACTGAAGAAGTAGTGAGGTGTTGGTTTGTAACTGTGATGGCTTGTTTGTAGTGAGAGAGGGATTTATAATAAGGATTTCAAGGTTTTAGGGTTCTTGAAAGAGTTTGATATTCTAACAGTGTTGTGGCAAGATTTTTTTTCTCTTCCTCCTCTCTTTGGTTTGTGTGAAAAGAAGGTGATTATATAATGGAAATTAGGGTAAAGAAAATGGGCTTTGAATGTGCAATTGGGCCTCCCATGTTCACTTGAGTTCGTCACTTTCCAAGATAAATCGCAGGGACTTAAGTGCAATTTTTGAAGTTGAAATGTGAAAACAAAATGTAGCCGGCATCGAGAACTAACTCCTGTCCGAAAATCGACTCAATCAGATAAACGGTGAATTAGTTATGAATTTTTGAAGTTTCAGCTCAGACAAACTTATTTTGGGCTCTAGTGTCGACCCTGACACGTTCTTCAATAAAAAACTGGTATTGATCGGTGCATAATTTGGTCTCGACTTTTGAGGCAAAGTTGTAGATCTATGAGTCAGGGACCTTGTGTAAAAATATGAGCCCAATCCGATAAAAATTGACCGAGTTATGAATTTTCGAAGTTTTGCCCCAGATGAAATATTATTCAGCATTCGGGATTTTCAGCGTGTCACGCACTCTGAGCAAAAAACGAATGCCTTTTGAATACCGTTTGAACTCAATACCTTCTGTGAAAATGTAGCCAACTCAATTTGTGAAATTTTGGCGCCAGAACCAGCTCGATACGATGAAAATTGACCAAGTTATGATTTTCTGAACATGACGCAAGTAAACTTGTCACAAATTTTCTGTGCGAAAATACTTGATAAATCCACATTTTTGAAGACCTTCTGATAGAAATTGGCTTCCAGCCGTGAGAGATGAAAATGTAGGTAATGTCAAGACGGAATTTTGGCCACCGGAACGGGTTCAAAACGAGCCACGATCTTCAAGTTATGAATTTTTTAGCGCGTAAAAACTGCACTTTCAGCACACTTTTTTCACCATATTTCTTCGAGAAAACTCACACATTCGGATACCTTCTTTAAAGAATTGACTCTTGAGCCGAACCTGAATTTGAGAATATGTTATCAGAGATATCTTGGCGAAAGAACATCTGAATATGATGCGCCGGGTTGGATTTGTGAATTTTTCTTGAAATATTTTGAGAAATATGGGAGGGCAAATTTTGGGGTACAACAACTATTTCTAGACTCGATTCCTGTATCTAGTCAGGGCACGTCTGAAGAGTTTGAAGATTCGATTCCTGTATCCAGCCAGGGCATATCTGTTGACGACTAATTCCAGATTCGATACCTGTATCCAGCCATGGCACATCTGCGAGCAACCGATTGTAGATTCGATACCTGTATCTAGCCAGGGCGTGTCTGCATGAAGAGATTGAAGATCAACACCTGTAACAAGCCAGGAAACCATCTTCCTTTCTCAAAGTACACAAGTTCTCGCTAAGGAATCTCTTACGCGATCGACACTTCCAAATGGCATCTATAAGCCCATTCCCGATAAGGTTCTGTCACGTCCCCCGATGGCATCTATAAGCCCATCTCTCTATCCACCATCTCTCCAAATAGCATCTATAAGCCCATTCCCGCCATCACATTGCTAGTACTCTACTATGCGAGTGCAAATTTCCGGGCACTTTAGTGTCCAATCTCCTTTTACCTTCGAGTCGCGAAAGGCAAACTTGCCAACCTAACTCTTCAGGTTCAAGAAGATTGAACAGGGGCAACTGTTGTACCCCAAAATTTGCCCTCTCCTTCTTCAGGAAATCATCTTGGATTCTCAAGGTCCCTCTGAAACAAATCCAAGTCCTGAGTTATCTTTTTTGCCCAAGCAGACCATTTACAAGAGCAAGATGATCACACAGGCTCTAAAGACAACGCTTTTATCTTGAGAAAAAAATTAAATTCTAAACACTTGAAATGTTTCTTTTTAAAAAAAAAAAACTTCAGAACTTCTGGACCAATTCCAGATAAAAATGGTCAGAAGTTGCAAGCTTGGCTCAACGTAGTCAGAAGTTGACTCTTTCAGCAGTTACACAAGCTCAGTCAGAATTTGCTAAAGGAATGCAAAAGAAGCAGGGAAGTCTGAAGGCTCTTTTAGAACATGCTGAAATCAGAAGACGAAAAGGTCAGAAGAGTGGGTGTTACACTGATACAGAATCTCTAAGCCCAGGAGGTCCAAAAGCAAATCCAAGGAACGTATCAAGAAAATCAAGAGAATCCCCAGAACTTACTAAGACAACAGGAAGCTAAGGCCAGAGCATGGTTTACGCTGTTCTTGTTAAAACAGAACTGCTGGTTCAAAGTTTGGTTTCCATTACCAGAATATTGATGTTGATAAGTCTTATCACCATTTAATGCTCATTAATGCTTCCAACCACTCCTGAACATTCATCCAAGAAATCCCTTCACGTGTGGCTTGGAAAACGCCTTTATGCAGACTCTGGCATGGGTCTACACGCCACCGCCCACTTAAGAGGTCACTTCTCTCCAATCCACGCCTGCTGCTGCAGCCTAGGCTGAAGGCTATATGTTATCACAACTTCCCAGGAATTTCTGTCAAAGAACAATTCAAACTCTGTTGGCGCCTTTAATGTTCAAGGCACCCACAAGAACTTCGCCTATAAATAGAGAGTCATTGTCCACTGAAAAAGGGCGCTTGAAGAAACAGAAAAATTGCTAAGAAAGAAACAGAAATCTTTGGCAAGAAAGTGTTGTGAAACTCTGCCAAAATCTCCAGTGCTTCATAACTTTGAAGTTCTTACCTTCAAACTTCATCAAACACCCAGTTTTTCTTTGTGAACCAAAAACCTCTTTTCAAACTTCTGACCCTACATACGCATACACTTTCACCTGCCTTTTTTCCAAAAAAAGGAATCTGTCCAGAACACCACCAGAGCCAAAAGCTAGCTTTCACCCACAAACTTTTCCAACAGCCAGGTAAGCACCTGCTGACTTTCATCACGCTGCTAAGCATCATCAGCTGTGCATACTCAAATAAACATAATGTAAATATCATGTTGTTGCTGTTTATATTCTGAGGATTTTCATACCTCAGAACGTTCTGAGCCAGTGTAGGACTTGCCTGTGACCTTGTTGGTTCTGCCCTCTGAAACATTTTGACATTTGCTGGATCTGTTCCAAATATGTTTCCTGTTTTGTGGAATAACAACAAAATTGCAGATGTTCTGATTAGTACAGGGAAAAGCCAAGTGCTGACTTTGATGTTAGCACATCTGAAGCCTGTTTTGCTGTCAATGATATCAGAACCTCTGAGAGTTAGTGCCTTTCCAGCAGAATCAGAACTTCTGGTTTCTCCACTAACAAACTTCTGTCTTGCAGCGCAGGGGGGGTCAGAACTTCTGATTTCCCCACTAACAGGGTTCTGTTTTGCAGGTGCCAGAGTCAGAAGTTCTGACTCATACAGTTTAATCAAGAGGTTGATCATCTGGCAGCGGATCTGAGTCAGAACTTCTGATGACCTCTCAGCAGCGCGCTGGCTCCCTCTCTCTCTCTATGAAAATTCTGGCTACAGATACTCAATGTCACGTCCAATGTTATGACACTGTATCTGACTTACTATATGACAGTAAATACAAAAGCAGTAAATAACACAGTCAATTGTTTACCCAGTTCAGTGTGCAACAACACCTACTCTGGGGGCTACCAAGCCAGGGAGAGAATCCACTATAAGAGATGTTAATTCAGGAATAAACCAACCAGTTTATCTCCTTCACTTAAGACCTACCCAATGCAATTCTAATCTAAGTACAACTTAAACCTGAGTTCCTACTCACTCCCCCTCAATCACAGCAGTGATACATAAACCAATTTGACTTGAGAATTGATGAAGACACTCTTCAAAACACACTCTTGATTATGCTTCACAGCTTTTTAATCAAGTAACACAATCACTCGTGCTTCACAGCTTTGAGTGATGTACACAACTAACTTGACTCTGCTTCACAGCTTTAGTCAAGTAACATTCAAACACTCTTGCTTCAAAGCTTTGAGTGCTACACAACCCTTACAATTGAAACCTATTCCAAGACACTTATCACAATGATAATTGCTTGGAGTACAATTAAACAAATCTATACAGATTACAAACTTGATCTTCTAATTAATCAGCAGGGATCGCTTCAAAAACCGCAGCTCTGTTGAATATATAGCAGCTGCAACTTCAGTTAGGGTTTCCAAAAACCTAGGGTTGATTCCGTTTGACCTAAAGTCCAGGTCACAGTACTTTGTTGATCAGGTTAGGATTGAGCGAGGTTATTCCTCAGAAAACGCAGGATTCTGTTTAGGAAGGACTGAGTTATTTCCTGAAAAAACTCAGACTTATCCAATCCTGTAATCCTGCTAGTTCAGAACAGGATGTCATAACATCTGTTATGACATCTGAGAAAACCTGTCTACTGATTAGCTAAATGTGATCATTTTGCAAACATGCTCAGATACACACTTATGAACATCAGTATTTGAGTTACAATATTTTTCTGCATATGTACCTAAAGAGTTAGTACAACCTGAACTAGAATGTTATGACATCAGTCATGACATTCACACATACACTTGGAATTTACCAAAAATACAAGCCAATACCTAAACACCTAAAAACTCCCCCTTTGGCAGATTTTTGGCTAAAGTCCCTAAACAATCAGAGATAGCAGCAGAAATAAATGATGACAGCAGAAAAATATAGTGTTAAGTACTAATTAAGCAGTACCAAATATTCTCCCCCACTTTAGCCACAAATGGGCCAAAGATTACATGTTTATAAAGTAATACAGTTATCCAAGACAAAATAATGAGATCAGCAGCAGAACACCAGACAACAGCAGTAGACAACAGCAGGACATACTTCCAAACTCCACCACCACGCAGCAATCATCCTTCAAGTACTGTCATCAGACTCAGAGGAGCCACTTTCTTCACTGTTGGACTGTCCTTCATCTTCTTCCCTCATGCTTGCTTCAGCTTCTTCCTTTTCTAGCTTGGCAATTAGTGCTTCTAGGGTCCTTTTCCTAGCATCCAGATCTTTGCAAGTTTCTTTTAAGACAGCTATGACATCTGATGTTTTGGACTGGCTCTTTGCAGACGATGTCTCAGCTGATGTTTTGACAATGTCTGGAGCATGGGATCCCTGAAACAGTTTGTAGTGCAGGCCAAGGGCAGGGGCTCTTTTGCAGACTGTATCTCTTGCTACAAGTATGTCAGGATATTGTGCAAGGATGATTCCACAAAGGAGGGAGGGAAATGCAATTGGTCCTTTGACAGCATAACTGCCAGCATGCTTCAAGGTTTGTTCAAAAATGTACCTTCCATAATCAAAGGCAGTCTTGGTTCCTACAGCATAGATGAATCTCCCCAATCCTGTGGAGATGGTTGATTTGTGATTTGTAGGCACCCAGTTTGCTGCACCTATTTTATGCAAGATGGCAAATTTCATGCTGAGTTTACTAGCATTCAACTTCCCTTTCAATGGCCAGCACTTTACTTGCCTGGCAGTGATGGTCAAGCATACTTCATTGTCAGTTGCCTCTAGATCAGGACAGTCCTTATTCGTTCTTCCAAGAAACTTGTTGATTTCTGATGGAGAGAACTTGACCCTTCTTCCTCTAACAAACACACTCTCAAAGTCAGCTGACCTCCCATCAGCACAATCATTAGATAGGTTCACTACAAACTCTTTAACCAGATTTTCATAACATTTGCCAAACTTCATCACAGTCTTTATTAGTCCAGCATTCCTGATCAGCTCCATGATGTCTTTGCACTCCAAAGCATCATTGTTGAGTTCTCTTTCCAAGGCTATTCTCTTCAAGCAAACATACTTCCACCTGTTTGCATTATCAGGATGATGAAAGGAGATGTTGTCAGTTGGCACTTCAGGCACTCTAGCAATCTTGCTGGAAGGGAGCTTCCTTCTGATGGGAGCATTGTCAATGTCAATCTCAAATTCTGATTCATCATCAGAGTCAGAAGTTTCAGGTTCTTTTCTTTTCTTGGAGATTGGTTGTCTAGCAGTCAGCACCTGTGCCTTCTTCCCTTTAGTCTGAATTTTTTCAGCCATCCCTTCAGCCTTGGACTTCTTAGGTTTAACAGTCTCACTACTTTTTCTTTTCATCAATCTCCTAGCAATGCTAGGGTTCACATTAGCAATCAGTTCATTATCTGAGTACTCTTCATCCACATCAATGATAGGTGGATCAGCAGCCTTTTCAGAGGGATTCTGAATGTTGTCTTTTGGTGTCACAACATCCTCAGTGACATCTATATTTTCAGAACCTTCCACATTTGGACTCTCAGATTGATTCAGAGGAATAGAAATCCCCGGTACAGATTGGTTGCCACTCAGAATGCTAGTAACCAGTCTAGCAATGGCTTGGTGTACTTGCACTGTTCCTTCTTTATTAGGTATAGTAGATGAAGGAAGAGAAGAATTACCAGAGACTGCAGCTTGAGCTCTTCCTGCATGTCTGGTCCTGAGCTTCTTGATTTTGGCTGGATTAGTTGCCATCTCCCTGAGAGGAGTGACCTCAAGTACTTCAGATTCTATGCATGTCGTGATTGCCCTAGAATCGTGATCAGATGACGATGATGATGAGTGAGACGAAGCCGCCATAGTGGAAGATGATGTCTGAGACATTGTGTTTAACGTTGAGTAGCAGTAGCACTTTGAGAAAGCTCTTTGATTGGGAGGAGAAAACAGGTTGCAAGAATGAGAGAGATAGGGAGTACAAGGGAGTCTTTTCAACTTCTGAAGGCTTTTGAAGGAATTGTGAATGACTATGATCAACCCACTAAATATAGACTTAATAGAATTAATCCCTTCAACCCTTGTTTTCAGCAAAACTAATTGCTATAATTTCTCATGTTGGTGAATACCCAATCTGCCCTTCAAATTTTCAAGTTGATTTCCAACAAGCGCCTTGATAGAAGAATCAGTTAGCTGAAGCTCAGAGAACCTATGTTTCAGTTCAAATGATTTCTTCTCTCCAAAGTCAATAGGGTTTAAGGAAATGTTGAATGTTTTCAGATTATCACAACACAATGTCACAACATCTTGTGTAACATTGTCTTCAGGTAGCATCTGTGTTGACCAGAATTTTTTTGAACAAAATTTATGAGACTTGTTCTTTGACACATCACATATATTATCAGCCTGTAGTTTAGGAGTTCTTCTGACATCTTCCATTTTCATTCCTTCAAGTTTATGCTGCCACTGTTTCATATCTTTTTCTTCTTTGATGATTTGACTCAAAATGTGGATATCAGTGTTCTCAGGCTGCCACACATAACAGTTATTTTTGGATTTTATTCCTCTCATTACAATATCTAGTTTATCATTAAACACTAGACATTCAGATCTTGAGAAGTTGACCATGAATCCTAGATCACATAATTGACTGATGCTGATGAGATTAGTAGTCAACCCTTTTACCAGCAGTACCTTATTCAGACTTGGAACTCCAGGGTAGTCCAAATTACCAA
The DNA here is from genome assembly GCA_948472305.1 of Vicia faba. Lineage (NCBI taxonomy): Eukaryota > Viridiplantae > Streptophyta > Magnoliopsida > Fabales > Fabaceae > Vicia > Vicia faba. Next base: position 4,103,652 of record OX451738.1, on the reverse strand, counting down.
CTCCTTTGATTTCTCCTTTAGCACCATCTCCAAAGGTCACAAAACTGGTGGTGTGAGGCATAACATTATTGAGGAGATTTTTGAATCCAGTCATGTGTCTGGAACATCCACTGTCAAAGTACCAATCTTCCTTTGTTGAGATCTTCGGGGAAGTGTGTGCTATCAGTGCAATAGCCTTTTTCTTCCATTGAGGAGCGTGTGGTACCCTTTTAGACTTAGGTTTGACATCTGATTTCTGATTAGGATATCCATGTAGTCTGTAGCAGAAGGGCTTTATGTGACCATATTTCCCACAATGATGACATCTCCATCTTTGGTACCTCTTCTTCATGTGTCTCTGTCCCTGATGTGGAGAGTAATGTTGAGACATCTGGTTTGACATTTGCTTCCTGGTAACAACTTTCTTTGTTTCCACAAATCCTAGGCCAGATTTATTTCCCATATTTTGTCCAGCCTGAAGAATCTCTTCCAATTTGTCTGTCCCATTTGTCAACATCTTGACTGATTTGGTCATTTGATTCAGTTGTGAGTTCAGCAGTTGAACTTCTCCTTCTAAATGACTTATAGTTTCAAGATTTGCTCTCTTTTCAGCCTCCAGCTTTATAATGAGTTTTGATTGTTTCTCATTTTGCACACAGACTTCACCACTTCTGATACACAATTTCTTGTAGGTATCAGCCAGTTCTTCAAATGTTACTTCTTCATCACTGGTGTCACTTTCAGAAGGACAAACACTAGTTAGGGCAGTAACTAGTTTGGCAGATTCTTCTTCAGAATTGCTTTCTGAATCATAGTCAGACCAGGTAACAGTCATTCCTTTCTTTTGCTTCTTAAGAAAGGTAGGACATTCAGCTCGAATATGTCCATATCCTTCACATCCATGGCATTGAATTCCTCTGCCTTGGTTTTCCTTATCTTCTGATCTTGGTCTTCTGCTGGAACTGTCAATGTCAGAAGGAATGTTGTGAACATTTGACCTTGACTTTGGGTCCATTCTTTTGATGAGCCTGTTGAACTGTCTTCCAAGCATGGCAATGGCTTCTGATATGTTTTCTTCTTCATCCTCCTTGTGTTCAACATCAGTGTTGGTTACAAGTGCTATGCTTTTGTTCTTCTTGTCACCATTATCAGTGATCCCCATCTCAAAAGTCTGAAGAGACCCAATAAGTTCATCCACTTTTAACTTGCTAATGTCCTGGGCTTCCTCTATGGCAGTTACCTTCATTGCAAATCTTTTAGGCAAGGATCTGAGAATCTTCCTCACCAGTTTTTCTTCTGACATTTTTTCTCCCAGTGCTCCTGAGGTGTTGGCAATCTCCAAGATGTTCATGTGAAATTCATGGATGGTTTCATCTTCCATCATTTTTAGATTCTCAAACTTAGTGGTCAACATCTGAAGCCTTGACATCTTTACTTTGGAAGTGCCCTCATGAGTAGTTTTGAGGGTGTCCCAAACTTCCTTGGCCAGTTCATATTGATGTACTAATCTGAAGATGTTTCTATCAATTCCATTGAACAAGGCATTTAAGGCTTTTGAATTTCCCAGAGCTAACTCATCTTCTTCTTTACTCCAATCTTCCTCAGGCTTCAGACTGATTGTCCCATCTCTTTCAGTTATGGTGGGATGAATCCATCCTTTGTCAGCAGCTCTCCAAGCCTTTTTGTCCAGAGATTTTAGGAAGGCAATCATACGAGGTTTCCAATAGTCATAATTAGTTCCATCCAGAATGGGTGGTCTGTTTCCAAAAACTCCTTCTTTGTCCATAGTGCCAGAAAGTGATATCCCTAGATCTCACCCAGTAATACAGGCAGGGTGCCTGCTCTGATGCCAATTGAAAATTCTGGCTACAGATACTCAATGTCACGTCCAATGTTATGACACTGTATCTGACTTACTATATGACAGTAAATACAAAAGCAGTAAATAACACAGTCAATTGTTTACCCAGTTCAGTGTGCAACAACACCTACTCTGGGGGCTACCAAGCCAGGGAGAGAATCCACTATAAGAGATGTTAATTCAGGAATAAACCAACCAGTTTATCTCCTTCACTTAAGACCTACCCAATGCAATTCTAATCTAAGTACAACTTAAACCTGAGTTCCTACTCACTCCCCCTCAATCACAGCAGTGATACATAAACCAATTTGACTTGAGAATTGATGAAGACACTCTTCAAAACACACTCTTGATTATGCTTCACAGCTTTTTAATCAAGTAACACAATCACTCGTGCTTCACAGCTTTGAGTGATGTACACAACTAACTTGACTCTGCTTCACAGCTTTAGTCAAGTAACATTCAAACACTCTTGCTTCAAAGCTTTGAGTGCTACACAACCCTTACAATTGAAACCTATTCCAAGACACTTATCACAATGATAATTGCTTGGAGTACAATTAAACAAATCTATACAGATTACAAACTTGATCTTCTAATTAATCAGCAGGGATCGCTTCAAAAACCGCAGCTCTGTTGAATATATAGCAGCTGCAACTTCAGTTAGGGTTTCCAAAAACCTAGGGTTGATTCCGTTTGACCTAAAGTCCAGGTCACAGTACTTTGTTGATCAGGTTAGGATTGAGCGAGGTTATTCCTCAGAAAACGCAGGATTCTGTTTAGGAAGGACTGAGTTATTTCCTGAAAAAACTCAGACTTATCCAATCCTGTAATCCTGCTAGTTCAGAACAGGATGTCATAACATCTGTTATGACATCTGAGAAAACCTGTCTACTGATTAGCTAAATGTGATCATTTTGCAAACATGCTCAGATACACACTTATGAACATCAGTATTTGAGTTACAATATTTTTCTGCATATGTACCTAAAGAGTTAGTACAACCTGAACTAGAATGTTATGACATCAGTCATGACATTCACACATACACTTGGAATTTACCAAAAATACAAGCCAATACCTAAACACCTACACTCTATATCTTGTTTTTTGCTATTTTCTTTTTTGTCTATTTTTCTCGTTGAACCCCCCATGTACAAATGTGTACCCCCATCCCCTAATTGTTGTAATAGCGTAGGATTTTATATTTCCGCTTCTTATTGCTAGTAATTAGGACGTGTATGGCAAGATAAAATCAATGAAATAGAAAATCCTAATTCAAAGAAAAAAAAACTCTTGTATGCAATAAAACACACTTGCACACTAACACCCCTAGGGTTACCTCCACTTGTTGCCTTTCAAAATTGGGCCATATTGCATGTTAGGTCTCTTTGGGCAAAACAAACAATTCAAATGATCATAGTCCCTCGATGACGCTTTCTAAAGTTGCCTAAAAATAATCAAGTCCCTTAAAGAAAAATTGCCCAAAGATACTTGGCACCATTGCAATTATGGTCTAAACGATGACCCGCGCCTGTCCCTTTCACATCCTAACACAAGATTGTCCACCAAATACAATGGTGGAACAAAATTGTTAAAAGGGTTAAAACATAGCGATAATCTTTGAGAAAATTAGGGTAGATAGCTCTTGGTTACTTGCCAAATTGCAAAACAAAACACTTGCCTTTTTTTTCTTTTTCAAAACAACACATCACAATACACTTTCAAAACAAACTTTCAAAAAACATTGAAAACTTTTTCAAAAGACGTACACCTTTGTATACATCCCCACACGGATCATTACAAAGGTTGCCACCACATTGGCTTCTTTTCAAAACATTTTCAAACCCACACACACAAAGCACCATTTCAAACAATTGAAAATTAAGGCAAGTTGATCTAAGCAAGTAACTAAGAGCCCATGGATAACCATGGATAGAAAGGGTGCTAATACCTTCCCTTTCTATAATCTACTCCCCGAACCCAAGAAAACATCTCAAAGGTTTTTGCTGTGCTTTTTTAACCTTTCCTTAGGATAAAATAAAAAGTCAGTGGCGACTCTTGCTCAACCGAAACATTTGCAAAAACAAACGCAAAAATATAGTCAGTTCTCCCACCGTATCACAGTAGGCATAAAAGTTATCATGATAAGAGGAGAAAACACCTTGAGTTTCAAGAAGGAGATCATGTATTCTTGAGAGTACTTCCAGTGGATGATGTAGGATGTTCCTTGAAGTCAAGGAAGTTGACTCCTCAATTTATTGGTCCATATCAAATTTCAAAAAAGGTGGGGACTGTTGTGTATAGAGTGGCCTTTCCACCTAATCTGTTAAATTTTCATGATGTATTCCATGTGTCAAAACTCTAAAAGTATATTTCTAATATGTCACATGTAATTCCAATGGATGATATACATGAAGGAAAATTGCGATCAAAAGCGCAGCGGAATTTAAAATTTTCCTTTAGCGATCCTTACGAATGAGCATGGTCAGTGATAGAAATATTTACCTCTTGTGGCGATTCAGACCTTTGATGTTGTGATCACGAGCGTTGATGAAGAACAACAGCTCTACTCAGTCCACACGAACAGATCGCTTCCGGTCACAGTGCTAGCTGATCACGAACGGAAACTTTGAGTGAGAGAGAGAATAAAAAACGAAATTGCATCAAGTGAAATTGCTTCGTCATAAGGGATCTATTTATAGAATCACTCGTGTGGGCTACAAGCTAAAAGCCCAATTAAGGCTATAAGCTAAAAGCCCAATTAAGCTTATGGACATCATACCTTATGACGTACCATATATCACTTATCCACGTGGTACCTTACCACTTTCCGTATTACACTTAAGTGCACTGTACCTTACGGTGTTCCTTATTTATTCTATCTCTCATCAACCTGTCCTTATGTGTGTGACCCTGTAGGTTTTCGCGACGTTGGCAATTATATTAAATCACAATTTAATATAATAAACAGTGAGCGGTATCTAGCAACACATCACTGTTACCCAAGTCACGAAAATGTCATGTGATCTGACAAAACCTTTTCCATGATAATATTTGTGTTGTATAATTACCCTTTTGCCCTCATGTCTATATTGAACACAAGGCATACACTGTGTCACCCTTGTCCAGTTCAATATTGGGCCCTTAGACATTTATCCTGTTATGCAGGATGAGCAAATTCCATCTAGGTCACTCATGTCCCTTAGCATGCTTTATGAAGTACCCATCAACCGTCTTTATAGTCATCCAGTTACGGATGACGTTTGATCAGCAATAAAGTACTTGACTCTACATCTAGGGTCCATAGTGGTTTCAGGTCGAAGGGTGGTATACACCATTATCATCATGAGAATAACTTATGACACTTTGCATAACATTCTATGTAGTATTCTCATAGCGGGTCAATCCAGTATAAATATTACTCCTAATATTCATACCTATGTCAAGACTTGATAACTCCTTATCTATGATCCATGAGATGTGATCATCAATCTATCTTCATAATAATCTTAATGCTTTAATGCTATCCCACTTCACATTAAAGCTTGACTACGGATACTGTAAGAATAGTGTCTTATGTTTAATGGGATCTCATGATTAAGTCACACTTAACATTTCATTAAACAAATAAACCATTCTAGGGACTTTATTATTTTGGAAAGCAAACATAATAAAGAAATTCCTTTTATTATTAATAAATAATTCGATACAAGTACCAAAAGTATTGGCCTCTAGGGCTTACACCAACAGTGAGGATCGAGAATCAAGATGTAAAGAAGCTGAGAGGCAAAGAGATCTCTCTTGTGAAAGTGGTTTGGGGAGGAGATTCCAGAGAGAATGCAACGTGGGAGTTAGAGAGCAAGATATGGGAAGGCTTATCCAGAGTTATTTGCCTGAGGTAATTTTCGAGGACGGAAATATTCTAAGTGGGAGAGAGTTGTAACACCCTGATTTTTTTGAAATTATTTTATTGGAATAAAATAGATGATGAGATGTGCTTATATGTGTTGATGATCTTATGATACATTTTTATGATTGTGTAGGAAAGTTAGAAGTAGTGATAATTGAAGAAGTTAGGGGTGTATGGTTAAAAATGTAGAGACATAGGGGTGAATGAAGAATATTAGCAACATTAGTATTACTATTACTACTATTATAATTACTATTATTATATGAGATAAATAGTATTTTATAATATTAATAATTAAAATAAACCTAGTAATAAGAGGAGGGGAAAAGTTGGTATATAGACTTAGGGGTCTAAAGTGTTTAGTTAGAACAACAGAAGTAAAAACACGAGGAATAGAACGTAGAAGTTAGAAGAGAAGAATGAAGAGAAGAGAAGAGCATACAAGCTAGGGAGAGGAATCTCCATTAGAGGGATTAGAATCGTCAAACCTAAGGTAAGGGCGGGGTTCTGACTCTCTAATAAGTGGTTTAATTATGGGTAAATGATGATATTGAATGTTAGGTTTTCGGGGTAAATTGTTGTGAAATTGATTATTGTAATTGCTTGTAAATGATGAAATTGATGTGTTGATTGTGTTGTAAATATGCACATGATGTGTGTTGAGGATTTAAAATAATTGATTTGTTTGATCTTTCATGAAAAGTGGTTTTTGGATGATGAGTATGGGATTTTGTAGTAGAAAATTCAGGTTTTTGGGTCTGTTCACGATGGGTAATCGGTTATCATATTTGGGTAACCGGTTACCATTGTTTGTGTTTTTGAACATTTGGCTACTGACTTGCAGTAACCGGTTACCGCGAAGAATTTTGGGAAAAATCAGGGTTACTGTCTTGCAGTAACCGGTTACCATAACCGGGTAACTGATTACTGCTGTGTTGGACAGAATTTTTGAAAACTTGAAAACTCCATAACTTTTGACTCGGGTGTCTGTTTGATGCGTCATTTGGACCGTTGGAAAGGTAAAAATATTCTCTACAATTTGGTAATAATTTTGATGACAGTATAATAATTTTTTATTGGAATAATTCTGATGTGTGCATATGTTGTATGTGTTGTAATGCAAAATGTTGTGATTAATTGTATCGGCGATGTATTGATGATGTGTGAAGGAATTACATGTTATATTGCAGTATTATGAAGATGATGTTGGCCTAAAATTTGCATGATGTTGATGATTATGTTTGTGGTTGCATAATTTTGGTTGTAGCATGTCGTATTTCATACATCGTCGAGGGCTTATGTCCTGGCCTGTATTGGTAATCATCGAGGGATTATGCCCTGGCCTATATTGGAAATTGTTGAGGGCTTATGACTTGGCTTGTATTTGCAATTGTTGGGGCTTATGCCCTCGCCTGTATTGGCAAATGTTGAGGGATTATGCTCTGGCCTATATGGAAATTTGTTGAGGGCTTATGCCCTGATGGTACCACATGCATTTTGCATTAGAGCCAGCTGCATTGCATTTGTTGAATTGTTGAATTATGGAATAGTTTAATTATGGACTTGTTGAAGTGGTGTGACTAATAAATGTCGAACTTGAAATCTTGCATGATATACCCGTTGTTTACTCATAATTATATTACTTATTATATTATCATGATATCTCACCCTTACTGTTTGAATGTTGCCTCTACGTGGGTAACGTGCAGATAACCAGGAGTAGTGCAAAGTGGCAGAGTCTAGAAGATGTTGCTCCTTTTATTTCGAATGGGTGTTATTGCTCTGATATGTAACACCGGGGGGATGAACGCTCGACTGTTTTATTTTAGTTTATGTCTTCTTTGAGGATTTTAGGAGTGTTGTAGACTCTCTATTAATTGATTAAATTGTTGATTTTACGATGGTTGAAAATTTTAGAAAAATTATGAAATTTTTTCCGCTGTGTTATTAAATTTGAAGTTTTGAAGACTATGTTGGAATGTTGTCGGTTCATCTGAAATGTGTGTTATGTATCCGTTTTATCTTAATTGAGAAATTTGAATATGTTGAATGATGTGACATTCTATTTTGGAGTTTTATTTTACTATGATTTTTATTAAAATTACCGTTGGAGAAATAGGGCGTTACATCTGCTATTAGGATACTCTGAATGCTCTAAAGGCTTCAGAATCTATAACACAATCATAAATTATAGAGGAATCAATTCATGTCAGATTTGATGATAAGCTTTACCATGAAAAGTCAAAGCTATGTGAAAAGCTTGCAGATGTGACTATCACATTCACTGAACCAAAAGAGAATCCAATCTCATGGTCAAGCATGAGGCATTCAACAATTTCTCTTTCAACAACAGAAGTAGAGTACATATCAGCAATACTATGCAGCACTCAGATGCTATGGATGAAAAATCAGCTAGAAGATTACTAGATATTTGAGAGTAACATCCTTATCTTCTGTGATAACACTGCCGCTATTTGCTTAAGTAAAAATCATATTCTACACTCTAAGGCTAAACACATAGAAATCAAACATCATTTTATTAGAGATTATGTTCATAAAGGGATTCTATCTTTTAAATTTAGAGATACAAACCATCAACGGGATGATATTTTTACAAAACTCTTGGCTGGAGATAGATTTTTGTTTATTCTAAAGAATCTGAAAATGGATTTCTATCCAGAGTAAGATGTCATTAGAATCAACTATGTTCTAGTCGTAGTCTGAAGGAATAAGATTCTGACTTAATTAAAAGACTTCTAATATGTTCATCTCAAATTATCAAAAGATGTTTAAGTCAGAAATGTCCCTGATCTGTTGGAAACCTTTTGGTTCTCTAGACTTTGAGAATATCAAACGCATTACCTAAATAGACTTAGTTTCTATCACATTCTACCTAGGTCATGCACGAGCAATTTTTTTTAAATTTGATTAATCATGATTACATTTATTTAACTACTCCTTGGGAACAGTCGTTTCATGTCATACCTCTAGGCCTATGTCTGACATTCCATGTCATGATTAAATTCTTTCGTGCTCTCTCATCTAAACGCTTGATTTACTTCTCTTTTCATTTCCTTATTTTAGTAGTCCGAGACATCATTTGAGTGTTTCAATCATCTTAATTTAAGAACAACTTGATTGACTATTTATATCTCTTTTCATTATAGTCATTCATCAAGCCATTATCCTTGTATCATATTCAATCATCTCTTCTCTTAAAACCTATCTACATATCATGGCTATTAGATATTTTCAAGGAGATGAAAACCTTCTCGAAGTAATCAAAGAGAAAAGACCCAATTATGTGTCAGATGAGGGTTTCATCAACAGGGTCATTGAAAATCGAGGATGGTTTGGGTATGCAACAATGCTGAGAGGTCTTGTTTATCCTAACCTCTTAAATAATTTTTGGCTCCATGCTTTTGTTAGTCCTGATGGAAACACCATTATTTCTCACATCTTTGGTGTTTTGATTACCAACACTCGCTCCTCTATTGATGAAGCAATCGAGAGTCCACCTTTACCCAACTCCTACATGAATGTTGACATGTTTCCAATTGTTCCTAACTCTTCATTTATATTTGAGCCCCTTAGTGCAAATCACTTGAAACCACGTTCAAAAATCTAGTTTCAGTTTCTGTTGACAAATCTTCATCCTAGAGGAGAAGATCTTGATATAGTTTTTCCTAGAGATATGTGTCTTCTTTATTGCCTTTGTAAGAATATTCCAATTCGTCTTTCATAAATAATATTCAATCATCTAAAGCTATCAATCCAAGCATCCAGGAACTCTCAAAAATCATTCATTCCATATGGATGTGTGTTGTCTGAACTGTTTGAGTTAGCAGGTATAATTGAAGTTGTTTAACGAAATCTGTTCATCAGAGGCAATGCTCTATTTTATGAGAGTTGTGATGTGTTTGAAGTTTACATAAATTTCCACGTCTTTACTCACTCTGTTGTAATCCCTTTTGACACATCAATGAAACTTATCTTTTCTTGATTGTTTCTTCTGGTTCTTATGTTTTTCACACATAATTACCTTTTTGATTATGACAAAAAGGGGGAGTAATTTAAATGAACGTAACTTTGATTTCAATAATCAAGTTCTGGAAAATATTCTCTGGATAGAGCTGCTTACATTCTAACCCAATTAAAAATTTTGTTTCTGTTAGAATTGTTTTTCTATTTTCAGGAATTTAGAACTCTGATTAAAAGACAAAGATCTGAAAGCACTATTCAAAGCTTCAACCTAACCTGTTGGCTTCAGACTCTGAAGATGTTCTTCACTCATAATTCAAGAAGTGAAACCTGGAATCAGAATCCAAAATTGAGAATCTATTGAGAATCTGGAAAATGTCTAAGTCACATTAAAGTTCAAAGATTCGATAAAGAAATTGTGTGAAATCAAAATCTCAATCTGTCTATTGGAATCCAAATTCAAGACTTTCAAGATCTCAATATTTGATCTGTTGGAACCAGGGGAGTTTTTACTCAAATGGTTCAGAGTCAGGATATTCGATCTTCATCAAGTCATTAACTCAGGGGGAGTATCAGAAAAAGGATAAGTAATTCTTACCCTTCTAAATTTCACCGATTATGATTATATGTACAAAATTATGTCATCAAAATATATAGTTTTGTCATCATCAAAAAGGGGGAGATTGTAAAAATAAGATTTGGTTCTGCAATATTATCTCTGAGTTTTGATGATAACAAATGAGTATGATTGTATGAACAATTTTTTTATACTAATGTTTGTTATTGTTGAGTACTTAAAAAATAGGGTTTTCTTCTGATAGATGGTGTGACCAAGACATTAGAAGAGAAATGATTCCGCTTCTATGCTACACAAGTTCTGATTGAACAATAGCAAGACACTCCAGAAGACTCTGAAGTGTAAAATTTGATATTTGTCTGAAGAAACCAGTCATAATATCTGAAGATAGAAGTTGTTACTTATGTCCAGATGCTAAAGACTCAAGCTTCTAAAGACAACGTGTTCTAAGGAAACAAGTCAGAAGATATGAAGAGAGAAGTTGTTACTTACGTCCAGATGCTGAAGACTCGCGTTTCTAAAGACAACATGATTTAAGAAACAAAGTTAAAAGATATGAAGACAAAGTTTCTACTGAAGTCCAAATGCTGAAAGCTTGTGTTTCTATTTATGAAGTTCTAAAGATAAGGATTCTGAAGACCAAGTGCTGAAGACTCTAAAAGACAAAAGTTCTAAAGATTCTAAAGACTTGAAGTTCTAAGACCTAAGGTTAGAAAAAAAGGTTCTCATAACTAAGTGCTGAAGACTCTAAAGACACAACTCTGAAGACTCTGAAGACTTGAAGTTTTGATGACCTGATGTTATGTTCTCACTTCCAAACTCATGCTCGCAGAAGCCTCTGAAGTGTAGAAGGAAAGAAGATAGTGTTAACGTGGTATAAATAGTACATGGTACAGTCAATGCTTCATTCCACTACTATGAAAGGACGAACGTGTCGCACGATCCTGTCCCCCATGTTACTGTTCAAGCTGTTAATGTTTCTGGAAATTCCAAGAGTATCCCTTAACGGATACATTATGTTAATGGCTATATAAAGGCTTGAAGACTAAGAAAGAAAGTGGCGAACTGCTGAATATTTCACGCACAAATACTGTTTATTGCTTTCACATTCTAAGTCAATATTCATAAAATAGTTTACATACTCAGTTTTTTAGGAGCAATACTCTTGTAAAAAAAACTTGCATTCAAGTTGTTGTTTGATATTTCTTAAGGGACCGAGTAGGTCTGAATCCTTAATAAGTCTAGAGCTTGCGAGTTTTAGAAGTTGTTAGTCACTTGCGGGTAGCTTGTGCATTGTAATAATCAAGTTGATTATTAGTTGATATTCCTTAAGGAACTGGGTAAGTCTGAATCCTTAAGAAGTCTATAGTGGATTAAGTCCTCGATTTAGTGAGGTGAAATCACCTTGGCGGATGGACTAGACTAGCTTGATAATTTTCAAGTGAACTAGTATAAACATACATTGTTCTTTACTTCATGTTTTTACTTATTGTTATTATCAAGAGTGAATGAAAAATAATTTTTAACTTAAAGGGGAATATTTTTAAAAGAAGAGTTTTGTTTTTAAAATCAAATCCACCCCCCCCCCCCCCCCCCCCACACACACACACACACACTTTCTTGTGTTTTTCACACCTTCAGAAGAGGTCTATGTCACACAACCTCCAGAGTTTGTGATTCAGAAGGAAGCAAGTAAAGTATATAAGTTGCACAAAACGCTCTATGGCCTCAAGCAGACACCTAGGGCATGAAATAAGAAGATAGACTCATACTTAGTCGAATTGGGATTTGTCAAATGAAAATCTGAGTATGGTGTCTATGTTCAGGTTGTAACACAAGATATAACAAGCATATGCTTATATGATGATGAAGGAATTTGAAATGTCGGATATGAGAAAATTATCTTATTTCCTAGGCATGGAATTTTAAATGTCGAAACAAGGTATGGTGCTACATCAAAGAAAGTATGTCAAAGAGATACTCCAGAGATTCATAATGGATGATTCAAATCCTGCATCCTCACCTGTCGAACCTAATGTGAAGTTGGAGAATAATGGAGAGGAAGACAAAGTCGATGAACTCTGTTCAAGAAAATTGTAGGATCTCTGAGATATGTGTGCAATAGTCGATCTAATATAGGTTTCGTTGTCAGATTGGTAAGCAGATATATGAGTGAACTAAGAGTGTCACATATGAAGGCTGCAAGAAGAATCCTAAGATATTTGAAGGGTTCGATAAATAGTGGAATACTATTTCGACGAGATTCTGAAGAAAAAGAAGCAATAGTTAATTGCTTTTCAGATGTTGATTGGTGTGGAGATAAGGAAGATCGAAGAAGCACAACTAGATATTTCTTTTAAGTATTTGGTGCCCCAATCTCATTGTGTTCCAAGAAGCAACTTCTGGCGTTATTGTGATTGTGTGAAGTTGAATATATAGCATGATTCTATGTTGTATGTCAAGCAATTTGGATCAGATCTGTACTTGAAGAAATGGAGGTCAAAGTGAAGAAACCTCTAGTGTTGCGAATCGACAACAAGTCAGCCATAAATCTGGCGAAGAATACAGTTCTGCATGAAAGAAGTAAACATATCGAAGCTAGGTTTCACTTCTTAAAGGAAAAGGTAAATCGAGGTGAACTTGCAGTTAGGAATTGCTCAAGTGAAGCACAGTTGACCGACATTCTCACCAAAGAATTGAAGATCGACAAATTCCCGAATTTTAGAAAGAAATTAAGAATAATTCAGATCGACTGTGACTAGCGTAGGTTCGACAATTTAAATTATAGAGGTGTATTGAAATATTAAAATAGATTAGATTAGATTTGATTTGATTTAATATTTAAATATAATCCAAATTGTGTTAGCCCAAGTCTAATTAGAGTTATATATAAATAGTCATTGTATGTATCATTATTTTGTACAATTCATTAAGTGAATATTATAATCTTTATTTTCTTCATTATTCTCTCTTTCTCTCCTCACTAAAAATATCTCATACACTAACATAGATATATAATAAGAAATTATAAAAAATTATAAAAAATTATGTTAAGAACTAAAAATATAATATGCTAACAAAAATAAAAGTTCAAATTTAAGGTAATATGATTTGTGTAACTAATTTATAATTTAAATCCACAAACTCACGAACTCAATTTGTTCTATAAAAAAAGTTATTATTCTTAATATAATTTAAGATTTTTTTTATGTCACTTTAAAGTATTTTGTATATAATTCAAGTGTTAAAATTTAAAATTATTTTGTAATTCTAAGTATATTTTATATTTATAAAATTATTTTTCATAAATTTAATATCCAACTCAAATCAATCTACTCGAATCTTAGTTGAGTTGGATAAAAAATAACATATTTTAATTTAATTTTTAAACCAATAAATTTGATTGAATTGGATAGTAATTTAGTTAGAATCAATTCAACCAATCCATAACATCTTCCTTTTTGAATTATGTTTTGCTATTTTAGTTTTTTTATTTTTATTTATTTAGAACTGTTCATTTATAAATATTACTAATTGATTTATACTAATATATAAATGTAAATAAATATGATTATTAAATTTTTTACTCCTACCTCAAAAATTACATTAATTTAACTTAATTAACACATAAATTCCAACTACCTCATTGCCAATTTTTTTCTTCTATCTATATATAATATATAAAAAGTAGATGATCACAATAGTTATTCAATTCACCTTAGACAAATATTTCTTCTGTTTTTCATTATAAGTTGTTTTGGAAAAAAATTTATACCACAAATATAAGTCGTTTTATAATTCTAATAAATAATTAATAATATTTTTTTATTATATCCTTAAATATTTATTATTCTATCTCCTTTCAATTATTAAATTTATATTTCAAATATTATTAATAAAAAACAATTTTGTAAAATCTTTAATAATTTCTCATTTTTATATAGCAATTATTATATTTTTTAATATATGTAAAAAATCTAAAATATCTTATATTAGAAAACTGAGATAGCAGTCAAATAAGAAAAAACTATTTTTTTTTTTTACTTTAATTCGAATCAACATTAGAAGTCTAATAATAGAAAAGTCTAATCATTAGAACCTTACAATAAAAATACATAATTTAAAATTTGTCATAAATTAAAAGAAAAACCTTTAATGTGAGAAAAGTCTTAATGTGAGAAAAACCCTTAATGTTAGAAAAGTCTTAATGTGAGAAAAAGTTTAAATATGAGAAGAGTCTTTAAAAGAAAAAACCTTTAATGTGAGAAAAGTCTTAACGTGCGAGACTGATTAGAGGAAAAAACCTTTAATGTGAGAAAAGTCTTAACGTGAGAGACTAATTAAGGAGAAAATTGCATTGCTTTTATGAAACCTGATGGAACATACATTGATGAAGAAGAAAAAGCTATTGAAAATTTTAGACAAGCTTTTCAAGAACAAAACTTTCCACTAGGTTCAAGTGCTTTTTATAAACAATCACCATTCGGAACGTTATGGGCTAGTACTACATAATGAAGTTTTCTAGAAATTAATATAAGTTTACTTTTATATGATTAATTTTTTGAATTTATTAATTAATTAGAATTTTTTTTTTAGTAATAATCAAGTATTGAAAAAAAAAACACAAATAATTATGTTTTAGAGAAAATTACGCAAATAATTATGTTTTAGAAAATTCTACAATGGAGGCGCCAAGTGAAATGACACATGCACTCACCTTTTTGCCTTAGGCGTCATCTCACTTGACGCGTGCACTTTGTTTTATTCAAGTGAGATGACGCATGCACTATAAAAAGGGGAGGAGGCGCCATCTGAGATGGCTACTACGTGCAATTGTGTTTTCTATAAATAAAACACTCATTTCTTCATCATTCTTCACATTTTCTCACAATCTCTTCTTATTTTTTCTCTGTTATTTGTGTCATGACATCTCCCATGATTTTCACGAGAGATGGATACGTTATTTTCTCGGTCACCAAACCTCGCATGAAAATGAAATTTTGGCACATTCACTCCATGGAGCGTCTGAAGAGAGAGTTGATGCGATGGCTAGAGGAAGACATCGAGGCTGAGAAATAAATTAGAAGGATCTATAGAAGAAGAATAGTCACCTCGCTTGCAATTGGAAGAACTCAATCTTGGTTGGAGGAAGTCAAAACAGACAGAGACGTAATGGTGATGATGCATGGCTCAGATGAAATTGTTTTGACAGTTGTAATTTCTTAGACGTTTTATCGTGTTTTTATTTGTTGTCTGCGTATGTTTTGTTGTAACAAATGCTCTTAATCCTATTCAGTTCTTTATTTGAGTGGAATGTGATCTCCTTTTGAGTTTATTTCTCATCAGGTGCTATCTCGGTTGAATGTTTCACACCAGTTTATTTCTGATTTGAACATGTGGTCCCCGACAGAGTTATTATTTTGATTTATGCAAACTTTGAGCCCTAGTTTGAGAATATGCATTCATTTTGGAACAAGAAGACTTTATCTCCTCAGTAGGAATATATTGGCATTTCCCCAGGAATCCATATTTCTTTTTCCAGGAATCCATATTTCTTTTCCTAGGAATCCATATTTCTTTCCCCATGAAGTCATTATTACAGTTCCTTCTCATAACAGCAAGTGGCGGTCTCTTTATTTGAGCAACTTGTACTTCCCCAGTAAGTTTGTTAGTCCCCTGAGAAGATTCATTTGTTTACTCTAATGAATGGTAGTCTCGTCATTATGGGAGATAATTCGTTGTTGATATTTGTTTACTCCAATGAATAGTAGTCTCGTCATTATGGGAGACAATTTGTTATTGAGATTTGTTTACTCCAATGAATGGTAGTCTCATCATTACGGGAGATAGTTCGTTGTTAAGATTTGTTTACTCCAATGAATGGTAGTCTCGTCATTATGGGAGATAGTTCATTATTGAGATGTTACTCCAATGAATGGTAGTCTCGTCATTATGGGAGATAGTTCGGTGTTGATTTGTTTACTCCAATAAATGATAGTCTCGTCATTATGGGAGATAGTTCATTACTGAGATGTTACTCCAATGAATGGTAGTCTCGTTATTATGGGAGATAATTTGTTGTTGAGATTTGTTTACTCCAGTGAATGGTAGTCTCGTTATTATGGGAGATAGTTCGTTATTGAGATGTTACTTTAATGAATGGTAGTCTCGTCATTATGGAAGATAGTTTGTTGCTAATTTGTTTACTCCAATGAATGGTAGTCTCATCATTATGGGAGATAGTTCGTTATTGAGATGTTACTCCAATGAATGGTAGTCTCATCATTATGGGAGATATTTCGTTGGTGAGATGTTACTCCAATGAATGGTAGTCTCATCATTATGTGAGATAATTTATTGTTGAGATTTGTTACTCCAGTGAATGGTAGTCTCGTCATTATGGGAGATAGTTTGTTGTTGAGATTTGTTACTCCAATGAATGGTAGTCTCGTCATTATGGGAGATAGTTCATTGTTGAGATCTTTTTCCGATGGATGGTAGTCTCTTGATTATGGAAGATGGTTTGTCGTTGAGATTTACTTTGCTCTGAAGAAGTTTATTTGTTTACAGTCATGAGTAGTGATTCCAAACAATTGTTACCACCCCTAATATTGATGTTTGCTGGTATTATCCTACCACCTCTTTTCCCCCAGTAGGTCGACATTACCTTTTTTCTATCTTCTCTGACAGTGGATAGTTCACAGTTATTTGTTGATCACTGTTATCCTTTACTTTATCTCCTCAATATTTGAGTTGATGTTGCTTTATCTCCTCGTTGGGCTTTACACCAGTAGAGTTGAGTCCTCTGTTCACTAGTGATTTATTTTCCTGGTCTAGTTTTCTTTTGATCTTTTATCTTCTGTTTACCCAATGGTGTCTTGTGTAACCATTGGATCTGTTTGTTTGCATGTACAATCATAAACATTGCATGGCATCTTAGGGCCAAAATTATAGTTTGTTTTATATTTAAGTATATTTAATCGCATCGACACGAATATTTTAACCTTCGTATCTCCGGATAGAAGACCATTAAATAAGGGCAGCTGTTGTACCCAAATTTTTGTCCCTAAGATCCCTCTATCATCTCATGTCGATTCAATCACAACAAGATCACATTAGGGTTTGATTTTTCTCCTTATCTTTAGCTTTGCTCATGGGGAATCACCAAGCACCTTGACTTGTATATTGTGATCATCTATGTTTTGTATTGATTAACTTTTAACTAATAAATACAGTGAATATTTTCCCTAATTGATGATATTATAGGTGAAAGCACAACACATTCCATCAAGTTGATCTATAGGTTCATAAGTTTATTTCCATGCCTTCTTCAACAAAGCTTCATTGAGATTCAAGCCTCATAATTAAATATATTTTAAAGTAATATCATGACAAAGTCTATTATGATTCTCCATGCCTCAAGTTGTCAAAGATAGTTCAAAGATATAAGGGTTGATTGAAGAAATTTGACCTAATTGGACAAGTTCTTGATTTCTTGGTTACAAGTGCATTTTTCCGTCAATTCTTATTATTTGGAAGTGGTTATGGTTGCTATGGTTTCCAATTATCATCCACAAAAAATTCAATTTACATGACAAAATTATTTGTGCAAGAAAGTTTGTCAAAATTGAAAAGGGTTTCCAAAGCATTTTGTTGCTCTAGAAGCTAGGGTTTTGAACTTCTAAGGGCTATATCTTGCTCATCTTTTGGTATTTTTGAGTGATTCCAAAGACATGCTTCTCTTTAAAGGGTTATCAACAAATCACTTCAAAAGTTTCAAGAAAATTTTATGTGGAAGATTCCTAATGATTGAGAAAGATTATAAGTCCTCTAGATAGGCCATCAAATTCCCTTGTGTGACTTTAAAAGATCATAACTTGGTCAATTTTTATCTCCTTTAGCCCATCATTTTTCAAAATGATCTTAAAGGTGTGAAATTAAACTCTTCTTTTATGTGCAAAGCTTGAAAATGGATGGAATATTCCCTAAGGATGCAAAAGATTATAGGTCATCTCATGAATTTTCATAAAATTCACAAAGTCATAACTTTCTCAATTTTTGGATTTTTTAAATGGTTCAAGTCTCAAAATGTCATTCAAGAGATCTACTTCATGCCTTATTTTTTGGTCAAGATAAAATTTTAAATGGAAGGTCATGTTTAGATGCAATACATTCTAGGTCATTTTTGAAGAAAAACTTAGAATTTTTCTAAGTACAAAAAGTCAGCATTTTTTCCAACTTTGACTCATCACAACTTTCAGCTCAAGCATCCATTTGATTCCATTCTTTACACATTTTAAAGTTTGTTATCTCATCTTTCCAAGGCATCAATAATCAAGTCCTAAGGTTCCCTAAATCGTGCACATCATTGATTAAAAGATGATACCTTGAGACTGAAGTTTCCTCCAAAGTCAGAATTTAAAATTCATGATTTGGCCTCTAAACACAAAATTTATGCGTGTTTTTACTTCTATCGTGTTTAGCAATATTCCATAAGTGATTAGCATCTTGAAACGCAAGTTTTGGTTGAGTTTTGAGCAAAATAGAAGTCACACTTTTCATGTTTGCAACTTCACACGATTTCCCTCCAAACTTCATCATTTCACACACTTAAGTATTCCATTAGCTTCCCTATAAATAGAGGGTCATACCTCATTTATTTTCTCAAGCTTAGATAGCCAGAATCACCCTGACAAACTCTTTCTTTAACCCACTTTTCTGCAACTTCGAATTTGGTTTTATATCTTTCCTCAATCCGTTTTATTTGTCAACTCGTCATCCGTGAACTTCACTGAAGCTAACAGAAGAAGAACCAAGCTCTAAGAATTCCTAAATTGTGCTAGTCAAGTCAAGTTTTAGAGCTCTGAATTTGAACTTCAATAGGTAGATTCCTTCATCAATTCGCTCAAACTTTGGTATTGTAATGAAGCTCTCATCATTATGATTCTAGTCGCAACATTTGTTTTCAACTGGAAGTGAGTTTTCGTCATGAATTTTCAAATCCCTTTTCAAATCTTTCCTTATAAAATGGCTGAGCTACGCCTTACATAAATTTTTCGCGAGGGTACCATTGGAATCGTCTTGAAGAGACGAAGCGAATGGTACCAGTCTCGAGCTCTAATTTTTCCATTTCATGAACCTGCAAATCGCGTGGACAGAGGTTGAAGACGACCTATGTGTTCGTCTTCAACCAATGGGAATTTGCTACACATTTTTGTAAATCTGATTTAATAGTTGTTTTATTCATTAAAGACCATGATATGCACAATGCGTATGATCCATTGGATTAGCTTACTAACGTATTTTGACTCTCATCCAATGGTCTATATTTTTTTTACTTTATTTTTTATTTCTGATTTTTTATATTTAATTGTTTTAAACTTTAAAAAATCAATAGAAAATTCATTTTTTACTCAAAAATTATGAAAAAATTCACAAAAATATTTTCATATATTCTCTTTCTGATTTTTATTTTTTCATAATTTTATTTTTAGATTTGTTATTTTTCATGATTTTTCTTTGTTTTGGTTTGTTTTTAATTGCTTAAAAATACTTTTTGACATTTTTAAATTCTGGAAAAAAATTCATCAAAATTATTTCTCTTATTTTTTACCTTCTAATTTTTTTTAGAATTTTATTTTGACTTCTATTATTTTTGGTCTTTTTTTCACTTATTTGAGTAATTTTAATTAGTTTAAAAATACGTTTCTGATTTGAGAAATTAACAAAAAAATTGTAAAAATATTTGAGGTCATTTCTGATTTTTCTATGGTCTCTTTTAATTTTTATTTGATATTTTGAGTATAGTTTTCTATTTTCCCTTTTATTTTCATTTTAAAAACATTTTAAAAATTATTTTCTTATTCATTAAATATAATTTTATTTTTGTATATATTCTGACCTTTTGACTTTTGATCATGTACTTCATTAACATCATTAGATCTTGGGTGTTGAGTTTAACTCCACCAAAATGGATGACTGATTTTAATGATAGTTTGATTAAAATTTTAATTCAAACATATCCCTTCCCTCATCATCTCATCATCTTCTCATTGTGTTACATGTTGTTAGAGGATTATATACATATCATCTCTTCAAATATAGGACACATAAATCCCTATTGACTGACCTCAAAATAGGTGCGACTTCTATATAAGTCCACTTACGATTGCTTAACATAGCGCGAAATTTTGTCCCGATTTGAGAAATGATCATCTGTGGCCCAAACCTATGTTTGCAAGCCCAAGTATGTTAATTTGAAACCTTTGATCCAATAATATTGAGATTCATTGTTAAGAGGCTTTGGTCTTATCAATCCTCTAATGAATCTTTATAAGCTTTGGTCAAAGTGAATCACTTAAGCATCATTGATCATTTATTGTTGCCTTGAGATTTTGAAAATGAATGATATACTTGACAAAAAGCAAATGAAACTTGTTGTTGACAGGCTTTGATTTTATCAATCCTCTAATGAGTTTCAAATGCAAGTTTCAAGATGGTCATTTAACTAACCTCTAATTACTAATTCATTAACATTTGAATTTTATTTTATGCCCTTTATTTTATGCTTTTATTTTATGTCTTTACTTTATGCACCATTTTTTAGCATTTACATTTCATGCTATTTTCATCTTTGCTCACTTGAGTATTTACTTTTATGTCATTTTTATTTTGCTCACTTGAGCTTCTCATTTCTTTTTGAACATACCTAATAATAAAATTGAACCATAAAAAACTTTAATGTTACTTGGACTATTTGGTTACTATCCTTGGCATTATAGAGTGATGGACTTCTTGGACTTAGCATTAGAGACCTTGACCTACATTGAGACCTTGTGACTTTCATTGCTATTTTGTATGGAGTTCTTGGGGTTTACCCCAAGATATTAGGTTGTTTGTTTTCTTTGTGTGCAGGTTATTCTATTTATATGCTTTGTCTGTGATTGAGAATTCATTTGTATACAGCCGTCACTCTGCCCAATTTTTTGTGTGAATACTTAATGCACTTGAAGTTTGACTCTTAAGAAATTATATTGTCCTTGCTCATTTGGTTTCAATCCAAAGAATGAGAATTCTACATTGACTCATAATGTCAAGTGTTGGCTCCTTGTTAGTTAGACGATTCTTTTCCCTAGATTTTACTTTATGCTTTAGGATATTCCCTTCATCTCCTCCCACCTTCTTTAATTTCAAAAATCTTCTCCCTCCTTTTGAAAGCTATTCTTGTTTTAAACTTGAACCGCTTTCATAATAAACTTGGACTTAGGTCCATGCATTTTCAAATTAGTTTCTTGATCAAAATTTAATCAACTTAATAATACCTTGACATTTTTTTGTGAGAAGATAAAAAGTCAATCAATCTCATTCAAACCATTTTGCCACTTTGGGCTTTTTACTTTAAATTTTTTCTCAAAAGATTAGACCATTATCAATCCTTGAAGTGATGCGAACTACTATACTTCTATGATATGTAGTGAAGTGAGATATTTTCCACTTGGGTGTTGAGTGAGGCTTTGTTGATTTTTAAACTCCAAGCTATATCCTCCACTTTGAGATGACGCGAATTCTCCTTTCTCATGATCGTGGGTAGTAAGTATATTTTCCATTTGAATAAGATAATGATGTCTCGTCTATCAAAATTAACCAACACGCTTGTGTTTTAAATTTTTTAAAGGTGAACTACGAGTACCCTGATCCCCTATTGCACGGAAGGTTGTACGTAGGCACTAAAGGTTTGCAACCGCGACAGGTGCAGAAATTGTAAAAAAATACTTCTTTTCTCATCCCCACCATCTATTTTTGTATACAACATTTATAGCCAAAGTACACAGATTTTCAAAGAGGTTTCTATGGAGTACCATATATGTTTAGAGTGCTAATACCTTCCTTTTACATAACCAATCCCTGAACTTAGATTCTCTCCCCCTCTTTTTGAGTTATTCACTCTTTTCCCGTTCCTTTGGAAACAATAAAGCGCGGTGGTGATTTTTAATTTGATATGTGTGAGTTAAGTCAATCCAATGGCTTAGTCTCAATATTTCTACTGCTACAACAGGGACCTTGAATTTGTGGGGGAATGATCACCCTAGGGACCAGACCTAAGTCCCCAAAGTCCAAACCAGAAACTCTTTGGATTTCCACATCTTTAAGTCGGTCTTCTAGTTGTTTATATTTCTCACCCGCCGGTGGATACTGCTCTTCAGAGTAGTCTTCATCCTTAGTAATCGGATTATTGCCACCCCTAGCTCTGGTGCTCCTAACATCCTCGTGTTGATTGTCTTCTTCCTTTGAAGAAGCCTCTTCTATTTGAGCCAGTCATGCAGGCCCCTTGAACCTTCTTCCCATGTTGAATATAACAGCCTGTTTCTTGGTCTTCTTCTTGGTGGCAAGGAGTGCCATCGTCTCTTATTGGTCTTTGGCTAGGTTGAGGAGATTATCTTGGAACTATGCATGTTGAGTCTACAGATATTTGATGGTTTTCTCTAGAGCCATCTTATACTGAAATAAACAGTAAAAAGATGAGGAAACCTGTATCGGAAAACCTACTTATGATATGATGCATGCTATGTGGATGCAATGTTTCCAAGGACCTTAAGGAATTTAAATTTTCTATCCAAAAAGGAAACAAACATAACAATTGTATTAATAAATTCAAGATCACAACTGCCCCTTGGGCTTACAATAAAAAAGCAAAAATGGTATCAAAAGACAACAAAATAGACTTCTAAAACAAAAGACTCAAGTCTCCCACAAACACTTCCTCTTTGGTGTAATGTATGCATTCAGGCGTCGCTCCTGCTGAAGTTTCCTTGTGAGCTCCAACACTTTCTTCTCGCTTGCATAGAATCAAGCTTCAAAGGTGTCTCATTCCCCCTTGAGTTGAATCCACAATCTCCGCAATTCCTTTAAGTTGGTAGGCATGTCAGGATGGAGAATGGTATAAGGAATATCTCCCTCGGTAACAGGCTCCACAACTATTGGTAGGATAGCTAGAGATGGCATCATGAGACTTTAAGCACGAGCTCGTACCCATTTGAGATAAGGATCAAGAGGGACATAATTCTTATGCCCCAAAGTCTTTCTATCAACCTTGCTTACTATGCCCCAAGCATGCACAAACCTTCAATGATAACCTTGAACATCATTCTCGTAGTAGAAAATAATACCTTGAATGAGTGTTTCATGGGGACCATCTCTTTGAGCATAGCCAAATTATCGTAGAGCTAGAGAAAGGTTATAAGTAATACCTCCCCTAATGCCTAAGAGTGGAACATTAGGGAAGTCCCCATAACGGTCAATGATAGTAATGTCCTCTTGAGATCGAGAGCACCAACAAATATCTGAATGAGAGAGCAACATCATCCATTGAGACCACCTCAATCCTTGATCATTCTTCAATATTGATCGGGGAAGGTGCGAAATAAACAACCTAGACAACAAAGGTAAGCAACACATAAGAGTCCCTCGCTTTCTTATTGTGCGAGTATGAAGAGAGTGCAAAATGTCTCCAAGCAATGTAGGCACAGGGTTAAAAGTAAGGAAACTTTTGACAACATTCACATCTATTAGTTGGTCAGGGTTAGGAAAAAGCACCAACCCATAGATTAGAAGAGCCAAGATCTCCTAAAAAGCTTGTAAATCCATAAAATACCATAATAGTCGAGCCTTCTCCATCAGGAATTTAGCCAAAAAGCCTTTGACCCCACTTCTTATCTCCCAATTAGATACAATGTCAGAACTCTTCAAATGTAAGGCCTTGGCAATAACTTCAAGTCTTGGAGTTTCTTCTAAACTGGTGAAGGGTATTTGATCAAGAACAGGTACTCCCAATAGTTGAGATAATTCTTCCATTGTGGGCACTAATTGAAAATTAGGAAAGGTGAAACAATGATGTACAGGTTCAAAAAACTGAAAGAGCACCCTCATAATGTCTTCTTCAAAGATTGAGGTAACCAGATTGAGAAGTCAACCATATCTTTTGGTGAACAGAGAATTTTCAGGAACCCTTGATGCTAACTCTTTGAGTTGAGGAGGCACCCTTACGAAGTTGATTCAGATGGTATTTCTGCGAGCGGAAGTCATATCCTATAAAACAGAACAAAGATAAATCTCTAGGTCCTTGAAATGGTTAGTGAAATTGCTATGGCGTGATGTTGTGATGTTATGAACAAATAATAATACACAAAAAAAACAGATAAGGTTTTATGTTTAGGCTTGCATGGGGTTTATAGGTAAGTACCCTCTTAAAGTTTAGTTGCTTCAACCTGTCCTAAAAGAAGTAACTGAGTTCTAGGAGCCTCAATATCACTGATATTTCTTCATCGGGCATTATTTTAGCTCAAGCATCCAAACTACAGCAAAAATATCTTGAAAGTACGATCTCAATGAGTGTAGTATCGAGTATCAACAAACTTTATTCTTGCACCAAAGCCAGCTATCTCACCACTTTCTAATGGCAAAGTTGTTCAACTAAGGTTCTATGGTCAGTTAGTGCTTCATGACACCATACATCGGCCCCGTATTCTCCTTGACTGGACTCAAGGGACATCTGTACCAATAAATGTGTCACACTAACATAGCCATTGTTTCAACCATGTCGGTATTACGCCACATAGTCCCTATGATCTATTGCTACTTACCTAATATGCCCCAGATCCAGGTATAGGATCTATACAAGTAATAAACCCCGGGCATTACCCATAAATGTAAAGCATACAAAACAAACAAGTAAAAAAAATAAAGGTGATCTATATCTTAAGGTAACCCCACTTTTAGTTAAAAATTCCCCAGCAGAGTCGCCAGTTCTGTAATACAGTGGGAGAACTAACTTGGGTGTTTCGCGTTTGATTGCAAATGTTGCGGATAGCAAGAGTCGCCACCGAATTTTCTTTTATCCAATAAAGGAAATGGTTAAAATAACAGGAAATACATTTTGAGATATTTTCTTGAGTTCGGGGGATAGGTTATGAAAAGGGAAGGTGTTAGCACCCTTTTCATCTATAGTTATCTACGGGCTCTTAATTGCTTGATCACTTTAAAATGTTTTGTGTTTGTGTAAGTTTGAAAATATTCAAAACGCCTAAGTTTGGAAAACTTTGCAATGATTCTCGTATCGTTGAGAATGTATATAAAGTGTTGGTTTCGAAAATATTCGTTGAAAGGGAATGTTTGGAAAGATGTTTTGAAAATGCCTATGTAAGGCAATTTTGTAATGATTCTCGTATCGTTGAGAATGTATATAAAATTTTTGTTTTGAAAGGTGTTTTGGAAGTGTGAGGTGTAAAAACAGTTTTAGTTTGTGAGAAAGCAATTACGAGCAATCTACCTACTCAAAAATTATTTGTTCTTTTCCTCCTCCTTTAGATAGTGCTATTTTACCATTGATTGGTAAGAAGCCATATTATTGAATGTGAGGGACAGGCATGGGTCATCATACAGTCATAGAAGGCAACTTGTAAGATATTTTAACAATTTGTCGTAAGGGACTAAGATCGTTTACTGAAGGCAATATCGAAGGGTCATCGAGGGACTACAATGTTTTAATCGAAGGTCTTTTGCTAAAACATCTCACATTTGAGGGACATGACTGTTTATATCCGAGGCAACAAGTGTGGGTTACCCTAGAGGTGCATGTGTGCAAAGTGCTTTGATTTCAAGTATATTTCTTAAATTAGGGTTTTCTAATGTTTGATTTTAGGTTTTGTCATGCAAACCGTAATTACTAGTAATAATAAGGAAAGTGATAAATTGCGGAATTTAAATGTCCTACGCTATTACAACGCTTTGGGAATGAGGGGTACAATTTTTGTGAATAGGGGGGAAAGCAATAAAGCCCTAATTACTATTACAAACCATTGAATATGAATAGTAATAGAATGTACAAAGATGCAAGGATGAAGAGGAAAAAGAAATTGTCTTTGTGTGACTTTTTGATGGAGAAAAAGGTTTTATAGTTAATCTAATTAGACTAATTAATTTTATTTACAAAAGAAATTAATTGATTATCTTAAATAAAACCTAAGATCTAAGTTAATTAAATTTAAGAAGGAAATAAAACCTAAGTCTAAGTAATTTGTTTAGAAAATAATTTGAATGTTAATACTAATATGTAAAAGAAAATAATAAAATTTAATTTAATAAAATAAAATAAAATAAAATAAAATACCTAAATTAAAATATTTTTAATTTAATTAATAAAATATTTTTTTTGGTATTTTTGGTTTAGATAAAATAAATAAATAAATGAAAATAAAGAAAATATAAAAGAAATAAAAATAATTGGACTCGGTGTTAAAAAGGAAAAAAAAGGAGATTAAAAAGAAAAAAAGGGGCACTGGGTCCAAAACAGTTTTTGTTTGATGCTGAAAATAATAAAAACAAAATGGAGTGGGCTTGGTTGTTCTTAGTAAAAATGGGTGTGTGAATGCAAAAACAAAGAATTAGGCCGAAATAGGAGTCCAACGCCTATAGGATCCCATGTTGCTGGCTTTTGAAGGGTGCATCATAGGCTTGCACTATGGAGCGTTGAGTCTGAAATGCTGAGCATCCAATGGTGTTGATGTGTGGCTCATGATAGGCGTGCCTTGCTTGTATGCACGAAATCTATAAGGAAAACATGAAAAAATACAAAAGGGTACCACTGGGGCTCGAACCCAGGTCTCTAGTAACAAATGCCTTACGCACGCTTCCTCTGCCACCGGGGTGGTTGTTTCATCCGGTCATAATACAACATGCAATAAACTCAATCCTGATTATAACTTCATCTTCTTCTTCGTACCAGCCTCTTGATCGCCATTTTTAAATTTCCGATCTTGCTCATTTCTCAACCATTTTCAAAAGTGTAAACTTGCCCCATTTTTCAACACAAATTCAACCATATAAAAAACTAAAGTTATAAATCAAAGATGAACACGAATTTTGTTTGGTACCAAATAAAACCTATTTTTTTCAGAAATTTCAACTTCAAAATTCACATTACTCAGGCAACATAAGTGAAAACTAAAGGCATGGTTAGCTTCCGGGAAATGACGTTTACATTTTTTATTCACAAAGTAACCATTAATGATGCTTGTAGAGAGAGTTCAAAGTTGAGAAAACTTACCTCAAAACTGGAAATCGTGTATGGAGTTTGGCACTTCTGGAGGTGTGGTGATGATCTGAATAACTTTACTGGACTCCAAGGAAGCTAATGCAACTCTTACTTGTACTGATAGTGGCTGAATCTTCTTGGAGAAGTCAAGTTACAGACCTGAGTTTTTGAGTTTGGAGGATGATGAAGATGGATTTCCAGTTATGAAACAGGAGTGGGGATGAGTTATAAATGAATTATTGAAGCTTTGTGGTTGATTAGAAATGAAAACGTACGATGGAATTAGGAGTTTGAAGTTTATGGTCAGAATATTCAACAATGGAGGTTTGAAATGCAAATTATGACTTCATAGTATTTGAGGGTGTTTCAAGACTTGTAAGCTTGTGGGTTAGGTTGCATATAGGGTCTCTATTTATAAGGAAAGGTTGGAGGGAATGAGAACATAAGGTTTGTAAGTTACAAAGTTATGGCTAGATGACTTAGTTTTGAAGCAACATTGAGATAACCTTGTTCCAATGCATAGTACAAGCATGATCTAAAATGGCTAGAGGCTTTAGACATGTTTCTTATGGCTTTGAGATTGTGTATGCTCAGAAGAAACAAGTTCAAAGCTCAAGGAGAGTGGACTTTGTGATTAAAGCCACTTTTCCAAAATGGCAATGTTACTTTTGTGTCAAAAATGGATTAATCACTTGGACAAAGACTCAAATGCTTGGACAATAGCTTAATCAGTTGTGTAAACATTTAATTATTGAGTTATTTTCAATTCTGAAGGCATGCAAAGTAAAATTATGCAGCATGCTTGAAGATTAGATCAAGTGTTCTTCATGAAAATGACCTATAAATCAAGAATGGATGCCCAACTTCTTCTCTTTGAAACTTCTAGCTCAAGCATGATCTCTTCAAGTTCTTGGACATTTTGGAAATCTTGAAACATTATCTAAAACCTTCATGTTACCACTTTGGATAAATAAAATTGGAGCTTGGTGAAAATTGGCCAAGAAGTTAGGACAAAAATTAGCCTATACTTGCCAAAATTTTCACTAAGTGTTTTATGAAAAATGTCATGACTTGATGAGCTTATATCTTAAAATATAAGCATTTTTTAGACATCAACCCTCAAATAAAAAGTTGTAGAGTTCATCAAGATCTACAACTTTCATGTTGAAAGTTTTCCTTGAATCATCTTGCATCTTGGTGAAAAATTGTCATGAAGTAGTGAAATTATCAAGGTCAAAAACACTTAGAAATTTTCTAATTATTGAAAACTTTGACTTTTTATGGACTTTATTTATTTTCTTGATTCTTGTTGACCAAGTTTGATATTTTTGAATTTCTTGATGAATCTTGATCTTTGAAATTCAATGTTGACCAAAAAGTCAAAGTTTGACTTTTTGTGTATCAGTTGATCAAAAATTCAACTATCAACCTTTTGATCTTGAAAAATTATTTGAGCCATGAAATTAGGTCAAAATGTTGTGTTTGAGTCCTTGAGATCATGCTTTAAGTCATTAGGTCATGTACTAGGTCAAAAGTCAATGATCAGTCATCCTCAGTCAAAACCCTAATTTTGACAATTTCCCCCTTTGATGATTTGAGTGCTTTTCTTGAGGAATTGTGATCAACACTTGATAAATTGATGAATATGACTTCAAAATGTTGATGTTGGCTAAAAATCATGAAGTTTGACTGTATATTGACCATAATTGACTTTTTATCCAATACAATTGATTTTCAGTCATCTGAGCAATTGACTGAGCAAATTTGTGATGCAGGACTAGAAACTTGGTATGAGTAATCTTGGAGACCTATAATGAACCCAGAAAGTCATTTGAGGCATCAAAAGTCCAATTGTCCTTAAGAAAACCAAAACCCTAATTTGGAGGCTCAATGCTTAGGAGGTGAACTTGTCTGATCAAACCTTGGAGAACCCTTGAGCATTTGAGATCTTTGGTGAGAAATGTCTTGAGAAAAGAGAGGGGAAATTTTGGGGCACAACAGTCATAATCAACCCTTGATCAAATTATGAATATGACTTCAAAATCTAGATGTTGACCAAAAATCATGAAGTTTGACTGTATGTTGACCACAATTGACTTTTTGTTCAATACAGTTGATTTTCAGTCATCTAAGCAATTGACTGAGCAAACTTGTGATACAAGGCATGAAACTTGGTATGAGCATTATTAGAGACCTATATGAAACCATGAAAACCACTCGAGGGCTTAGAAACCCAATCTTCCTTGAGAAAAGTGAAACCCTAGTTGTAAGTCCATTGCTTAGGAGGATAATTTGTCTGATCAATTCTTGAGCATCCTTGAGCATTTAAGAACTCTAGGAGAATGTATTGAATAAAATGGGAGTACAAATTTTTGGGTACAACACTTTGTTACTGGAACAATATTGGAAATCCACTGAGGATACACTGATGTCACAAGAAAACCAGCATCAATCTGCTTCAAAACCTCTTCTTTAATCTTCACTGCGATATCAGGATGAGTTCTTTGTAGCTTCTGCTTGATCGGTGGATATTCTAGCTTTAGAGGCAAATAATGTTCCACATTATTGGTTTCTAAGACAAGCATGTCTTGGTAAGACCAAGCAAAGATATCCACATACTCTTTCAGCAACTCAATCAACCTGCTCTTCACATTGGGATGAAGGAATGCCCCAATCTTGACTTCTTTCGGATCTTCCTCTGAACCCAAGTTAATCATATTTAGCGGCTCTTTATACGGATTAATAGTATTTTCCTCACGCTCGAGCAACCGTGAAACCTCTTCCTGGATTTCATTAAATTCTTCTTCTTCAGCCACATACACAGGATATTCAAAGTTGGGAGAGGGTGCAGGGTCATTGCACTTAACGTGTTTTTAATTAATCTGCACATATGATTTATGATTATGCATATTTATTTACAATTATTATTTATTTTGAAAGGTTTTTCTGATTACCATTTTCCAAAAAAAAACAGAAAATAAAGACACAACTTAGAAATAAAAAACGACTTTATTAATGATCTTAAAATTCAAAACAAAAGACACGTCCATACAACATCACTTTCACCTTGGGCAGAGTGAAAGACTTTTGAAAAGACAAACAATAAAAAAACAAATTACTTTGAAATGTGAATGCAAGAAGGAACACCAACATTGATCCAATTCTGGATTTTAACTCCATGTGTCACAAAGTTTGGCATCTCTTACTCTGACTCATCTTCGAGAATAACATTGATCTTTGGAGTAGTCGGATGGAGATATCCTACATTGTGAAAGATGTCTTGATATTTACTTAGAGCGGACTTTGTCTTCACAACTTTATTCTTCACAGAGAAACCCAAACCAGTCTAATTCATGTTCACAGGTGGATTAATAACCTGCCCTCACACCTTGCTAGGGCCCTTCTACACTACCTATTGCGTATCCTTAAATGAGGTCATATAATCTTCATTCTTCCTTATGTTATCAATAGGAAAAGCTTGGAACTAAGTTCCAACAGTGGCTTCATCAGCTTTTGCAATGCTAAAGGAAGACAAATGATATATCCATAGTTTTCTCACCTTTCACAATGACTACCTTTCCTTCACAGACAAATTTCAGCTTCTGATGCAAGGTGGAAGTAAAAACTCATGCTTCATGGATCTACGTTCGTCCCAATAAACAACTATAGGATGGAACAATATCCATACCCTGAAAGGTGATTTTGGATAAGTGAGGACCTATGTGAATAGGTAAATCCACATCTCCAATGACAAATTTTCTCGAACCATCAAAAGATTTTACTATAATGCCACTAGGGCGCATATGAGTTCCTTGGTACTTAACCTTCATGAGAGTGCTTCTAGGTATGACATTCAAAGCATATCCATTGTCTATCATCAGATTGGATAAAGAGTCATTCTTATAATTCATAGATATATGCAGAGCTAGGTTATGGTTTCTCTCTTCATCAGGAAATTCGTCATCACAAAAGCCCATATTGTTACAAGATGTAATATTACCCACAACACTGTTGAACTGATCGAGAGACACATCCCTTTCAACAAGAGCCTGATCCAACACCCCCATCGGAGATTCTCGATGAGCAGAAGAGTTCATTAACAAGGCCAAAATGGAAATCTTAGATGGAGTTTGCAACAACTGATCCACAATCTTGTAATCACTCATCTTGATGATTTTCAACAAGTCATCCACATCTTTTTCCAAGTACACGCCACTAGATTCTCCTACCACTATCTTAGGTTCAACATTCTCAACAACCTTCTTACCAGAATTAAAATCTCCTCGAAAGGTAGGGGCGAAGACACGACCACTACGAGCTACCCGACTAGCTTCATCAATATTCTCCACATGGGACAAAGGTTGGATAGGAATTTCCACACCATATTACAGGATAGTTGAATTGTACTTATAAGGCACAACTTTATCTGATTCATATGGGATAGGACCAAGTAGACAAATAACTACGGAAGCCACAATAGGTTTGTTGCAATACACAATCTCTACAGGAGTGAGAACACCAAAATGTGGCACAATGACATTCACCCCTGCTTCTTCAGAATACTTAAGAATCATAGGATCATTGTCATAAAACACACTTTCATCAGAAGAAAAGAACTCATCAGCAGAAACATACTCATCATCAGACATGGCCTAAACAGGGTAGTCTTCAATTACATTAACTCCATTGTAATCATCTTTGTTTCCTGTGACTCTGATAGTACCTTTATCTAACAAAAATTGAACACCTCTTCTTACAACAAAACAACCACGGGAATCCTTACAACAGATATGATAGGACCCATAATGATGTACCTTCTGGCTATCCATGTGACAAAATGTGGCGTGTAGTTGTACCAGATCATTATTCATATAGTTTACATCAAAAGTTCAGAATTCACCGGGACAACCATAAACCATATTCACCTCTTCTTCATATTCATCCCTTGGTCTAATTATGTGGATAAGACCTTCTTCCATCATCTCTTGCAGATTCGCTCACTTCATCACATTCATGGACGTCCGTACTGCAAAAAGTACAAGCGGCATGGTAATGTGTATAATAAATGAATTCACAAAGATCAACATCCATCTTCACTAAATCACCTCTTACCATATTGATATCAAAAATCCTGAAGTCCCCAGGATAATGAATAACCATATTTAGAGCACTTCCACCTCCATGTTTGGGTAGTGGATTATCCTTCACATTGGGACCAACATCTTTAAAAGATAGGAGACCATATCTTACCAGCATGAGAACTTCCACCTTGCAATTCTCTTGTTTAAGGTTTACCATCTTCTTTTTAGAATTAGCCAGAGTATTGTAGCGATGAGACAACTTGTTGATTGAACGAAGCAGAGAAATAAGTAAGACACCTATGAAAGGTAGGAATGAAAAAATATGTGTGAAATGATGCATGATATGTAACGCGTATGATTTATTGTGTTTATTCAAGAAACTCAAAGAATTATAAACAATTTCAAATATTGAGGAACTAACACATTTGTAAATACTGAAAAAATCTCATTTTAATAATAACTTTGAAATGGATTACAAATTTTAGTACAAGTTTCAATAATTCGAATTACAGGAGAATAAAGATAGAATTTAAAAATCTTAAGGAGCCAAAGTTGATGAAGATCTCTCCACACACTGACGCCTTCCCTTGAGTTTTGCAATCTGAGCCTTCAACTGCTTGTTTTATTCTACATACTTGTCAACAACTTCTTTCCATCCACCAGAATCAGAAAATGGGTGACCGGGACTTGGTTGAACTCTAGAGGAAAATAAATCCTCATGATTCTCCATCATCTCTATAGCATGACTCTCAAGAATCTCAATCAAGTCATCCTTCTCTTTCAATTATGTTGAGTAGGACACCTCCAAAGTATGGTACTTATTCTTCCACGCTTCCTTCTCTTGCTGCATCCTAACTAAGGAAAGCGGAAGTTCTTCCACATCATATAAGATAGGAGGAGTAGTCCTCATAAACATATCAGATATTGTTTCTTCATGAGAATAAGGCATCTTCAACTGAATTGCCCTTGCTTGTACCCAACGAAGATAAGGCTATAAGGAAACAACTCCTCTTGGTCCCAAATCTTTTCTACCATTATTATGAATATGGCGCCAATCCTTTTCAATCTCTTCCTTAGCTGCCTTGTGATCTTCTCCTTCTTTGAGAAAGAAACTACTCAGATGAATATTGTTTGGCTTGCCTCTCATCGGATATCCAAGTTGGCAGCGTGCAAGAACAAGATTGTAGTTAATTCCTCCCTTTGTACCAAGAAGAGGAACATTGGGGAAACTACCACAACTATCAATAATCTTCACATCATAATAAGCCTGATGATACCAATCAATGTTAGAATAAGTGAGAGCCATAATCTTCGTGGCCTAATGTAGTTCCTTCTTGATATCCCAAAAAGCAATAGACTGAGGTAAGTGAGAAATAAACCATTGATATAACAATGATATGTAATAGATTACCATCCCTCCCTGATAGATATTTTGAAGATGGATGGAATAATAAGTATCTCTTAGAAGTGTAGGGACTGGGTTCCCGATCAGAAAGATCCTAATGGCATTAACATCCACAAATTTTTCGATGTTAGGAAATAAGAATAACCCATATGCAAGCAAAGCAAATATAGACTCAAAAGCAGATGTACTCTTTATCTTGACGAAGTAACGAGCTTTATCCAATAGAAACTGAGCAAGTAAACCTCTGATTCCTCCTTTGGTAGTCATGTTAGCCTCAATATCATACTTCCTCAAGTGAGTTATGGTGGCAATCTCATGAGACTTAGGCTCTCATTCTAAGTCGGTGAAAGGAACACAATCAGTAATAGGTTAACTAAGTAAGTAAGAATACTCCTCCAATATGGGAATCAGCTGATAATCAGGAAAAGTAAAACACTGGCACAACAGATCATAGAACTAGATCCAATGTAGAAAGAATACCCTCCTTCATCTTGAGCTTCATAAGAGTCACAATGGCTTCATACTTCTTCTGAAAATCTGTAGAACTCCCAATATCAGGAATCAAACTCATCAGTTCCTCTATCTTATGATCCTTGAAATTGTACTTATGAGTCTTTCTTCTTCCACAATCCATGGTCGAAAAAGTACTTGAGATATTTGCAAAAGTTAACCCTTAAGTTCCTTGAAAAACTGTTTAAAGAATGCTCG
The DNA here is from genome assembly GCA_948472305.1 of Vicia faba. Classification (NCBI taxonomy): domain Eukaryota; kingdom Viridiplantae; phylum Streptophyta; class Magnoliopsida; order Fabales; family Fabaceae; genus Vicia; species Vicia faba. The sequence goes on along the minus strand of OX451738.1, from coordinate 4,069,058 downwards.
TGGGTGCATGAATGCATGATGATGTAACAATCACACACAAGATCACATACATGGGGTTTATAGGTTCGACATCACAAGCATGAAGTTAAAGGTACTACCCATAAGGTAAGGACTAATGGTTTATCACCTTCCGAACAAGATTCTAAAAAGTTCCCAGAGTCTACATTCTTCCTTTATATATTACCAACGTTCCGATTAGCTCGATAATTAGCAATATTCTCAAGAAAAACTCGTCTGAGTGTAGCATCGTGTGACAACTACTTCCGGATTGCTCCGTCATAGTCTGTGCACTACACCTAAAAGGCCAAGATGGGTTAAGGGTTCTACGGTCTCTCAGCTTCTCAGGCTCCCAGGTCAAAAGCAGTAATGTCTTCCCGATTTCTCGGTAAATAAATACTACAATCAAAGGGGCTTCCATTGAGTGGGGGATCTCATGTATACTTTTTTGGGATTCCTCCCTCAAAGTTAACACAATTATATCTCCCATCCTATCTTAAGTTTTCCCAAGTATGGGTATAGGACTTAAAAGAGATCACCAAGCACCCTAAAAATAAAAAAAATCCAGACATACATATATACACATATAATATACAACAAATAATAGAACATACACAAATAAACAAAGATAGACTCAACCCACTTAGAGATGGTATTTTCCACAGTGAAGTCGCCCATTTTCTGTAGCGGTAGAAATGTTGAGACTAAGCCATTGGATTGACTTAACTCGTACAGACCAAATAAAAACCGTCACCGTGCAATCTAGGTACGGGGGTTTGTTATGCAAAGGGAATGTATTATCACCCTAAACATCTATGGTACTCCGCAAGAACCTCTTTGAAAATCTGTGTATTTTGGCTATAAAAGGTGTATACAAAAATATATGGTGGAGATGAGAAAAAAGGAATTTTTAAAATTTTTGCACCCGCCGCGGTTGCGAACCTTTAGTGCCTACGTACCACCTTTCGTGCAATAGGGGATCAGGGTACTCGAAGTTCACCTCAAAAAATTTAAAACACAAGTGTGTTGGTTAATTTTAAGAGAAGAGTCATCATCGTCATATCCCAGTGGAAAACATACTTACTACCCACGATTATAAGAAAAAGAGAATTTGCATCATCTCAAAATGGAGGATATAGCTTGGATTTTAAAATCAACAAAGCCTCACTCAACACCCAAGTGGAAAATATCTCACTTTACTACATATCGTAGAAGTATAGTAGCTTGCATCACTACAAGAATCGGCAAGAGTATAATCTTTTGAGAAAAGTTTAAAGTAAAAATCCAAAGTGGAAAAATGGTTTGAATGATGTTAATTGAGTTTTAGTCTTGAGAAAAGTGTCAAAGTATGATTAAATTAATTAAGTTTTAATTAAGAAAAGATTTTTGAAAACGCATGGACCTAAGTCCAAGTTTATTATGAAAGCGGTTCAAGTTAGAAAACAAGAAGAGTTTTGAAAAGGAGGGAGAATAGTTTTGAAATTAAAGAAGATAGGAGGAGATGAAGGGACTATCTTAAAGCATAAGATAAAAGCTAAGGAAAAGAATGATCTAACCAACAAGAAGCCAACACTTGACATGAAGAAGTCAATGTAGAATTCCCATCCTTTGGATTAAAACCAAGCAAGCAAAAATATTAAACCTATGAGAAATACCAAGCTTCAGATGAATTAAGTCTTCACAAAAATTGGGCAGAGTAACAACTGTATACAGAGGAATTCTCAATCATAGACAAAGCATAAAATTAGAATAACCTGCACACAAAGAAAATCAACCCGATGCCTTGGAGTAAACCACAAGAACTTCAGACAAAATAACAACAGAGCAACAATGTCCCCAAGTATCAAGGCTTCTAATCCTAAGTCCGAGAGATCCACAACTCCACAATGCTAAGGATAGTAACCAGATAGTCCAAGTAAACTTAAAGTTTTTTAATGTTCAAGTTGATTATTAAGTGTCTTCAAAAGAAATAAAATCTCAAATGAGCAAAGAAAAATGACATAAAGATAAATGTTCAAGTGAACGAAAGAAGATAAAAAAATAGCATGAGATGTAAATACTAAAATAAATGGTAAATAAAAATAAAGGCACAAAATAAAGGCATAAAGTAAAGTTAATTGTTAGTGAGTTAGAAGTTACAGGGTTAGTTGAATGACCATCTTGAAGCTTGCATTTGAAAACTCGTTAGAAGATTGATAAAGTCACAGCTTCTCAACAATAAGTCTCATTTTCTTTTTGTCAAGTATATCATTCATTTCAAGTGCTCAAAGAAACCACATATGATCAACGATGTTCAAATGATTAACTTAGACCAAAATTCATGAAGTTCATTAGAGGAATGATAAAATCAAAGCCTCCTAACAATAAAATTCAAAGTTATTGGATCAAAGGTTTCAAATTAAACATACTTGTACTTGCAAACATAGGGTTGGGCCACAAATGATCACTTTTCGAATCCAGACAAATTTAACGCTATGTTAAGCAATCGTAAGTGAACTTATGTAGAAGCCACACATATTTTGAGGTCGGTCAATAGCAATCTATGTACCAAACATGTTAGAGAAACGATATGTATATCATTCTCCAAAAACATGTAGCACAAGTAAAAACAAGAAAGAGATAAGATGAAGAAGGAGAGGGATATATCAGATGAAACTAGGGTTTCAAATATCATCAACATCATTCATCCATTTTGGTGGATTTGGTTTTTCAACCTATCAACACCCAAGATCCAATGAGGTTGAGAAACTTGTTCCAAAAAAAAACACTCAAGTGTCTCCAAATCAGGACCAATAAAAAATAATAAAATATATTAATATAAAACAAAATTTAAATGATTTAAAAAGGAAATAATTGGTAAATACACAACATGTATTAAAACACCAAATAAAAATCCTAGAAAAATATCTGAAGTCAAACAGGAGTCAATAATTGTTGACAAAAATTTTCAAAATTTTTTTAAAGTCAATTTTTTTAAAATTTTTTTTAAAGAAATGAGCAAAATAAACCAAAATTTGTGAAAAATGGTAAAATCAAAAATAAAAATAAAATAAGGTCACCAATATTTGTCAACAGGTCTTTGAATCCTTCCATAATTTTTCAACATTTAAAAATCAAGAAAAGTATTTTTAAACAATTAAAACAAATCAAATAAAGTGAGAAATAATAAAAAAAAAATCCAAATCATAAAATAAAATTATAAAAAAATAAAAATCAGAAAGAGAAAATTCCAAAGTATTTTTGATAATTTTTTCACAATTTTAGAAGTTGAAATGAATTTTTTTATGAATTTTTGAAGTTTAAAACAATTAAAACAAAAAAATCAGAAAATAAAAATAAAACCAAAATAATGTGGACCATCTGATCATTGTCAAAACACATTAGTAATCAGATCCAAGGGATCCGGCGCACTGTGCATGTCATGGTTTCTCTTGAAAAACACACCATGTCAATTATTTAAAAACAAATTTGAAAAAATAGGTGACGCGATATCATTGGTTGAAGAGAAGACATGTCATCGTCTTCAACTTCCAGCCACACGCGAATTACAAGTATTTCAATCTATAAAATTAGAAGCCCAGACCAGTGCCATTATCTTTGTCTCATCGAGAAGATTCCAATGGTAGCCTCGCGAAAAATTTATATTAACCACTACTTAGTCGATTTGGAAAAAACTAGAAGAAAACAATTGAAAAGGGATTTGAAAATTCATGAGCAAAACTCACTTCTATTTAAAAACTAACGATGCTATGAATATCAGAGTGATGAGAGCTACATTGTGGTAACAAGTTTGGAGAAAATTGATGGAGGACTCTACCTCTTGAAGCTCAACTTCAGAGCTCTGAAACTTGACTTGAGTAGCACGATTTAGAGCACTTCAGGGCTTGATTCTTCTTCTGTGAGCTTCAGCGAAGTTCGAGGATGAAGAATGAACAAAGAAATTGGATTGAAAAATGCTTTAAAACCAAATTCAAAGTTGCAGAATTGAGGGGTATGGAGGAAGTTTGGCAGAGGTTTTATGGCTCTCTAAAGCTTGTGGAAATGAGTGAGGGATGATCCTTATTTATAGTTGATCATGATGGAAAAAGAAGTGAGAGAAATGATCAAATATGAAGGGAATTCATGTGCCCACGCATCATGAGAAAAGTGTGACTTGCAAGTTGTCAAGACTCAACCATTCCTTGCATTTTGATGTACCAAACCTTTCCAGAAACTTAGTTAATCATGTTAAAACATCTAACATGCAACAAATTTTTTTTTAGAGGTCACACTAATCAAAATCAAATCTGACTTTTGAAGAAAACTTCAGTTTCATGGTACCAACTTTGCAGTCATGGAGCACACAATGTAAGAAGCTTTATGATCTCATTCTTTTTGCATTGGAAATATATCAAATTAAACTTCCCAATGTACCAATAAAGGTAGAATTTGGATGCTTGAGCAAAAAGTTATCCAGGTTTGAAATCAGGAAAAACACACGGGTATTTGTACTTAGAAATATTTCTAAGTGTTGAACTTCAAAATGACCTATAATGTTCTTAAAAGTTACATGTCCTTCCACTCAAAATTTGATCTTGATCCTTGAATATGAAATGAAGTAGACCTATTGAATTGAATTGTGGAATTGAGATCACTCAAAATCATAAAAATTGAAAGAGTTATAGTCTTTGGAAGATGATGAACAAATTTGGGAAAATTCACAAAAGACCTATAATCTTTTCAATTCTTAAACAACTTTCCAATCACTTTCAAGTCTTGCATTTTGAAACAAAGTTACAGTAGAAATTCCAAAGATTATTTTTGAAAAATAATGAGTTCAAGGAGATGAAAATTGTCCAAATTATGATCCTTTGAAGTCACACAAGAGAATTTGATAGCTTTCCCAAAGGACTTGTAATATTTCTCAACCATTAGTAACCTTCCATTCAAAATTAGCCTTAGATCCTTGAAGATAACTTGTTAAGGACCCTTTTAAGATAATAATGTATTTGGAATCAATCAAAAATCTCAAAAAATGAGAAAGATACGGTCTTTGGAAATCAACAAACCATAGCTTAGAGAGTGTCAAAATGACTTGAAACCCCTTTCAACTTTTGATGATTTTTCTTGCACAATTGGATCTTGTCATGTGAAGAGAAGTTGTTGTATATGATGATAAGAACCCATAGCAAAAAGAACCAACTCAAAATATTTAAAATTGAGAGAGTTATGCACATGTGATCACTGAATCAAGCACTTGCTCAATTAGGTCAAACTTGTTGAATCAACCTTGAATCTTTTTTAACTTTCTTGGAAAAAATAAAGCATGATGAATCACATTATCCATTTAAATGATGTTGACTTTAAGCACACTAAAAAATGGAGCTTAAGTATCAATTAAGCTTTTTGAAGAAGGCATGGAAATAAACACATGAACCTATGAATCTTCTTGATGAATACCGCCATCAACTTTGAGGAAAACTTGATCTAAATAAGGTGTGAGATCCCTTTGAACCAAAAAATTTGATATCATATACCTAGCCTTAAATATTGAGCTCTTGTCATCCATTTAAGAACCATTTGACTAAGGACCAACCATTAAACCCTAGGTTAGATGGTGAGATAGATGCAATTGTGTCATCACCTACAATATGAACTTTCAAAGAAACATATATACATATTTTAATGTTAGTTAATCAACCTAAAAACACATGTACAAGATACAAAATTCAAGGTACTTGGTGATCCCTCAAGAGAAAACTTAAAGGTAGGATGAAGTAGAAAGAGATAACCAACCCTAATGTGTGATCTTGATGTATTGATAAAATGAGATAATGAGAGATCTTAGAGGTAAAAATTGGGGTATAACAATCATCTTTTGACATTAAGCATGTTGAGAGACATCCTATTTCTGGAGAACTTCATAGGTAGCAGTTGTCTTTTGATATGGTTCCCTTCATAACCATTTCATTTTTATCATTTGTAATTAGGCACTCGGATTGAGTAAAGTTAACTTTGAGACCTTGATCACATAGTTGACTGATACTTATCAGATTTCCAGTTAGCCCTTTTACAAATAACACATTATCAAGACTAGGTTGTCCTGCATAGTCCACCTTTCCAACACCTTTGATTTCACTTTTTGACCCATCTCAAAAAGTGACATAGCTAGTGGCACTTGGTTTAATGTCCACTAGGAATTTCTTAACACCATTCATGTGTCAAGAACAGACACTATCAAAATATCAATCCTTTCTAGTTGAGGCTTTGAGAGAAGTGTAAGTTATGAGTCCATACGAATCATGGTGAGGTGCTCCTCCTGACTTTGCCTCAGTATTAACATATTTTCTTATATAGGGAGTCAATTGGTTGGGATAGCCATACAATATGTAAAAAAAGGAATTTAAATGACCAAACAAACCACAAACATGACATCTCCATGGCTGATACATGGTACTATAGTACCTTCTTTGATGTCTCGGTTGGTGTTGGGACATGAGACTTGACATCTTCTGCTCTTATTTCATCTTTTGAGAAATAAATATCACTACTTGCTTGTTGTTCTTCACAACTTGGTTATTGAAACCAATACCCTTCACATTCCAGGTATTCTTCCCAGTTTGAAGAATCTCATCCAGCACAGTAGAGCCATTGTTTAGGATTCTTACAGATTTGGTTATATTGTCAAGTTTTGAACTTTGAAATATTACCTACTCTTTAAGATTATCAATGATAGATATATGCTCTTCTTTCTCAGCCTCCAGTTGAGCAATAAGGATATTTTGCTTTAATACTCTCTGGCACATTTTTTTCATTCTTGAGGCACATCTATGTGAACCCAGCAACCAGTTCACTAACAATGAGTTCTCCAACATATGATTCTTTATCGGACTCATAAATTCGAGTCAAGGTAGTCACTTGCTTGGCTGATTCTTCTTCATGATCACTTTCAGATTCTCCCTCTGACCATGATACGTATAAGCTCCTCCCTTGCTTTTTGAGATAGGTGTCACATTCAGTGCTTATGTATCCAGATTCCCCACACTCATGGAACTGGACACCTTTCCCTTGGTTTGGCTTCTCTTTAAATCTTGACTTCCTTCCCATGTCCTAGTTTTTGTTGATGTCGAAGGACATGTTCTTAGCATTTAACCTAGACTTCCTCAACACCCTATTAAATTGTCTTCCCAGTAGCACAAGAGCCCCAAATACTCCTTTTGAGTTCACATTTCATCTATCCTCTAAGTCTTCAATACTAGAGACAAAAGCTATACTCTTCTTCTTTTTAAGACCTTTCATTGATAGCAGACTCAAAAGTCTTAAGAGAACTTACAAGTTCATCCACTGTCATATTGCTTAAATCTTGGTATTATTCAATAGCAATCACCTTCATGTCAAATCTCTTTGGAAGAGATCTGAGCATCTTCCTGATCAGCTTATCTTCTGATATCTTTTCTCCCAGGCCTTCTGAGTCATTTGCAATATCTAGAACAATCATGTGAAAGTTCTGAATACTTTCATCCTCCTTCATCTTCAAGTTCTCAAACTTGGTGGAGAGAAGTTGAAGTTTTGCCAACTTTACCTTAGGATTTCCTTCATGAACCTTCCTTAAGGTCTCCCAAGCAACTTTAGCATGTTTACAATTATTTATCAGCTTGAACACATTCTTATTAACTCCATTAAATATGGAATTCAATGATTTAGAGTTTCCTTGAGATGATGACTCATCATCATCATTTCAATCTTCTTCAAGCTTCAGCACATGAGTAACTTTTCCATCTGCACCCACAACCTTTGGTGGATCCCATCCTTTGCCAACATTTTTCTAGGCCTTGCTGCCCAGGGATTTTATGCACATTTCCATATGATATTTCCAACTGTCATAGTTGGTACCATCTAGAATAGGTATTTTAACCATAATTCTACCATCCTTTTCCATTACACTAGAAAGTAACTTCCCTGAATCTCACCCAGAGTTAGAGCAAGATGACTGCTCTAATACCAATTGAAATTCTAGATGTCAAATTCCAGATGTCCTAAGATATGTCGATACACTGGATCCGACTTCAATATGCAACAACATCATATACACACAAACAAACAATGATTAAGGTAAATAACACACACATATGTTTATCCAGTTTGGTGACAACGACACCTACTCTCGGGGATATCAAGCCAGGGACAAAATTAACTAGATAATATCAATTTGTAGACCATACAACAAACATACTAATTTATAATCTACGCACTTAATCATTACCATTTTCTTAACTTCTACCTAAAACACACCTAGGTATAAGGCCCTCCTCAGATCCCTCTTCAATCACACTCAGCGACTGAAGCAACTCTAAAAACAGTAGAGAACAAAAACAGGAAGTCACTCTTCCAAGACACACAATCCTTAATGCTTAAAAACTTATGAGAAGTGACACACAAATACTCAATGCTTAAAATCTTATGAGCATCTGACACACAAACATTAATGCTTAAAAGCTTATGGATTCTTAATAGAACTTACAACCCAAAACAGTCATACTCTTCTATTAAGATGATATTAGAGAGGCTCACAAATAAGGATTCTAAAACCCTAACAAAACACACACGTAAGTTCCATCTAAAACTAGGTATACACCATATAACATTATTCTGGACTGGGTTGGGCTTCAAACTTGCAGTAGTGAGGCTGCACAAAGTCTGCAGAGTCTTCTCCAGGAAAATAGGTCTTCAATCATTAGTTTCCTAAAATGTCTCCATATTTAGAAACTTTATATATCTTCGAAAACCAACATAAAATCTATGAATTTTCAATCTTGGACGCCACATAAGCTAACTAAATATTCCCTGAATATTCGGTAACTAACATATCAGCTGAAGCATAAATATCATCTATTGCAGACATGATGTCCTATCCTCCTGGTTGGGATATCTTATTCGACATGTTGAAAACTGCAAGTTGGAACATCTAGTTCAACATGTTGCTGCCAAGTTGGTTTAACCAAAATGTATGTCAATCATAATTTCAAAGAAATAAATGATTACATAGAAATGGAAGATAATAAGACAATATATTATGTTGTTATTTTTTAAAAAAAATCAATCATCTTAAAAAGTACATTTGTAGCATCAGGAAATACTATTATTATGCATGAGTCTTTGAACTTTATAAAATTTAAATTGTCTTTATTGTTAGAAAGGCAAAAGTGTCAAATGCAAATGATATAAAATCATGTTGATTGTTCAAACACGTATTTTCATGTTTGACTGCTCTACTTAAAACAATTTTGGGGGCAACATGTCCTACAGTAAAATCTCCAGTTCCTAGTTCCACATATGAAATAATCCTAGTCGAGTCCATACATGCATGTTTACCTCCTATCCACTCGTACACTTATGATGTATGCTGACCTAAATATCGATCTTTTATTATGTCAGTCAATCAAGAAATTTGCAGTTGTCTCTTTCTTTACATATGCTCCTGCATGCTAAAACATATCAAACAAGACACCTTTAACAAAGTCATGTCAATATTTAAATATTTAAAGCTCCTTACAATTAAATGTGTGTTCCTTTAATATATCCAAGCATACTCTACGACGAGCATGACAATCCTCGTCAACATGAAATAATATAATGATAATGTAATATTTAAGGATAGTAAGGTACTCTACCGGTGACATGTGTTGATTGAATCCATCTTTCGAAGTTAGAATAAAATCATGAGCATGTATTTCTTTCAAACAACCAAATGCTGTTTTTGTTGAGTAGTCATGTCAAACTTTACTTTCATGTCCTAAACAATTTTATTAAAAAGGACATTGATCAAACATGTTGGACTTTATAGGTACACTGGTCTTGGTAGTAAAGCTGCTAAGGTCAAAATTTGAGATAATACCATTAATATCATCCAAAGATTTGTCAAAATCCGAGTATATATATATATATATATATATATATATATATATATATATATATATATATATATATATATATATATATATATATATATATATATATATATATATATATATATATATATATATATATATATATATATATATATATATATATATATATATATATATATATATATATATATATATTCCATTTTCCCTCAATATGTGATTTTGTAACACTCAATATTATGAGAAGCCAAGAAAGCGTATGAGGCAGACTCTACTACATAGTATAAACCCAATCCCCCTCCACTCAACTCTAATAGGTAAAGAAACCACTCTCTATTGAAATTATTTTAAGAAAGAACCTCCAACAACTACAATTTCTTCAACTACCCTTTTTCGTAACTCTTTATCAAACCAAATAGTTGTTTTCTCTATGAAAATTGACTAAAACGTTCTTAGGCCAAAAAAAGTTTCTGATTCCCGTATAACATCAAAGTAGAAGAAGTTCACTTTGAGGATCCCTTAATTGTGGGAGAATATGCATTAACTTAACATTCCTAATAGCTCTCTTCATATACAACCCATTGATAAAACTTCCAAATAATTTCATCCTCGACATCGGTCTCCCAATGTTTGGAGGGAACAACCTTCAATGAATTTTACTACCATGACATGAAAGCCAAAATATATTTGTCTTACAAATATTTAATTCAAGTCCAGATCTCGGACCTACCTCCCTCTGATGTCAAAGGATTTACCAACCTTCTATGAATCCCTTGTGATGGTCTCGTCATTGATAGCGTGAAAATATATCATGTTTTTAGACCTGTTTCACATGTTATTTGATGTCATTCTGTTATATTTTATTGCTTTTATATCTTCATCTGTTTGTCTTTCAGGTATAAATCAATTATGGAGCAATTGTGCGAAGAAACCAAAAAAGGAACAAGAAAGGAAGAAAATGCAGGGAAAAACCAAGTTTCTGGTGCATGGCATTCGCCATGGGCCTATTCCTTTCGTCATGGACTCAAAAGCAATGTTCTCTACATTTTAAGGCGATGGCATTCTCCATGGCTTGGTGGTGGTCGCCATAATGTCGCACTTCAGAAAAATAACTTCTCACTATCTCTACTTTCTCCAATTTCTCATTATCTCCACTACTTCTCACTTGAATCCTTAAGTAACTTCCATTGGCTTTCACTATAAAAATGACCTAGCATTCATTTTTTCAAGGCATCCAAGTTTGTGCACGGAAGCGCTGTTCATAGTTTCAGGCAGAAATTACCATTATAAAAGGGGTAGTTTTCTCACATTGAGAAACTACTCCACCATTAATATTTAGGTCTATAATTTGTGTAACACTTGGATCAATCTCGCCGCTATTATTTAAAGTCCTTTATTTCAGTTTTATATTGCAGTCTTTATCTTCAGGTTCATTTACTTTTATGCTTTTATTTTCCTGCCTTTATTTTCTTCCATTGTTATCGTTTAAGCTTTTATCACTTTAATTTAATTTCCAACATCGATTTAATTATTTTATACCGTTTGATATGTCTTCTTTTAATTTGAAAACCCAAAATTGTTTATTTATTTCCGCAATCATGTCCAACTAAGTCTTTGAGTCTGGTATGTGAGGATCGTCATTTCGACGAGACTCGGTAACAATGTTGACTTAATCTTTATTTGAAAATTATGTTTTGGTTCTTGTTTTTAAACTTAATTTAAATATACTTGTCACGAGAGTGATAGTTTACTTAACATGATTTTGTCATGAGAGTGAGAAATTAACCAAGGTTCGAGCCGACACTACGAGAGCATGAGGTCGAACAGGATAGTAAAAACGGGACATCAATCTTAAAGAGGACGAGGAAGCTTTAAGTATCGATTAGGACTTGTTAAATTTTCAAAACACATTACTTAATTAAAATGGGCGAGCGAGAGCAAAATCTCATGGTTAAGGAATGTGGCTTTATTCAAAACTACGAGAGTGTGAGGTTTAGTCTTTAAATTGATATTTTCTACTAAATACAATTTTAACATCAGTATAAGCCAATGAGCTACAGTGTCCCTGAGGTACGTGGAATACACATTCCGGTATCTCTTTTCTTACATTTATCTTAATCTTTATTTTACTTAGTGATTAGTTTCCCCTAAATCAATTATTCATTAGCCTTAGCATTACAAACCGATGATAGATTACAGTAGGTTGACATTGGTCCATGTGGGTTTGAAAATCTTTTATATTACTTCGATATTTCCATGCACTTGCGGGCGCATCAATCATCAAGATACCAAGCATGAATAATAACCTTGTAATTTTCCCTAATCATATTAATAAGATGGTGTAGCACAAGAGAAAAAAGGATATGTCTGAAAAGGCGGCCTTGTTTCACTCTAGTTGCTGGCATAATATGTTCATCCCTAAGGTACAACCTTTATTCCCAACAATAAAGAAACTTAATCCACAAATGAATAGGTGTATATCATAGCCTCACCTCGCGCAGTCAGCCTTACCTCGCGTAGTAGGGCCAATCTATGTGCTATTTGAAAGCATTTGAGAAATCTATCATGTCGATTTCTTACCACCCTATTGGAATTGTGCGAAATGGCCTCAACACCATGGAATACCCCGACCCTAGGAAGTCCTTAAGATATTATGTCACATATTTATTGGTAAATACATAGAAACCTTGGATACTAGAAACCTCGAAATATAACCTATAAAAATTGATGTATCCAACTATTAGGCTTCAATAACAAAGTCAAGGGTGTGGAAGCTACAAAATCTTCCAAACTCATCAAGCATCTTACTCCTAGCCTTAATTAACAACTATATTAATTACACATAAAAGATCTATAGCCAAAACTGAACATTCTCCACTCAAAGTGTTCAATATGTGTTGGGCTCGAAAAACCATCTCTACCACATGATGTCCCTTTAGGGAACAATTAATGTACTTGGGAGCAGTCTCAACTTCAGTCACCAGGAGAGCTCCAAATAACAAGGTAGTTGACATGGAGGGAAATGTCCTGTATAAATGTGTAGTTTTCAAAAACTTCACTTATCTCCAGTATAGGGAGTTACTTCGAATTACCTCAACACTTTTATAATTGTTGTAAAGTGGCCATCTACAACCTTGCAGGGCATTGCTTGATGTTAACATTCATATTTTCATCTTTCTTCCCCATGGAATATTAACTGAGTCCCTCGTGACCTAAATCTTCTCCGCCAAAGCTTCCCAATACACAATTAACAAATTTACCAATAACATTTGTGTCACTCCAAGCACCTAAAATATGATGTTTTTATAAGGAATTATAATTTTCAGACCTTTAACCCCGCCTATAATGAAGTTTTACCACCTCTAAAGGAAAATTAGAAATAAGTAATAACCAAGCTCATGCACCTACAAATCTCGGCCCAACGACCACCTTAAATAAAACATCTTTCAATTCCTAAGAGAAAGCAAGACGAAAAATAAGAAGTATACTCTTCACATTGAAGATATGTGATGTGAGGATTCTATCTAACAACCTTGCATCCAGAGTAAGCCCTTCCTTTACACCGAAAGTATCAAAATCTATTGTATATGATTTTATAATATCTACAATGTAGCTCTTGACTTCCTTTATCCCATGAGTAACACAAATCAATCTATCATAATGAGGATATTCACTACTCGTGGTATGAATACTCATGCACCATTCAATGTCATAAACAAATCTCAATCACTCTCAAAAGCTTTATATTTCATTTTTCTGTTCATTACTACAAATATATTGTGTCTTAACATGAAACACCATAATAAAAAACCTCCTTGCTTCCATCCTTACTACCAAAGAAACAATGGAATCCTCAAAGTGATCAATACAAATCTCAAAGCTGAGTATAAGCCATTGAAAATGAAAAATCATGTGGGCATACAATAATTGATTAAATATGGCACTCACATCTCATCTACAAGAATCTTTTAGTAAAACAATTTTAAAACGATACAGCCCTAGGATTTTATTTCCCTTGCACTTAGCTAACACCAGGTCAATCTCAATAAAAACAAAATGAGAAGTTAATGCATGATTATCAGTTAGGGAGAGGGAACGAACAATAACACCATTCAGAGTGTGTCTATTCAAAAAAGGTTTATACTAAAAATGATACAAAAAATCAAACAACTTCTTGTTGAACCTTTTTTCACACATGCATGAAAAATATCTAATGTTAAGGCTACACTACTAGCTAATTCTAATTTCTATTGTGCACAAATAAAAGAGTTATGATATGTTGACACGCCATTCTCACACAAATACATACACTAAGTATATAAAGAATTATTTTATAATACATATATAAAAATGTGTTATTAATCAATTTTATCTCTTGATTAACTACAAATATATATGTTATTAACAATTTATTTAAAATATAATTATTAATCATATTTAATATTTTATTAGTTAATAAAATACATAGCATTCAGTGGCAGAAGAAGGTAGGGGCTCGAAGGAGCCACAACACCGCCTCAAAAATAGGAATTTTTTTTATATATTATATAATTACAATAATGAAAAATCAATATTAATAATAAAAGAATGAAATTATAACAAATACTAAAAACAATACTAAAAACACGAATTGGAAGGAACTACTATTACTAAGCAAAGGAAGAAGTATAATAAGGTTTAAAACAATTATTATTTTCATTTTTTTATTGGACCATTTTCAAATCCACACATAAATGTTAAATCGATTAGGTTATTATTTTATTTACTGGACCATTTTTTATTGGATCTAATTATCTATTTTTAAGCCAATTTATGTTGATTCGGAACTACCTATTTTAATGTTTTAAAATTTTGATTGAATAAGTATCTATCTTTTTATTAGTTACTTTTATATTAATTTTTTTGAAATAAATTTAGTTATAGAATGTTGATATCCAATTAAATTCTATGTATGATTTGAATAGTGTTTTAACGATGTATATGTAGTTTTTTATATAAAAAATGGAAAGGAAGTTAGCAATATCAAGATTTCTATTTATGTTGTTTAATGCTATAAATAAATGATTTTTCCATATTTTTGAAGTAATTTTATGGTTAAACATCATAATTTGATTCAATTTTATAGCGTAAAACTTTCGAAAAAATTAATTATATATAAATATTTCATCAATTTATTAAATATTTCATCATAATTTGACACTAATTTGATACACTACAAAAAAATATGTCCCCAGCGACATATATTAGCGACGTGCTTATCACGTGGGTAGTAGCGACGTGATAACCACGTCGCTAATATATTTTAATGATATTTAATGGAAACTGGTGAACGTTGTTGGGAGGGAAGTTTGAAATTTTGTAGCGACGTTAAAGCCACGTCGCTAAATTTTTGGGGGGAAAAATAATTTCGCTGCGCAGTGTTGGACAGAGAAAAGTATTTATGATTGCATTGTAGCGACGTGATTATCACGTGGCAACGTTGCGACGTGACAGTCACGTCGCTACTAGAAGTTACAAATGTTAACGTTTTGATTTACAGTAGCGTGCTTCTTCTTCTTCCCCTTTGCTTGCTTCCATTTCAATTTTGATTTACAGCAACTCTCACAAACTCAAACCCAATTTTGCGAATTAATTTTCTTCCATTCCAATTTGTTGAAGAAATCTAAGGTATGCATGTGATGTTAAATGTTTATTTCGTTTTATCTTTAGTTTTTATACTGGAATGAACTATTTAATTAACATGGTATTTGTTCGATTGTTCGTTATTATTTGTAGAGAAATTTGAAGAACACCAAGAACTAGAAGACGCAAATTTATTGAAGAAATTATATAGAGGTATTTATGCATTTTTTTTTAGATTTTATATGTATTATATAGATTAGATTTGTATATGTATTTTGTGGTAATTAGGAATATATGTATATACTGTTAGTAGTATAAAATTACTGATAATAAAAAAAATTTTAAAAACATATTTAATAACATATGTGTATATGTAATTTTAATTAGGAATATATGTAATTAGGAATATTTGAATAGTGATTTATAATATATGTAATTTTATAGTAGTATAAATTGTGGAATATATGAATATATGTGATTTATATATTTTTTAGTAGTATATGTGTATATGTAATTTGCATATTTTTTAATAACATATTTAATATATTTTTTAAAAAATTTTAGAAAACATAAATTTAATAACATATTTAATAACATGTTTTTTATAGATGTAAATTGTATTTATTATAATAGTTTTATTTTTTTATTTATATGTTAAAGATATGGAAAAAAAATTATATATTAGAATAACAATTTATAAAAAACATATTTAAAAAAAGAATATATATATTATATTATTATTTTAATATTATTGTTATATATATAATAATAAATAGTATGTATCTTACATTATTTGTTTTCTAATATTATTGTTGTATATATAATAAAAAGTAAATATGTTATATTATTGTTTTTTGATATTATTGTTATGTAATAAAAAATTATATATTTTACATTTGAATATTTATTTATATGTTAGTATATATATAAAAAAGCAAAATTTATATTTCTAAGAATAGTATTAAATAGTTTAAGAATATTTCTAATGAAAAAGACAATGATTGTATAAATGTGCAGTATGGAATATTATCGGTATTATCGCAGTTGGATGTACGATAGAACATATCCAGGAAGAAGTGGACTTAAACCCAATTTTATTAATTATATAATCCAGCAGATGTATAAATCCTCTTGGAAGAACTTTGGCGAGGTTACAAATAAAGAAGAATGGTTTAAAAAATTTAAGGTATTGTTATTTATTTAAGTTGTAAATTTATTATATTTTTTTAGTATTGTTATTTAAGTCACATTTTAATGATAATTGCTTAACTTTTTATTTTAATGTCATACAACATTGCAGGAAAAATGTGTGTGGGATCCGTTGAATGAGAAAATAATGGAAAAAATATATTATAGCAGAACTTCTAGAAGATTTTCTGATATCATGCGGCGGGTTAGGGAGAATTATGAGCTGCATGGTATCCGTCCTAACTGGATAGGCGTAGAGGTTTTTGGCGAACTTCGTACATATTGGAGTTCGCCTGAATTCAAGGCCAAATCTGAAAATTTTAAGAAGATGAGGGCATCCGAAAAGGGGGGATGTGTCAATACTGTTGGAAGTATTAGCACTGCAGAGCATGTCCGGCGGATGGTAAATATTACTAATTTTTTAAGTTATATATATTTTTATTCATAATATTTTTTACTAATTATTTTTAACTTTATTGTTTAGACTAAGGAGATGGGGAGACCACCGTTGATCATTGAGTTGATTACGAGGACTCGGACAAAAAAATCGGGAGGTTTTGTCGACGACCGCACCCAGAAAGCTTTTGTAAGTAATTAAACTTATGTTTTTTTTTTAAGTTAATAACAAAAATAGTGACGTTATTTCCACGTGGCAATCTATAAGTTGTGGCGTGATTATCATGTGGCAACTGATAAATTGCCAGGTGACTGATTTTCATATGGCAACTGATACATTGCCACGGGAAACTCACGTGGCAATTCATAAGTTGATTTGTGAAAATCACGTGACAAATTTTTAATATATTTGAATTTAGTATAATTTAATATATAAATGTTTTAATTTTTTTTTAATTGTATTATTTAATGTATGTGTAGGATGATTATCAGACATTGCTAGCACGTTTTCTGGAACACAATCCGCAATACAGGCCAGCAGAGGGGGAGCCGCTTAATGGGGATGTTGATTTCTATATTTGGAATGAGGTTGTTAATGGAAAAGGGCCTAATGGTTGCTTTTTTGCGGGAGGAAATTTGGCCGCCGGCTTGAGAGTTGGTGATCGTAATCTGTTTCAAAGACTTAGAGATGGAGAAGGGGGGTCACGTCAACCCAATCTGACTCAGGTTCAACTTGAAACAGTACGACAATTGGCGGCCAGTGAAGTGAGACGCGAAATGGAGGCCCAAATGACGACAATGAGGCAAGAGCAGGAGCGTCAGTTAGAGATCATGCGGAAGCGGCAATCTGATATGGAGGAGCAGATGAGACAGTTTATGCAAGGCGGTCGAAATCAAAATGTTCCTGATCATACACAGCCGGATGATGACGGACTTGATGACTTTGATCTTGATAATTTTCCGGGTGAAGATGCCCCGTGAAAACATTTTTTTTATTTCGTTTTTATATTTGCATTTATGTAAGATATATTTATTTTTATCATTTTAAATTAATAAATTATATAACATTTAATTATGTGAATTTATTTTATAAAATTCTATTATTCGAAATATAAAATAAAATACTATTATTCTAATAATTTTAATATATAAATTTTATTATATAAAATTTATTATATAAATTTTAATATATAAATTTATTATATAAATTTTATTATTTAAATTTTATTATATAAATTTTATTATTTAAATTTTATTACATTAATGAATTAATATAAAAATTAATTATTAACAATTTTTTAAAAAATATAAACGTCCCCTGTAGCGACGTGGGAATCATGTCACAAATTAGTGACATGATTCTCACGTCGCTAATAAAGCTGTCATTATGTAATATGTAGCGACGTGAATACCACGTCACAACTTTGTGACGTGGGAATCACGTCGCTACTTGCTTGCCACTTACTCCCCAGCGACATAACTCACCACGTCGCTAATTTTGCCTTGCCACGTGATTTTGATGTTTGCCACATGATTTTCACGTGGCAACTGAGCTTCTTTTTTGTAGTGATATGAAATCTCAACCGTTAAAATAATTGATCAAACAATAATATTATATATATATATATATATATATATATATATATATATATATATATATATATATATATATATATATATATATATATATATATATATATATATATATATATATATATATATATATAATTTAGTGAAAGATATAATTTAATCTCAATATTTACTTTTAAATTAATTGTTATTCATTCTGATTATTCTTTTTCCTTTTATATAAAATTTCTATCAGAATTTTTTAATTAATATTTACCACACTCTTTAATATTTGAGATAAGATCTACCACTCATAACATTATTATTTTTCATAAATTAAATTATAATATATATTAACTAAAATGTCATACTTTATTAACCACTTTTATTTTACTACTTAATATTATTGGTTGTGTTTGGGCAATCATTAATCAAATTATGAATTACATTGAAAAAAAAATCTACACACCATTACACAAAGTTAATTTTACCACATAAAACATATATTATGTCAGAGCACTAAATAACTAAATTATAAATTGTATTAACCATCATTTTACAATATATTAATTAACTTTATTTTTGTTAGAAGTAATTAATATTCAAAAGTATTTGTGTTAGTCAGAAGTAGAAGCTTTTAAGGTTGTGTTCCAGAAATATGTTTGTCTTCTGGGGTCCTAATTTATTTTGTTAACTTAGCTATTAAGTTTACTTTTGTTATGGCCTATGTGACAGTTTATTTTGTGTATATAAACAACTTTGTAACTAGGGTTTTAATAAGAATTTAATATAGAATTTCTTCCTCAATAAGTTTGTTGTAGTCGTCTGTCTTTCCCTTTCTTCTTCCATATTCATTTTTTCATCTCAAACCTTTTGTGCACCAACAATTAGTATCTAGAGCTCTGGTTCGATTCACAAGGAAACACGAGTGTACATGAGGTGTGTGTAATTGATTTCGTTGTTCTTGAATTCGTGTTGAATTCACAGACGAAATCGTAACAGGATTGCATTTCTTGATTCTGCGGGGTCAGGAAACACAAGTGTTTGGTGAGATCTGAGTTTAGTTTCAGTGCACAAAATAAAGATGAACGACGAAAACAGTTTGGATACTAAGCTTCCAGCATTTGATGGAAAGAATTAGAATTGGTGGGTGATTCAAATTCGTGTGTTATTCGGTGCTCAGGATGTTCTTGATCTTGTTACGGAGGAACGTAGAACAGTGCATAGAGATACAAGAAAGAAGGGCCAAAAGATGTTGTTCTACATCCATCAGTGTGTGGATGCGAATGTGTTTGAGAAAATCATTGACTCAACGACAGCGAAGGCTCCGTGGGATATACTAACACGGTGCTATGATGGTGATGTGTTAATGAAGAAGGTAAAAATTTAATCTCTACGTAAGCAGTATGAGAATCTCAACATGAAGAACAATGAGAAGGTACCAGATTACATTTCTAGAGTGATTTTTATTGCAAATAAAATGAAATCTTATGGAGAAACCCTTTCAGAACAAGTAATCATTGAGAAGATATTAAAGTCTCTTACTCCTCAATTTGATTACATTATTGTAGCAATTGAACATTCTAAAGATATGAGCACCATGAGAATTGAAGAGCTACAAAGCAGTCTAGAGGCGCAAGAGTTGTGTCTGACTGAGAGAACTTCTAAAAAAGAGGTTGAGTGGACTCTGAAAGCTTCTTTTGTCAAGAAGGGCCAGAAGTATTCTTGTTCAGAAGCCAAGAAGAGACATGGTGATAGTTCTCTAAAGTTAAAAGCCTCTAACTATGATGATAAGAAGTATTATAAGGGAAAGGAGAAATTTGACAAGAAGAAGGTTCAATGTTACTATTGTAAGCAGTTTGACCACTTTACCAAAGATTGTTGGTCCAACAAAGAAAGAAAACCAGAAGAAGCAAATATAGTCATAAGATATTTTGATGATGAACTTGTGATATTGATGGCTTCTGAGTCTGATGGTAGGTGTTTTGTAGACTAGTGGTATATGGACACTGGCTGCTCAAATCACTTGTTTGGAAATAAACAATGGCTGATTGATTTTGATTCCAGAAGGAGGACAAATATCATATGTGTTGATGATAAGTACCTTAACGCATAATGTTGTACCCTAAAATTTCCCCTCCCATTTTTCTTCAAGGCATTCTTTCAAGGGACCTCAAAAACTCAAGAATTTCAAGGATTGACCAGTCAAGATGCTCGTCCTAAGCCAAAGGTCTACAACTAGGGTTTTTAGTTTCTCAAGTAAATTTTGGTTGCAAAGGTCTCAATTGGTTTCCATGGTTCTCCATAGGTCTTCAATAAGGTTCATGTCAAGTTTCAAGTCCTACATCACAAGTTTGCTCAGTCAATGGCGTTGAAAATCAATTATATTGGATAAAAAGTCAATTATGGTCAACATGCAGTCGAACTTCAAGATTTTTGGACAACATCAATATTTTGAAGTGATATTTATCACTTGATCAAGTATTGATCATGATTCCTCAAGGAAAGCTCTCAAATCATCAAAAGTCCAAAATTACCAAATTAGGGTTTCCTTAGGAGAAGTCAACTGAACTTTGAACAAGCATAACTTTCACATGTTTCATCAACTTTTCTCCAACCAAGTCCCATTTTAAAGGAAATGAAATTCTATACAACTTTGTATTTATGCTCAAGTACAAAAAATACTTCATTTGAAAGATATGAGCTAATATATTACATGTCATTTTCAAAAGTTAACAAAAAGACATTTTTTGTCAAGACAACTTACATCAAGATAATTTCTCCAAATGCAAAAATGATCAAAATAGAAATTGTAGAGGATGTCTTGAGATTTTCAAAAAGTCCAAGATCACCTTCAAAAGATGAAAATTGAGAAATTTATAAGTTTCACAACTTGGAAAGTTTGAGGAAATGCATGAAATGCAAAATAAGCAAAATTGAAATTTTGAACTAGTGGGCCTAACTTTTGATGTTCAAACATGTTCATAAGGTGTTAGAGGACCTCTAAATCCATTCACATATATTTTATGATCTTTATTTCTTTTATTTCAATTTTTTATTCATTTAAATATAAATAAAATCAAATAAATGTGAAACAATGGTATAAGGGCTTGGGCCTCTTAATTCCAATCATCTACAGGCCCAACAACTCATGACAGCCTAGCAAAAACATGCCAAATTCGTACATGGTTCAAAAAGGCAAAGAAAATCTCAAATTTGGAAAGTTTTCAATGTGTTTGATCTTTGTGTTATCATGGATTGATGGCTTGATCTCATGCCCTATTTGATGGCTCATTTTCTTCCTCTATATATATGCAAGCAAGGCAGGAGCAAAGGACGCGAAGTACTGGACCAAAGAGCCACTCAAAAATCCACAAAATTCAAAAGAATTACAACACTCCGTAGCCTATCTTCCAGCCACTTTTGCTTGAAACTAAACCTAGAAATCCGTTCCTAAAGTCCCCAAGAGCTCTCTAGAGTCCAAGATCAAGCCAAAGCATATCCAGAACGTGACCCCTCCATCAGCCGGTTATCAAAGTTGGTAAAATTCGAAACTGTGATTTCTTGTGTTTTCAGTCATTGCTAATCCATTTAAATTTCTCTTATGCATCATTAGAACAGAATGGATGTATTACATGTGAGGTTTGACGCTGAAATAATGCCTTACCATTGTTAGGGCTCAAAAAGCTGTTGAGCATCAATTTGGATGATACAAGCATTTTTAGATCCCACTAACCATGTCGTTGGATTCACATGGTGTTAATTAATGGATCTAGGTTGTTAGATCTTTCGCTTTAACGCATTTTTGCAGGTTTGGTTCTTTGGGATGGTCGGAGAAGACGACCGGAGGTTGACTCCGGCATCCCTGAGTTTCATTTGACTCTGGTAGGGCTAGCGTGGCCTAACGAAGCCTTCTGAATGGCTGATTCAAATAATAAAGGCCCACATGTTTTGCTTGCGTGTAAAATAAATAAATTTTATTTGTTTTATTATATAATTAATTATGTGTGTTTGTATTTCTGAATGTACAGGCCACCTCAGTGACAGCGCGCGTGTTCTTAAGTCATACCTATGCTTGATCCTAGACTCGATCCAGGCGTGAGGCAGTTTTTATTTTCTAACATTTTCACTGCATATCCAATACAAACCAGGCATACGCGCTCATCATGTGCCTCATGTTACAACCTTCAGATCTCGATAGATCCAGATCCAGCGCTCCAAATGTGTCCTTCTCATGGTGAACCTCAAAGAATTGTCCTCACCAGATCCAGGACAGGTGCCTGGGCTCCTTGAGTTGGGTTTAGACTTTTGCTTCTTTCTCCTCCCCATTTTACTTGTTTTCAGGCCCATTCATTTTCTTTTTTTAATTAACTATTTTTATTTGCTTAATTAATTTTTATTTAATCACGAAAAATCATAAAATCATAAAAATTAGATTTGGTTTTTTCTTGATTAATTAATTTAATTTTTTATAATTAAAATTAATTTAAATTAATCATATTTTGACTTTATTTATGAATTAACTAATTAATTAATACGATTAGGGTTTATTTTCATACTTTAATTATTTTTCTATAACAAAAACAACAAAATATTTTTCTTAAAACACTTAGAATTTTTTTTAGGATTTTGATATCTTTTCCCTTTTCAATCTTCGCACGCTTGTTTACCTTTTTGCATTATTTTCCAATATTGTAAATGTCAATGGTTTGTAATAGATAATTAGGGTTTATTACTTTCCTCCCCAGTTTATTGTTTGTACTCCCCATCCCCGAAGCGATGTAATAGCGTAGATTATTTCCCGCATCTTTATTTTCCGCACTTGTATATATTTAATTGCTAGACTAATTAGGCGTGCATGGCAAGACCTAAAAAAATGCTAGAAAACTTAATCTCAAGACAAATACTTGAAATCAAAACACTTTGCACACACGCACCTCTAGGGTGACCCTCACTTGTTGCCTCAGATTTAAAACAGTCATGTCCCTCGAACGTGGGATGCTTTAGCAAAGATCCTTTGATTAAAAGATCGTAGTCCCTTGATGACCCTTTGATGTTGCCTCGGTAAACGATCTTAGTACCTTAGGATAATTGCTAAAGTATCCTACGAGTTGCATTTGTGACTGTACGATGACCCGTGCATGTCCCTCTAAAACATCCAATGATAGGGCTTCCTACTAACTAATGGTAGGATAACGTTATCTAAAGGAGGAGGAAAAGAATAAATACTTTTGAGTAGGTAGATAGCTCGTAATCGCTTGCTCACACAAAAACAAAACATCTTTTCACACAAAAACTTTTCTGAAATATTTTCAAAACAAACACTTTGTACGCATTCTCAACGATACGAGAATCATTACAAAGTTTGCTGAACTTAGGCATTTTCAAAACACACATTCACAAAGTATTTTCAAAGTGAGCTAGCGATTAAGAGCCCGTAGATAACTACGGGTGAAAAGGGTGCTAACACCTTTCCTTTTCATAACCTACCCCCCTTACTCAGAAAATTTCTCAAAAGGTCTTTCCTGTTCTTTTCACCCTTTCCTTTATTGGATAAAAGAAAAGTCGGTGGCGACTCTTGCTAACCGCAACATTTGCGATAAAACGCAAAACCAAAAGTCAGTTCTCCCACCGTATTACACATAAGGCATGGAAAGGTCAGAGTCAGAGTGAAGAATGTAAGAACCATTATGATCAAAGACGTTTGGTATGTTCCTAGAATGAAGAGCAGTCTGATGAGTATGGGTCAACTCATTGAAAAAGGTTTCTCAGTTACTATGAAAAACAATCTCTTGAAGTTGTATGACTGCAATCAGAAGTTGATTATGAAATATGAGTAGGGAAGCAACATAATATTTAAGCTGAATGTGGAGACAGCTGAAACATAATACCTTAGTGCAGGAGGCATTAAAGGTGGTAGTAAGTTGTGGAACAAGAGACTGGGGCATCTGAACTTCAGAAGCTTAGGGCATCTAAGTTCTAAAAAGATGGTACATGGAATTTTGAAGATTGTGAAGCTTGAGAATTCATGAGATATATGCATTAAAGGCAAGAAATCCAGATTTCCATTTGGGTCAGAAGTAGCCCCAAGAGAAAAGCATGCTTTGGGAGTAGTACATTATGATGTGTGTGAACCATTTCCAGAATCTTCACTTGGAAGAAACAAGTATTTCATGTCGTTTGTAGATGAGTTCACAAGAATGATATGGGTAACACTCCTTAAGTGTAAGAATGAGGTGTTTGCCGAGTTTGAGAAGTTCAAGGTGAAGGATGAGAAATATAATGGTCAGAAGTTGAAAGTTCTCATAACATACTGTGGAGGTGAGTATAACACTACAGAGTTCGACAAGTTCTCTGAGGAGAATGGAATAGAACATGAGGTTGCTGCTCCATGTAACACTCCAAATTCTAGATTAATTATTTAATTAATTAATTTAGCGTGATTACATTAGTCAATGTGAAGTGTTTGATGTTTTGATGATTATATGTGAGCCTTTATGGTAATTTGTGAGATTATGATGAATATGAAGTGTACCATGATGATTGAGGTAAATATGATGTTTGAATGTGATGTTTTGATGAATATGATATTTTATGGGTTACTATGGGTAGTATGGTTGGAATTAGACTAATTAAGAGGATTATTATCATTTTGGAATAATTAGAATAATTGTTTAGAATAATTTTAATTGGGAAAAATAGAATAATAGAAGTGTAGAGAAAATAAGGGCAAGATGATAATTAGTGGAGAATAATTTTGCATAATGCCTTTGGTACTAAGTTGAAGTTGAGTTTCGCATATCATTCTCAGACGGATAGACAGACGAAAAGAATGATTCAGTCTTTAGAAGATTTACTGAGGGATTTTGTGCTAGAACAAGGAGGAGCTTGGTAAAGTCACTTGTCATTGATTGAATTTACTTATAATAACAGTTTTCATTCTAGTATTGGGATGTCACTGTATGAAGTGTTGTACGGTAGGAGGTGTAGGACTCCATTATGTTGGTATGTGTCAGGTGAAAGTGTTGTGCTCGGACCTGAGGTTGTGCAAGAGACAACTGCAAAGATAAAGGTGATCCAAGAGAAGATGAAGGCTTCTCAAATTCGTAGGAAGAGCTATCATGATAAGAGGAAAAAGGATCTTGAGTTCCAAGTAGATGATTATGTATTTTTGAGATTTACTCTGGTAACTAGTGTTGGTAGAGCTTTGAAGTCGAGGAAGCTTACGCCGTGTTTTTTTAGTCTGTACCAGATATCAGAGAAGATAGGTGAGGTGGCTTATCAGACTACTTTTCCGCCATCACTTGCGAATCTGCATGACGTGTTTCATGTGTCTCAGTTGAGAAACTATATTCCAGATCCTCCGCATGTGATTCAAATGGATGATGTACAAGTGAGAGATAACCTGATTGTTGAGGCATTACCATTGCGAAAAGAAGGTCTGAAAGTGAAGCAATTGCGAGGCAAAGACATTTCCTTAGTGAAGGTATTATGGGGCGGACCAGCTGGTAAAAGTTGGACTTGGGAACGCAAGGATCAGATGAGAGAGTCTTATCAGATGTTGTTTCCGTCTGGTAAATTTTCGATGGAGAAAATTCTTTTAAGTGGGGGAGATTTGTAACACCCCGAATTCTAGATTAATTAATTAATTAATTTAGCATGATTACACGAGTCAATGTGAAGTGTTTAATATTTTGATGATTATATGTGAGCCTTTATGGTAATTTGTGAGATTATGATGAATATGAAGTGTACCATGATGATTGAGGTAAACATGATGTTTGGATGTGATGATTTGATGACTATGATGTGTTATGGGTTACTATGGGTAGTATAGTGGGAATTAGACTAATTAAGAGGATTATTAGAATTTTGGAATAATTAGAATAATCATTTAAAATTATTTTAATTGGGAAGAATAGAATAATAGAAGTGTAGTGAAAATAAGGGCAAGATGGTAATTAGTGGAGAATAAGTAAGGACAAGGTGGGAAGTTTGATATTATAGGTCTAAGGGTTATACAAGGAATTAGGGGAAAAGAAAGTCATTGTGGAACGATTGTAGAATTGGGAGAAAGAAACTGACGATATGGAGAAAAGGAGGCTAGGGTACAAAGAGGCAAGAGATTTCAATAGAGAACCAAAGAAAAGTTGAATTACTGCTATAATCTTAAAGTAAAGGGAGTTTTATCATTGTTATTATATTTTATTTGAGGTTTAGATGATTGGTAGATTGCCTTAGGTTTTAGTAGAAGATGATTTGGTGTTGTTTGATGAGAAATGTGATGAATAATGGTGTAAAATTGATGTATATTGAGTATAGAATTATAGGTTGTTGATAGATGATGAAACCCTATGATTAGATGGTGTTTTAGGACATGTAATATGATAAAATCGCAAGAGAATTGGACTGATTTATGTCGAAAATCACAACAGGAAAATCTTGTTCGCATAAGATGGTTGGGCGATGGGGGATGTGTCGTCGGGTGACAGAGCTTTGCCAGGTGAAGGTGCGAGCGAAGGGAAGAAGATTGGAGCTAGTTTTCGTAATGCATCGCCCCTAGTGTCTCCGGGAAAAGTATGACTGTAACACCCCAATTCTACTTGGTGGATAATAATAAAATCAGAGTTCAACATAAATGGGATGCTACATTTACAACTTGAAATCATCACTTCATTTAATCGCATATAAAACAGATACATAACACTTAACTCAGATGAATCGATAATAACCTGATTTATTCTTTAAAATCAAACAACTTTTTATTGATAAGCAGCAGAATCTACATACACAACTTCAATTCTCTTAACATCTTTTATTCAACTAAAACAACTTCAAGACAATAATTATTTCATGTAATCAACTTAAAAATTCAGCAACTGGAATAAATATCAACAACTAAACATCAAGCATTCATCCCCCCGAGTTCTACGTATCATAGCAACAACATCGACTCGAACTAACGAAGGTAACAACTATCCTTCTCGATTACCTGCACGTTACCAATAAAGGGCATCATTCAAACAGAAGGGGTGAGATATCAGACAATATAATAAGTCGTATGATAAATAATATATTAGATCAGATCATACAAAATCACCACTTTGCAACTTACAAACAACTTTAATCACAATAAAACATCAACACGACATAACCACTAATTCACAGCTTTTAGATAATACTTGTCACAACAAGTCAACAACATAAAGCAACAACAAATATATCATTACCTAACTCAAGATGCAACATCAACTATGACTCAATTACAATGCACATGCATGTGGTACCATTGGAGCATAACTCTTAACTTAAAAATCTTCCAATTAATAGAGGCATCAACAAGGCATAAGCCTTCAACTTAATATTTTTCAATCCAGGTCAACTTACAGAGCATGAGCTTCTAACTTGATATGTTATGTATGCGACAACATATGAAACATAACAACAACTACAACATCAACCATTCAACAATAATGCAACAACAACAATTCGACAACAACTTAACAACAATTCAACACTGGCCATACGCCTACAACTTAGCAATAATTCAACACTGGTCATAGGCCTACAACTTGATATTTCAACAACAACAATTATCCCAACATTGACATAAGCCCACAACTTAGTACGTCACAATAACAATAACATATCAACAGTAGTTATTCGACAACAACATCAACAAGAAAACAACATCGACCATAAGCCTAACAATTTGATACCACCTGAAATTCATATTTCTCAGCAAAGTATTCAACACACAGTGTCGACTAAAATCTACAACAATTGTTCTGTATAGTTATTTGGATAAATCAACTAAATCCTGCTAATTAATTATCGGCTAAACGTTCAATTATTTCTACTTTATACTAATATTCCTTATTAGTTTTCTGACAACTTAATACTACACTGCTATCAAATTCTGCTATATACATATACCAACTCCATTAAATTAACTCTGCCATAATTAATTTTTTGTTTCTGCTCCTAAAGTATCCAACTAATTAGCTCTGTTAAATATAAACTCTACTGTTGTCATACTGACCATCTCTGTTATAAACCAATTATGCTATGTATTAATACTTTATTATTTACTGCTACCAAAACAACTCTACTAATTTACTACTCTGTTAATTAATTTACTGATATACGAATATTCTGTAACTCATTCACTTTCTGCTAAATATGCTTATGTATTGGTTCTACTAAATTAATTACTCAGTTCTAATATCATAATAAAAGTCTTTTAATCTATAGGTTACTAATCATTGTTTTCATTGTGTAAATATTATACTTACAGAACTAACAAAACAAAATAACTAAGTAACACAGTAAAGGAATTTAAAGGTGTCCCTCTACACATGGTGTGCCACTCGGCACACCCTTATATTCTAGTGTGCCCCTCGGCACAAATGGTGTCTCCCTCTGCACACTGTTACTTTCTGTGTCGTATGGCACAGCCTGTGTGCCCCTTGGCACCGTATAGTTTTCTAGTTTCTAGTTTTTCTCTTATGCAGAATTCTCTGTAATTGATTCTAATACTCAAATTTGCCTTCGATTACTCGACTCATAATAGAACAATTTATACCATTGCAACAATATCAATTTTCACAACACAGAATATTACAGCAACCATAACAACTTTTAATTTCCAACGACAACATCAATTATACCACAGTTTATTATACAAATAACTCATAAACGATTTCAACACAGTAAAACAAAAATTAATTCTCAAAACAGAGGCAACATACAAACGCATAGCAATTTCACTTACCCAATTTCCCACATAAAATTTATCATGCAACCCATTAGATAGTCAGAACCCCACCCTTACCTTGGATTGAAGATCACTTTATTCTACTGGTTAAAGTCTGTCGCCCTAGCTTCCAACCTTTGCCTCTTCTCTGTAACTTTGCAGCTTCTCACGTACCAAAATTCTCCAAGACTTGTTCAATTAACCTAATTCTCCTTATTCCACTTAGCCTTATAATTTATAATCTTGTTGGGCCTAACTCTCACACCCTACCTTTTCTACATACAACCACTTTATTAAGCCCATATAATAAATCTAGTATTATTCTAATACTATTTCTACAACTTAATCAACCAAATAATCAACTAACAACATGACAACTTAAATCAACGTTTCACAACAATTCACAATTTCGACAATTATTTTGAAAATGTTTAATTAAATAATTAATTAAATATCGGGCGTTACAACTCTCCCCCACTTAAAATATTTTTGTCCTTAAAAATCAACTCGATACTACCACCCTCAATGCGAATTTCGCATCTAACTCATTGATTTCCAAGTCGCGTTTAGAAACACTTCGACCACTACTTTCTCGATAACTCAATAATTCAACATGATTCAAATCAATTACACACATGCTAATCATTTAACACTTTACAACATGATCGTTACTAGCATCTCAACTACTCAACCATAATCTGACATATCCATAATTAAAGTAGCAACAACTATAACACACTTATACTTGGATGTACATCATTGCAATATCATCTTAACAACCTTTTTCAACACCAAAACACATACACAATTTCATTCCCATATATATATATATATATATATATATATATATATATATATATATATATATATATATATATATATATATATATATATATATATATATATATATATATATATATATATATATATATATATATATATATATATATATATATATATATATATATATATATATATATATATATATATATATATATATATATATATATATATATATGTACGTCAATTATCCACAGTTATCAACAAATCTATTAACATCGTTGTATCACTCTTATAGTGACATCAACACAACCAACATGATCAACTTCGTCATATTATGGAGTATCATTCTTTACTTATGGAAATCAACAATAACATCTCAATAGCGATAACAAAATCATTACAACATCAACTTAATTGTATAACTCAACAAGCACACCCATAGCTCACCATCAACCAACAATCCACAACAATCTTCTTATAAAATCCACAAATATTTACTAGCAAACATAGTGCCCTGGAACAACATCTCTATATCAACAATCCACAAAATCAAGCATGTAGATCAAGACATATCGTTCCCATAGGATCCTGATATGTAGTCCTTCTCTTCTAACGAGTCGTACACGTATAGCAATTGCGCCATATCACGCTTCAGCTGCGCAACTCTGATTATCCACCTTAAATCACCATCCTCATTAAATTTTTTGTCAACTATCTAGTTCACAAGTTTCAATCTAGTTTCAGACTTTCCTTAACACCCACCATAAAACCATTATTCACTTAATATTCTCAATCTTTCACTTTGCGACATTAATTCGCATATAACTCGCTACTCCAACTTGTTCAATACGTCTCAAATCTTTCTTGGCCACTCTTCACACAAATTGGTGAGCGACTACCTCATGATATAACATCAACCACTTCACTCACAATTAAGATAGCAAGACGAGTCTATATCATCCAACATGATCTCGTCTACTATCAACAAGAGATTAAGGGTGATCAGTTCCTCAATTTGTCAATAGATAGAGGACAACCATAATGGAGTATAAACTATCATTATTAACTATAATAGTGTTCCTTTCAAATTTGTACTCAAGTCACCTAAATCACCATAATTCAATAATTTCCGATGAGGTTTACAAACACCCCCATAATTTTCCTCTCATTCGATCTTGTCGATGAGACACCAACACTCAGCATATTACACGGTCCATATTGCACTCATCTAGTCTCACCCGAAGGTTAAGCATTCTCTAACTCAAGAATTACTTTCTTCAATTATGGAATCTCAACACACCCTACACATTTAACTTGAAATCATCATTCTCAAATTGATCGAGTCCAACCACTGAATATACCAGTTTCACATCTAACATTTAAGCTTCCTTGATACTGTCCATAAAATCATTGATAATTTTCAACATTCCTAACATAACACTCTTCAATGCCACCTTGCAAACTAAACTCATATCTCTGAACTGTTCAATTAATATCAACCCTTTAACCATCATTACCGACAGGTGCAAAGTCCTTTGGCTTAAAGCATCTGCCACAACATTAGCTTTACCTGGATGATAATTTAAACCGAAATTATAATCTTTGAACAACTCCAACCATCTTCGTTGTCTGATATTCAATTGAAATCTCAACAACACTGTTCCACACTATTTTGGGGATATAACCTCTCCAATTCTTCTTTTACACATGCCACTACCTTGGCATCACAAACACGAATCTAATTTCTCTTAAAAGCATCTTCCTATAAAAGGACATCTTCTCTTCATAATCTTCATCTCTATGCTCTCCTCCAATACTTTCACATCCTTTTTAATGTCGAACATCTCATTTCTCAACTTATTCACCAACAACATACTACGCTTGACCTCGTCTCGAACAACTGCAATAATAACTATTTATGCCTAAAAAGCCTGTAGTTCCGTAACCGACTTCAGAGTCCCTCCATATAGGAATGCACCTACCGTATTTGAAAACACTTTCATAGGATAAAATATATTTCTATCTCCTCATAGCTTCAAACGGAACACTAATCCAATACTCGGAACACAAGATATGAATTTCCAAAGCTATCCGAAAATACGAACATCGACGTCATGCAGTAACATACTATTACACACCTTATGATAACGTCAGAACAAAATTTCTTTGTACCAGTACCAACACTTTCCATTCTTGAAATCATACTCATCTCCTTGTATTTTCGACTCTGACTCGTGATTCAAAACATTCCAACAACTTAAACATCTTTTACAATCACTTACAAGGATTCCACGACACGGTCTATAACAATCTGTCCCTCTATCACCGTTCAAACATCGACATCTTACGCAAGGGCTACTCAAACTGGCACCTTCACAGTCCACCAGTAGCGCTGAAACATCACAACTTTCTAAATTTCATCTTCTAAAGATTATCCTTGTTACTTAACAATCACCTTCAGAAATATCAGGAATTTACACTCTACTCATACGTCAACAATCGTTACATACTCCTCATCCTTAGAGAAGTAGACATCAACATTGTATGATTTTCCTCCCTCAAGACGCCCCAACTTGATTAACAACAGAATCTTGGATCCATGTCACATTCAGATTTTGGAAACAACAAAACTTCAACAATATTTTCACCGTTGCCAACAGCAGCATACTGAACCAACATCTTACAATTAAAACACATCCGAAAAGCAAAGCTTCTCCCCCACTTATCTTCAACCCAACTCCTGCATACAACTCGATTAGAAAAACAATAAGCACCGACAGTGTTTCACACACTTGTCATGCACTAAGGAACAAACAACATTAGACAACTTAGTCTGATGGACCGACCTACTCTGATACCATTAATGTAACACCCCAATTCTGCCCGTTGGATAATAATAAAATCAGAGTTCAACATAAATGGGATGCTACATTTACAACTTGAAATCATCACTTCATTTAATCGCATATAAAACAGATACATAACACTTAACTCGGATGAACCGATAACAACCTGATTTGTTCTTTAAAATCAAACAACTTTTTATTGATAAGCAGCGGAATCTACATACTCAACTTCAATTCTCTTAACATCTTTTATTCAACTAAAACAACTTCAAGACAACAATTATTTCATGTAATTAACTTAAAAATTCAGCAACTGAAATAAATATCAACAACTAAACATCAAGCATTCACCCCCCCAAGTTCTACGTATCAGAGCGACGACATCGACTTGAACCAATGAAGGTAACAACTATCCTTCTTGATTACCTACATGTTACCAACAGAGGGAAACATTCAAACATAAGGGGTGAGATATTGGACAATATAATAAGTCGTATGATAAATAATATATTAGATCAGATCATATAAAATCACCACTTCACAACTTACAAACAACTTTAATCACAACAAAACATCAACACGACATAACTACTAATTCACAGCTTTTAGATAATACTTATCACAACAAGTCAACAACATAAAGCAACAAAAATATATATTTACCACAAATCAAGATGCAACATCAATTGCGACTCAATTATAATGCACATACATGTGGTACCATTGGAGCAGAACTCCCAACTTAAAAATTTGCCAATTAATAGAGGCATCAACAAGGCATAAGCCTTCAACTTAATATTTGTCAATCCAAGCTAACTTACAGAGCATGATCTCCCAACTTGATATGCTATGTATGCGACAACATATAAAACACAACAACAATTACAACATCAACCATTCAACAACAACACAACAACAACATTTCGACAGTAACTTAACAATAATTCAACACTGGCCATACGCCTACAACTTAGCAATAATTTAACACTGGCCATAGGCCTACAACTTGATATTTCAACAACAACAATTATCCCAACATTGACATAAGCCCACAACTTAGTACGTCACAATAACAATAACATATCAACAGTAGTTATTCGATAACAACATCAACAAGAAAACAACATTGACCATAAGCCTAACAATTTGATACCACCTGAAATTCATATTTTTCAGCAAAGAATTCAACACACCGTGTCGACTAAAATATACAACAATTTTTCCGTATAGTTATTCGGATAAATTGACTAAATTATGCTAATTAATTACCGGCTAAACGTTCCATTATTTCTACTTTATACTAATATTCCTTATTAGTTTTCTGACAACTTAATACTACACTACTATCCAATTCTGCTATATACATATACCGACTCCATTAAATTATCTCTGCTATAATTAATTTTCTGTTTCTGCTGCTAAAGTATCCAACTAATTAGCTTTCTTAAATATAAACTCTACTATTGTCATACTGACCATCTCTGTTATGAACAAATTCTGCTATGTATTAATACTCTATTATTTTCTGCTACCAAAACAACTCTACTAATTTACTATTCTACTAATTAATTTACTGATATACGAATATTCTGTAACTCATTCACTTTCTGCTAAATATGTTTATGTACTGGTTCTACTAAATTAATTACTCAGTTCTAATATCTTAATAAAAGTATTTTAATCTGTAGGTTACTAATCATTGGTTTCATTGTGTAAATATTATGCTTACGGAACTAACAAAACAAAATAAGTAAGTAACACAGTAAAGGAACTTAAAGGTGTCCCTCTGCACATGGTGTGCCACTCGGCACACCCTTATATTCTAGGGTGCCCCTCGGCACAAATGGTGTCCCCATCGGCACACTTTTACTTTCTGTGTCGTCCGACACAGTCTGTGTGCCCCTTGGCACCGTATAGTTTTCCAGTTTCCAGTTTTTCTCTTACGCAAAATTCTCTGTAATTGATTCTAGTACTCAACTTTTCCTTCGATTACTCGACTCATAACAGAACAATTTATACCATTATAGCAACATCAATTTTCACAACACGGAATATTACGGCAACCATAACAACTTTTAATTTCTAATGACAACATCAATTATACCATAATTTATTATACAAACAACTCATGAACGATTTCAACACAGTAAAACAAAAACTAATTCTCAAAACAGAGGCAACATACAAATGCATAGCAATTTCACTTACCCAATTTCCCACATAAAATTTATCATGCAACCCATTAGATAGTCAGAACCCCACCCCTACCTTAGATTGGAGATCGCTCTATTTTACCAGTTAAAGTCTCTCGCCCTAGCTTCCAACCTTTGCCTCTTCTTTGTAACTTTGCAGCTTCTCACGTACCAAAATTCTCCAAGACTTGTTCCATTAACCTAATTCTCCTTATTCCACTTAGCCTTATAATTTATAATCTTGTTGGGCCTAACTCTCACACCCTACCTTTTCTACATACAACCACTTTATTAAGCCCATATAATAAATCTAGTATTATTCTAATACTATTTCTACAACTTAATCAACCAAATAATCAACTAACAACATGACAACTTAAATCAACGTTTCACAATAATTCACAACTTCGACAATTATTTTGAAAATATTTAATTAAATAATTAATTAAATATTTAGAGTTACAATGACGCGAAGGTAGCGTCTCCAGGCGACGAAAGTGTTTTGCCAGGCGACGTAAGGCAGGATTGGTTGTCCAAGTTGGAAATCTTAAAATGATCATAACTTTAGTTATAGAGCTCGGATTGAGGTGTGGTTCGAAGCGCTGGATAGCTAACATAATGAACTTTAATTATATGAAGAAAGATGAGGATTAAGGAGTATATATATGATACCTAAGTTAGAATAGAATTAGGTTCCCTGCGTTGAATCATAGTGATGTTTTCTTTATGATGATGTTTTCTTTATGATGATGTTTTATTTATGATAATGTTTTGTTTATGATGATGTTTTTCTTACGATGATTATTTTTTTATGATGATGATGATGTTATGGTGTTGTTTTGATTACTATGATGATGTTATGATATTGTGTTGATTACTATGACGATGTTTGTGATTAATCATGAATGGTGATACATGTTAACTAGTCTTGATCGTATTTAATATGTTGTTGTGCATCATTGCATTCATGGCATATTTTAGAACTTCGGTCCAGTGACGTTAGGACTTCGGTCCAATGAAGATGATAGGACGATTGTCCAGTGAAGGTAACAATCCCATAGTGTGGATTGGGTGCAATAGTGAAGTGCTCTGGTTCCAAGCGAGAATTGATCCTATGATGGGGATATTTGGAGATAACGATGACAGAATCATCATTGAAGTTTTGGTACCACATGCATGAGTCTATGACGTTGAATTACATTTTATGGGATATTGCATAATGATTTATTTATGATGTTTGATGATACATTGTGTATGATGATATGTTTACGCGTATTGATGAAGTTTTGGAGGTGTGAGTATGACATGAAGATATGGTGATGTGTGATGCCTTGCTTATGTGCATATTTACTATGTCTATTCCTTATGCCTTATATAATGATTATGATTTACTCACCCTTTCTGCTTGAATATTGCCTCCACGTGGGTAATACGCAGATGATCGAGAATAGTCCGTAGAAGCATTAGAGGATTTCTATGGAGTATGTTTATTTGCTTTTGTTAAATAAAGGGAGTCTTGCTCTGACATGTAACATCAAGGGTTAGGATCATTTGATTTGTATTTCTTGTTCTTTGATTTGCTTTAAGATGTTGAGTCACCCCACGTGGTACTCGAGATGTTTTGATTTATAAGTATGAGTTATGAAATATGACTAAATTTTATGAAGTGTTATAATGAGGTGTTTTAAACTATGATTTCCGCTTCCATGATTTAAAGAATTCAAAAGTCGATTATATGTTGTTAAATATTTTAAAAACCTGTGTTACATAGCAAGATGTATTATTGTGAAGTTTTATATGAAGATGTGACACCCTTGTTGGTTATATACTCTGATTTATTTATTAAAAATAACTGCAAATATTCCTTGGGTTTTAGAAGGGTGTTACATTAGTGGTATCAGAGTAGATCGGTTTGTCCAGCCAGGTTATTGAGTATGTAGTGTATGATAGTGGAATACTATTTAGATAATTTCCAACCAATGTGGTTGTTATTGATGTGAAGTAGATAAATGCCTGGAAGGAACGATACTACACTTGTTGCTACTTTGCAGGTTGTTGCTCAAGCTGTGCAACATCAGCCTAATGATGGATCCCGTGCTTTGAAGACGTTCCAGAGGAATCATTCGCATGTTTTCAAAGGTAGGTTTGATATTGATGGAGCAAAAGTTTGGCTTAAGGAGATTTCCGAGTTATGGATTAGTCATAGGCGTAGAAGGTGCGGTTTGGTACGCATCAACTGGCATAGGAAGCTGATTACTGGTGGATTGGTACTCGCCAGAGACTGAAAACATTAGGTAAAGTGATTGCTTGGGCTGTGTTCAGCAGGGAACTTCTAAGGAAGTATTTTCCTAAGCATGTGCGCGAGAAGAAAGAGATTGCATTTTTGGAGTTGAAACAAGGAAGTTTGACTGTGACGGAGTATGCTTCGATTTTGTAGAACTAGCAAAGTTTTATCCGCATTACAATGAAGCAACTGCTAAGTTCTCAAAGTGTATCAAGTTTGAGAATGATTTGCATCCATAAATCAAGAGGGCTATTGGGTATCAGTAGATCCGTGTGTTTTCAGAGTTGGTTGATAGCTGCATAATCTATGAGGAGGACAACAAAGCTTGTTCAGCTCACTATAAGAGTTTGAATGAGAAAAGAGGAAAGCAATATCAAGATCGTAAGAAGCCTTATGATGCCCTAGTTGATAAAGGGAAACAAAAGGCTTATGATGGGAAGAAGACAAGTGGAGGAGGAGCTCCAGCTTCTATCAAGTTCTATAGGTGTGGTGAACAAGGTCATTGATCCAATGAATGTAAGAATAAGGTGCTGAGGTGCTACAAGTGTGGTAAGTCCAGTTATCGTGCTCCTGAATGGAAGAAGGGTGGTCCGACTTGTTTCAATTGGGGAGAGAAAGGTCATATTAGTACCTAGTGTCAGAAACCAATGAAGGATGCTACTGCTCAGACTAATTGTAGAGTGTTCGCGTTGAGTGGATAATAGGAACCTAAGAAGGACAACTTGATTCGAGGTACTTTATTTATTAATGATGTTGAATTGGTTTCTATTATTGATACTAGTGCTACTCATTCATTTATTTTGCTTGAATGTGCTACTAATTTGGGATTGCAATTGTCTGATATGAATGGTAGTATGGTGATAGATACTCCTGCTAGTGATTCTGTTACTACTACTTATGTTTGTCTGAAGTGTCCCTTGACTATTTATGGTAAGAGTTTTGTGATGGATTTGGTGTGGCTTCTCTTACACCAAATCGATGTGATTCTTTGAATGAACTGGTTGAAATTCAACTATGTTCATATCAATTGTTATAATAAGACTCAGAGGTTCCCTAAGTTTGGAGATAATAGAGAATTAATGATGTTGACCGTTAAGCAAGTGAATGAACTTTTGGAAGATGAAGCCTTGATGTTTGTGATGTTTGTATCGTTTCAAGTTGATAGTAAATATGTGAATATGGAATTACCAGTTGTCTGTGAATTTCCATAGGTGTTTCCAGATTACATCAGTAATTTATCTCTTGAACGTGAAGTGGAGTTTTCTATAGATTTGGTACCTGATACAAGTCTGGTGTCAATGACTCCTTATAGAATGTCAGCTTCAGAGCTGAGCGAGTTGAAGAAACAATTGGAAGAGATGCTCGAGAAGAAGTTCGTTCGACCGAGTGTTTCATCGTGGAGTGCTCTAGTGTTTCTATTTAAGAAGAAAGAAGGAAGTATGAGGATGTTTGTAGATTACAGACAGTTGAATAAAGTAACAATTAAGAGCAGGTATCCACTACCGAGAATCGATGATTTGATGGATCAATTGGTGGGTACTTGTGTTTTCAGTAAGATTGACTCGAGGTCGGGTTATCATCAGATTTGTGTTAAACCAGATAATATTTTGAATACAACTTTCTGAACGAGGTATGCCAATTATGAATACACTGTGATATTGTTTGGTGTATCTAATGCGCCAGGTGTTTTTATGGAGTATATGAATAGACCTTTTCATTCATATTTGGATAAGCTTGTTGTGGTGTTTATTGATGATATTCTGATCTATTCTAAGACGGAAGAAGAACATGTTGAGCATTTGCGAATGGTGTTGCAAGTGTTAAAGGAAAATAAATTGTATGCAAAGTTGTCAAAGTTTGAATTTTGGATAAAAGAAGTTCGTTTTCTTGGGCATATGATTTTTAGTGGTGGAATTGATGTGGATCCTTCTAAAGTTGATGATGTATTGCAATTGGAGGCTCCGAAGTCTACAACCGACGTTCCAAGTTTTCTTAGTTTGGAAGGTTACTATTGAAGGTTCATTGGAGGATTTTCTATGTTGGCTTTGCTATTAACTCAGTTGACTCAGGAGGGTCAAGCTTATGTGAGGGATGTTACGTGCAAAGAAATCTTTATAGAATTAAAGAAGAGGTTGGCGACCTCTACGGTGTTGATTTTTCCTAATCCGGGTGAGTCTTTTATGGTGTATTGCGATGCGTCTAAGATGGGACTCGGTGGTGTGCTAATGCAGAATAGACAAGTTGTTTCTTATGCTTCTAGACAACTCAGAGTTCATGAAAGGAATTATCCTACGCATGACTTAGGGTTAGCAGTAGTGGTGTTTGTATTAAAGATTTGGAGATATTATCTTTTTGATTCTAAGTTCGAAGTGTTCAATGATCAGAAGAGTTTGAAGTACTTATTTGACCAGAAAGAATTGAATATGAGACATAAAAGGTGGCTTGAATTGTTGAAAGATTATGACTTTGATTTGAGTTACTATCCTGGTAAGGCAAATGTAGTTGCTAATGCATTAAGTAGAAATTCGTTGTATATGTCGATGTTTATGGTTCGAGAGTTGGAGATGATCGAGCAATTCAGGGACATGAGCTTAGTGTGTGAAGAGACTTCCAATAGTGTTAAGTTAGGAATATTGAAACTAACTAGCGGTATAATAAAATAAATACGAGAAGGTAAGAAGTTTGATTTGAGGTTAGTCAATCAATTAACTTTGATTAACTAGGGAAATGGAAATAAGTTCAGAATTGATGGGAATGGTTTAATGAGGTTTGACGGAGCTTTGCTAGGTGAAGGTGGGGGCTAAGGGAGGCAGATTGGAGCAAGTTTCATTAATGCGTCGCCCCTAGTGTCGTCGGGCAAAGTGTGACATGAAGGTAGTGTCTCTAGGCGATGGAAGTGTGTCGCCAGGTGACAGAAGGTAGAATTGGTTGTCCAAGTTGGAAATCTTAAAATGATCATAACTTTAGTTCTAGAGGTTGGATTGAGGTGTCATTCGAAGGTTGGATATCTAACACAATACACTTTAATTATGTGGAGAAATATGAGGATTAAGGAGTATATCTCTGAGACCTAAGTTAGAATAGAATTAGGTTCCCCGTGTAGAATCGCAATTATGTTTTGTTTATGATGATGTTTTGTTTATGATGATGCCTTGTTTATAATTATGATGTTATGGTGTTGTGTTGATTAATATGATGATGTTATAATGTTGTGTTGATTACTATGATGATATGATGATGTTTGTGATGAGTCATGAATGGTGATGCGTGTTGACTAGCCTTGGTTGCATTAAATATGTTGTTGTGTATCATTGCATTCATGGCCTATTTTAGGACTTCTATCCAGTGAATTTAGGACTTCGGTCCAGTGAATATGATAGGACGATTGTCTAGTGAAGGCAACAATCCTATAGTGTGGATTGGGTGTAACAGTGAAGTGCTCTAGCTCCAAGCAGGAATCGATCCTATGTTGGGGATCTTTGGAGATAATGATGATTGAGTCATCAGTAAAGTTTTGGTACCACATGCATGATTCTGTGACATTGCATTACATTCTATGTGACATTGCATAATGATTTATTTATGATGTTTGATGATACATTGTGTATGATTATATGTGTACGTGTATTGATGAAGTTGTGGAGGTGTGAGTATAACATGAAGATATGATGATGTGTGATGTCTTGCTTATGTGCATATTTACTATGTCTATTCCTTATGTCTTATATAATGATTATGATTTACTCACTCTTTCTGCTTGAATATCACCTCCACGTGGGTAACACACATGTGATCGAGAATAGTCCGTAGAAGCATTAGAGGATAGCTACAGAGTGCATCTATTTGCTTTTGTTGAATAAATGGAGTCTTGCTCTAATATGTAACATGGGGTTGGGATCGTTTTATTTGGAACTCTTGTTCTTTGTTTTGCTTTAAGATGTTGAGTCACCCTACGTGGTACTCGATATGTTTTGATTTATAAGTATGAGTTATGAAATATGACTAAATTTTATGAAGTATTATAATGAGGTGTTTTGAACTATGATTTTCGCTGCCATGATTTGAAGAATTCAAAAGCCGATTATATCTTGTTAAATATTTTGAAAACCCGTGTTACAAAACATAATGTATTATTGTGAAGTTGTATATGAAGATGTGACACTCTTGTTGGTGATATACTCTAATTTATTTATTAAAAATAATTGGGAATATTCCTTGGGGTTTATAAGGACACTCCATACACTCCTCAGCACAATGGTCTTGTTGAAAGAAGAAATAAAACTTTGCTTGATATGGAAAGGAACATGATGAAAGAGAAGAAGTTGCCTCACACCTTGTGGAAAAAAGTTATTGCCACTTCTACGTATGTGTTCAACAAGTGTCCAAAAAAGAAGCTGAAGAAAATTGTTCCTTTGGAGAAGTGGACTAGTGATAAGCAAAGTGTGAGTCATATTAGGGTATTTGGTTTAATTTGTTATAAACATGTTCCAAATGCTAAGAGAAAGAAGTTGGATGATATAAGCAAATTAATCTTGCTTATTGGGTACTACAGTACAAGTGGAAGTCAGCAGAGACATCATTGTGAAAGAGTCAGAAGCTTGGGATTAGAGCAAGTCTCAATCAAATTTTGGTGTAGTGTCAACACCTGAGTTAGCTTCTGAAGATACTTCAGAAGATTCTGAAGATGGGTCAGAACTTGAAAGTTCTCAAGACGAGTCAGAGTCAGAAGATGATTATGAAGAATCTAAAGATGAGTCAGAATTCAAAGGTGATTGTTATGGTGAATATAATTCTTATCCAATTTTGACGATGATCCAGAATCTGGTGGTAATCATGCTTCTAGAAGGGAAAACTTTGAAGACGTAGGTTCTGGAGGACAAGCTTCAGGAGGTGATCATGTTTCTGAAGGTGGTACTTTTGAAGGTGATGGTTCTGGACGAGATCCAGTATCTAACACAATTCCAAGTTCTATAGAAGATTCATAACAAGTTTAGAGGCCATAAAGAATCAGACGAATGTCAAGAAGGTTTGTAGAGTTTGACATGTTGCAAGACACTGAAGTAAATTACGAGGGAGAAGTCATTCAATGTGCCATGTTAGTAGATTCTGAACCAGTGGGTATTGAAGAAGCTCTCAAGAAGAAATTATGGTTGAAGGCCATGGAAGAAGAACTTGAGGCTATGAAAAAACAAGACTTGAGAGTTGACTAAGCTTCCAAAGAAGAAGAAAGCCATCAGCATCAGATGGATTTTCAAGATAAAGTTGTAGCCAAATGGATCAATTGGCAAATACAAAGCGAGTTTAGTGGCAAGAGGTTTTTTACATAAAGCTATCTTAGATTACTTTGAAGTGTTTGCGCCTGTAGCTAGATATGAAACAATCAGATTGGTGATTGCTATAGCTGCAAATAGGAACTGGCCTTTGATGCATCTGGATGTGAAATATGCATTTCTGAATGGTCCATTACAAGAAGAGGTATATGTGTCATAACCTCCTGGATTTGTGAAAAAGAATTTGGAAGGGATGATGTACAAGTTACATAAAGCGTTGTATAGACTGAAGCAAGCTCCGAGAGTTGAAGATTGATTAATTTTTCAAGAAGCGTGGATTTCAGAAATGTGAGATGGAGTATGGTGTTTATGTTCAGCATAATTCTGAAGGAAATATGATTATGGTGTGCCTCTATGTTGATGACATATTGCTAACAGGAAGTTGTCCATAAAAAGTAGTCAAGTTCAAGAAGATGCTGATGAATGAGTTTGAAATGAATGACCTAGGAAAGCTGATATACTTTCTAGGGATGGAGGTATTGTACTCTGATAAGGGTATATTTTTCTTCAACTGAAGTATAAACTTGAGCTTCTGAAGAGGTTTGAGCTAATGAATTGCAAGACTGCAATCACACCTGCTAAGACGAATCACAAGCTTGATTCTGGTGTTAAGGGTGATGATGTAAATGCTATAACTTTCAAACAGTTGGTTGGCTCATTGAGGTATATGTGTAACATCAGACCATACATTTGTTATGAAGTTGGAATGGTGAGTATGTTTATGAATAAACCGAAGTGGTCACATTACCAAACTACTGTCAGGATTCTGGTGTTAAGTCAGATTCAGAGTTGATATGCTACAGACTCTGATTGGTGTGGAGACAGAGTTGATAGAGGAAATACTTCTGGATATTTTTTCAAATATCTGGGAAGTCCCATTTCTTGTTGCTCCAAGAAGCAACTTGTGGTTGCGTTGTCAACTTGTGAAGTTGAATACATTGAAGGTGTTTTGACCACATGTCAAGTTGTTTGGCTGATGAATTTGTTGCAGGATCTGAAATTCAATGTGAGCAAACCTGTGAAGTTGATAGTTGACAACAAATAAGCTATAAGTCTTACCAATAATTTGGTGTTGCATGGGAGAAGCAAGCACATTGACACAAAGTTCTATTTTCTAAGAAGTCAAGTCCAGAATGGAGTGTTAGAAGTTGTACACTGTAGCACCCAGAAGCAACTTACAGATGTTCTGACGAAGGCTATCAAGATTGAACACTTTATCTGCTTGAGGGATGAAATTGGTGTTATAAAATTTAGTTAGCTAAATACGAATTAAGGGATGGTGTTAGAAGTAATTCATATTCAGAAGTATTTTTGTGTTAGTTAGAAGCAGAAACTTCTAAGGTTGCGTCCCAAAAATATGTTTA
Source organism: Vicia faba (assembly GCA_948472305.1). NCBI lineage: Eukaryota > Viridiplantae > Streptophyta > Magnoliopsida > Fabales > Fabaceae > Vicia > Vicia faba. The sequence continues at coordinate 4,024,847 of OX451738.1, read as the reverse complement.
GCTTATGGGGTCCTAGTTTGTTTTGTTAACTTAGCTATTAAGTTTACTTTTGTTAGAGTCTATGTGGCAGTTTATTTGGATATATAAACAACTTTGTAACTAAGATTTTAATAAGAATTTAATATAGAATTTTTTTCCTCAATAAATTTGTTGTAGCCGTCTTTCTTTCTCTCTCTTCTTCCATATTCATTTTTCATCTTCAATCTTTTATGCACTAACAATTTTACCACTTGACATTATTTTTTAATGTCATAACATATATTAACCAAACCAAGAATTATATTAACCTATTTGTTGCACACCATTAATCATAGTCAGAACAATATTTTTACTATAAATAATATTTTTTTTTTAAATATTGTTCATCGTATAAATAAATAAATAAATTGTATAAATATTTGTGTCAAAATGGTTTGTCAAAATAGCACAACACCATACACCAATAAAGTGTCATAAAGTGTCATTGTATTTATACATTGAATAATATTTTTTTTAAATAAAATTTTTTATGTATTTTTTTACACAAATATAAAATTGTGTTATTAATCAATTTTATCATTATATTAATCACAAAATATATGTTATTAACAATTTATTTTATATATAATCATTAATCATTTTCACTATTTCATTATTCAATAAAATACATAGTATTATTTATTTTTAAATAAATTATAAATTATATTAATTAATTTTTATATTCCATTAACGATTTTTATTTTACTACTTAACACTATTTTTTCATGTTGATAAATTATTATCAAAATTTAAAGTGTATTAACCAACACTTAACATTCTATTAATTAAAGTTGATTTATTACTTAAAACTTTATAACACTTAATAATCAAAACTATGAAGTGTATTAACTTACGCACCATTAATTAAAATTATTAGAGAGAAAAAGAGAGCAAATGACCAATAATATAGGTATTAAGAATTTTATGTTAAAATAATATTTTTTTTGTTAAGAAATTGTGGTATTTATCTTTAGGTGTCCATATTCAACAAAAGAAAGAAAAAAAAACTCGATGAGTTGTCGAAGAAGGCACGGGATTTAAGTTTGTGAAAGTGATATATACTCCAACAAGTTGCATAGTAATTAGTAAGCGAAATTAATTTCAATAAACAAGTGCTAATCAATATTTTAAAATCTAAATGAGTAATACGTTCAATACAACTCTTACTTTTAACAAGTTGCATAGTATTTATTAAACAAATTTAATTTCAATAAACAAGCGCTAATCAATATTTTAAAATCCAAATGAGTCAAGTTGAATCAATAATTTATTCATTAAACTGCATGACTTTATTGCTTCAGTTTTTATATTAACAATTCGTGGAGCAGATATTTGGAAGAATTCAATGATATTAAATAATAATCATATTATTGATTATGTAATAAGAAACTAATTTTTTTTAAAGACATAAGAAATTAAAAATGCAATCAAATTGAAATAACAAATTAATATTTTCTATGGTATAATTTTAAAATTTTAAATATTTTTTAGGTACTTATGTTGAACAGTTAAGAATCAACAGAGACTAAAATACGTACAATAAAAATAGAATGTTATGTCGAGTGTATGATAAACTAGGCAGAATAAGATTAGAAAATACAACGTTACTAGATTTAGGTGATTTACATATATAGAGATAATATATCTAGATTATGTGGTAAAGAGATTAATTAGATGGAGAACAGTCAACCAACTAGAGATAAAGAAAAACTTAGAAAAATTATAAGCGAAGTTATTGAGAAAGATATCAAGATTAACGATTTAGTTATAAATATGGTCCTTGATAGAATATTACGACGAAAGTGGATTATTGTAGTCGACCTTACTTAGTTAAATAAGACTTTGTTGTTGTTGTTGGTTGACTTTTAAACATCAACTTGTTTACATATTATATTATGAAAAAATATATCAAAGAAATGTTATTTTTGGGCGGGTTAAACTATAAATCAACAGGTCGTACTGATCTAACTCGACTAAAAAATACCAATTGAGCTACCACACGCACCCATATTTTTAAGTATTTGATGTTTGTGATTGGGCCTTTTGTCTTTGGGCTTTGGAGATGACCCGAAACAGTTGCCCTTAAGCCATTGTTTCTGCTTTGCGAGACATGGATTTGCAATATGTGTTGCTACCCAGCCACTAGATTTGGAGAAGTGAAAGTCTTTGTTGGGACATCACTGTCATCGGGAACAAACACTTTTAACGATCTCCTTGTAACATGCAACGTTTCGTTGGGAACGATTGACACATGTCTGTATGCTAGTTTGTGATGATGTTTCTTCTTCCTTATAGCACTTGAATACTTCAAACAATTTTCAAGGAAATCTCAACCGTTGGTGGTGCATGGTAGACCGTATAATCCTTAGTGGATCAATAGCTTATAAGAGGCGTGCAAAGCGTGATTTTGATCCTTTATGTCATTAGCGACTTGCAAAGAATTTCTTTCTCCTTTTCTTGTGAGCTTGTGTGTTCCAGATTCAGTCAAGTTCATACAATCTTGTTCGTCCATATCTAACATGCATGATTGATCGATTCATCTTCTTTAAGATAAAGATAATGTATTTATTTTTCTTAAGCTTACTTTTATAGGGTTTCTTGAATAATGAGCCTTTAATACCTTAGTTTCTTTCTCAAGAGATTTCTTTTGTTTGTGTTTTCTGTTTGGAGTGTTTGTGTCTGAACTTACTTGCTTGTCATATCTTGTTTGTATTTGGATCGTCTTTGTAACATTTCAGACTATGGATATTGCATCAACTATGACTAGGAAGTTGAGAAAAAATATCTCAGGAAACTAGGTGGATTGGAAAATACTGAGGACCTTCTCTACTTTTTCCTGCGAGGTTGGCCTAGACTACACTTTGATTGATGTGGGTCCTTCGCCCGATTAGAGAATGTTTCCCCCAATTAGAGATAAGAGGTTATCGAGCCAATATGATGGATGTGTCATCCATTTTCACGAGTGCTTATTTTCTCTCGTAGGCTTTTTTCTCCCTTTTAATGAATTTGAAGTCAGTGTTATGAATCACTTGATGATTTTCTACTTGTAGTTGCATCTAGTGAATTAGGATTTTGTTAAGGTTTTCAAATATTGGAGTGAGTACAAGGGGATACACCGAGTGTGACACTATTCTTCCATCTCTTAAAGACTCAAAACAATCCAAGTTACGCATACAAATCATAAGACCCTTAGGACTAAATGAGTGTCAAAAAAATTAACCTTATATGAATGGATCGTGGATTTTCTTGTAAGCACCTATGCATATGTCTTCTCAAGTTTTTCTCTAAAAAACAACTTTGTCCTAATTCTTTCAATGCAAATAAATTGCTTGAGAAGAAGCAATTATCTAAGTATGGGGATTTGATAAGTGGTGTTTAATTTTACCGTTTTTAGAAATGTGTTTTTATTATTTTTCTTAAGCTTTTAATTCATTTTTGTTCGTTTGACTTCCATATTTCTACTTTATATGTGTTTCAAGTATTTTCAAGGTACAATACCAATGGATAGTGCTCAAGATGCAAGACAAAAGAAAAATCATTCATCCGAGGAAATTACGATCAATCCATTACGTATATTACGACCGTAATTTCCTCCCTAGCATAAACCATAATTTTTTTCCAAGTCACAGGAGATTACGCCGTGGGATTAATAAAAATTACGACCACTAGAATTATTATGGGCAACTCGTAATTCTTTTTACGATCGTAATAATCCCAAATACATATTTGGATTTTCATTTTTTTTTTTGTTTCCTTTAGCAACTATTGTTCTTCTCTAACATTTTTCTCCATCATAAAAGGTGTTTAGTGCAATTTTAGTTACCCTAGGTATATATATTTGATTGTAAAACTCATAAAAAATTATCACACTTTTACGTAGTTTTTCATTTTCAAGAAATTAGAATTCTATGCGTTTTCTTTATGTAAGCTTTAGTTTATGTTGTTGTTAAAAGTCTTTTAGGAGCAACCTTGTACCAAATTATTCACTGCAATTCCGGGTTTTTTATTTCATTCATATATTTTTATTAGGCTTATGGTCTTATCTATTATCACGCATATCTGAGTTATAATCATGTTTGGGTAGTAAATTTAGGATTTGGAACATGATGATTGTCTAAATGACATGCTTCATGTAGGTTCTCTGCTAAAAGTTAAATAACAAGAAAGAACTATTTGTTTTGATTTTCTATTTTTAAAGTCTCGCAATAAAAGTAGGAATGAATTAGGCATAAATTATATGCTAAAAGGGTATAATTGATGCTCGACTTAGAATATATGAATAGTTGAACCTGAGGCGACGGAAGTTTCTCACACTCCACTGAGAAAAGTTTAACCTTTTTAGAAGTAGTTGTGTTTAAAAGGGTCCTTACGAATGAGTTACATGGTGAAAGCACATAACTTGTTAGTTTAAGATAATATAATTATACTGGTTAAAAAGTACAGATGTGTATGATATCCCTAAAGGGTATGGGATACTCCAAAACCTTAATAATTTTATAACAATTATGGCTTGCCCGCGGTGGCGAGAGGTAAGTATGGTGGTGTTTAGGGTGTTTAAAGTAGTAAGGGAGGTCAACTCACATGTGGTGAAAGGCTTTGTGATATGCGAAATAGTGGTTAAGTTATTATCTATCTTTCTCTCGTTAAGGGAAGGGTATTTATAGAGGCCCTTGGCCTTGGGTTTCCTTGTGACTGATAATCGTTGACTAGCCAATGGTGGACCGTTGAATTCTTACTTTCTAGGAGGATGTGGGTCAGCTATTGACTCTGACTTCACTTTGAAGAAGAAACTTCTTTTCCACGTTTCCCATAATTGGGCGAGTGAGATACGCTTAGGGTGAGGCGATTCCCACTAGGGGGATGCATATGGTTATTTCCCTTTCTGAGGGTTATAACGCTCCCGCCTTAACTAGGTCTTTTACAAATATAACACTATAATAATATAGTGACGAAACTAGACATTACTGATCATTTCTATTTTTTTCTGCTACTGGATTTCTTGTTATTAACTAAAATCGGAACTTAAATGAGTGAGCCTAGCATAGGTTTCATTCTCCTTAATCCCATTTTCTAAACTGTTAAAAAACAACTGTAATTATTTTCAAAACAATATTAAAATGAATTTTTTAGATAAATATGGGAGTATTAGAATTTTGTAATCAAACTACTCACTAAGAACGACAACTTTTTACTACTTTTATATAGTTGTACGCTTGCAGCGTGTCAATTTTTTGGCCTGTTATAGGGGACCAATCTTGATATTGAATTATACTGTTCTGTCGTCTAGACTAAAACACCCTTTTTACTCTTTTTTTTCTATAAATTCTCTCGTTTTAGGTTGAATGCGAAGGACCTAAAATCTTGAGAATCTCGTTGAACCGAAAAAAGGACTTGAACACTATTTTCACGAAAGGTGTTGACAACAACAACAATAATTACTAATGATGGCAGCCACAAATTGCATTTTGAAAAATTATGCTACTTCCATTAACACAGAAATTCTCGAGTTTTGTATGCCATGCGAATGAGGCCAACAATTTTAAGTTGAAACCTTCTTTGTTATCTAGGTACAAGAAAACTAGTTTTGTGGCTCAGTGACGAAAGATCCTTATTTACATCGGTCAATTTTTGTCGAATTTTGTGACACCGTAAAAAGAATGGTGTTGACATTGGATTAATGTTGTTTTTAAGTATTGTTAATAGTGTGCTTCTATTGTTTATCTTAAGTTTTTAGTCCATTTTATTCGCTTTTACTCCCATATATCCACTTTGTGTTTTAGAAATTTTCAAAGAAGAAATCCTATGGTCAATGATCAAGAATGAAAAACCATGAAAAATAAAACACGAGAGGAAATGTATGATCAACTTGTGATACTCATTACGATCGTAATTTCTTCTCTATAGGAAGGTCAAAATTTTGAGCATTAGAGAATATTACGCCTTACGCTTAATGAAAATTAAGGTCAACAAGAATTATTACGGTCAACATGTGATTCTCATTATTATTGTAACAACCCCGGTAACAAGATGACTTTTATTTTATGTTGTTTTTTCTTTGGCGAGCTCTAAACTTTTCACTTGTTTTTCTTCCTGGTTAAGGCTCTTTACTATGATTTTATTACACTAGGCCGATATTTATGATGTAAACTTAACAAAAATAATAGAAACACATTACTTACAAACACTTCCATACCAAAGTCAATAACCTCAATAAGTATGATGTATTTAAAGTTTGAATAATAGTGTAACTTTGAGGTGGTGATGTTAGGTTTATATAACCTTGAATATGGAGTATTAAGTTTGGGTCACCCAAACGTCCATTTCAAAACAAAACACATAAATATATGAATTGAAATTATTATTATTATTATTATTATTATTATTATTATTATTATTATTATTATTATTATTATTATTATTATTATTATTATTATATTTTTTTAATTATTATTATTATTATTATTATTATTATTATTATTATTATTATTATTATTATTATTATTATTATTTAGTAATAATTTTTATTATTGTAAAAGTGAAGTCCAAATGTAACTTGAGAGATCCTCTTGACCTTTCACTTTTGTGTTTAGATAATATACAATATTTCCAAACCTAATATGTATCTTCTGATGAATTTGATTCAAGTTATAGATGAATTTCTAAATATTGAAATATATGTTTTATTTATTTATTGTTATATTCAATTTAAATATAGAAATTTTATGGTCAAATATTTAAATTTCACGTATTGAATTATTCTTTAAAAAAAAGTGTGTTTATTAATTATTATTTCTTAAAAATAAACTTTACATGATCAATAATTCTAACTCAACTTAACAAATTGATGATCGTTAGAGTTTGGTTCATTTTATTGCAGTGTTAAAGGTACAAACTCAACACTCAATTCAAACTAAAGAAAAATAATAATTAACTTGAGTATTAGATTTAGCATATGTTTGGTACAGTTTTTCATTCAAGCTACAAAGAATAGCTTTTAGACCTAACGTAAGTCTATAACATTTCCACCGCAGAAACAAACACACAAGTCTTGTATGGGATAGTAATATTGAAGAAAGTCTTGTATGAACACAAGATTTAGACACAAAATATAGACACACTCATAAAAATGAAAAGAAAAAAATAGAAAAGTTAAATAATGTGTAATTTTAATAGTAAATAAATAATATAGAATTATATGCATGTGTGCCTAAACTATTCTTTTTTATATTTGTGCCCAACAAAATATATCTCGTAATTTTGTATTTGATCTTTGATAAATATTCAATCAATCAATCAATTTTAATTTTCAAAATAAGTTAGTAAACTACATATGATGTTATATTATCCAAAAGTGATGTATGTAATCTAGATAATAGTAAACTATATATAATGTTATATTATCCAAAAGTGATGTATGTAATCTAGATAATAGTAAACTATATATAATGTTATATTATCCAAAACTCGATGTTTGTAATCTAGATAATAGTAAACTCCATATGATGTTATACGTGTTTTTATTTTATTAAAGGATAATGGTGTTGGGTTGTTTGATTTATGTGAGAGAAATATTTTTTTATATATTTATATTTGAAGGAATTAAAAAAATTAATATTATTATATTAATTATATAAAATATTTTTACACATGCGCCTAATTAAATAATATTAAATAAATATTCATTGAAATACTGATTTAAAATTAATTTTAAAAAGTGACATGCAAGATAAAAGATAGGGTTAAATTTGATAAAAGATAGCATAATTAAATATTTTAACTATTTAATTTGATAAATGATTTTGATAAAGTCACATGCAAATATATATAATAAATTTATATCAAGATTATTTATTATATTTAATAATAAAAATTTAATTTTCATATCTTTTATTTTAAAAACTCTCATATTTAATACATCTTTTATATGAGAGTGAGAGGAAAAAATAATAGTTGTTTGATTTAAAATAAAATATTGAGATTTAATATCTCTTCGTGTGATTCTTTTTTTTTTCAACTGAAAAAAAATAATCATTAAATCTCAATTATTTATTTTAAATTAAACAATTGTTATCTCTTCCTCTCACTCTTATATAAGATAATTCTTTTTCACTTGATACATCCTATCCTCTATATATATATATATATATATATATATATATATATATATATATATATATATATATATATATATATATATATATATATATATATATATATATATATATATATATATGTGTGTGTTTTTTTTTTTTTTTTTAAATATTTTTAAATAGCTCTATATTTCAATTCCACTTGCCTTTCTTCCATCAAATCAAAGGTTCCAATATAATCCAATAAAACAGAATAAATTTAGTTTTGTTATGATATAATAAATTATAATTAAATACAGTAATTAAAATATTTTGTGCTTATATGATCAAGAAGGTTCCTTAATATTTTGTCAATTTCTTTTTGTTGCAGGTGTCAATTATTCTTTTAATTTTCCTTATTTATACATATCAAAGAGTCTAACATATTCATTTTATTTATCTTAATTTTATCATATCATTAATAATTAAGTATCTCATTCGACTATAAATGTAATAATAACATAATTAATATTATATTAAAATATGAAAACATTAAAACAACAATTAAGTCTTATTCTATTAAATAGGATATATAATATTTTAAAGATTTAAAAAAAATTTATGTTGTTTATCAAATGGTTAATACAGCTCTCTAGTATTAGTAGACAGACTCAATAGTTTATAAATAAGCTTATTTCTCTTAACTTGATCACTTTTCTTAAGCACACAGTTCTAATAGACGGGGTTGTTGTGAATGAGTTAGTTGATCTAACTAAGAAAGATAAAAAAAATTTACTTTATTTTTAAAATGGATTTTGAGAAAGTTTATAATTCACTAAATTAATCCTTTTTAGATTATATATTTTTTAGATTTGATTTTAATGATCAGGGTCAAATTTAAGCTCATGCAACATGATCTATTGTACAAGGCTAAAAAAAAAATCGAGGGCTCAAAATTTCGGTTAAAGTATTGAAAATTAAAATAGTAAAAATTTAATATATATTTTGTTTTTTAGTTAATAATGGAACTAGATGTTTGGTCCAGTGGCTGTGAATAAAGCCTATGATAGAATGGTAGTGTGATCAACTCCTTGCTAATGATTTTTTTAGATATTTAATTTTTATTACTTTTCAAAAGCTCATTTCAAATGTTTTAATTCATGTGTTTTGGATTTTTACAAAAGCTCCTTTTAAATATTTTGGATATTTAATTTTTATTACTTTACAAAAGCTCCCTTCAAATATTTTAACTCATGCACCAAAGCACATATGCACCACTAAGACATAGGTTTTTGGAATTTTCATCGGTCATCAACAAATTTTTTGGGTTTAATTATTGGGGGTACCTACTTAATAAGTAGGTCGGATACATTTTTAGTTTCCTATTATTAAAAGGGTAATTTAGTATTTGTTATATTTAGAATATTTTTTTTTAGGATTTATGTGACATTCTTATTTTTATTATTTTTGTGTATAAATAGGTGTACTAGGTTTCATTAATTAATTACAATCCCTTTTCAATTATTTGTAGCAGCTTTTTATCATTCATCATTTTCTCTCTTCTTCCTCAATTTCATCACCTTGCACCAACAAAATTGGTATCTAGAGTACTTGATTCTTCTGAAATTCTGGGAAACACGGGTGAAAAGTGAGTTGTGTGTTTGATTTCTGTTGAATCTTCAACAAAAATCTGAACAAAATCACACTGATTCTGTGGGTTTGGGAAACACTGAGTGAGATCTGAGATATGAGATTTATGCAAGGTTTAAGATGAGTGGAGGCTGTAGTTTGAACATTAAACTTCCAATTTTTGATGGCAAAAGTTGGAATAGATGGATGATACAGATGCGTGTGCTGTTTGGTGCTCAGGATGTTCTGGATTTGGTTATCAATGGTTATGTTCTAGTTGCAGCAGATGCCACTGAAGAACAAAGATCTGCAGAAAGAGCTACGAGGAAGAGGGATCAGAAAGCTCTGTTCTATATCCATCAGTGTGTGGATGAAAGTGTGTTTGAGAAGATTGCTGATTCAACGACGTCGAAAGAGGCATGGGATATACTGGTCAGATGTTACGGTGGTGACGCGTTAGTGAAGAAGGTGAAGCTCCAGTCCCTGCGAAAGCAATATGAGAATCTCAACATGAAGAACAATGAGAAAGTTTCTGAGTACATCTCCAGAATGATTCTGATCACTAATGAGATGAAAGCTTGTGGAAAACACTTTCTGAACAGGTAATCATAGAGAAGATTTTGAGGTCACTTGCTCCTCAGTTTGATTACATTGTTGTTTCTATTGAACATTCAAAAAATCTGGAAACCATGAGAATAGAAGAGTTGCAAAGCAGTCTAGAAGCGCAGGAGTTGCGTCTGACTGAAAGAACTTTTGAGAGGGAAGTTGAGCAAGCTCTGAAGGCTTCTTTTGTCAAGAAGGACCAGAAGCAAAATAGACGTGGTAATAAATTCCAGAAGTCAGAAACCTCAACTTCTGATGAAAAGAAATATCATAAGGGAAAGGAAATGTATGACAAGAAGAAGGTTCAATGTTACTATTGTAAACAGTTTGGCCATTTCGCCAGAGATTGTAGAAACAGAGGAAGGAAATCAGAAGAAGCAAATATAGCCAGAGGAGATTCTGATGATGAACCTGTGCTACTGATGGATTCTGATTCTGATGGGAAGTGTTCAGAAGATTGGTGGTATATGGACACTGGCTATTCAAACCACTTGACTAGAAACAAACAATGGCTGATAGAATTTGACTCCAGAAGGAGAAAAAAGATCAGATATGCTGATGATAAGTATCTTAATGCAGAAGGTATGGGAAATGTCAGAGTCAGAGTGAAGAATGGAAAAAACATTCTGATCAAAGATGTTTGGTATGTTCCTGGAATTAAAAGTAATCTGATGAGTGTGGGTCAGCCCATTGAGAAAGGGTTCTCAGTTGTTATGAAGGACAACCTCTTGACGTTATATGATTCAAATCAGAAGTTGATTATGAAGTCTGAGCAGGGAAGCAACAGAACATTCAAGATGAATGTAGAAACAACTGAAGCAAAGTGTCTTAGTGAAGAATGCGCTGAAGGTGACAGTAAGATGTGACACAAGAGGTTGGGGCACTTGAACTATAGAAGCTTAGGGAATCTAAGTTCTAAGAAGCTTGTACATGGCATTTCGAAGATTGTGAAGCCTGAGAAGTCATGTGAGATATGCATGAAAGGCAAGCAACCCAGATTGCCATTTGCATCAAAAGTATCCCCCAGAGTGAAGCATGCTTTGGGAGTAGTACATTCTGATGTGTGTGGACCATTTCCAGTATCTTCACTTGGAGGAAATAAATATTTTGTATCTTTTGTGGATGAGTTCACAAGAATGACATGGGTAACACTCATCAAGTTCAAGCATGAAGTGTTTACTGAGTTTCAGAAGTTCAAGGTGAAGGCTGAGAAGCAGAGTGGTCAGAAGTTGAAGATTCTGAGAACAAATTGTGGAGATGAGTATAACTCTACAGAGTTCCAGAAGTTCTGTGAGGAGAATGGAATAAAACATGAGGTTACTGCTCCATATACTCCTCAGCACAATGGTCTTGCTGAAAGAAGAAACGGAACTTTACTTGATATGACCAGAAGTATGCTGAAAGAGAAGAAGCTACCTCACATGTATAACTTTTTTATCTGTGATATAACTCATTGCGTCAGTCTCCATGTAGCAATGTGTTATCAAGATTTTTTTCAAACATCTACCCCCTAGGTTGTGGTAGATGTGTGAATTGTCGGATTTATATTATTCATTCCATAGGTTACAATGAATACGTGAATCCATCCTCGAATTATTTACTCCCTAGGTTGTAGTAAACATGACGAAATCGGCAATATAATTCATTGCATCAGTCTCCATGCAGCGATGTTGTTATCAAGCTTTTTCAATTATCTATCTCCTAGGTTGCGATAGATATGCGAACTTTCAGGATTATATTATTCATCCCCTAGGTTGTGGTGAATAACGTAATCCCTCCCCTGTTGTCTTTTATCCCCTAGGTTGTGATAAAAGCACAAGTTCATCCTCGAACTGTTTACTCCCTAGGTTGTAGTAAACAGGACGAAAATTGCATAACTCATTGCGTCAGTCTCCATGCAGCGGTGTTGTTATCAAGTTTTTTGGACCTTTCTAAATCAAAAAGGCCTACACAAAGTTTTGGTACATTTAGAGTTCTAATATAAGGGATGTTTGTATGAAGGTTTTTTTTACTAATTGGACCGGCCCACTAAGAATATTGAGGCATGTTTTAAATAAAGGTTGAGGGGGTATTTTTTTTCAATTAGGCCCATAAGTAATTCGTTTTTGTAAAAGCCCAATAAATTAATGCAATTAGGCCCATTTCGGTTTTATTGTTTTTGTTTTACATGATTATAGATAATTATTATTATTATTAAAATTGTTATTAAAATCATTGTATTATAAACTTAATAATTGTTTCATTAATTGAAAAAAATGTTTGATTAAAGAAATCTACAGCTTAATCATACGGTCCATTTCAAGCCCAAAAACAAGAAGGCCCGGTTCAATTGAGAAAAAATGTTTTGTTTCAAAAACAAAAAAAAAGCCTACTGTACAGATTAGGAAATAGAAACGATTGTTTAGGGCTAAAAAACTACTACTGTTCAGATCGAGATCAAAACAAATCTTTATTCATCAAATCATCAAACTTTACAATAAAATCGAATCAAATCTTTTACAAAAGTCTTAATACAAATCTTAACTAAAATCAATACAGAGGTGAATCCGATCAAAACAAAATCAAAACCTGATATAAATTACAAACAAATCAGAACAAAATCCTTAATTCACTAAGAAGTAACGAAAAAATCATAAATTTGTTTCCTAAATCACCTAAACCTAGAACACTATAAGAAGGCCTAAGATTTCTTACGAAGTGGAGAAATTTTTTTACAAAGAGAATAATTTTGACAGAAAAAGAAGAACAGAGAGAGATTATTTCCATCACTGGCGCTGCAAATATGTGTTCATCGCTGCTCCAACTTAGGGTTTCAACATCTGAAACCATAGCTCTCCTTGAACCGCCGCCACTATCATCATCTTCAAACGCCTCCCGATACATGCAAAGAAAATAGAAGAAGGCGATTAGAAGGGTCAGTCGAAGAAATCAGAAGGAAGCTACAAGATTCACGGCATGGACGGTAACTACCTAGCTTGAGTTTTTTTTTATCATTGTAAGTGTTGTTGTTATTCTGAAATTGATTTTAGTGTTTGGGGGTTGTTGTTGTATTGAGGGGGAGGGAGACGATCAGCGCCGCCGCGGGTTGGGTAGATTAGGGTTTCTGTTGTGGTGAGAAGAGAGAAGAGAAATATGGCTGAGAGAGAGAGAGAGGTAATGAAAATGAAATGAAAAGAATAATTTGTTAAACGGAATATGATATGTTTAATAATCATATATGCGCAAGTCCATGGTCCTCACCATACATCTTCAATCATACCCGCATGATCCCCATTAAGTGATCCAAAAGCGCAAACCCACAGAATTACGGTATACCCATCCACATGGAGTCCAAGCTGACTCCCAAACGCTTTGGGCCAGGCCCATTACCAAACCCATCCCCTTTGTTTTGTTTTTGCTAACTGCATAAGAATTCATACCCCCTAGCCTTATGGGCCAAGTCCAAAATCTAGACTTGGACCCCTACTTCCTGCATCCTCCATTTTACTACCTAGTTCCAGTTCAACCCCCTCTGCGTTGGGCTTGAATTCAATATATGAGTTTAGGGCCTCGCTACCCCCCCCCCCCCCCCCCCCCCCCCCCCCATATTTTACTAGCCCAATATAACTCACACCCCCTGCGTTTTTTAATTTAATTCTTTTTTATTTATATTTATATTTTCTATATTTTATATTTCAATATACATTTATAATTTTAATATTATTTACTATTATTATTATAAAATCAAATATTATTTTTCAACTCATGCAAATATTTATTTATTTATTGCATTAAAAATCTTTTTTTAATCATGCATTAATAAGATATTTTATAATTAATACATTAAAAAAATATTCAACCAACACCAAATCATTTTCATAAATCAAATTAATTCAACAATCAATTTTCAAAAAGGATTATGGATATATTTTAATTAACTGCACACTTCGTCTAACAAACTCCGCAATTCACACACTCATACTAAGTACAAGGGGAATTCAAATATCTTCGTAATCCATAAAAAACACCAATCAACTGCAAACTACGAATTGGGACTTTGATTCCTCATAAAAGGATATGTAAGCATACGACTAAAATCATGGCGAGTTCCCCTAATAAAAATTAAAACCCTAGTATCCTTGTGAACAAGGTAGACGAGGGGTGCCTAAACACCTTCCCTTCGTCTAAGAACGAGTCAAAAAAACCTAGAATTTCTAACTTTTTTAGGGTTAACCTTTATATTCCCTTCCTTAGGATAAAAATTAAGGGTGGCGACTCTATATTTTAAAACCGGTTACAATAAAGACGCACCAGGAAATATATTCTCATATACTTTCTGCATCAACATATCAGACAAATACACAGCTCTCGTCAGAGTATTTTCCATAACTTAGATGCATACTTTTACCAGAGAAAATTTTCCATAAACAGCAGATAATGTTGTCCTCTTCACAATTATAAGAATACTTTGGTCTGGCATCCTTCTTCTCATAAGGGTGGAGCTCAAACTTCTTGTCTAACCTTTAGAAAAAATCCTTATGCATCAAACTAGAAGAATCCCTCTAAAAAAAAGCAACCAAGCTAATGAATGATCATCATGCCACAAACAGACTGTTCAGAAAAAGTTTGCTTCTTCAAATCCTCCAAGACCCATCACTGGAAAGTTCATCCCAAGAAGTCTGGATGACGCTCCAAACATGCAACCTCCAATCAACCACTTAGGTTGATACATCTTCATAGCATACAACCCCTTGAATGTCTCTTCTACTTTAACAGAACAAGAGTTTCATGTTCTCATAGACTTGATGAGTGATATCAAGTTAGAGTAAACAACCTTCATCATGTTTGAGAGAAACACCACCCAGACATATTGAGAAAAGTAAATTCTCAATACAAAGATGTCAAGACATTATATCTCACACTTCTTCAAGGTCTTCAAACTCCATATTAGAGACTCTCCCTTAAACAGAATTTGTTTCAATACCACAAACAAGATTCCATAAATATGGCTCCTATAATCAGAAGGACTTACAAATATCAGAGAGAACGTCCTTGACGTATGAGCTTGACCTCCACATATAAAGAATCTGGTTGAGATGATAAATATCCTTTTCGAGCTCAACTTATGTACTCTTATATCCTTCAATCAGAAATAAACTGACCCAATAATATGTTGATTAACTATTGATCAACACACATATCTAAGACAGAAACTTCTTAGACACACAACCAAGATGTATCCTCTTCCAGTTCAGGAGAAGGTTCCAAACATATGTGATTAACACACATTTTTTTATCACCCAAAGCATATACAATGCCATTCCTTTAGCCAACAGAGTTCTGCACAACTTGCTGATAAGATGTTCCAACATCTGGTATAACATTTTTTCAAGGAACACACCAAGAGACCCTTTGACAAAAAATGGAGATTGGCCTTTTAGGGTTGAAAGCAAAAATAAATTGCTTTTTACTTTCTTCAGGTCTCTGTTCAATAAACTCACTAAAAAGTGACTTTATGAGTGGACTTGAGATGAACCTCAAGTATCTTTGGTAATTTTAGCAGGTTGGTTTAAGCTACCCTCACAACACACCTTCAGAGAGGAACAAATCACAAAGCCCTCCCTTAGAGAATTACAAAGGCAAACCTCCCTATAGCCTAAATACCAGATACACCAGGAACCAACATGAGTTTTCTATCAGATGCAGTGGAACAAAAAAATTCCTCAATAACCTCCAAGCACAACTTAAACAACCTTGCACACAAGCACCATAATTCAGTTGTCAATAGAACAACAAAGGTTTGAAAATAAATCAAACCCAACACATCAACTCACCACCAAAGCTACAAACAACACTTTGTTACTTCATGTCCATGAACCAGAAAGTATATTCCCTAATCTCACCCAGAAATAGACAAGACGTCTGCTCTGATACCAATTGAAATTCTGGTATACATATTATAAATATCGTAACATATTTTGAGACATTGATCTCTACAAAATAACACATGGACTGAATACATCAGACTGCTAAAGAACTTATTAGTCCAAAGCTGTAATAGATGTTCCAACATCTTATACAACATGTCAATCAATCATGAAACAAAACTGAATAATGCAGAATGGTAAAAACACCAAGATATGATGACCTAGTTTGGTGCAAACCAACACCTACTCTAGGGGATACCAAGCCAGTAAGAAATTCCACTATCAGCAGTATTATTTCAAAAATAAACTATAATGTTTACAACTTCTTGCCTAATCCCTACCCAATGACACTTTTACTTAGGTCCTGCCTAAAAATGAGAAATCACCATCTCACTTCCTAAATCACCTCAGTGATATCTAACAACCATAAAGTTCAGTCAAAACTCTTGACTAACCAATACACTTGGATTTGCTTCAAAACTTCATCCAAGAATAATATACATTATATGCTTAAAAGCTTAATAATGAACAACAAAACCTCACAACTCAAGGAACAGTCCTACTCTTCTATCAACATGATATTAGATAGGCTCACATATACCAACTCTCCTAGAGAGTGTCTTATAGACTCATCCCTAATTATCTAAACTTTGCATCTTCGACTAGTACCTTTTCTAGGTTAATATTTGTGATACGGTAGGAGAACTGACTATGGTTTTGCGTTTGTTTTCGCAAATGTTTCGGTTGAGCAAGAGTCGCCACCGACTTTTTATTTTATCCTAAGGAAAGGTTTAAAAAGCACAGCAAAAACCTTTGAGATATTTTCTTGGGTTCGGGGAGTAGATTATAGAAAGGGAAGGTATTAGCACCCTTTCTATCCATGGTTATCCATGGGCTCTTAGGTACTTGCTTAAATCAACTTGCCTTGGTTTTCAATTGTTTGAAATGGTGCTTTGTGTGTGGTTTTGAAAATGTTTTGAAAAATATGCCTTGTCTAGGCTACCCTTGTAACAATTCTTTACTCGAATGTTTTACAAAAGGTGTTTGTCTTTTTGAAAAGATGTTTCAAGGTTTTTTGAAAGTTTGTTTTGAAAGTGTGGTTTGAAAAATAGGCAAGTGTTTTTGTTTTGCAAGTTGACAGGTACTTAAGAGCTATCTACCCTAAAGTTCTCAAAGATTTTTGTTATGTTTTAACCCTTTTAACAATTTTGTTCCACCATTGCATTTGGTGGACAATCTTGTGTTAGGATGTGAAAGGGATGGGCGCGGGTCATCGTTTTAGACCATAATTGCAATGGTGCCAAGTATCTTTGGGCAATTTTCCTTTAAGGGACTTGATCATTTTTTAGGCAACTTTCGAAAGCGTCATCGAGGGACTATGATCATTTGATTGTTTTTGTTTTGCCCAAAGAGACCTAACATGCAATATGGCCCATTTATTGAAGGCAACAAGTGGAATACCCTAGGGGTGCAAGTGTGATTAGTGTTGTCCATTTTCATGCTTGATTATCTTGAAATTAGGTCAAACTATTTTTGTTGTTTTTATTTGCATACAAATCCTAATTCTATCATGGTATATTTAGAAAACTTTAAAGTGCGAAAATTAAAGTTCCTAAGCTATTACAACACAATATGGGAAGGGGGGTACAAATGTTCAAATGGGGGGTATTTGACAAGGAATTTAAACCTAGCTATTACATCAATTTGGAATTATTTACAAGATAATCAATTGCACAAATTAAATAGAAATAAGATAAATATGCAAGATGCAAAAAGGTTTTTTATATGTATGAAAAAAAGGTTTTTTTTATATGTCACATAAACAAAATAAAAAGTATTATTTTTTTGGAGTTTTTTTATGTTTAGGGTAAAACCCTAATTTTATTAAGTAAAAGGTATTATTTATTTAATATGTACAATATTTAATAATTATATACAAAAATAAAATAAAAATGAAGTATATTTATAAAAAGGTATTTTTAATGTCAAATATTAACAAAATAAAAATGTATATATTTTTGTATTATTTACTAAATATTCTAATAAATATACATATATTTGTATTGATTTCTAAATATGTATTATATATACAAAAATAATAATATTTAATATTTATAAAAAAAGTATATTTTATATAAAATATTTTCAGAAGATAAAATAAAATAAAAATTAGAAAATAAATGTGTTTGCATTATTTTTGGTATTTTTAAATAAAAGTATGTTTATATATTTATTTATGTACAAATAACCATCTAAACAAATAAATGCCTAATAAATTCAAAAATGGTTTAAAATATTATTTTTATATTTTTAATATCATGAGGAAAAATAAATAAGTCAGAATAAAAAAAGAAAAGTCAAAAAATCATGAAAATAAACATAATGGGCCTAGGGGGTGTAAAAGCAAAAATGGTGTGTAAACAGAAATGACAAATCAAGCCCAGCCCACCAAGTCCTTCTTCAACCTCTGGCCAGAAACAATGTCAAAAACGCGCGCTTTGTTCACTGATTCAAACATCCTAATTCCTGGCTTTTTAATGAAAACTCACAACATCAAAAATGTTCAGCATCAAACAACGAATCCATACATACCTAAAACTTGATCTAACTCTAAAAAATGAGAGAGAATTTCTCCATTCCCAAATCTTAACCTAATTTTTTATCAATGTTCAGACATCAAATTCTCATGACACACGTAACATAAATGAAAACTAACTACATGGGCATGTTCAGGGCTATGAATGTGACATATTTTCTTCACAAACCTAAAGCTAACAATGCCTGGATAGAGAGATACGAATTCATGAACTTACCTGTTCAGTTGAAGTTGTATCTGATGATTGAGGTACTTTCAGTGCAAGGTGATGATTGGTACAGCTTCCTTGAGGTCCAGGGATGCTATTCCAAGCTTTACTTTACTTTGAAACTAGCTGAATCGTGTTATGGAACTTCAACTGCAAAACAAGAAAATGAAAATGGCCAAACTGATTAGAGGAGTTACAGTCCACTTCTAATGCTTTGGATAGTTTGCATTGATGGTAGGGAAGGTGTTTGAAGTGGTTTTAGCAAGAATGCACGATGGAAATGAGTTGTGGGATTCAATCTGCAGCAGGCCTTGTTTTTGTGCAGTTCAATGGTGATTTTGTGAAAGAGTGTTTGGGACTTGGTTGGCTCGTGTTCTAGCTCAGAATGGATGTTTAGAAAGTGTACAAAGTTTTTGCTTAAGCTTGTTTGTGCTGAGATGAAAGTTGTTGTTCAAAATGTAAGCTTTCTTACACTTTAAGCAAGAGATGGCAAGTTGGTGTTTCTAGCCTGTACAGGCCCCCATTCTATGCTGAACCACTTAGTCTTGATCAGTGTAATTAGTCCATAAACTTGTGCCAAAGAGATCTTAACTGTACTTGCTTGGATTTGCTTTAGACATAAAGTTCACTTTTGCAAAAATGGATAAAATGCTTTATCTAAAAATAGATTAAACCTTTATGCAATGCTTGAACACATAGAATATGGTCTTGGCACAATGAGTTTGCATTAAATTTATGAGTGTAAAAGAGATTTAGGGCCTGTAATCAAGAAATGCATGCTGATTTGAAAATTGCCTAAGTGTATGAACATGGAATTTGATCATGAACAAAGTGAGTTTTTCCCATATTGCAAAATTCGATTCTCTCAAACCATGAGGTTGTTTGATGAGTTCTTGGACATTTTGGAAATCTTGGAATGTGTACTACAATCCATATTTGAAGTTCAAATTTAAATGGCAAGTGGAAGTATGTGAAAAATGGTCTTGAAGTTAGGCAAAAATCCTGCCTAAAATAGGTCAAATTTTCTCTAAGTTAAGAATGGTTTGGTACCCTTGTTCCAAAAATTGTAACTTGAGATACAAGCTTCTTTTGGGAAAACTTTGTGAATTAAAGTTGTAGATTATGCAATAGGCTACAACTTTCATGTTTTGACTTTTGCTTGAATCCAAATGAATCTTGGTGAGAAAGTGGGGCAAAGTTAGGAAAAAATTAGGGTTTTTCATAACTTAGAAAAATTCTAAGTTATGAAAAATCTTCATTTCAAACCCTAATTTGCAATTCTTGATTTCTTGATGAACAAGTTTCATGATTTGGCATGTTTTGGTGAAAAATGAATCTTGACACTTGATTTTGACCAAAAAGTCAAAGTTTGACTTTTCAGTATACAGTCAAAATTGATCAATTGACTGGGAAATTCAACTGTCAATCTTGTGCATTTGGGATCTTTTGAACTTGTTGAGCATGTCAAGACAATTCCATGGGGTCCTTGAGTCCATATGTGAGCTTGGTTTGCCATTGGCTAGGTCAAACAGTCAAAAATTGTCTCTGTGCAGTCAAAACCCTAAAAATGACCATTTTGCCCTTTTGATGATCTGATCAAATTTCTTATGAAATTGTGATCCAAACTTGATCAAATGGTCCATGTGAGTTTTTAATGTTGATGTGGGTCAATTTTCATGGGATTTGACTGTCAATTGGCCACAGTTGACTTTTTCCCCAATACAGCTGATTTCTAGGTCGACTGTCCAATTGGCTGGGCAAAATTTGGAATCAAGACTTGAAACTTGGTATGGATAAACTTGGGAGTCCAATATGAAGCATGAAAGTCATCTTAGGCATTTTAGGTCAAAACATCTTTGTGCAAACACAAACCCTAATTTGGGTCAACAGTGCAAGGAGAAGTCTTGAGCAGATGAAACCCTAACTGGATCTTGAGCTTTAAGGGCTTTGTGATGAGAAATCAATGAGAAATGGGAGGGCAAATTTTGGGGTACAACAGTTGCCCCTGTTCAATCTTCTTGAATCCGAAGAGTTAGATTGGCAGGTTTGCCTTTCGTGACTCGAGGGTAAAAGGAGATTGGACACTAGAGTGCCCGGAAATTTGCACTCGTCAAAGCAATGGATGCGGGAATGGGCTTAGAGATGCCATTTGGAGATGGGCTTAACGATGCCATCTGGAAGAGTGACAGAAACTTGTCGGGGATGGGCTTAAAGATGCCATCTGGAATGAGTATCAGACATGTGTCCATGTTTAGGACCATCTCTGAACTAGGGGTCTGAACAAGCAATAGATTGATATCCATATCTGGAGGCATCCGTAAACTGTTTTCAGGAGTTGAGAAGAGTCTGAACAAGTGATAGGTCAACATCCGTTACTTGGAGAACCCTTGAACTGTTTTCAGAAATCTTGAAGTTGAATAAGCAATAGAGCAGCATCCGTTGTTGGGAAGCGTCCGCAAACTGTTTTCAAAAGTTGCATCTGAACAAGTTGATAGATTAACATCCGTTGTTGGGAAGAATCCATAAACTGTTTTCAGAAGTCTTGAGAAGAAACTGAACAAGTGATAGGTCAACATCCGTTACTTGGAGAACTCGTGAACTGTTTTCAGAAATCTTGGAGTTGAATAAGCAATAGAGCAGCATCCGTTGTTGGGAAGCTTTTGTAAATTGTTTTCAAAAGTTGCATCTGAACAAGTTGATAGATTAACATCCGTTGTTGGGAAGAATCCATAAACTGTTTTCAAAAGTCTTGAAGTTGAATAAGCAATAGAGCAGCATTCGTTGTTGGGAAGCGTCCGTAAACTGTTTTCAAAAGTTGCATCTGAACAAGCGATAGATTAACATCCGTTGTTGGGAAGAATCCATAAACTGTTTTCAAAAGTCTTGAGAAGAATCTGAACAAGTGATAGGTCAACATCCGTTACTTGGAGAACCCGTGAACTGTTTTCAGAAATCTTGAAGTTGAGGAGGAACCAGCGTAGGGTTTCCTGATGATGAGCTCGTGTAAAACTGCATCTGGATGAATCTGGAATAAGCATCAGAATATTGCCATGTCTGGGTCATATCTGAACTATTCCTGGAAAGAATCTCGGAAGATAATGATTTTTGTCTGTCGACTGATCTTACCTGCAAAGGCAAAGAGTTAGTTATATGCAATGTCATGATGCATGATACAATGTACGTTATATGATATGAATGTAAATGGATGCGCATGTAAGCTGGAGAGTTGTCTTGCAAAGGATAGATGAACCCGAGATGGCTGAAGATAAAAGCATCTTGACTGCTGCCGGGAAGAATAATTCCTGGTGGTTGCTGGAGAATAAGGAGCTTGGGTTGTATACCAATTTTCTGGGGAATACCAGACCTTCAATCGTCGAGGGGCCTTAGAACCACTTGCGGGGACTTGGAATCTCCTTGGTGACTTGCAGGGTAAGAGAATTTCTGATGATGTCTACTGGGGGATTTTAGAACCTGGCAGACTTAAGCTGAGGAGGTAAGACTGAGAATCTCTAGTCTAGTAAGAAGCATTTCTGTGGGGAAAAGGTTCACTAGTCTGGCTCCGCTGGGGATTGATAGTTTGAAGTTTTAGCTCTGTTGGGGATACTGAAACTTAAACTCTGAGGGGAATTGAGTTCTGGAGGATTTTCTGGCTGGGGATAACAAAGATAAACTCCTCTGGGGATTGTATTGATAAGTTATGCTGGGGAACTTTGATGAACTCCGCTGGGGATAGGGAGAAATTTGCCGAGTGCGATCTTCCGTGGCAATAAGCTGAGGATAACCCAGTTATAAGTCCTTGCGAGGAGTAACTTTGAATAAAGCTCGGGAGAGACGTCCGTTCTCTGCGGGGGATAAGCTTCCAGAATCTACTGGGGATAAGCTTCAAGACTTGCTGGGGATATGGATTCCAAGTCTCCTGGGGGTTTCCTTTGAAAGGGTATCAAGATATCCAACTGCACCTTCCACTTTTTTCTTGATTCATAAGGAAATGATTATGTTCAAATGCATATGCCTATTTAACAAAATATTGGACGTTTCTCAAAATAAAACAATTAGTGCAAGAGAAAAAGAAAAAGGAAATGACACAAATTTCTGGGAAGAGTATTTGTATTAACTTTCTCTGAGTATATTTGTACAAAGGAGACAGTCATCCTAGTAAGAGGATTTTGTCGTAAATATTGAAAGATTTATACAAAATAAAGATGGCTATGTGAAATAATTCCATGGGATTCCATTCTGCTATAGCCTTCACCACTCTGAATATTTGTCCATCCAATGCTTCGTTTGCCGATGACTGGATTGATCAGAAGCCTGGAACTGGTTGATGAAGAGATTGTCTTTGAAGTGATCCGACGAGACATAGTCATACGCTTTAATTCCCTAAATTTTGCCTGAATCGCCCTTTCGGGTTTTCGATCCACCGGGAAACCCCTTTTTTCCCAAGCCGCCCTTTCGGGTTTTCAGCTTGTCGGGTGTACAGATTTTTTGTTTTTATCCCTAATTTTTGCCTGAACCGCCCTTTCGGGTTTTCGATCCATCGGGATGCCCATTTTTGCCCAAGCCGCCCTTTCGGGTTTTCGACTTGTCGGGTTATTTTATGCGTAGTATCTTTTGACTATGTCTGCGTTCGCAGGGTGCGGCAAATCGTCGCCGTCCATAGTGGTCAGAATCATTGCACCACCAGAAAATATACTCTTGATCACAAATGGTCCTTCATATGTAGGAGTCCATTTGCCCCTGGGATCACTTTGCGGCAAGATAATCCGCTTGATTACGAGATCTCCGACTTGATACACTTGACGTCTGACTTTCTTATTGAAGGCCTTGATCATCTATTTTTGATACGTCTGACCATGGCATATAGCAGTGAGTCGCTTCTCGTCGATCAAATTGAGTTGATCAAGTCGGGTCTGAATCCAATCATCTTCATTCAAACCTGTGTCCTTCATAATTCTTAGAGAAGGAATCTGAACTTCCATAGGCAGGACAACTTCCATGCCATATACCAACGAAAATGGGGTTGCCCCGGTTGAAGTACGTGCCGTCGTACGGTATCCATGTAGAGCAAACGGTAACATCTCATGCCAGTCTTTGTAAGTGACTGTCATTTTCTGAATGATCTTCTTAATGTTTTTGTTCGCAGCTTCAACAGCACCGTTCATCTTCGGCCGATAGGGAGATGAATTGTGATGATAAATCTTGAACTGTTCGCACAAAGCGGTGATCATCGTGTTATTCAGATTTGTACTGTTGTCTGTGATGATCCTGTCTGGAACACCATACCGACATATGAGATTTTGCTTGATGAAGCGGGCAACCACATTTTTAGTAACAGAGGCGAAGGAAGCTGCTTCGACCCATTTGGTGAAATAGTCAATGGCAACTAGGATGAAACGATGTCCGTTGGAAGCCGTGGGCTTGATCTCTCCAATCATGTCAATGCCCCAAATTGCAAATGGCCAAGGAGCAGTCAGAACGTTGAGAGGAACCGGAGGGATATGAACTTTGTCAGCGTAGACTTGACATTTGTGGCAAGTACGGGAATGTTGATGGCAGTCAGCTTCCATGGTATACCAGTAATAGCCTGCCCTTAGGATCTTCTTGGCCATTGTATGCCCGCACAAGTGAGTGCCAAATGTGCCGCTGTGTATCTCAGTCATGATCAACTCTGCTTCAGCTTTGTCTACGCATCGGAGTAATACACAATCATGGCTTCGTTTGTAAAGGATTTCGTTGCTCAGGAAGAATTTGGCAGCAAATTTCCTTAAGAACTTCTTGTCATTTACGGAAGCTCCTTCGGGATAATCTCTAGTCTGGAGATACCTTTTGATTTCATGGAACCAGGGTTGTTCCACTACTTCTTCGGTATTAATCTCGTGACAATGTGCAGGTCCATCCATTCGCTCGATGGTGATTTGGGGAGCCTCGTTATCCTAGTTGAGTTTAAACATGGAGGACATTGTAGCTAGAGCATCTGCTAGCTGATTCTCTTCTCGCGGGAAATGCTTGAAGGTAATTTGCTCGAAATGAGGCAACAATGTCAAGACATGTTCTTTGTATGGAATAAGATTAGGGTGCTTGGTATCCCACTCTCCTTTGATTTGACTGATAACCAAAGCCGAGTCCCCAAATATGATCAAAGATTTGATCCCCAAGTCTATAGCAGCCTTGAGACCAAAGATGCAAGCTTCATACTCAGCCATGTTGTTTGTGCAGCTGAAGCAAAGTCGGGCCGTGAAAGGTGTGTGACAACCTTTCGGAGAAATGAGTACTGCGCCGATACCGTTTCCAAGTGCATTTGAAGCACCATCAAAGTACAGGGTCCATCGGGATCCCTTTTCGGGTCCGTCATACGGTCCGTCACTTTCAATGTTGTCCAAATTCATGATGTCCTCGTCTGGGAAGTCAAATCTCATGGGTTGATAATCTTCAATAGCTTGATGAGCCAGATGGTCAGCTAGTACACTCCCTTTTATAGCTTTTTGGGTGGTGTACTGGATGTCATACTCAGTTAGGATCATCTGCCATCTGGCTATTCTTCCAGATAAAGTGGGCTTTTCGAAGATATACTTGATAGGATCCATTTTGGAAATCAACAAGGTAGTATGAGTCAACATATACTGTCTTAGTCGGCGAGCAGCCCATACCAAAGCGCAGCAAGTTTTCTCGAGCAGTGAGTAGCGAGTCTCACAGTCGGTAAACTTTTTGCTAAGGTAATAAATAGCATGCTCTTTTCGACCAGACTCGTCATGCTGGCCCAAAACACACCCCATTGAGTTATCCAAGACGGTCAGATACATGATCAATGGTCTTCCTTCGACGGGTGGCATCAGAATATGAGGTTCTAGCAAATACTCCTTGATTTTATCAAAATCAGCTTGGCAATCGTCGTTCCATTCGACTACCTGATCTTTCTTCAAGAGTTTGAAGATTGGCTCACAGGTAGAAGTCAGATGAGAGATGAATCTGGCAATATAGTTCAAGCGCCCCAAGAACCCTCTAACCTCCTTTTCAGTACGGGGAGCAGGCATCTCTTGTATTGCTTTCACTTTTGCTGGATCGACTTCAATGCCTTTGTTGCTTACAATGAATCCTAGAAGTTTACCAGACCTAACTCCAAAAGTGCACTTACTTGGATTCAGCCTGAGTTTGTATTCTTTCAACCTGGCAAACAACTTTTCTAGATGTTCAAGGTGCTCCTCCTCTGTTTGTGACCGAGCTATCATATCGTCTACGTAAACTTCAATCTCATGATGTATCATATCATGAAACAAAGCTACCATGGTGCGTTGATAAGTTTCCCCTGCGTTCTTCAGCCCGAACGGCATCACCTTGTAACAGAAAGTGCCCCATTGTGTGACAAAAGTTGTTTTCTCCATATCCTCGGGGGCCATTTTGATTTGATTGTAGCCCGAGAATCCATCCATGAAGGAAAACACTTTGTGCTGAGCTGTATTGTCGATCAAAATGTCAATGTGTGGAAGCAGAAAATCATCTTTGGGGCTGGCCCTATTCAAATCCCGGTAGTCCACACACATCCTGACTTTGCCATCTTTCTTAGGTACTGGCACGATGTTAGCGACCCATTGAGGATAGGACGTAACAGCCAGAAAGCCAGCGTCGAATTGCTTCATCACTTCTGCTTTGATCTTTTCAGACATGTCAGGCCTCATTCGGCGGACTTTTTGCTTGATCGGTGGACAATCCTCTCTTGTGGGGAGACGGTGAACCACGATGTCTGTGTCTAAACCCGGCATGTCTTCATAAGACCAAGCGAAGATTTCAACATACTCATTCAACAACTGTATCAGGCGTTCCTTGACACTTGGTTCCAGATTATCACCCACTTGCACCTCCTTCCGGTCTTCCTCGGTCCCTAAGTTGACAATTTCCAATGACTCTTCGTGCGGTAAGATGGCCCTTTCCTCTTGCTGTAGAAGTCTGGCTAGTTCCCCTGGTACTTCACAACCTTCGTCATCTTCATACTCGGCTTGATTGACCAGATCTTCAGAGTTATTGAAGGATATAGCAGAATAGTCACCCATGGAATCCGGAGTGGATGGGTACCTGCATTTGTGAGTGTGGGTGTGTGTAAGGGATAGCCATCCTTAAAAAATGCAAAAGGAAAGAAAATGAACACAAGCAGTTTATCAAATGAAAAACGTCCAATGAATCATTAAACATGGCATATGGATATGAAAAATAATCAAAACCCTTACAAATGGACCTACATGCCCCGGGCAAGGTATGAGGTAAAAAGATAGTGTACGGATTGTTCGGAAATAAATATTACAGACCAAAAGGAAATGTTTGACAGATAAATTACTGATGAATAAAAGTGATGGGGACAAAGTCTTTTGCCTCCCAGTTGCACAATCCTCCTTTGACAGTTGGGTAAATCCACTCTTCGATGTTGCTCTCTTTGTCTTCATCCTCCAAAGCGTTGATTCTGTAGGGAGAAATTTTGACTGGCGCTCTTTCAATCTTCGAACGGCGCATAGCTTTCTGGCCCGCGGTAGTGAACCCTAATCCAAATTTGTCTGTTTTATGTGGAATATCAGGCAACTGCCCCCATGCTGAATTCTTCCCTTCCTTTATTGCGACTTTTGCGTCCTCCAGAGATGCCATCCTGGCCATCTGCCTCGGTACTTCAACTGCCAAATTTGCTACTGCTATTTCAAGAAGGACTTCTTCGAAATGTTGAAAAGGCGTCTCAATGAACTCCCCCTCTACCTCCACATATCGGAATGAGTTCAAGTGGCTGATCATGTACTCCTCTTCACCATGGACGGTAATGATCTTTCCCTTGACAGGATACTTCAACATCTGATGTAAGGAGGAAGCGACTGCCCCAGCATGGTGTATCCAAGGCCTACCCAACAAGCAAGAGTATGACGGACGGATGTCCATCACATAGAAAGTAGATTTAAACACCTCAGTGCCTATCTTGATGGTAATATCAACCTCCCCATGGACCATTCTCTTCGAACCATCGAAAGCTCTGACAATAATATCACTGGGTTTCAACTCCAACCCTTCACAATCTAGTCGGTCCAAGGCCTTCTTAGGCAGTACATTTAGCGACGAACCAGTGTCGACCAAGACATGTGCGAGAGTAGTTCCTCGGCACTCGATTGAAATGTGCAAAGCATCATTGTAGTTTCTACCTTTAGGAGTTAGGTCGGCATCAGAGAAACCTAATCCATTGTCCGCAGTAAGGCTGGCCACGCAATTTTGAAATTGATCTACAGAGGTTTCCTGGGGCACATGGGCTGCCTTCAGGAATTTTATCAGAGCTTTAGCGTGCGCTTCCGAGCAGAGTAGTAGTGCCAGCATGGAGATCTTTGAGGGGGTTTGCCCCAGTTGTTCTACCACATCGTAATCACTCCTTTCCGGGACGACCAAGGGTTGAGCCCTCGTCCTGACGAGCTCATCTTGGATTCCCTTACCTTTATCAGCAGCGGTAGGAGGGACAATACTAGGAACAACAACATCTTCAATCAATGGGGTTCTAGCGGAGAGTTTTATTGGTGCAGGGATGACCTTGTCAGCAGATGAGGGTCCAAAGATTGCTCTTGGAGGGGCAATCTCTGGAGAAAATATTCTCCCGCTCCGGGTGATTTTGCTCGTGCCTGCAATGTTTCCAATGTTGGCTTCTTCATCATCCGAACTTTCTTCAGTTATTTCGATTTGTTTAATACCATGGTAGTAGACGTCACCGCCATAGTTCCATGGTATTGACTTCTCAGAAATATAGGGGACAGGCCCTGGCATTGTTATCTTCAAAGGAACAAATTTCGTAGCTGGTGTAATCTTAACAGGCTTTCTGACGGCCTTGGAAAGATTGGCGTGAATGGTTATGATTGAGACATCTTCAGTATGGGTTGGAACAGCAGAAACTTTTTCAAACAAAATTTGTCGACTATCCATTAGGCCTTGGATGCCTTTCTTCAGTAACGGACAATCGAACGGCAGAGAGTAACAACAATAAAAATCTCCTTTACATCCCGGGAAGATCCCGGCCCTTAACAGATTCAACTTGATGGTTAGCAACGGAGTTATCAGATCATTGACATCAGCAACATACAAATCTTCTTCAATGGCATTGACATTTCGGCCGTGCTTCGGCATGGGAGCAGATATCACATTAGGCTTCTCCGGAGCGTCAAACTCCACCTCCTTCGCCTCTATCAGGTCTTGGATTTTATGCTTGAGTGCCCAACAATCATTGGTGTCGTGCCCGACACTGTCAGAATGGTAGGCGCATTTAGCATTAGGATGATAATGCGGAGAGGACATATTCACATTTTTTGGTGCCTCTTTGATAGTGGCGAGATTCAACTTCAACAGATGGGGAAGCACTTGCACTGGCGTCATATTAATGCGGGTGAACTGCCATTGTGGCCGTTCCACCCGTTGCTGATTTGGTCTGGACTGGTTATAGCGAGGCTGCTCACTTGAAGGATTTTGAATCATTACGGCCCCCACAGTTGGCCGGCGCTCAGTCTTCCCTGCTCTTCTCTGGGAGTATACCACAGCCGTTTCCTTCTTGAAAGGTTTCTTCTCAACACTTGCAGCGGCACCCTTCTGAA
Organism: Vicia faba; assembly: GCA_948472305.1. Lineage (NCBI taxonomy): Eukaryota > Viridiplantae > Streptophyta > Magnoliopsida > Fabales > Fabaceae > Vicia > Vicia faba. Next base: position 3,995,226 of record OX451738.1, on the reverse strand, counting down.
TCTTTCCTGACTTGATGTCGGCTTCTATTCTTTCGCCCGTTAAGATCAAATCGGTAAACCCCGCTGAAGAGTTGCCAATCAGATGATTGAAAAATGGCCCAGATAGGGTCCCTAGAAACATATCGACAAGTTCACGGTCGGTTAAAGGAGGCTGCACCCTGCCAGCCAAATCCATCCATTTTTGTGCATATTCTTTGAATCCTTCGCCTGTTCCCAGTGACATACCCTGAAGTTGGGTACGGGTGGGAGCAAGGTTAGAATTATACTGATATTGTTTGTAGAAGGCGGTGGCCAAGTCTTCCCAGTTTCGGACGCTGGTTCCCTCTAGCTGATAAAACCACTCCAATTGAGCCCCAGAAAGGCTGTCTTGAAAGAAATGGATCCAAAGGTTCTTATCTGCCGTATAAGGTTGGATCTTTCTTACGTAGGACCTGAGATGCATTTTTGGACAGGACAGCCCATCATACCTCACAAAAACTGGCACTTTGAACTTTGGGGGAATCACAATCCCGGCAACTAAACCCAAGTCTTCAAAATCCAAACCCGGTACTCTCTGTAGCTCCATGGCGGCCAACCTGTCTTCTAAACCTTTGTATTTATCATCAGCTGGAGGGTGTTGTTGATCAGAGTAGTCTTCATCCTCTTCGACCTCCTCTTCTTCCACATCGGACTCGGAAGGTACCGCAGCCCCACCTCCTTTACTGGTCCCTTCATCAGAAGTAGGAGGAAATTCAAGCACTCTCCTGGCCTCTCCGTCAAATCTTCTCCCTAAAGTAGCCACCCCGAGTCTCTTTTTCTTCTTTTTCACTGGGTCTTTGTTCCCCAGCAAGGTCTTTAGGTCCTCCTGACCCTTAGCCAAGGTCATCAGGAGTTGCTGGAACTGTGCATTTTGAGCTTGTAGGTCTTTGACTGTTTGCTCGAGATCCATCCTACTGAAATAAACAGCAGACAGATAAGGAAACCTGGAGTGAGACCTGCTTATGCACATGATGAATGGTATGCTTATGTATGCAATGCATTCAAGGATTTAGAACATTCAAAATTGTTGCAGACAAAGAAGAACGCACGTCATATTAATAAGAAGAAATTTGTTAGTACATAAATGCCCCATGGGCCAAATATTACAAAAACAACTTCTCAAGGCAAAAAGACATTGCGCATCCTCTTTGGTGCGATGTAGGTGTTGAGGGCCTCTTGCTCATGGAGTCGGCGGGTAAGCTCTAGAACCTTCTTCTCGCTAGCGTAGAAGCTGGCTTCAAAAGTGTTCCGTTCCTCCTTGAGTTGAATCCAATTTTTCTGCATTTCCTCCCACGATATAGGCATGTCAGGATGTAGGATGGTGTAGGGAACCTCTCCTTCCTTGACGGGCTCTTTAATCACAGGGAGAACATAAGGATAAGGCATCAATAGACTCTAGGCTCGGGCTCGTACCCACTTGAGGTAAGGTTCAAGAGGGACGGAGTTCTTGTGTCCCAGAGTCTTGCTATCAACCTTGTTGGGCATCCTCCAAGCTCTGATGAATCTTTGGCGAAGTCCTTGCGCATCGTTGTCGAAGTCAAAAACTAGGTCAGGAATCAACATGTCGTTAGGGCCATCCCTCCGTGCATATCCAAATTGCCTCAAAGCTAGGCAAGGGTTGTAGGTGATACCTCCTCTGATTCCAAGTAAAGGAACATTAGGAAACTCTCCACAATGATCGACGATGATGACATTTTCTCTGGACCGAGAACACCAATGTACATCAGAGTGAGTAAGAGTCATCAACCGTTGGGACCACCTTGAGCCTTGGTCATTCTTCAAGACAGATTGTGGAAGGTGCGAAATAAACCACCTTGCAAGGAGAGGAGTACAACACATGAGAACACCCCCCCTTTCTCATTGTTCGTGTGTAAAATGAGTGAAGGATGTCCCCAAGCAATGTTGGTATTGGATTTCTGGACAAGAAGATTTTGACGGCGTTGACATCTACCAATTGGTCAGAATTTGGGAACAAGACCAACCCATAGATAAGGAGTGCCACAATTTCCTCAAAGGCTTGTAGGTCCAATAAATTCCAACATTCTTGTGCCTTCTCAAACAAGAATTTTGCTAAGAATCCTTTGACGCCGCTTCTGGTTTCCCAATGCCCCTTGATGTCGGATGGTTGTAGATGTAATGCTCGAGCAACATCTTCCGGCTTTGGTTCCTTTTCTGTACCGTTGAAGGGTAGTTGATTAAGGATAGGAATTCTCAGGAGTTGAGAAAACTCCTCCAAAGTGGGCACCAACTGGTAATCGGGGAAAGTGAAACAGTGGTGAAGAGGGTCAAAGAACTGGAATAGCACTTTCATCATGTCTTCTTCAATGTTGGTGTTGACTAAGCTGAGCAGTCTACCATGTCTTTCACTGAAGGAAGAGCTTTCCGGAATTCTTGAGGTGAGCTCCTTGAGTTGAGGAGAGATTCTCACAAGGTTGACTTGGATGGTTTTTCTGTGAGGAATTTCCATGACCTACAAAACAAGAACAAAGATGAAGATCTAAACCCTTGAAATGGTTAGTGAATGCATATGATGCTTTATGATGTTTATGATGTATGCACAAACATATGTACAAGCAAATCACACCAAACCCTAGTTTCAGGCTTGCATGGGGTTTCATAGGTAAGTACCCTCTTGAGTGTAGTTGGCTTAAAAACCTGTCCTATAAATAGTAATCGGGTTCTAAGGAGCTCAATATCACTGGATTGTTTTCATTGTTCATTGTTTTGGTTTAGCCACTTAACTAGCGACCAAAATATTCCAAGAAAACAACCCTCAATGAGTGTAGTATCGAGTATCTACCAACTTCGGACTGCACCAAAGCCGGTCATCTCACTACCCCTAATGTAAGGCCAAGATGGTCAAGTAAGGTTCTAGGTCATTAGTGCTTAGTGACATCACTCAGCGGCCCCGTACTCTCCTTGATTGAACTCAAGGGTTACCGGTACTCACAAATATGTCGCACTAATATAGCTATTGCTTCGACCGTGTCGGTATACCCCGCACAGTTTCCACAACATATTGCTATCTATGAATGTTTCCCAAAATCCGGGTGGAGGATTACAAACCCAAACAAGAGAGCCAAGATATAAAGCAATCAAGACAAACAATTAATCATGCAAGAGGGTGATCTAAGCCCTAAGGTTACTCCACTTTTAAAATTTTCCCCAGCAGAGTCGCCAGTTCTGTGATACGGTGGGAGAACTGACTATGGTTTTGCGTTTGTTTTCGCAAATGTTTCGGTTGAGCAAGAGTCGCCACCGACTTTTTATTTTATCCTAAGGAAAGGTTTAAAAAGCACAACAAAAACCTTTGAGATATTTTCTTGGGTTCGGGGAGTAGATTATAGAAAGGGAAGGTATTAGCACCCTTTCTATCCATGGTTATCCATGGGCTCTTAGGTACTTGCTAAGATCAACTTGCCTTGGTTTTCAATTGTTTGAAATGGTGCTTTGTGTGTGGTTTTGAAAATATTTTGAAAAAGATGCCTTGTCTAGGCTACCCTTGTAACAATTCTTTACTCGAATGTTTTACAAAAGGTGTTTGTCTTTTTGAAAAGATGTTTCAAGGTTTTTTGAAAGTTTGTTTTGAAAGTGTGGTTTGAAAAATAGGCAAGTGTTTTTGTTTTGCAAGTTGACAGGTACTTAAGAGCTATCTACCCTAAAGTTCTCAAAGATTTTTGTTATGTTTTAACCCTTTTAACAATTTTGTTCCACCATTGCATTTGGTGGACAATCTTGTGTTAGGATGTGAAAGGGACGGGCGCGGGTCATCGTTTTAGACCATAATTGCAATGGTGCCAAGTATCTTTGGGCAATTTTCCTTTAAGGGACTTGATCATTTTTTAGGCAACTTTCGAAAGCGTCATCGAGGGACTATGATCATTTGATTGTTTTTGTTTTGCCCAAAGAGACCTAACATGCAATATGGCCCATTTATTGAAGGCAACAAGTGGAATACCCTAGGGGTGCAAGTGTGATTAGTGTTGTCCATTTTCATGCTTGATTATCTTGAAATTAGGTCAAACTATTTTTGTTGTTTTTATTTGCATACAAACCCTAATTCTATCATGGTATATTTAGAAAACTTTAAAGTGCGAAAATTAAAGTTCCTAAGCTATTACAACACAATATGGGAAGGGGGGTACAAATGTTCAAATGGGGGGTATTTGACAAGGAATTTAAACCTAGCTATTACATCAATTTGGAATTATTTACAAGATAATCAATTGCACAAATTAAATAGAAATAAGATAAATATGCAAGATGCAAAAAGGTTTTTTATATGTATGAAAAAAAGGTTTTTTTATATGTCACATAAACAAAATAAAAAGTATTATTTTTTTGGAGTTTTTTTATGTTTAGGGTAAAACCCTAATTTTATTAAGTAAAAGGTATTATTTATTTAATATGTACAATATTTAATAATTATATACAAAAATAAAATAAAAATGAAGTATATTTATAAAAAGGTATTTTTAATGTCAAATATTAACAAAATAAAAATGTATATATTTTTGTATTATTTACTAAATATTCTAATAAATATACATATATTTGTATTAATTTCTAAATATGTATTATATATACAAAAATAATAATATTTAATATTTATAAAAAAAGTATATTTTATATAAAATATTTTCAGAAGATAAAATAAAATAAAAATTAGAAAATAAAAGTGTTTGCATTATTTTTGGTATTTTTAAATAAAAGTATGTTTATATATTTATTTATGTACAAATAACCATCTAAACAAATAAATGCCTAATAAATTCAAAAATGGTTTAAAATATTATTTTTATATTTTTAATATCATGAGGAAAAATAAATAAGTCAGAATAAAAAAAGAAAAGTCAAAAAATCATGAAAATAAACATAATGGGCCTAGGGGGTGTAAAAGCAAAAATGGTGTGTAAACAGAAATGACAAATCAAGCCCAGCCCACCAAGTCCTTCTTCAACCTCTGGCCAGAAACAATGTCAAAAACGCGCGCTTTGTTCACTGATTCAAACATCCTGATTCCTGGCTTTTTAATGAAAACTCACAACATCAAAAATGTTCAGTATCAAACAACGAATCCATACATACCTAAAACTTGATCTAACTCTAAAAAATGAGAGAGAATTTCTCCATTCCCAAATCTTAACCTAATTTTTTATCAATGTTCAGACATCAAATTCTCATGACACACGTAACATAAATGAAAACTAACTACATGGGCATGTTCAGGGCTATGAATGTGACATATTTTCTTCACAAACCTAAAGCTAACAATGCCTGGATAGAGAGATACGAATTCATGAACTTACCTGTTCAGTTGAAGTTGTATCTGATGATTGAGGTACTTTCAGTGCAAGGTGATGATTGGTACAGCTTCCTTGAGGTCCAGGGATGCTATTCCAAGCTTTACTTTGCTTTGAAACTAGCTGAATCGTGTTATGGAACTTCAACTGCAAAACAAGAAAATGAAAATGGCCAAACTGATTAGAGGAGTTACAGTCCACTTCTAATGCTTTGGATAGTTTGCATTGATGGTAGGGAAGGTGTTTGAAGTGGTTTTAGCAAGAATGCACGATGGAAATGAGTTGTGGGATTCAATCTGCAGCATGCCTTGTTTTTGTGCAGTTCAATGGTGATTTTGTGAATGAGAGTGTTTGGGACTTGGTTGGCTCGTGTTCTAGCTCAGAATGGATGTTTAGAAAGTGTACAAAGTTTTTGCTTAAGCTTGTTTGTGCTGAGATGAAAGTTGTTGTTCAAAATGCAAGCTTTCTTACACTTTAAGCAAGAGATGGCAAGTTGGTGTTTCTAGCCTGTACAAGCCCCCATTCTATGCTGAACCACTTAGTCTTGATCAGTGTAATTAGTCCATAAACTTGTGCCAAAGAGATCTTAACTGTACTTGCTTGGATTTGCTTTAGACATAAAGTTCACTTTTGCAAAAATGGATAAAATGCTTTATCTAAAAATGGATTAAACCTTTATGCAATGCTTGAACACATAGAATATGGTCTTGGCACAATGAGTTTGCATTAAATTTATGAGTGTAAAAGAGATTTAGGGCCTGTAATCAAGAAATGCATGCTGATTTGAAAATTGCCTAAGTGTATGAACATGGAATTTGATCATGAACAAAGTGAGTTTTTCCCATATTGCAAAATTCAATTCTCTCAAACCATGAGGTTGTTTGATGAGTTCTTGGACATTTTGGAAAGCTTGGAATGTGTACTACAATCCATATTTGAAGTTCAAATTGAAATGCCAAGTGGAAGTATGTGAAAAATGGTCTTGAAGTTAGGCAAAAATCCTGCCTAAAATAGGTCAAATTTTCTCTAAGTTAAGAATGGTTTGGTACCCTTGTTCCAAAAATTGTAACTTGAGATACAAGCTTCTTTTGGGAAAACTTTGTGAATCAAAGTTGTAGATTATGCAATAGGCTACAACTTTCATGTTTTGACTTTCGCTTGAATCCAAATGAATCTTGGTGAGAAAGTGGGGCAAAGTTAGGAAAAAATTACGGTTTTTCATAACTTAGAAAAATTCTAAGTTATGAAAAATCTTCATTTCAAACCCTAATTTGCAATTCTTGATTTCTTGATGAACAAGTTTCATGATTTGGCATGTTTTGGTGAAAAATGAATCTTGACACTTGATTTTGACCAAAAAGTCAAAGTTTGACTTTTCAGTATACAGTCAAAATTGATCAATTGATTGGGAAATTCAACTGTCAATCTTGTGCATTTGGGATCTTTTGAACTTGTTGAGCATGTCAAGACAATTCCATGGGGTCCTTGAGTACATATGTGAGCTTGGTTTGCCATTGGCTAGGTCAAACAGTCAAAAATTGCCTTTGTGCATTCAAAACCCTAAAAATGACCATTTTGCCCTTTTGATGATCTGATCAAATTTCTTGTGGAATTGTGATCCAAACTTGATCAAATGGTCCGTGTGAGTTTTTAATGTTGATGTGGGTCAATTTTCATGGGATTTGACTGTCAATTGGCCACAGTTGACTTTTTCCCCAATACAGTTGATTTCTAGGTCGACTGTCCAATTGGCTGGGCAAAATTTGGAATCAAGACTTGAAACTTGGTATGGATAAACTTGGGAGTCCAATATGAAGCATGAAAGTCATCTTAGGCATTTTAGGTCAAAACATCTTTGTGCAAACACAAACCCTAATTTGGGTCAACAGTGCAAGGAGAAGTCTTGAGCAGATGAAACCCTAACTGGATCTTGAGCTTTAAGGGCTTTGTGATGAGAAATCAATGAGAAATGGGAGGGAAAATTTTGGGGTACAACAATATCCTTCTATATATAACCTTTTTTCCCAACTGGATTTGGGCTTCAAATCACAGCATATCAGCTGCTACAAATCGGTAGAATCTTTTGCATAAAGATAGGTCTTTAATCATGACTTTCCTAATTTATCTCCATAATTAGAAAGTCAACATTCTTCTTGATTTCAGCTTAAATCTTCCAGACCTTAAAATCAGTGCTATATAGAATAACATAATATTCTTAGAATATTTTTCATTTGTTAAATCTTAAACCGAACCAACAGCCCAGCCCGAACCAGTCACAATATCGAATGACTCTGCATGGGACATCTTGTCCGACATGTTGCTCTAGATGATGAAACATTTTATCTCAACATGTTTCTCCATAATATAGGACTTCTTGTTCAACATGTTCTTATTAAGAAGTTAATACATCTTATTTAACCTATTGCTGCTATATTTGTTTTATTAAAATTAATGTCAATCCTAAAAACAGAGAACTAACAATCACTATTGTTGCAAAAAAATACCACACTATTGAAAAATGCAAATTTAGGTGGTTTTTATTCCTTAAAGGAAGTTTTAAATGTTTGCTCAAAAGAAACAATTCTTTCACTCACTCCCAAGGACTCAATGAGAGTTGGATACCTACCACTTTTATTTGATTTTGTAGGTTGGGTGTCTTGATGCTATGACGGAAAGATGGATTCTCGATAGTGGATGTTCATGACACATGGCGGGAGACATTTCTCTATTATCCTACTTTGTGGCGAAGAAGAAAGGTTGTGTATCCTACGGTGATCACAATAAAAGTGCAATACTTGGAAAAGGTAGTATAGGTAATACCTAAACTATTAATATCTCACATGTTATGTTAGTTGAAGGCCTTAAACATAGCCTTCTTAGCATTAGTCAATTATGTGACAATGGGTATAAGGTAACTTTTGCGAAAGATTATTGCATAATAGAACATAATGAAAAGAAGGATTGTATGTTTAATGGTGTGAGGATAGATAATATCTATATGCTTGACTTAAGAGAAGTTTCCTTGAATAGTTCCCAATGTCTTATTACCATGAGTGAAGACTCTTGGATATGGCATAGATGTTTGGCACATGTCAACTTTGATCTACTTAATAAAATAGTTGCAAGAGATTTAATAATTGTTCTACCTAAAATAAAATTTTCAAAAGATCACTTATGTGATGCATGTCAAAAGGGGAAACAAACAAAAGCCTCTTTTAAATCTAAAAATGTTGTTTCAACTTCGAGACCTCTTGAGCTCCTTCACGTGGATTTAGTAGGACCTTCACGGACCAAAATCATAGGGGGTAATTACTATGGTTTGATAGTTATAGACAATTAATCAAGATTTTGTTAGACTATTTTCTTATGTAGCAAAGGTGAAGCATTCTAAGCTTTCACACGTTTCTCCAAGTTATCCCAAAATAAATTGAATTCTAATTTTTTTTCCATTTGAAGCGATCATGGAGGTGGATTTGAAAATCACCTCTTTGAAGAATATTATGATAAATTTGGTATTGAACATAACTTTTCAGCTCCTAGAACTCCACAACAAAATAGTGTCGTGGAGCACAAAAATCATGGTTTAGCAGAGTTGGCAAGAACAATACTCAATGATTATGGTCTACCAAAATATTTTTGTGCCGATGCTATTAGCACGACATGTTATGTCTTGAATAAGATACCTATTCGTCCTATACTTGAAAAAACTCTCTATGAACTTTTAAAAGGAAAAAAAACCAAATTTATCGCATCTTCATGTGTTTGGATGTAAATATTTTGTTTTAAATAATAGAAAATATAATCTTTGAAAATTTTACGAGAAAGCCAATGAAGGTATTTTTCTTGGATACTCACAATCTAGTAAAGCATATAGAGCTTATAATAAAATATTAGTTATTATTGAAGAGTTTGTTCATGTTACTTTTGATGAGTTTCCCAAATAGTGTTAGGAAAGGTATTTCTTTTCATGGTGTAGGTACATTTATGGAAGACATACTCAAGGAAACCGAAAAAGGAATTGATCAACCTAAAGCGGTGGATATTGAGAAGGAAGAGGAAGACAACCAAGAAAAGAAGGATGTTGAAAGTGAAAAAAATAAGATGATGGTCTTCCATTAGAATGGAGAACCTCCAAGAATTATCCAATTGGCAATATTATTGGTGACATCACCAAAGAGGTAACAACGCACTCTAAGATAATTATTTTTTGTTACCACCACGCGTTCGTATCACAAGTTGAACCTAAAAACACAAAGGATGTATTACTTTATGAGCATTGTCTTATGGCCATGTAGGAAGAATTAAATCAATTTGAAATAAATGACGTTTGGGACCTTGTCCCCTATCCATAAAATCATCAAGTTATAGGCACACAATGGGTATTTAGGAATAAACTTGACGAACATGGTGTGATAACAAGGAATAAGGCCCTGCTAGTTGTTCAAGGGTATAACCAAGATGAAGGCATTGATTATGAGAAGACTTATTCTCCGGTTGCCCGACTCGAGGCTATATGCCTTTTACTAGCATATGCATGCTCTAAGAACTTCAAATTATATCAAATGGATGTTAAAGTCGCGTTCCTTAACGCATACATAAATGAAAAAGTATATGTTTTCTAATCATATTTTTAAGCTAAAACGTGCTTTGTATGGTCTTAAACAATCCTAGCATTTTGACTACTGCATACTTGAGCATACTTCGACTATAGCATTGTAGGGCTTTGACTACAGCATGTGAACAAACTTCGACGACATACTAAGATCCTGTCAAATTGTCGAACCAAAAAGCTAACCATCGACCATACTAGAGTTCGATCCAATATCTCACAAATCTCCACCCTGAAACAAACTCTATATCATCAAGGTAACAAACTAGCTATCATCATGCAACTTTATCAACTACATATAGTGGAAAAACTTGCAACTTGACAATGTCTTGGCATTGTGAGTTCCATTAGTGTGTTATGTAATAGTGATACTATAGAAGCAACTAGAAAATTTTGCTCTTGCATCATATTCATTATTCATCTTGCATTGCATTACATATGTTATAATGTTGTTTTCTTGTTATTTATCAATTTCGTATCATTATATATATATGGGGATATGTGATTGTTACTCTTCTATGTGAAAATGTCTCTGAGTGATATTTAGTATTTGAATTGAAACATGATACTTATCACAGTTTGCTATCTTAATTTTTGATGTTGTCAAAGGGGGAGAAGCATATGTGAGATGAAGTTGGAAAACACAAAGTTGGGAGAGCCTTCGGTAACTACATGAAATACATCATCGTAAGTTTTGTCATTATAAAAAAGGGGAAGTATGTGAGTACAACTTCACCATTAGATGTTTTGTATGATGTCAAAACTAGAAAAAATCTTAGAATTTTTGTATATTGAACGGTATCTCTATGTCTTGTGGAACTCCTTTGTATTAGAGGTATTAGGAACCATTAAAAACCATTTTGAAATTGACCAAAGTCTTGAAAAACAAGTTTTTGCAAAAAAAAAAATCTTGCATGTGCCGACACATGCAGTTCAATTTTAAAGCCTATAGCCTTTGGAGGGCTTAGACCGACACATACTGAAGATTTCAGAAATTGTTGAATTTCTTATATTATGTGTCGGCACATACGAATTTCAGGTGGGCACATGCACTCCAGTTTTTAAAGCAAAACGTTATTGCCATGCTTAGGCCGACACATCAGTTTTTCAGGTCGGCACATACAGTTAAAATTTGACATATGTGTCGACACATACAATTTTCAGGTCGACTCATACTGTTTAGTTGGGTCAATTTTTCAATTCTTTTTAATTCCGAAAATTACTTCTTTGTATCTAAACTTCCACAACTATAAATACATCATTCATGCATCATTCAAACTTGATGAAACTATAAACAAATATCGCATTTTCTCTTCACCTTCAACCTCCAACCTATGCATACACACTGATAAATCACACATAATCATCTTTTGTAGGGGTGCCATCTAGGCGAGGTTTGATAACGTCCAGTTAGATTCTTGTGTAACCGAGAATATTGGGTTGAGATTTGCACGGGGTTTCATTCGAAAAAATCGTGGGTTTATCCTCCAAGATCGTTGATAGATTTGGGGGTTTTCGTGCAAGACATTCAAGAGAAGATTTCAGCCTAATGAAAGTCTTGGAGATAAAGAACGTAAAGGAAGTAGCGCAAGAACGGAGAATCGAATTGAAGTGTCTTGTGTGAAATAGATACAATTGACCGTGTGGGACGCTTTGGATATAAAGAATGCAAAAGAGTAGCAATATTCGGTAAATAAATTTGTAGCTATTGTGTCTTTGTCTTGTTGAAGATCAAAAGAAGAGAAGGGGTTGAATCAACATCAAACGATTAGGGTTTGTAGGGTTTCTCTTGAACACTTCTCTTGTAATCATACTTTTGCAAAGTAAGAAATTATCTTAATTCTAAATTAGAATTGGGGGGAGATGTAGCCATAGCAAGGACGATTGGCGAACTTCCTAAACAGATCCTTGTGCCGCTCTCTCTATCTCTTAATTTCATTTACTTTCATTATGCAACTTGTTAAATGTCATTATTTATTCGATTGAATAAAATCATGTCAAATTGTCAAACCGAAAAATTATCATTCGACCATACTAAAGTTCGATCCAATATCTCACTTTTATTATATTAATTATTTCAAATGTTGCTAAATATTGCACTTTCTTCAAAACAAATAAGTATTAAAGAAGTCACACATGTCTTAATTTCAAATTGATTATTGTGATGGTTTTGTTTTTGTTTTTCTCTTCCACTTTTGGTCTCTTTGTTGTTGGAATATTTTTGTATTTATTGTAGTTGGTTTCATTTTTATTAATATTAAAGAGATGGAATAACGAAGTCGACTTCCCATTATTCTAGGCATGCCCCCCATAATATTGACTCCAGGATTCCAAGTATACTTTTGATAATTTCATCTCTCATATTATTATTTTAAGCGGTGTATCCATCTGTTTTTCTATAAATTATTTTGATATTTGTATGTGTATTAAAAAATATAAATGCCAGTTATTTATAAAGTTATTTTCTATTAATCATATGAGAAGAAAATATTTAAAAAAAATTTATAAGAAATAAATGAATGTATAAAGAATCTATATAAGTATAGATAAACTATCAAATGGCATAAGTAACTGTACTAAATACTACACCAAAGGAATCAAACAAAATAAAAAACAAAAGAAAGTAGAAAAATCTACACCTACATACTGTTCCGGCCAAATCAATTCATAGACTGTTTTAATTTAAAAATAAACTTAAATTAAAAATATAATTATAGTAATTAAAAACAGCATATTAAAAATACATTTATATTATTAAAAATGAGTTTAATTATAATTGTTTAACTTTTGATCTTTTTTTATTTATTATGTATTTAGTTTTTATTATGGCATTTTTTTATGTTTTGAATTTTTGTTATAGTATTTTCTTTATTAATGAAGAAAAAATTAGGCCTCTAAGAATTTCAAGCCATGCGCTATTGAATCTGCTACTTGTGCACAAGATGGCCTTGACCTTGACTACAGAAAAAAGACCTTGACTACAAGATGTGTTTTATATATATATATATATATATATATATATATATATATATATATATATATATATATATATATATATATATATATATATATATATATATATATATATATATATATATATATATATATATATATATATATATATATATATATATATATATATATATATATATATATATATATATATATATATATATATATATATATATATATATATATATATATATATATATTATATATATATATATATATATATATATATATTTATGTTGTTAAAATTTATTCAACAGATATATATATATATATATATATATATATATATATATATATATATATATATATATTAATGTTGTTAAGTCTTTTGAAAAAATTTTAGAGTCAAAATTAAAAAAAAACTTTAGTTATATATTTTCAATTTATTTTATTTTATTAATTATTTATTAGAAACTAATGTATTAGTTAAATAATATAGTAACTATTATATTCTATTAATTTTTTTTATTATTTTTTAAATTTTATATATTAAAGTTGTTAAGTCTTTTGAGAAATTTTTGAAGTTAAAATTAAGATTTTTTTAATAATTATATATTGTTAATTTATTATAATTTATTAGTTATTTATTAAAAATTAATATATTAATTAAATAATATAATAACTACCGTATCCTATTAGTTTTTTTCCATTCTTTTTTATATATTAAAATTGTTAAGTCACTTGTGAAATTTTTAGAGATAAAATTAAAGTTTTTTTAGTAATTATATTTTTTTAATTTAATTTAATTTATTAGTTATTTATTAAAAATTAATATATTGATTAAATAATATAGTAACTATTCCATTAACTTTTTTCATTCTTTTTTAACCGTTCACAAATTTATTCATATTTTTATATTATTATTTAATTTAATAAAAATTTAATCACTCACATTTTTTGAATTAACAAACTAAGTCATTTTTTCATTCTTTCTTATATATTATAGTTGTTAAATTTTTTAAGAAACTTTTAGAGCTAAAATTAAAGTTTTTTTTTAATAATTATTTGTTTTTTAATTATTTTATTTTATTAGTTATTTATAAAAAATTAATATATTAATTAAATAATATAGTAACTACTATATTCCATTAACTTTTTTCCATTCAAATTTATCAATATTTTTATATATTAATTAACTACTATATTAAGTAACTACTATACTAATATATTAATTAAATAATATAGTAACTACTATATTCCGTTCACAAATTTATCAATATTTTTATATTATTATTTAATTTAATAAAAATTTAACCATTCAAATTTTTTGAGTTAACAAACTTGATCATTATTTAATTTATCACTTTTATACATCTATATTATAGTTGGTTTATATATATATATATATATATAATATATATATATATATATATATAATATATATATATAATATATATATATATATATATATATATATCTATATATATATATATATATATATATATATATATAAATATATATATATATATAAATATATATTATATATATATATATATATATATATATACTACAAACTTACATTTTTAATTTTTAGTTATTTAATATGATTTATTTTTTAGATTTTAATCAACTAACAAATGAATAATTGAATATCAATTATAAATTCTAAATAATTTTATTTTAATGAATAATAACTTATGATGGTGATATCTATTTAATAAATTATATGTATGTGAATAAATAACTATTTATATGTATTTCTATTTTGTATGTTATATTTTATTTTGATATTGAAATTATATACTATTTTTTGTTTATTTAATATTATGATATATTACATTAATTCATTATTTATAATAATAATAATAATAATAATAATAATTATTATTATTATTATTATTATTATTATTATTATTATTATTATTATTATCATTATTATTATTATAAATT